>JARYHS010008074.1:194022337-194366656 GCA_031002005.1 Vandiemenella viatica | reverse complement strand
TAAAATTGTTCGTCTCGTAACTGCAGGATATGGGAGACAGGATTCATACAGAAGCCGACACTGCAGCCTATCCCAGAACATTTAAAATCAAGAAAGTAATCCAGCATTTAATACAAGCTCTAAATGGACCGTTAATAATAGTAAACAACTTTTAGACTCACCTAAATCAGTGAAATCCTCAGTTATTCAACTTGTAAACAATCAGTTTGGGTTATGTGACCATATCACTATTTTTCAATACTTTTTGAAGCTGTAAAGTATATTTATAATAATAACGAACCGGGAGAAAGTGTAATCCACTATAAATCAATAGTTTCAGGCAGAGTAAATAAAGTAAATACGATTTTAAAACTTCGTCAAACACACTTGCATTTTCAACATCACTTAACAACACGTTTTCGGTAATATCCAGAGCTAATAAATAAATTTTATGTAATAATAGAGAACATATAAAAATTTCAAAGCATTCCACACAGTCTAACGAACATTAAATCAGTTTTTAAAGTAATTACGCCGTAAAGAAAAACGTGGCAACTTTCAAAATTAAATTGTTAACTTCTAAGACCATTTCAGTAAACAAAATCACTTTTAAAATGTTTAATAAAATTAAAGGAAAATTCTGACAATAACACTTTTTCGAAATAAGCAGCACTTTAATAATAATTAACAATATGTTATTTTTTTTTTTTTTTAACATGTCCATGGGGTGGCTTCACCTCAAGTTTTGAAGTTGAATAACTTCTATAATACCACCGATAATAATAAAAGTGACAGTATTTAAAACAGGAGAAATCATAGAACAAAATGACAAGGGTTTAAACACGATAACTTATACTTCAGCATAAATTTCCAAAATTGTAAAAAACCAATGTCTTACAGGAAGTCAGTTTTTATTCCGCACACACATTGGAATTTTTTTACAATAAACTGAGTATGTTTATAGCTAAAGTCATCATAAACTCAACAAATATATAGACCGCGTGCCATACACTGCAAAATTCTGAACACTGGGGATCATATTATTCTTCCTAACTATTTTTAGCAGCAAGGCGTTACAGCTGTCAGGTGTCGAAAGTTATAAAACGGGTGCAGGCACACAGACGCCGTCACTTGTATATGATGTCTTGATGCAAAGGTGTGTTAGACAGTTTCGGGAGAACCGCCCGGTGGCGTTAGTGTTGTCTTGTGAATGGAGTCCCGGAAGTGATACCAACCATGCCGTTTAGGCAGCCATGATAGGTTTTTGTGAACTTGGAAATTGTAAACAGTAATTATGAAGCTTTGATAACTAATTAATGGGGTTAGTCTGGTGTTTATTTCTCTTCATAACTTGCAATTTTTGGAGATGATTCGTCTGATTAGCCAACTTCAACTGTAATTGTGACTTTTAGATGTGACTTTGAAAATATATTAAAATTTTTGACTTGGACAGTGCATATTTCTCATAGTGAATAGTATCCTTTTCTTCCCTAAGAATAATGGGGGAAGTGGCGGCCGTAATTTATTACAGTTGATTTATCCAGGCTCACACATGGTTTACCAGTTTTATTTGTGAATATTTTGGCAGAACTGAAAGCAAGTTGGAGGTCAGTTAAGGTGACTATACCGATACTTCTACCCTGGTATGTGGTTTTGTCCCTTACAAGCATGTTGTTGATTGACAGCAATGCACTATTGGCAAACTATAAACTGCAGGTTTTCCAGCTTTTTTTTTTTTTTGTATTACCTGAAGATGACAACACTGTACAATCATAAAAAAAATTGCATTAAACATTTCTATTTGGTTAGTTTCCTTGCCAAGAATAACTTCATTAATTTATAAGTATAACTTTCTTTACATTTGATGGTATTGAACTCTGCAATACTGAAATCTCAGTTTAGCAATTTTAAATCCTCTGAAGGTTGTGATCTAGAATTTGATAAGACATTTTACTGGTGTACCATTATTCGGAGTGGAAAATATTGAACTTAGATTTCCAACTGTTTATACTACCACTTTTTCTCTTCTTTGTAACTTAGGCACATGGAACATCAATATGAGATTTATTAATTCAGTGTTATAAAAAATGTTTTCCTTATCCTGTCTGCTTATAAAACTAATTCCCTGTCAATTAAAAATGAGATGTGGTTTTGTATCAGAAATTTCATTCTCTCTCTCTCTCTCTTTCTTAGTGCACATAACATTTTAGTTGTTACATTGTTTATCACAAGGAAGCCTGACTTTGTGAACTGATAACTGTATGGGGACATTATACTTGAGCAACTAATAAATCATTGACTTACTTATTTTTGACATTTAGGAAACTGATGTAGGTACCTAATTTAGGTCATGTTACATCAATGCTTTTTTTCATATGGCTTTATGCCTCATCGTGGTCATTAGAGATGGGAAAGGATGAGGGGCAAGGAACGTGAAGGAAGTCACCTATAGCATTTTGAAGGAAGCATACCGGAATTCGCCTGGAGTGATATTGGGAAACCATTGAAAACCCATATCTGGTTGCCCGTCTGAGGATTTGAAACCACATGCTCTCTGATATGAGTCCAGAGCATTACCATTCACCAGCCACACTTGGAATCTTACTTTGAGCATCCATGTCCTGTTTAGTTCTTGTACCACATTATTCAGTGTTCATAACAGAACTTCTTGTGTGTTAGTATTGAGCTACTCAGTTAGGGAGAATTTACAATGAAGAATTTGTTGGTTATTTATTTCCTAGTAGAAATTTCTATTAAAGGCAAAAACAATTGAATAAACAAATAGTAAATTAACCTTACCTTCCTTTTAGTCAGCTATCTACTTCAAAAGAATAACTTACTTTATTTACATTACCAACAGAAAAATAACACTGCTTCAAAACAAGAAGAAGAAAGAAAGTACCTCTTCCCAAATGTGCAACACTTGGGAATTATATATCTGATAGGGAATCATGTTACATGAGTTAACAGCTTAAGGCAGGCAGCAATCTTGTCTGCTTTTTGGTCAGAACTACTGGTGGAAGGTTATCACATCCATAAAAAATTTCATCGGAAGCTAAGTTTGACTATAATACTCGTTAAACATTCTCTGCTGTTTGTTACCACACTGAATGGTTCTAGTCCTTGCCACTATGTCAGGTTTTACTGCATTTACCTGATGAGTCAGATATATGTGGAAATCCTCTGCCTTTTACTGGCAGTGGAAGGTATTTTGTCATGACTGCATTTGACACAGCACAGATTTTTATCGGTAAATGTTCCCGAAGGCAAAACACCCTTTGCCACCTACAGTTTTGTGACGTATAGATGTAAATATAAAACTGGATGGTGTAGGTTTAGTGTTTATAATGCCTGTGGAGATGTGTACTGCCTATGTCTGGTTGCTGGGATAATGTCTGTGTAAGATTTAGGTAATGGAGAGAAATGAATTGGTATACAATGTGAGTGATTAGGCCCGTTTACACGCAGGTTTTTCCGACTGTTTTGGAGCGTACGCTCCAGGCGCGCGCATCAATCCTTTATGTGTAAATGCTCCGTGGTCAGAGAGGCCTGGCGCGCGCTCCGAATGCGCACATCTGGCGCGCAGGTCTAACGGGGCCTGTGTTTACACGTGCATTGTCGGTCTGCAGTCTTGATGCGTCAGTACAAGTTCGTTGTTGGTTCGAATTTCTGGGTGACTTTATTTAACTGCTTTAACAGATAAATCAAATCTTGAGAAATGTGGTCAAGAGATAATTTGGAAGGATTTATAGAACTTGAATTTTCTATGTTTGTGGAAGGTTAAATCAAATGACTACAAAATAAAAATTAAAAAAAATCGTAAATATGATTAGTTAGTAGAATTCAGCAGGGTAAATGTATGTGAAAGTGAAAACAAAGATTTCGTCACTGAAAGGATTCAAGAAACTCGGCGGCAATTCGAAAAGAACTGAGAAAAATATGCAAGCAATTTCAAATCTTGGAGGGATATTTCAGTTGCCAAAAAACGAAGAGTAGGAGGCAAACATTACTCTGCAGTTATGCTCTTCCTCATGACTGTGTCTTGTTTTGATATTTGTGGAGATACTAACTTCACCTTTTTAGGTAAGGGTGTCAGGTATTGGAATAAGCTACAAAGGGAAATGATGAACAATTTACCAAAAACGTTGAAAGAATTTAAAGTTAAAATTTGTAGAGGGCAAATGTAGGTGGGTGCAGGAAAGGGGGAAGCTGGGTGTGTAGGGAAATTGCCACAGGAGCGTGCGCTCCATAGCAATATACTGAAATATTCTTATTATTAAAATGTAGTTATATATGGAACTGTCATTTCGTAGACAATTTTTAAATCATCTGGGTCATTTATTTTCCCGTTGCTCTCATTCAAGAGGCATGTGTCCATATAGATCTCTAGTTTCGTGCCATCTTTCCGCCCATATGCACTTTGTTTATTTAATTCTGTACAAAAAAAAAAAAAAAAAAAAAAAAAAAAAAAAAAAAAAAAAAAAAAAAAAATGTAAAGCAGCTTATATTGCTTAGTTTGTCATTTCTTTAGAGGATATTTTAATACACTTATAAACACAAGCACAACTAACAAAAACAACAACGACCTGAAAACCGAATGTTGCAAGCTGACCTTCTACAAAACTTTCCAACCCGGCGGAAAGTCCACGCGCCATGGGATAACGGTCATTTTTGGTGCGTACGCTCCAACCCGCAGTCCTGGAGCGTACGACTGGAGTGTTGACCATTTTTCGTCACAAGCTCCAGGAGCGACGGTCCATCCTCACGCTCTGGCGCGGCAGTCCGGAGCGCTGTTCCAGACCGGCAGTTTGGCGCGTACGTCTAAATGGGCCTATTTAGTAGGTGAAATTTACAGTGACATACAAAATTTAAGAAATGATTGAGTTAGAACAGATTATGGTGACCAGAAGCATGCTGTATGTTTTTTTAGTGTGAGATATTACAGGAAAGGAGGTTTAGGTTGCCTTAGCTGGATCATGGGGTTTGTGTTTGTGGAGCTGAGCAATGTGGTGGCTCAGTGGTTAAGGCATCTGACTGGAATTCAAAAGGTCTCCAGGTCAAATCCCTGTCTTGGCAGGGATTTTCATATACCCTTAAGCTGACCTTCACCTTCAACCAGTTTGCTGTTTAATGTGAAGTACACCAAGAAGCTTCTGTGGTTTGAATTCCATGTTAAATTGTAGGTGCTCTTTACCTGCTAGATTAACAGGTTAGGTTAGGTAAAGAGGAAAGGAACTGGCCACCCTACCAGGCTAAGAATATCTCCTTTGGGAGGGTCCAACCTGCCTTCGGGTTGAATGCCAAGCTTATTTGTTTTTAGCTAACTTGTGGAGAGCCCATAACTCCTTCACCTGCTCTGTTTCCTATTCTGTTAGTATTGTAAACAAATATTGGTTTAATGAATATTTGAAATGTTATAGCAGTTGATGTTACTCTAATACCTTGCAACTTTTTTAAGGTTATTATTACAGATCCGTCAAAATTAGAGCTCAACCTTTACTGAACTTGCTGAATCATTCTACGTGCATTCTGCACCATTGCGAATTGGGCTGGTATTTGCTGTGAATCCTGACCAGAAAATTACTGGTTTGGATGATGCTGGAGTTGCAATGCTCAATGCTTTCAACTATGTTACAGAAAACAAGGATGCCTATACTGGCCTTAGCTTTATTACTGATGTAAGTAAATTTGTTTTGAAATGTCATTTTAAGTACCACATTAAATCTTCTTTTTAGACTTTTATCATAAATTCATGTAGCTAAACAAGTGGAAAAAAATGGTGAGCCCTACAGTAGTACAAGTAATAGTTTTTTAAACTCTTTTCTTATTTTTGAATTACACACTAATCCATAGTACCTGATGTTCATTCAGATTTCACAAATTGAATGAAATAATTGAAATTTATCTAATTTGTTTTTGTTAAAGGTATATGCAACAATAAAAGGAGAACGTGATGTAACAACTGATGATATTACAAAAGCCTTACTATCAAAAATGCCCGATGCTGATGTAGAGGAAATATTTGGTGAAGATTCTGCATATGATACAGGAAGGCAGCTTGCTAAAGAATTTGTCCACAGATCTGGCTTCCGAAAGCTTCCACAGGTTTGCTTGAATTAATAATCTGTATTTTTTCATTGTAGTTGGATCTATTTTCATATAATTTCAGCAATAACTTTACCTTTCACATTAATAAATCATTTACTGATGCAGGTTTTAATGAATGGCATTCCTCTTGATGAAAAGCTTCTGAATACAGAAGATTTTGAAGAAGCAGTTCTGAATGAAATTATGAGCCAAACCACAGTTTTTCAGAAGGCTGTTTACAAAGGTGAACTTTCTGATGGGGATAACACCTTAGATTTCATAATGAATCAACCAAATGTCATGCCAAGGTAATGGTTGAAGTTTACCAGTCATTTATATTGTATTGTTCCATACTTTAAAAGCAATATACAAAATTTAAACTGCTGGTGTTTCAGGCTCAATGAACGTGTGCTAGGTCAAAACTCGAGGAGCTACTTGGATATGATGGGAACAGCACGGCCATCAGAAAACTTCCACACTCTCTCGCCACGTGATAAGACTTGCTACACTTCTGTCATCTGGCTCATTGCGCTACTTCAGTCGTAAGCCTGATGATCGCACCGTCCCTGGCTCCTTGCATATATTGACATATTGGCTTGTGGTAGACCTGCAGACTGCTGAGGGTAGGAAGCTTGTTGCCAGCGCTTTGGAGCAAATGGTAGTGATTAATTCAATTAATTTTTAACTTTAAATTTTATTACTTTAAATTTTAATAAATTTTCTTCTGTAAATTTATTTTGTTTTGTGATCTGCGGTTTTGCTTATATGTGTAGCGTACAAGTGGTAATATCCGAGTGGGATTGCTGGTGAATCCAGAACATGCAGAAAGTGACAGCAACCTACACTACTTGAATAGGCTGGCTCTTGCTACGTTAAAAACACTTGGTCCGTCTCAGGCAACACAACTGTTACTAAAGATACTTTCTGATGAGTCGGTGGCTCAAGCTGTGGCAGCAGGGGAGATGGATGTCACTTCCATTAAACAAGTGGTAATTCTCTATTATCTCAAACTTGAAGTTCGTAGTAAATATTTTACCATATTCACCGTATGATTTTATTTGATATGTGTAGATTTTTCTTTATTTTTAGTCCATTTACAGTTGCATTAATTTAAGCTTTAAGCACAAGATCCTGTGTTATTTGCTTTTTGTAAACCAATTTTCATATACTTATAAGAAAATGATTTATGTTAGGAAGAGAATGTTGCATTACAAATTATGTATGTAATCCACTTTTTTGCATTTATGTAAAACTTGCCGTTTTCGTTCAACTTTACCATCATCTGTACATTTGCCAGAAAAGTCATGCTGTTGCTCACTGCTATGAGCAGGATGACTTGATGGATCTGGTTTAGAATCATAAAGTTTTCATATTCTCCTCGTCTTGCTCTAAACTGTTCACCCCTTTCTTTTTAGAACGCACTCATTTAATAAGCAGAATAATATGCTATTTACTCTGACAAGTTTACACAATTCACAATCATGTCATGATCAGTTTCCTACTTAAAAACAAGTATTAGATATTAGTCTTTGTAGCTTGTAGCACCAAAATGAGAAAAAATTAGCTATGAGTCTGGAGCTTAAATAAGAAGACTGGGTGCATTGAAGGCACTATATCTCTCGGAGCAAAGAATGCATTCATGATCACTGACCTTGAACATTCCAGAACAGGATATAACAAGCCACCCATAGTAAGTCTACTGGCAATGTTTGAAGGAAGAGGTATGAAGTTATATTACCATATCGTCTCGAATGAGACACTTGAGCAGTACACCATGCTGGACCAACCACTCTATTAACCAGATTTAGCTCCTTGCGACATACATCTGTCCCTTAATAAAATATGGTCCAAACTGTGGACAAGGTCAAAAGTAAAACTGCAACACCACTGAAAAGGATAACATGTGATGACTTGCAACAATGGAAATGTTTTGTCTAGTGATTACAGGAAGGAGAGGGTATTCAATGGAACATACAGTAAACAATAAATTCTCTGTCACCAGTCTTGTTATTTAATAGCTATACCTTCTACTTACCTTCTTCTTCACCATCCCACCCCGATAAATGGATCACTTGCACGAGTTTATTCATTTATATTGCACATATTTTTGACAATTTTCCATATACTTTTCCATCTTAAATCTTAGTGACCCCTCCCCAAAACATGCATTACAAAAACTAATTAACATCAAAATAGCAGACATTAGTTCACCCCCCCCCCCCAAAGACAGCAGTAAAGGTCTCTACATCTTATAGTGAAAGTGGGTTTCAGGATTTCACTGTAAACCCAAAACTACGTAAATTCCCTTTTACTGAATCTTCCAGTTTTCTTCTATTTTTATATACATATTTATCTCTACACTTTTATATCTACAGAGCTTTATAATCTCCTGAAAGATACATAAACATTGAATGTCAAAGAGCAGCTGACTTGACATCTCAACGGAACAGCTGACAGATCACTTGGTATTGTTTTCACTAATCTTTTGTCACTATACTATAAGTTTGACGAATAAACCAACCCAAATTTATGATTACAATTACTGCAGTTCGGTCTCTCATTACTTCAGATTCACTATCCATTACCTGAAAATTTATCTGAACCTACACTTTTCCTAATATTTTACTCACAGACTTCCTCCGCAGCATAATTATCTTTTTCATCAGTTACCACAACATTATCATCACCTACATCTAACAGACAATGGAACTCTGTATCAGCTAGGTAAAATTCAGGACATTTCTCAAGTTAGGTATCGATACATAGGTCTTTTTATTCTTACTTGCTTCAGTGAACAAACGTCTTACCTCACTACTCTCCTCCTCATCTGAATCTTCTATTCACACCACAGTATCACCCTTATCTTCAATATATTTAAGGTACTTGTCAATTTCAGCTCTTTTACAAACCTTCTCACCATATATACAAGCATAGTCCCAACTATACCATATTGAAGCCCACCAGTTTCTGATAGCCATACTGTAGCCAGTACTATGAACACTGCATTTTTTCTTTTTCTTTTTTTGCTATCAAACAATGACTATTTCATAAATTTTCTATACAAAATATAATACGCCTATATACTGAAAGGGTTGAGATGTTACTCTGGTCATCATTAGGAATAATTTCTACCTCTTGAACAACTATTAGCAAATGCTACTTCAGGAACATTTATAATTGACTTACCACTGCCTAACTGTGTATTAACACTTGAACCGATATTATCGTACTGTGAATTGTTCATGAAAATAATCTTTACTTTATGATAATTAGTACCTGGATCCACATTCCTTCCCACCAATATAGGGTCCAACAAAGTGGTGGTCTTTAGTTTGGCTGCCCCCCTACTCTGTATTTCCCTTTCAGGCTGTTGGTTTTGCTCTCTCGCTTGACCATCATTGTCTTTCCTTCCATAGCCATTGTGACCTCTTCCCTTAATTTACCATTCCTTGGCCTATGGCCCCTCCTAAAAGGACTTCTACTCTCCCTCCTTCGGTGCATCTAAGCGTCGTAACCGTTCTGAAACTCTTTCCACATTAATCATCTCCATAGTAGCTATTAGATTTATAGTTTGGCGAGGTTGCCTCGCTCCTATCAAGTCTGTGAATTTCTCTTCCACATATGGATGGTCTAAATACTAGCACAGAATCCAACATTTATGAAATGCTGTGACTCGCTACCAGGACTGTTGGGTCTACTAGTCATCAATTCTCTCTCTTCCTGAATTTGTCTGCTCATTGACCAGAAATGTTTAAGAAAATTTTGTTTGAATATCTTATAATAATTTACTTCCCTAACTTTCCTTCCCCCCCGCCCCCCAAATCCTGGCATAAGACTTTAGGTGTCTACATACAAGTGCAATTTTCTTACTGTCCAGTAACACATTAAAATAGCCGGATCTCTCAAAATTATCGGTAAATTCTGCAGGATGTAGCTTCCTAGTATCATCATAATAGTCAAATTCTTTCTTTACACCAACACTGACCACTGGATTACAAGGGAACAATACTTTTAGTTGAACCTGTAGCCCAGCCATCCTTTTCTCCAACTGATTTAAATTATGTTGTGTCACCTCCAGTCCATGTTGAAG
Organism: Vandiemenella viatica; assembly: GCA_031002005.1. Taxonomy (NCBI): domain Eukaryota; kingdom Metazoa; phylum Arthropoda; class Insecta; order Orthoptera; family Morabidae; genus Vandiemenella; species Vandiemenella viatica. The sequence continues at coordinate 194,356,500 of JARYHS010008074.1, read as the reverse complement.
CTGTTCCAGTTGCTTCACCAATGCGTTTACATTTTGTCCCATCCCAGACACCTTCTGTCTTAGCTCATCTACTCTTTGAGCACTTCTACTATCAATTACTGAAATGGAAAAAAAACCACTCCCTTACCATCATATCACAATTTTTGCTAATCTCTTAACCTTATTATATTTACAGTCAGTCTTATTAATTACTTCAACACATTCAACTTTATTTTTTTCACAAACTTGTAATTATCTTTTAAAATTTCTTCTGACATTCTATAACTACTTCCCCCCTAGTCTGGAATTTAAATTATCAATATCCTTTTTAGTTTCAAAAACAAACCCCTGGAGTTGTTTATTAATCCCATCACAAATCTTTTCACATACTACTAAAACTTATCATCCAAACGGTTAGCTATCTTGGAGAACTTGGCCTCGTTGTTTTGTTTCAAATCGTCTTTAAATTAGATAATTTATTGATTTCAGAAAATTTACTATCATTATCTTGCTTCAACTTATTTCTAAATTCAGAAAATTGACTGTAAGTTCCAAAAATTTGACTTCAATACTTGAAAACTTATTAGGAAATTGTATTCTGAAAATGCTTGCAAATTTTGACTGTCAGCCATATTTCACCAATTATGAAATTAATATGACAACACCACAAACCAACATGCAGAAGCAAATATTCAATTACTTAGTACTCACTGGATCTTAATGCACTTAAACACTTTCTCTCAACACTTCACAAACAAACACACTGTGCATCCTGATCTAGTTGTAGAAGTACACCATGTTGAACTCCGATGAACACTGGTATCCTGGACCGGAAACTTTTGCCACTTGCTGTCAGGATGCCACAGGCGATTCCAGTTCTGTTTGTCACTTCCAAGTAGCCGTGTACCTAGAAACAGTTGGTTGGATCCCTTCTTCAAATTTTCCAAACTGTATCTCTCAACTCATTCTGCGTCAGAATTTCGTAGCTGCCACCAGATTTACAACTCCAATTTTTTTTTTTATCTATTGCACTTATGATGTTATGACATCTGTTAACTTACAGATGCCCTTGAATAACATGTCTGTCCATGGTCACCATGATACATTGTTTGGTAACTAACCCATTCATCCTGTCATCAATTAATGATGATTACCTTTAATTAATTCATCATCCAATATGCATTTAAATGTTGTTGGTTACCAAAAGCTTTTATCTTCTCCCAAAGATTAAATAACTACTGCTCTGAATGGATTAAATAATTCCATGAAATGACAACACTGACAAATCACTTTTAACTTCATATTTATTTTGCTGTGAGGTTCACAATAACATCAAACTTGGATGAGGCAACAGACCCATTCAAAGATACCAAGCACAAGCACACAAATATTCCCGTGATTTAAATCACAAATGACTGTAAAACTGCTTGATGACTCAAAAACAAATCTTGGTACAATGACAAACAACCGACTTACAACTAACTCTGCTCGTCATCTCCCTGCATTTAAATAAACACTACAGAAACATCCAGAATTAAATAAAGTGTGCTGACAGACATTTCTCAACCATACCGACAGTTAAAACCATATTAAAACTATCAGAATTATAATAGAAAACCATTCACAATCATTATTAAACATCCGGAAATGAAAATTAAAGATATTTACAGATATTTACACACAAAATTATCAACATAAACTAGTTCAAACAGCTGAGAATTGTCCTCCAAACATTGTTGCTCACACCAACATTTACAATTACAAACTTTTAATTAATGTTAATTAATTCATTGATGGTATTACATATCATCTACACAGTTTCTCCATAAAATTTACGTGACAAATATACACAAATTCACAATTAATCACATGAAAAATATGCAAATCCACAATTCCCATCTTGCTATACATAATCCTTAAAATAAAATTTCATAAAAGGGCTGGGGATGAGGGATGAGCTCGTGTGAAACTGGCTCTCTTTTCATGAGTAAGGGCACAACCTAAAATGTAGTAATTTTTTTTTTCCCACTGTATACCTCCATCCTTCAACTTCTGTAATTGATGGGTCTTCTTTATATTTTGTTTCCAGAATTAAAGTAGATTCATGTGGTCTTGTGACCTGGTGACAGAGTTTTGATTTGCCAAGCATTCAACCTCCATTGTGGCTGGACCAGCAGTTAAATGTGGACTCAGAACTGTGGAACATCCTGGCAGATCTCATATGATCAAAAACAATTCTTAGAAATTCCCACCGAGTGTGGTGGCTGAGTGGTAATGCTCTGGCTTCACATTCGGGTTCGAATTCCCATCTGAGCATCCAGTTTTGGCTTTTCCATGGTTTCCCCAGATCACTCCAGGCAAATGCCAGGATGCTTCCTTCAAAAAGGACATGGCTGAATTCCTCGCCTCCAATTCTTTCCCACCTCTAGTACAGTGTTGTCGACAAGGCATAAAGCCATAAGGAAAAAAAATCTGTATTCTTCAGAATTTGAATCCGGGACAAGGCAGCGAAGTTTTGAAAGCAAGCGCCTTCACATCTGAACTACCAGACCACTCTGTTTCCTTACTAATATCACTTAAAGGCATTAATTTCTATTTCTTCCTTTTTTGCTGTTTTTGATATTGTTATCTTGGCACATCAGGTGACAATAAATTTCATTGGATGGGACATATTAGATAAGTGGTAATGATAGGTCTTAAAATCCAATGTTTAATGGAATGGGTCACGAGAGGATGTACCAAAAAAGTGACAGAATTTAGTTACAAAACTTTGGTCAGACCTTTGCTTCTGTATGATGGGATAGTATGGGACACACATTAATGGTATCAAGTGCAAGAGTTGAAGTCTGTGCAGAAGAGAGCAGCTTGAATTACCTTAAGTAGCTGATATGATAAAGGAGGTAGGTGTGGAGTCATTGGAAGAGAATGCTGGGAGTGTATAATGAATGTATTGGTGATGTGGCCTGAATTAATTTTGATTTTGGGTGCATTGCAGTGCACCTGCCAAGTCGTGTCGACGGTGCCAATGCCTACTCCTTTCTCGGAAGTGATTCAGGCCTTTTTTTGCGCACCTCAGTTTTTTTGGTCATATTCGTTCTATGTCTTAAATCTCTGTTTTATAGAGATATCAGTAAACATTCTTAATTTTATTTCGTTAGGGAGCGTGCATAAACCACGTAGCTCCATTTTGGACTCCTGTGAACCCACCCTCCCCTCCCTCCACGTAGCCCTACATGGCTTTTACCTCTACCCCCGCCCCCCTCCGCCCACGTAGCACATCGCTTTTTTCCCCTTTTGATTCCAGAAGACATTGTGTACTGTTTTCTCTTGTCAGACTATTGTAAATTACATACGGAGATAATTAACTGAGGGAAATAAATATTAATATGCTGTTGTGAGTTCTGTTCCTCATTTTAACTGTGAAAAATATTATGAAAGGAAAGCTACGTGGTCTGGCTCGGTACCCCTCCCCCCTCCCCCCACGTAGCCCAGCATAGCCTTCCAGCCAACCCCTCTCCCCCTGGACCGAGCCACGTAGTTTGTGCACAGTCCCTTACTTTTCTTAGTTCAGATGTTATTCAATTGCAAATTTAAAAGATTTTGTCACTCACTCACTCAATGATCATCAACACTCTTAAAGTTACTTCCTGTAGTCATAGAAAGCTGAACTTTGGTATACCCCATATTATAGGAAAATATAACTTTATATACCTAAGATTTGGATTGTAGATGGATATTACTAAGTTTAACAAATGTGTTAAACTTTGCTTCCTTCTTTTCCTTACTTTGAAATTTGTGAAAATTTTTTTTGACTACGATATCCCGATGTCAGAATTCCACTGTACTTCCAGTAATCCTAGAAACAAGTAATTTGGTATACATGTATGGTTTCATCCCTAAATCATAAGAAAAGTCTAATGTTGATGTTTTCCTTGTATTTATTTAATTAAAATCCCATCATGAACAGTTCTGGCACATATTTGTCAATTAATTGCTTTGCTCTGGATGAAACTGTATGCCTGAAATTTCTTTAGTGTATAGAGATCAACAACAACATTCCAGGGCGTGCTCTTGGAGTCTGCGTACTTAGGTGACACCTGACCTAGTCCACAAGCCTTGTCCCCCAACACCAAGCTCATACCCATTTGGGATACGTAACAGGAAGTCGGGGTGGCTCGGGACTCTGGGTGCACCAAACCCATATCTTGCCATCTCGATGGATAATCGAGTGTATGGATGCAGACCCTTTGAGGCAATGTATAGAGATCAGCAACTTTAACTAACATCTTACATTTTACTTTATTGCTATGCTTAGTTTGGAAGTTACTTGTTATTTATTTATGGTGGTAGTTAAACCGGCTGCAATCTGCATTACTCAGCTACAGTGCACACTCCATTGTTCCCAGAGAGTGGAGCATTATCGGAAACATATATTGATGTCTTCAATTTTGAAATTTTCTTATTCTCATTTTCACATGGAATTATTACATTTGAGTGATAATTCAGATAAGCAATCAACTTCAAAAACAATTCTTGTAAAAATAGGCCAAGTCTCGTGCATGTGTAGTGACAATACATTTCTATATTTTGCAGTGTGTATTCACTTCACTTCACTTTCTGAAACAGAATGGTTTCTCGTGGTTTTATAGATCGTTTATTTAGAATAAAAAAAAAAAAAAAAAAAAAAAACTGGTGACTTAGCCATTATGCATATCACTGAAATGGAAGGCATAATATATATGGTTTATTCTAAGACTACTCTAATCCAAAAAAGTGCAAGTGAAATCGATGCTTTTATGTATTTGTAAGTTTCATAAAGCAACACATTTAAGGTATTTACATAGGTTTACTAAAATATGGCATGCGTAATGGCCAGTCATCAGAATCTTTTTTATTGTAAATAAATGATCTATAACACTGAGAGAAACCATTCTGTTTTGGAAAGTAAAGTGAATACATACTGAAAGGGACAAGATTTCTTAACTTTTTGTCACCACACAAACTCGAGACTTGGATTATGTTTACAAGAATTGTTTTTGTGGAATGATGCTGTCATGAGTAGGGCATGGAAGGAAAAAGATGTCTGTAGTCATGACCTGCGTCTTGATATTTGGCATAATGGAGGAAATTATTATTATTTACTTTTGTTTTTGAATTATAAAGGAATTGCGGACTAGAATAAATTGCTTAGGTATATGGTGAATAATTTTCTTTAAATATTGAAAGAATTAAAAAAATTAATCAAGTGTAAAAGTAGTTGTGAGGGAAAATTGCAACTGAAACAGATACTGCATTTCAATTAAAGCCAATTAATTAATTAAATTTCAAAGCTTATATACAGACCGCATGTTCCATACTCTTCGTTGCATAATCAGAACTGTAACAACTTGGTCATTGGTAAATAATAATTTTGTCAAGGCCTGTTAGTTGGTATCCCCATTGTTTGGCATATTCATCTCCAGTATAATACATATCTCAATAAACAGAATTGAGTAGCATTGCAACCTGACAGTAATCCCTCTATTTTAGCAAATGATTAAAGAATTTCATTTTTAAGTTTTCTGATAACCTGGTATCCATCTGATAGTTTTTACTAGGACCTGATATATATTTTGTTTGCTCCAGGATTCCTAACATTCACATTTTTGTTGTTGGATAATGGTGACAATGAAATGAAAATGACCTGTCACTTATGACATGGGGGCCAGGTGAACACAAACATGAACACACCTTACAATATTTTTGCGAATAACCTTAGTCTTTTTGGAGGTGAGATATACAGCAAGGGTTACGCATCCAGATCATCCAGATCACCTGGGTCCCTGCACGTTGCCATTTTTGTTATGTAGTTTCCTTATCAGTAACACACAAATTTACTCTTTTGGTGAAACAATCACTCTGTCTGCCTGTATAATTTCCTGCCCCCTCCCCCTTCCCCCCAGTACTTTGTAAGCTGTTTCATACATACATTTCATCAATCACTCATATTTGACAGGCTTTAATTGTGTTACAGTTTGTGTAGGAAGGATTTTGAATCATCTCTCAAAGATTCTACATCACAACTTGCATATTTACTAGCTGACCTCTCTTTTACTCATTTCTTGGTGTGTTCATCCTCTATGCTGAAATAATCTGTGTGAGGAAGTAGTTCTCTAAACTAGCATATCCTTAACCTTGTTGTATGAACTTTATTTTATAGTTTTATAATCTCTGATCAGCTGCAGTTGTTTTGTCTCTATATAATTGTAATTATGTGTATCTTATGCTCAGTTAAGGATTAAGTCAAGCTGGTAGTTTTGGTACCATTAATCAGGTCTTCACTTCTAACTACCATATTGTTTTGAGTACTAACTTTGTCCTTTGAGGTCATTTATGTTAGAATCTTTATAGTCAAAATAATTTGAAATTCTTCTTTTATCACTTGGTATCATGAATTTGAATTAGTTGCCAGATCCCTATTTTAAATAATCACTTTAACAATTCTTTCATTTATATATGTTCAGTCTTCAACTGAGCACAATACGTGAATGGTAAATCTTGAGCCTGACATTTGGGAGAGTGTCATTTCAGATCCCATGGTTTCCTGTAATCACTCCAGGGGTATACTGAGATGGTTGCTTGAAATGGGCCACAGCTGAAATCCTTCCAGTTCCTGATCCCAAATCCGACCTTTTTGTTTCAGAATCACTTGCCCAGAGTACTGAGTGTTTTTCTTTCCCTTCAAAAAACGTACTCCCTCAGCAAGTCGGAAACATCAAACGGTGCCTGTTAACCATATTTCTTATGAAATTCTAATGAGGTCTTCACATAACAGTTCTGGTGCTGAGGCAGTCTCCATTGTGTTTTACCCTTACTGACAGTTTCCTCTTTCATGGCATTGCCTAGCATATATGAGGATCAGGAGTTCGACTTATACGAAACATGCTGAACGATAAGATGTTTGATGAGCACAAGCCCCAGTAAACAAGTACCAAAATTTATTCAAAAACATAAGTTTGTATTCTTCAAATTTCAAGGATAGGGAAAATGACTCATCACTCACCAAAGTTGAAGGCAGCGACGAGAGAACAACATATAATACGAACACACAAATAAATAAACTCAATATTTCGGCAGTTAACCTTATTCATGACATAGAAAATGAGTCATGCACCTCGGGAGGTGTGCACACACCGGGGGTTGCTGCATGACTGGGTCGATTATCAATATGGCGGTGGCGCCATATTGATAATTATGAACAGTTTAGTGACAGGATTATTTTGATGAGATTAGAAACTAAGCCCGTCCCAACCACATTAGTACAGGTGTATATGCCAACGTCACAGGAAGATGAGGAAGAAATAGAAAAAATATACACTGAAATTGAAGAATTAATCCAATATGTTAAGGGGGAGGAAAACCTAATAATCATGGGTGATTGGAATGCAATAGTGTGAGAAGGAAAAGCGGGTAATACTGTAAGAAGTTTTGGTCTAGGAGAAAGAAATGAGCGAGGAATCTGGTTGCTAGAATTTTGTGAAAGATATAAGCTAGTTGTGGCAAACACACTGTTTAAGAAATATGCAAGAATATACACCTGGAAACGTCCTGGGGATACAGGCAGATATCAGCTAGATTATAGCATGGTCAAACAGTGTTTCAGGAATCAAGTTCTAGACCATAGTTTCCCAACCTTTTTTGAACTACTGCCTCCTTTTCGAAAAAAAAATTACTGACCGCCCCCCTGTTTGAAAAAAAAAAAAAAAAAAAAAAAAAAAAAACGGCACTGACGTCTTTTGTTGTTGTAATCCATAGCGCTTAAAATTAATTGGCTTTTTGCCCACTTCTTCAAACTCTTAGATGAATTGGGCTATATTAATATTGAAAAACAATTACAGATTTTTAAAATTATTAAAGAATATTAACAATATTGGTGCCTTGTACAAAATTTTATTACAAACATATTGAAAATTATCAGTGAGATGTCTGAGCTTGATGTAATGATACTAATTTTTCTGCATTTGGTGCTATATTTGTCAGCAGGAGTCTTAAATCGCCGCGTTCTGTTTGTTTCCTTTATCGGTAAATTGCTTACTATACTAAATCCCCTTTCAGCTAAATATGACAATGGGAATGCAATAAAAAACTTTTTTGTTGCAGCCCACAAAGGCGGATATAAATCTGGAATTTGCCTCTGTAGCCAAAATTCTTGATATCCATTTTTTAATTTCAATTTTAATTCTTCATTTGTTGACAGATCTATTAACTCTTCCTGTAGCGATAATCTGCTGTATGCAGATTTGAGAAGGTTCTAATACCCAATCTGGAATGGTCATGTTAAGAATATCCTGAAATCTGTTTTTTAAATCTTCTTTAAGTACTTCAAATGTTGACAAAATACTAAAATATCTCAATCATTTGTTTACACAGAGGAAAGATTTGGAAACTGATACAATTGTCTTCGACCCACATTTTGTTTGTACAGTGCAAGTTTTGACATGAACGCACAAATAACTGACTTTGCTTTGATCAAATTCAAATTATCTCCTTGCAGCTGCAGGTTTGATTCATTAAATTTATGATATAGATCAGTTAAATAAGCTATATCATTCTTATATTTCCATAAATTCTCTCTTAATGAATCATCTGTATTTAAAAAAACAAAACGTTATAATGGAGTCAAAACCGTCATAAAATCTTGTTTGACAGCCAACAAACTTCTGTGTGCAATAGCAAATGATTGAAATCCTCGTCATTTTCATCACAAAATTTTCCAAAGAATCTACTATTGAGAGCATCATTTTTGATCTTCTTAACTGCGGTAATTACATACTGTAGTGAGCAGTGAAGGCGATCACTTAGGGATTTTGCAACCAAATGGTGTCTGTGAATTACACAATGCACGGCGAATACATTTGGTAGTGCCTTTTTCAAATATGAACTCAGCCCTCTGTATCGTCCAACCATTGCCAGAGCACTATCAGTAGCAAAGTACACGATATTATTCAGAGGAATACTGTTTTATTCAAAACAGTATTCCAAAACTTGAAATGTAGATTTTCTTTAGTATCAGTTTCTATTTTTTTTTGTGAACAGTAATTCTTGACAATTTTTTTTTTCATTTAATGAAGCGAATGTACGCAAGAAGTAATGAATCATTGTTTGGTAAAGTAGATTCATCAAGCTGTAAAGAAAATTCGGCAGTCTTCAAAAAATCAGTTAGAGAACTTTCCACGTCCTCAGACATTTCGTCGATTCGCATCTGTACTGTGTTATTGCTAAGTGGGATTCTCTTAATAATATCAGACGATGGCTTGTGCAGTACAGTACACAGAACCTCACTCACAGATGACAGTATCAATTCTTCCCCAATAGTATGCTGTTTTCCCGATTTAGCAATAAGCAGGGAAATGTTGTAAGAGGCACGAAGCCCATCTGAGTCTTGTTTGGATGCCGCTGAAAACATACCAGCTAAAAATGGAAGTCTTGAATATTGTTCTTTGGCCATTTGAAAGTAAGATAAACTTTTCTGTCAGAGTGAATTTTGGTTATATGTTGTTCTAAATGTGAAGGTTTCATACCTTCATTTGAGAAAACTCTGGCAAATCAGGCACATTGGTAATGTTTAGTTTGAGGGCGCCTCAATAAAACCGTATTTCAAGTATTCAACATTGTACTGTCTACATTTTTTTGTTGAATGTGACATCTGTGAAAATAAAAATAAATTTTGATGTGACGTTATTCCATTAAATAGATTTACTATTACAATTTAATTAAATAAATTGAAAATTGTGTTCATTATTTTATGAATATTTTGCGATCAACAAGTAAACTGTAAAAAATATTTGTTATTTATTTAAATTTATTTAAAATGTATAAATACAAATTTACATAGTATTTTTAAATTACGTTACCGCCCAGCCATGGAAACGATGTACAAAATAGTATTAATGAAATAAGAATAATAATTATTAAGCTTTACTGAAAAAATTTAGAAATAAAAGTTGTTAATTATAACTTGTTTATTTAACTTTGGTAAATAACTTTTTCTTCAAATTTCTCAGATGAAAAATCTTCATAAAATAACTTAGATAAAAGTGACATCATTAATCTGCCACTTCCAGTTTGCAGATCTCTATCAAAAGTGGATAGAATTGAGATATTCAGGTCCGAAACTTGAATATGTAATTTCATAACAAGCTGTTCGACAGAATTTACTCAAACTGATACACAGGCAAGCATAAAGATGGACGGAGAACAGTTAATTCGAGTTAATATAAGTCTACTTCATGGTTTTATTAGCAACCCATACACTGGCGGGATAACTGACTGTCTTCAGAGGACATCTATGCATGAGCGAGCGACTGACAGTACCCCTCGTTTCCCACTAACACACAGTCCTACAGACAGTCTTCCTACAGACCATTTTCAGCTAACATGGTAAAGATGTTCTAAGTTATTTTATGAAAAATATATCAGAGGTTTTCATCTCTATTAAAATTAAAACGTATATTGAATAAAAATTTAGAGAATGAGTTGTATCAATACATTTCTTAACCCATACATCCCGAATGCAGACTTGAGGTTTTTCAAAACAATAATTCAGATTTTTGCGTAATAAGTGGAAATGATCAAAAGAAACAGAAAAGAGACAGTAGATTCATGTGATCCAATTTAATGGTACTTTGGGATTCGTTTGTTTATAAAAGGATGAAGAGAGAACAGAAGAAAAATTAAAATATTGAAGAAAGAATACAAATTATTATACCCATAAATTTGACTGTATCATTATCATTAGTGTTTCAACATACAAGAATATATTGTACTGTGCTTTGTGATTTGAAGTTTAACTGAATTTTGTAATTTGGTAAAAAATGTCTCATCCAATTTTATAACCATCTGTTTGATGCGCCTTCAACCTAGTGTAAGAGGCCTGTGACTGAAATCTTCAATTTTTAGCGATAAAGTATAATTAGCTGCACACAGAGCTCATAACTGACCGATGCCCTTCGAACCACCGTTCTATCCACACATCCGGAGGGACTGATCCGTGATGGGATACTGAGTGGCCTTGTCATTGTGTGTGGGCGATTAAGGGCTGGGCTTGCCAGGGTCTAGGACTGATGGGCAAAGTCTTTCCAGGACACTCGATAATCTCTCTCTCCAGCGTATGAGCGGGTTTTGTCAATACATTAAAAAGTTATTTTTCCATTTTCAAAGCCGATGACCATGCTATTTAATAATTTTCTATTATAAAGTCATTTTCGGCACCCTGGTTACTTCTGTTCCATTATATATATATCGATTGCTGGTAAAATGTAAGTACAAACAAAATGTTAGTGCAGAAAAATACATTTAAAAAAAATTATAAACCTCTTTCTTCCCTACTCCACACATTCGATTCAACAAGCTCCTAAGTAGACACATTTTGCACCTGTAGTTGAAACACTTTCCATAACCCTAAATTACCATGAGGGCCGGAGAACAACAGTTGACTAACTGACATTGAGAAGAAAGTACACAGCAGAGGCCTGGACCAAGTGAAAGAAATTGCAGATTCAAATGCGGAAAAACACAGGCACCACGAGTTGTGAGCTTTTGGGGGTACTTTATGGTCAGAGAAGCAACTCTACACAATTCCCTCCATAGAAAATAAAAATTTAAAAAATAGAACTTATTTTTAAAAAAATGTCAGATAGCCTAAGGGCGTTTTCACACACACCGGCAAATCCGGAGCCTTTTCGCACCGAGTTCAATAAGTTTTTTGCTTTGGCGGAAGAAATAGGCATCAATCATTCAACAAAAATTACTCCAATAGATTATTATATCATAGAACGAAATACAGTAGATATTTAATAAATATACAGTACTGGATACATCCTGTGTTGACTCAAATACAAAAAGAGGCCTAGAAAAATATTGAAATAAATTGGGTACACAAATATTCTGCTACATTTTTATTTCATTATTGGCAGTAAGTAGGTCCACTTAAGTTGAAGATACCGCACAGGTTCACAGCTGCTCTGTCTGAAGGCACTACAGAACAATGCAACACTGAGTAGTGTAAACATAAAAGCATTGTTGATCGAGCCGCAACATAAACATACTAACAATGGTGTTCCCTGTGGTGCACAGCGCTTGCTGCGACTCATTCACGAACTATTGAAGCAGGTGTAGGAGCAAAGCTATTGTCAGGATAGTGTACTAACACCAACTTTTGGTGCACAGCGCTTGCTGCAACTCATTCATGAACTATTGAAGCATGTGTTAAGAACAAAGATATAATGGACTTATACCAACTTTTAATCCCCACTGATCTTGCTTAAAGGACATTGGAATTACTTGCTGAAACATTTGTTCAGTGTTTTTTGTTATTAATTAATCTTATCGGCACGTCCTTGCCAGTGTTGGCTAGGGGGGCGCCAGGTGGGCGTCAACGCCCCCCAAATTTGCCTTTGTTCACAAACGCCCCCTTCGAGCTCTCTAACGCCCACCGGGGGGCAGTATGGCCCATGTTGGGAACCACTGTTCTAGACTGTAAAGCGTACCCAGGAGCAGACATAGACTCTGACCATAATTTGATAGTAATGGAGTGCAGGCTGAAATTTAAGAGAATAAGGAAGCAGTATAAACAGAACAAACTGGAAGTGAATAAACTGAAACAATCTAGCACGAGAGTAAAATTTGCAGAAATGGTAGACTTGGGTCTAAGAAGTAACTGTGAAAGGAGCTCAACCAAGGACGAATGGAATGCATTAAAGACCGAAATAATGCAAGCTGGTAAAGAAACATTAGGCTTTAGGGAACAAGCTGCCCGAATTACAGAAGAAATTTTGGAGCTGATGGATCAGAGGAGAAGGTACAAAAATGCTCAGGATGAAACAGGAAGAGAGTACTACAGGAAATTTAGAAATCAAATAAATAGGAAATGCAAAATAGCAAAAGAAAAATGGCTACAAGAAAAGTGTGAAGACGTAGAAAAGGAAATGCTCATAGGAAAAGAAGATGTTGCACATAGAAAGATCAAACAAAATTTTGGAGAAATGAAGAAAAGAGGTATGAACATTAAAGCTGCCGATGGGAAACCTCTTTTAAGCTCAGAAGATAAGAGCTAACCGATGGAATGAATGTATGTTGTGGACGACTTGAACAATAGTGTATTGGAAAAGGTAGGCGATGTCGACATTGATGACTTAGGAGATCCTGTTTTGAGTACAGAATTTAATAAAGCTCTGAATGACTTGAAAGCAAATAAGGCAGTTGGAATTGATGAGATACCTGCAGAATTTCTAAAATCCTTAGGAGAGGAAGGAATCGAAAGATTATTCAAGCTGGTATCAAAAAGTTATGAAACAGGAGAAATTCCAACTGATTTTAATAAAAATATCATCTTCATAATTCCAAAGAAAGCACAAACTGACAAAAGTGAGAATTATCGCACCATTAGTCTAACATCACATGCTTCAAAATTACTGACCAGAATAATATACAGAAGGATGGAAAGGGTAGTAGAAGAAATAGTAGTTGAAGATCAATTTGGGTTTAGGAAAAATCGCGGTACAAGGGAAGCAATTCTGTCTTTAAGATTAATACTTGAAGGGCGGAGCAAGAAAAATAAAGATACTTTTATGGCATTTGTTGATTTAGAAAAAGCTTTTGATAATGTTAGGTGGGAAAAGATGTTCAAAATTTTAAAGAAGACAGGTCTAAAGTATCGAGATAGAAGAATACTCTATAAACTATATAAAGATCAAGTGGCTATAATAAAAGTAGAGAATCACGAGAGACATGCATCAGTTAAAAAGGGTGTGAGACCAGGCTGTAGTCTATCCTTGTTAAAATTCAACTTGTATGTAGAAGAAGCAATGGAGAAAGCCAAAGAAAATTTTCCATGTGGCATAAGTTTTCAGGGAGAAAAAATCAGTATGCTACGATTTGCTGATGACATTGTCTTGTTAGCAAAGAAGGCTGAGGATATTGAGAAGTTACTGAATGGCATGAACAAAATACTGAAGGAAGATTTTGGACTGAATATAAATCAAAGCAAGACAAAAGTGATGAAATGTAGGAGAAATGATACCAGTACTAGTAGATTAAATATAAAAATAGGACTGGATGCAGTAGAAGAAGTAAGCGAGTTCTGTTACTTGGGAAGTAAAATTACAACCGATGGCTGAAACAGGAATGATGATAAAAGCAGAATATTACAAATATTGATCTAGGAATTAGAAAGAACTTTTTAAAACTCTATGTATGGAGCACAGCACTTTACGGTAGCGAAACATGGACTTTAGGAATACCGGAAAGAAAGAAAATTGAAGCATTTAAAATGTGGTGCTACAGAAGAATGCTGAAAATTAGGTGGACAGACAAAGTAAGAAATGAACGAGTTTTGGAACTGATGGGTGAGAAAAGAAGTTTATGGAAGAAGCTTACAGAAAGAAGAGAAGGTCATATTTTGAGACATGCTGGATTGGTTAATTTTTTAGAGGGGGGAACAGTCGAAGGTAAAAACTGTAGAGGAAGACAGAGATTAGAATATATGAAGCAGATAATTGAGGATGTAGGTTATAAGGAGTGTGCAGAAATGAAGAGGTTAGCACAGGATAGGAAGGGATGGAGGATTGCATTAAACCAGTCAAATGACTGACGACAGAAAAAAAAAAAAAAAAAAATTGTGTTTTTTCTGTCAAATGTCCATTGTGATAAAGCTGTTGAGTATTTGATTTTAAATGGGAAAGATTTGGTTCACTGTTAATTTGGCATTGTGCTTGTTGTCAGCCTGAACTACTTTTTATGTCTTGGCCATTAAAATATGGAAATGTGTACCTCTTTGATTCCATTGCACCCAATTTATATGATATGGAAATAACTTGCACTGGACTTTGAACCCCCTGTCCCGTTTTCGTCTTTATTAACACATTTCAAATGATGAGAATGAGTTTATTGGATAATTTCAGAGAGTAATAATGAAATTTATTACTAATTCATCTTTGGACATCGTGATTTTTTGTATTTTCTGTATTGGTTGGATGATTTTTACATTCATTAATATACGATGTCTAATAAAGTTATCCTGAAATAATTGTCACTCATGCTAAGTCTGGAGACTAGAATAGCTATTTGTATCCATTAAGCAATATACAGTATATATATACCGAGTGTTACAGGAAAATGTATACACACTTCAGGAGAAGAAAAAACATATAGAAACGTTTTCATACAAAATGTTTATTAGCCTGAAAGTAAGATTATAAGTCTGTTTGAAGTTTCCAATACACTTTGTGGGGTAAATGTTTATGTTAAGTGTTCAAAGTGATGGCCTTCTGCATCAATGCATTTCTGAACACGGGTTGCGACTGATTCGGTAACTACCGCTAAAGTTTCCAGTGGGATATCTGCGCACACTGTTCTAATCTCATCCCAAAGTTCGTTCAGGTTATCTGGTTTTCTTCTGTACACCTGGTCTTTCACTGATCCCCATAAGT
The DNA here is from genome assembly GCA_031002005.1 of Vandiemenella viatica. Lineage (NCBI taxonomy): Eukaryota > Metazoa > Arthropoda > Insecta > Orthoptera > Morabidae > Vandiemenella > Vandiemenella viatica. Next base: position 194,341,054 of record JARYHS010008074.1, on the reverse strand, counting down.
AAAAGTCCAACGGTGTTAGATCTGGAGAATGCGCAGGAAACTCGATTGGACCCCTGCGTCCTATCCAATTCTCTGGAAAATGTAGATCAAGGTATGCTCTTACATCCCTATGGTAGTGCGCAGGGGCGCCATCTTGTTGATAATAAATCCTCTCATTACCGTACAGTTCATGAATGGCAGGGTAAAATTGAATCGTTAAGCATTCTCAGATAAAGTTCACCGGTTAAAGTACCTTCATAACGGAAAGGACCAATGAGTCCCCTACGAAGTCAATCCGCACCACACATTTACACCAGGCAAATTCACAGCCGTTTCCACTCTGATGTGGGGATTATTGTCAGCCCAGTACACACAGTTGTGTCTGTTGACAGTTCCATTGAGCTTGAACTGTGCTTCATCTGACCAAACCACATTCCCCACAAATCCCGGAACATTGTTAACCATGTCCCGAAACCATTCACAAAATTGTAACCTACGATCTGAGTCGTCGTCATTTAACTGTTGCACCAGTCTGGGAATGTACACTTTAAACTTGCCTTTCTTCAGAATGCGTAGCACGCTGACATGACTTACACCACTCTCACGCGCACATTGCCTTGTAGATTTTTGTGGCGACTGCTGAAAGCGTTCCAGCACCGCAGCCGAGGACTCGTCACTCGTAGCTGTGCGAGGTCGCCCTGATCGGCCTTTGTGTACATCACACACTGTTCCATGCAGCTCGAATTTGTCACGTATACGGGTAATTGTTAACCGTGTAGGTGGATCTGTACCAAACTCACGTCTCCACTGTCTCTGGACAGCAGCCACATTCTCAAATTTCCAGTACCACTTCAACAATTGCTTACGCTCTTCAAAGTTCAACCGTACTTCCGCCACGTTGATATCAGTTAAGCACCGCTGCCCGCGTCACGGCCCTAGCTGCTGCCACCTATTGAGCAAACATCACACTACGTTTGTACCAAATTTCATCCTCTCAAGCGTGAAAACGAACACTCTATGACCTTTAAAAGTGTGTATACATTTTTTTGTAACATTCGGTATACATGCCGACTCACATAATTCAAACAACCTCAACACCTGTTTCACAGTAAGAGCTATTAGTTTTTCCAAATACCACCACCCCTTCAGAACTCCGTAGATGGGAACTAGCTTACCAACATATCCTTGACACCAGACACACTCCTGGTCTAAACCTATGTTAAACCTGCCACTTGCTATCTCTCATTTCATTTTACAGTCAGTTACTTATATATGTACATTTCATTTATTCATTTTATATAAATATTTGTTTTAATATATATATATGTATATAGTTCTATATCCCTTTATTTTTGTCTATAACTAAATAAAATTACAATTATTTGAATTATGCTACCCAAAGATTATTTTGTTTCACTTTTATCGCTTGTCAAGCTTATACCCCCTCCCTCCCCCCTTCCCGGAAATTCTACCACTACCATTCATTTTCCACCTTTGCTTCATTCATGTGGCAGGTTGGGATGTGATCACATCTTTTCCCGGCCATATGTCTCGCCTCTAACATGACTAAGACATGTCAAAATATTGTGCAGTTTTGTTTTTGTTTTTACGCTCGTCTCGCCCTTCTGCCTTCATCTGTGGTAAGTGACAGGTATCTGTTTCTTTTTCCCCTATCCTATATTATTTATATATAATTACAAACGAGGATAGGGAAATGAACCACCACTTATGTTAGATGATGGTTGTGAGGTGTGAACACACAGAACAAACAAAACACAAGTGACATATCTGTTTTGTGTGTTCACACCCCATAACCATCATCTAAGATAAGTGGTGGTTCATTTCCCTATCCTAATTTGTAATTCATTTAATTCCTTTTTGCTACTTAGCAGCTTTTATACAGTAAGCAATGAAATCGAAGGTGCTAAGAAGCGAAAAGGAATTAAGTTAGGATAGGGTAATTAGCCACCACTTACCTTTAGATGATGGATGTGGGGTGCGAACACACAGAAAAGACAAAAATACAACTGATACAGAAATTTTCGAGGCAAGCCCTTTGTCAACAGGAGAACATTATGGGAGCTGGGTTATGTTGGAGACTGCCTCACAGAAATATATATATTTAAAGACTTGCAGAGACTTTGCTCTGCGCCTCTGGTTTTTTAAGCTAGGTTTTAATGAATGAATTTGCATGATTGTTCAAAATTCATCTCTTAACTGACCAAAGAATATATTTTGATTGTCATGCTGCTAAACTGAGACCACTTAAAGAATCAGCTACAGTTTTAACCACGGTTCTCAAACTATGGTACACTTACCACTGGTGATATGCAAGCAGATAATTCCAATACGATTGCTTCATTAGTTTGAGAAATAGCTCATCCTTATCATAAGATTTTTAATATTTTGGAGGTACCTGACTAATCTGGGATGCACATGAATGCTAAACAGTATATATATTTAAATATATATATAGATAGATGGATGTGGGGCGCGAACACACAGAAAAGACACAAACACAAATAACTTCTGCCTTCTTTCCGTGAGGCAGTCTCCGGGTGCACCCACCTCTGATAATGTTCTCTTGTTGAAGAAGGGTTTTTTCCCGAAAATTTCTTTATTATTTGTGTTTGTGTCTTTTCTGTGTGTTCGCGCCCCACATCCATCATCTAAAGGTAAGTGGTGGCTCATTTCCCTATCCTAATTTGATTCCTTTCCGCTACTTCGCGTCTTTTTTTCATTGTTATTATATATATATATATATATATATATATATATATTTGAGAACTCTTGCTCCAGACCAATATTTGGTTGATCACTTTAGAAATTGAGGATTTGACCTTATTTTGGAACACTTCTTAGAAAATTCTGAATAATTATTCTAATATTTTTTAGAGTTTCTTTGTTTGGAATATTTCCTTCTGACATTGATGTGATGAGTAACCTGAAAATTGATTTCACAGGGAATGGACCTGACAGATCTGTTATCAGCTTTGCAACAGGATTCTACTAAGCTTAAGGATGATTTGTCAATTCACAGTGATTATTGTAAGAATGTGCTAACTGTTAATGCAGGAAACAGAGCCATTGTAGCAAATGGTCATATTATTGGTCCCCTGGAACCAGATGAAGAATTCACCTTTGATGACTTTTCCCTGCTAGAAAGATACAGCATGAATAACTATGGAGACAAAATTCTGAAAGTGCTAAAAAAGAATGCACTCAGTGAAGGTAAATATTAGCCTATAATTTTCCATTGGATTATTTATGCTTACTATTCTAAGACAGTGTATGCACTAATAATATAATAAACACAGATGAAGGCTTGAGGGCGTGACATACATACAAATACAAACACAGTTTAAAATATTTTGTTGTAAATCTTAGTCATGAGTAGAGGAGGAAATGTGGCTAAAGGGTCGGATGTGTGCATACTGATTCACTATGTTTTTAGCCAAATGCGAACCAAGTGGGAAGGGTTGGGATGACAATGGTGGAAGAGCATCATGATCATCAATAGTATAAATTTCATGTATAGACATAACTTTTTTAGAATTATCTTATTTGAACTATGCTACATAGATTTACTTGATATATTCCATAAGACTTACTAAATTTAGTGTTAGGAAGTGAAATGTGAAGTTTTTCAAGAGGTATGTGGGTCTAAATTTACACTATTTATAGTAATCCATATATTTTTCCTGCATGTTTCTGTATCTAAAAAAATCCTAAAACAGTCTGTATATAAAATAACAACAATGAGCTGGGAAGTGCTTTAAGGCAATAAAACTAAGGAAGGATTGGGAAATATGATCCAACACTTACCACAGATGAAGGCGGCTGAGAACGATGAACACAAATAGAAAAAAACATGCAATATTTCGGTGTACAGCTTTATTCTTGCAGAAGTGAGACACCAGGCGGAGACAGATGTGTAGATGACGATGGCCGTCTGGTATATATATATATATATATATATATATATATATATAATTTGTATGGGAGAAAAACCACTGCTTACTAACTGAGTAAGCCTGCAAGGCCAGTAGCTTATGGGGAAAGGGGGGGGGGAAGGAAACATGCCAGAGAGTGATGGTGGGTTCAAAAATGCATAAGCTCGAAAATTCTAATAAATAGATAATAAACCTGTCCATAGGGACCCATTGCAGAAGTGCCGTAGATATCAGCTGATGGTCCTAAATATCCTATTAAGTAATGGATGTATGTGCAAAAAACTGAGAAATATATGAAATCAAAATAAAAAAAAATTAAAAATTGGAAATTTAAAATTAAGCAAATTTCGAAGCTACAAACTAAAAAGGATAGGTTCTGGTGAGTGACGGTTGTTTGGGATTAGGTAGTAGGTGAGGGGGATGGGTGGGAGGAAAATTTGGAGCTATCTTAAATTTAGTCCTGGTTGGTGTCTGGTGCCCAGTTGGTACTGATAGCCAGTTCTCACCTTCTGAGTTCCGAAATGCTGCTTTTGTCGGAGAGGACTGATGACGCATACCGCTAACCATGTGTTAAGTTTGTTGGTGCAATGAGTGGTGGCATACTAAGATACAGGGTGGTCAGGGTTCTGGGTGAATACCGATTGTCTGTGTCCATTCATTCTGATGGCCAGTGGATTTGCTGTCAGACCAATGTAGGAGGCTGGGCAATGGTTGCAGGTAAGTTGAGATATAAGGTGGGAGGATACACACATGTTAAGTCCTGTGATGGGGAAGCTTTCCCCATTTATGGGGACAACTACGTATATATATATTACAAATTGGGATAGGGAAATTAACCACACTTGCTTTAGATGGTGGTTGTGTGGCATGAACACACAAAAAGACAAAAACACAGTAATTTTGGGTCTTAGCCTTTCATCAACAAAAGAATATCATGGAGGGCGGTGTTGGAGGAGACTGCCCCACAGAATGGTTGTTACCCAGGAATGTGGTGGGAGTAAATTCAAACAGTGGACAGGTGTAAGGGTAGTGATTTGGAGCTAATACCGAAGGATTACTTAATATTATGAAAAGAGCAGAATAATAAAATAAAATTTCAGTAACATAAATCTGAGTAAGCAAAAATAAATAAGTAAACATAATTTAAAAAAAAAAAAAAAAACCAAAGTATGTGTGAAGTTATATATCATCTCTGGTTAGTGGTGGTTCAGTTTAATTAGTGTAAGTAGTTAAGGGAAGGGAAGATAGAGAGGAGGAAAAAAAATGACTGGGTATTATCTTAAATTGAGACCAGGAGGTTGCCTTGTACCCAGTTTGTATTGGTAAGCTAGCTCCCAACTTTGAGTTCAGAGGAGCCACTGTTGTTTAGGAGGACTCTGGTAGCACAAACCGTGAAACAAGAATTATATTTATTGGAGTCACAGGAGATGGCATGGACAGCTACTGGATGCTTTTGGATTCTTAGTGAATACCACCTGCCAGAGCCTATTCATTATATTTAGTGGATTATTTGTCAAACTATGTAGGATGGCAGACAGTGTTTGCAGCATAGCATGGGAGGTTTCACAGGTGGTGTGTCCTATAGTGGGAAAGGTCTCCTAGTGATAGGGTTGGTGTAAAAGTGATGAAGGCTTGGTGTATGTTGCATATCTTACAGCTTGTTCTATTGCAAGGGAAAGAGCATTGGGGCTGTCTCATAAGACAGAGTTGGCTTAGGTTGGGAGGCATGCTAAAACAAGTTCTGGGAGGGACAGGGAGGATTTTTGAAAGAATGGTCTCATTTCTGGACAAGTTGTTAGTAAATCACAATGCTGCTGAAGGGCTCTGACAGATTAGAGGCCTGGGAAGTATTGTATGAACAGGACTGGACTATGGTTGGTTTTTGGGGGTTTAGGTTGAGCAGGTTGTAATGTGGCCGCATGGAAGTTGTTTGTGAACCATAGCTGGGGGGTAGTTGTGGGATATCAATGCTAGTGAAATGATGTTTGAATACTGCATGATGGATTGCTGGATGGAGCATATATGACTGCTCCGTATTCCAAGACTGTATACTGCTGTAGGCTGGTGCATTTGGTGTGAACTGAGGAGTTGAGGTGACCACTTGGGATCTCATAGCTAGCTAGCTTCTTTCAACACTCTTCTAACCTTTCCTAGTGCACAGTTAAATACTAGAGTAGAGTGACACTCACCTGGTTGTTCCACTGTCTTGATTTCAAAACTTTCTGAGAATGTTCCTCTGAACTTCTCTTGATCAGGTGTTGGTTATAGTCTGTTGGATAAGGATATGGATTTCCTGATCCATTCCTGGTTCTTGTAGGATTTTCACAAGAGTAGGTCTATCAATTGAGTCATACTTTGTACGATCCATTTTTCTTGCCCGACTTCAGGTTGATTATCTATTTATAACAAGAGCAGCCTTTTTGGACTCTCCCTCGGTATTCTCCTATTTGTGGCTCTAGTTGAGGTTTGGCTCTGTATAATAAGACCTCAGAGAAAAATTTGTATGTGACAGGTTCTTGATGTCTGTCAAGTTGTCTATCTTGTTTAAGAGGTGGATCAGTCATTAGGAAGCATTTCAGTTTCCCAGATGTTAGGTAGTACCTCTGTCAACTTACAGATTGTCCTGTATTTATCCTTTATTCATAGTTAGGCTGCTATTGAATCTTCTTGCAAGGTCTAAATGATTTCTATTACTTCTTTTTTGGTTGATAGCTGAAGTGTGTGTCATGAAATTCACAGTTAAGTGGATTATCAGAATTCTTTGCTAGAAAGTGGCAGATCTCCATATCATTACATGTTATTTTTCCATCTAGTCTTTTAAAATGGTGACTGGATGAGGTATGTATAGTGATTGATATTCCATTTAAAACTTTTGTAGAAGTTCCTGGAGTAATTGTTGATTGGTTCTTTGTGAACTGACTTTTTATTTCTCTGATATTCAGGGAGTCAACTTCCTTTCTTCTAAGAATTTATTCATGTAGGACTATGTCTTCTGTGAATTCTACTTTTGCCAGGTAGTTTGTCTCCCCTCACAAGTCATTGCCCACCACACATGCTTCTTCTGTTTTACCAGTGGAACTGTCTCTTTGGTGGCAGATTTCACTACATTATTCCTCAATTCTTCCAGTTTGCTACATTCCATTGCTTCAATTTTTTTTGGTGAACTGGTTTCATGTTGAATGTTTCGCTATGTTAATTTTAGTAGGTTTCTGCAACTTTGTCTGGTTAGGAATCTCAGATTTATTTTGGAGAGGTATGTTGTATTTCCAAAGTTTCTTGTGATATTTCCCATGCTTTTTTCTTCTTAATTAATTTCTGGTTTTAGCTGCAGTTGGCGCTATTTATTCTATTTTTACTGAATGTGCAGTTAGACTAAGTAAATGAAATGATAGTCATATACTCTACACAGTTTAAATCAGTTTTAATGAACTCCAACACAACACCACGTTAATTACAAAATCAGACTTCTGAGATACAAGTTTTCCTTATATGCCAACCAACATAGGCAACCCACTCCTATTATATCCATTGCTATGGAAACTTTCCAAGAGTAAACCAAAAATCAAAGCTATATTATGCATTAAAATATGTAATGTCATTCTAGGATAATCTGTCCTTTGTCCTACAGCCCCCCCCCCCCCCCCCAAGTACACCACATACAATTTTAATAGCAAAGCAAGCATAAATGGTAATTGTGAACTTGAGATAGGATAGTTAATTTTCTTCTTCTTCTAAATGTTATCTTTCAAGGAAGAGAGCTTGCATGTTACAGTTGTGATTGCTTAACAAACATTAAACAATATTCAAAAGTTTACATTGCTTCATAGCAAAACAGATGCCCGGTGGTTAAATTTTTTAAGTTCCAATGGTCACTAACTGGTTAACACGGCATATGGTCTGTAACACAAATTGATACTCAGCTACTACCCTTATCACTTAATAATAATTTAAGAAAATAAAATTACAATAAGTACGTACATTACACTTCAGTATCATCTAAACACTGAAGAGATATCCTTACTAAATTTGTGTGCAGGATAAGGTGGTAAGCATAGTTTTACCCCTTAAAAAAAAAAAAAAACCTTTTTTTCTATATTTCCAATTCAATTTTTCAGTTATCCATACAAAATAACTGTCCGTTTGTAGCTAATCTTACTTTACTTGAACAGAACAATTGCACACCAACTTCAAAATTGTGCAAAGCACCCTGTGAATGTTCAACACAATTAATCTTAAATGGCTGTAATCCATCATAAACATCATTTGACTCAATTTGGGCAACGTTGTCAAAGCCTTCACGCTCTTTTACTTCATTGTCCATCAAAATCATCAAATTACCTACTTCATTCACCTTCACTAAACTCAGTTCCATATTACTTACATGACAAAAGTCATCTGTTCCTTTAATTTCTCTTTTGTCAAAAAATTTCATTTACTTACAACCCTTTTATACTAATGCGGCTATTTTCATATAAGCTACAGTCTGTTTACTTTTATCCTTAAACTCATCTTTTAAGAATAAACCTTCTTTGACAATGAGACTTTCCTCTACAGGATCTACATCAACATTAATTGTGATATCACTTATCACTTAATCTTTATTTTCTGCATTACTATCTTTACTTTCAATCATATAACACAAAGCTTTGCAATGAATTGTGTTCATAGGTTGTTCAACCACTGATTGCCAGATTGCTATCAGTAACAGTATATACTATAGGTTTCTGGTTGCATATCTCAATTCCCTCTTTTTGTAAGGCTCACTAGCCCCTTCAAAATACTCACTTAAACTATCATAAGATTTTTTCATAACTGTCTCTAATTTGGATAGACAATCATCTAAAGACTTATAAGAGTTTTTTATTTCCTCACTTAATTGTAACTGTGTTGCTGTAAGTTGTGATCCAAATTGAAACAGTATGTTTTCCAATGTACCTACAATGACTGTTTCATGCCTGTTATTTCCAACTGAATCTTCTAAGTCTGGAGCACTGATTTATTTTGATACTACATTACTTTTCTCTGTTGGTGAAAAGTTTTCCACGCAGGTAGATTGTAATTCCAGGGCTAGTAATGAGAAATCATCATCTATTATGTTTTGCTGACTTGCAGAGTCCCTATCCACAAAGATTGTCACTCGCCATACTGCAGTGTTTCCCAACCTTAATTGGGTCATGTCCCACTTTTAACATTTTTTTTTTTGCCCCCCCCCCCCCATACATAATTTTTAGTAAAAAAATTATTTGTTATTAAAGAAACTCTTATATGATGGTTTTTGAAAGAAAACACTTTAATATTGTCATAAAACACAGTAAGTAAAATTAAAAAACATATAATGAAATACTAAAATTCATATTCAAAAGATTTTTAATAAAGATTTATTGTGGCAATTTAGTGTGATCCTTTTAAGAATTTACTTTTTTGTTATATTTTGTACCTATATCTAGCATTGCATTTAAATAACCCGAAGAGAAAGCGGTAAAGTTGTATCAAGTCAATTTCTAAATTGCCCCCCTAAAAAAATCAAATTGCCCCCCTGTGGGGCGTGGGCCCCACGTTGGGAAACACTGCCATACTGGAAATAATAAACTAATCTAGCAACTTGCTATACATAATTTTACAATTATTGTAGAATCGCTAATGTTGATAGCATCAGTTTTCCAGTCAATCAACCACAAAAAAGAGAAATGATAATCAGAACTGAATAGTCCCCTAAACTATTTAGCCTAAGTTACCAGAATCACATAAAAGGTTTCTATCCACGTAAATTAGGTCTTCATTATACCAAAGGTTACATCAGTCAATATCTTTAGTATAGGAAATTTGGAAACCATAATTGCTTCTATGAAAAACAAAGTCTAGAAATAGTCACTTATCTTTTGTTGTATATTGTAGCTGGCAGTTCACTTTCACCTCCATCAACTGTTTGTTGTGCGTGCGGTGAACTTTGTCGTCTTATGGCTAGTTCACATTCTGCCGCTAGTCACACTGTGTGTTTCCAAAGAGTATCCTCTCTTCCTTTCGCGATCTTTGGTTTTCTGATAGTTAATCAGTTTGTCAGTTTACGTAGCAAATTCCTGTTTTCTGCAGCACGGTCGCCATGTTGTATATTGCGAGGTATCCTTTCCCTTTTCACTGCTATTTTCTCTATCTTTTTAGTGTTGATAATTAAAGAAATCCTGGTTGGTCTTAGCATTCCTTCCAGGTTCTTCGCAATCTCTTCTGTAATTGATAGCACTCTCTGGACGATAAATGTGTGGCGCCAGGATATCATCACATACGTTTTTTGGTTATCACCTCGCAGATTAAATTTAGTTATAGGCTTCTCTATGAAATCAAAGTATCTGTTGTTTTATAACAACTACTATTTATTAACACTTAAAATTAACTCATATATTTACACTTCTCGCATTCATGAAGTCAAATACAAACAATGGCGCTTTAAAACATTCATTAATCTCACCGCCATCCTTCTTATATCAATCCGCATCTCCTTGGTTAGACTAACAATACGATTACGGTCTACCAACTTCAACACAACAAAACATATTATGAAAACTTAAATTTACCCCTTTTTAAACATACTAGAACACTGTATGGCCTTGTATTAAAAAAAAAAAATACATTCATACATTGCATAAAAACAGTCGTATAATTATTACTATTATTATTATTATTATTATTTTAATGTCTGATGAAGTGGGACCTCACAATTTCCGAAGCTTCTTGTGATATTTTCCATGCTTTTTTTTTCTTAATTATTTCGTGGTTTTAGCTGTGGTTGGCACTATTTATTTTATTTTTACTGAAGGTGCAGTTAGACTATGTAAATGAAAGGATACTCATATACTCTGCACAGTTTAAATCAGTTTTAATGCACTCCAACACGACACCACGTTAATTACAAAATCACACTTCTGAAATACAAGTTCTCCTTGTGTGGCAACCAACCTAGACAACCCACTCCTATTACATATGTTGCTATGGAAACTTTCCAAGAGTAAACCAACTGGCCTTTCCCAAGGAACACCAAAAATCAAAGATATATTATACATTAAAATATGTAATGTCATTCTAGGGTAATCTGTCTGTTATCCTAGAGGTAGTAGTGTGAATCCAGATTTGCCTCTCTTAATACTCTTACATTCTGGATCATTTTATGGTTTATCTCAACTTCTTCTAATAGTTTGTTGGGTGATGTACATTTCTTCCGCTTCCTTGGTAGTTGTTTGAAAGCCATTAACATCATTGCTAAATTGAAACCTTAGACTCCCTGTATACACACTCTATTCCTGTTAATTCACATGTGGGAAAGATACTTTTCTAAAACTTGTCTATACTTGTGTTCTTTTCCGAACTTGGCATTGAATCACCAACAAGAATTATTGTATAGTTCTCTGGAACCTTGCTGATTATATTCACTTAGTTCTTCCTAAAACTTGTCTATATTTTCAGTGTTACATTTATTGTATTGGATGAATAGTTACCAGTATCTCTTAACTTATCATAAAACTAGTCAACAGGTTCTAATGATCTCTTTATTAGCTAGCCTTTTATATAAAACACGTATAACAGCGGTATTCTATTTTACATTCAGTATTCTGTTTGACTGTTCCTTATTTTTAAATTAATCAACACTAATCATATATTTATAGTCAGTGATTATGCATTGCTACTTATTTTTATAGGCTACATTACCTTTATGTAAAACAATATTCATCTCTTTCCTCATAAAACACAACACTTAACCTTTTCTTTGCGCAAGTTAACATCACTTAAACATTTCTTGTTACATCTATTCTCAAAATCCATTAATATTTCATTATTCCAATCTCTGCTTCGGTATTAATTCTGCTCATCATTGCTAATCCATGTCTTCTCTTATCCTTTTTTGTTCTCCCTATAACATCTCTTTGTCATATATCATCTATGCCTCACTTTTCCTTCCTGCCTATTAAACTCAGAATTAGAATATTACTATAAATATTTTTTTAAAAAACATACAAATACTTGAAAATACATTAACAATTGTCCATTTATCTCATTTATCTCATTTATGTCTATTACACATGCCCCACCAGTGATATCGGCTAATAGTGCAACACTTAGTTGATACCACTGGTCCACTATATACATAAATTCAACCTATGGTACATTATTCTTATCTCCCATAGATGACAAGCACTACTTGCATGGGGAGAAGTAAATTAGGTCTCTTCAATTCTTGTTTTGTCCAATCCGAGTCTGCTCATTTAATTCTTGTCATTTCACTTCAAAGTTCGATGATAATTTTCATCAGCTAAGTTGGGATGTTTCATTTTCTGAAAGGTTCCGTTTCAGTTCACAATATGGCTTCAAATCATTTACATTTTGCAATCTTACTCCATCCGCTCCACTCTTCTTTTCAATCATAGTTCCACAACAGTCTTTTTTCATCCTGACGAAATGTGCCGGCTGATGTTTTGAATTTCATTCTTCTATCTATCCCATACAGCTTTGGTCTTTCTCCTATTCTCATGCGTCCAGTTTTTCTGTATGGTAAGACTTGTTCGCTAGCAATATTGTTTTCTACAATTTGTTTCTTCATCTTGCTTCTTTCCATTGTTCCTTCATCCATTTCTTTAACCTTATTTTCCTCTCCTGATTGATCACTGATACAATTATCTTCCTCCTGTTTTAGAAATTCAGATGTTCTTCCTTGTAAGATCTCTTGATGTGAATCTTTGTTCAAAGTTAACACATTCAAATTACTCTTCTTATATTCAACATAATTTGGTTCTGCAGATGCTGTCCAACTACTGTAAGGTATCTCTTAAATTTTGTAACTGCGTAACAGAATTTTATTCTCAGAACCGTGAGTTAGATTGAATAGAATATTAGTGCATTTCATTTCTAAAGTCAGTTTCTATGTTTATTTGACCTAGAAAGCAGGTTTTTATAGTTTTCAAAATAATATTTTATATTGCATCAGTTTTCAGCATTCGCCTGGAATATAATTGCGAAAGTTCATATTTATTTTTTCGTCTAAACTACTAAAGTTAGGAAATTTTTTATAATAATGAAAGTTAAAATTTGCTACCAGATCTAGCGATTTGTAAAATTTCAGAGGGATAGGATTACTTTAGTTGTCGAGGTCATTTTTATGATGAAATCTTTCTGACATGCGATTTGATATCTGATCAGCCTTCCAGAAACTACCCATGTGAATGAGGAAAAGAATCCTTTCCCACAGTTCGTGAGAGAGCAGAGTCGCCAGGAATCTTCGAGAAGCGGGGAGCGCAATGTGATATAGACTCGTGCATTCAGTTAGTCGGTCTCAGTCATACAGAAACAGTCGGTGCAACACGACGTTAGTCTCAGTCTTGCAGGAACCGCGAGAGTGATAACACGCAGTAGCAATCGGTTAGCTTTGAAAACCTTCAGGCTCGTTAACATTCAACTTAGATTATTTAGTTTTATTATAATGTTGCGTTAAAATAGTATTTCGCCAAGTGGGGCCTCGGGATTGTTTAAATTTGGCATAAACAAACATTCGAACAATGGGAGCGTGTGATTCTCTTTTATTAGATTTCTCCAACTAAAAATTTGAACTGTGAACTATGGGGTGTGGTTTGGCTCAAACGGTTAATCAAACTTAATGTAAACTTTTCTTCTGTGAACTTGTCTGATCGCCTGTTCAGTTTTTGACTTTGTAAAATCTGAAGGATATATATTTATTCTAATAGCAATGGACTCGTGAACATCATTTTAACTTTAACCTTTCCTTTGTTTTTGGTGGAAAATAAGCTAAGTGGCAACCTGATTACTATTATAAAGTCAGAACTGTAATATCCAAGGTTACGCACGGTCAGAGCTAAGATCCAAGCCTTTGCCTCCACTCCAAGGCAAAGCTACGCTCTTACACTACATTATTCTTTCTCAGTACCGTTTGAAAAACTGGGTTCTTGTAATATATTGTGCTTTTCTTCTTTATTTTCTACTTCATCCTTCCTTTCATTTTCTGATATTAATTCATCCCAAGCGCCTTCAATTGCAAACCATTCTCCATTATATCTACCTTTATCCATACACTCAATATTCTTCCATTCTTCTTGTTATCTTGTCTCGAAATCAAAAAATTCCCACCATTCTTATTGTCTATCCTCTGTTCTTGTCACCATACACCATTTATTGTGATGTTTTCGCCTTGATATGCGTATTTCTAATGGGCAGTAACTATGCCTCATTGTATTACTGTGATTTTTAATCATTAATCACATCCTGTCCATTTCTAATGATCTCTTTTGTAGCTAGCCTTTTATAAAAACACACATATTCTATTTGGCACCCAATACTCTGTTTGACAGTTACTTATTTTTAAACTACTCGACACTAGTACATTTATAATCATTGACTGGTCATTACTACTTATTTTTATAGGCCACATTACCTTTAAGTAAAATATATCCATTCTTTTCTCATAACGCACATCGTTTATTCAATCTTTTCTTTGCACAACTTAATATCACTTAAACATTTCTTGTCACATCTATTCACAAAATCCATTAATTTCATTTCTCTGTTATGGTATTCATTCTGCTCATCATTGCTAATCCATTTCTTATTCTTCTCCTCTTTTGTGCTCCCTATATCATCTCTTTGTCATGTATCATCTATGGTCAGCTTTTCCTTGCTGGCTCTTAAAGTCAGAATAATATTTACAAAAACATATAAATACTTGAAAATACATTAACAACTGTCCATTCATATCATTTATTTGATGTATATTTGTACCAAGGTATGAAATGTTCTTTGTTCTCCTATGTTCGCCTTTCCTTTAAAAATGTGGTAGCATTGTGAATCAGAGGCAAACTCGTGTGTACCTGCTCCCCTGTATTGCTGTGAGCATTATGTTGTGGTGTTTAAAACTGTCCATTAAATGTTTCACTTTGCGCATTTTGAGTAGTAATTCGATATTCAGTGTGGCGAAATAGTTCTGTTCCTTATATCTGATCTTGTTGTTAAAGCTTCCAGGATGCTTCAACTCATCCTTGTAGCACCTTGGTGTGGGCTCCCCAGAATCCAAAGGTCCACTAACACCACAAATGATGGGTTGGATTCAAAACCACTTGGGATATTTATTCTTATGTGCTTTTCATCCATGATTTAGTAAAGTTTGTTTTGGGGGATTAGAGGTTTTACATCCTGATCAATTTACTACAAGGAACACTGCATCTGCAAGTGTGAAACTACCCATTAAATTGCACTTCAGTTTCCGCAAGTTTTAAAATGGCGATCTGAAGGAGGTTGAGTGCATGTGTATAATATGGGAATTACAGATTATGATAGGGAAATGAATCACCACCTACCTTAGATGATAGTTGTGTGGTACAAAGACACAAAGCAGACAAAAAAAAAAAGATACTTAGAAATTTTCCGATTTTTGCCCTTTCTCAACTAGAGAACATTTTTGAGGGTATCTGTTGAAGGAGACTGTCAATAACACCAACCCTCCACAATGTTTTCTAGTTGACAAAGGGTTAAAATACGAAAATTTCTATGTCATTTGTGTTTTTGTTTGGTTCATGTGATGGTTCATTTTCCTATCTTAATTTGCAATTCATTTTTGCTGCTTAGCTCATGTCATTTCATTGTTCACACACACACAAGTTAGTATAAGGAAATGAACTGTTGCTTATCTCAAAAGATCGTTGTGTGACATCAACAAATGTAACAGACATACACACAAAAGACATTGAATGTACTGGTATTAGCCATTCTTCAACAAGTAGAACATTGTGGAGGGTGGTTGTTGTAGGAGACTGCCTCACATGTGATGTGTTTCTTTTTATTATTTTCATTTTTTTTTCTTCTGATTGCATGATTTGTAAGTACGAACTTGCATGTAAACTAAGAGTGATTAAAAGGCGGGTAGCGGACATGTGGTGTGCACTGGTGTGACCTTGTGCTTTTCGCTCAAATTAGTTGAGCCACTAACTCCACAAAGTTTGTTTTTTAAATATTGTTTTGTCGGTATTTCCATAATCAGACTTATAATTTAATTCATTTGTGTGATCATAATGCATTTCTTTGTTGTTGAAATATGAAGCAAAAAAAAAAATTTGTTAATTTCCAATTCTTCCATTAAAGTTGCCTACTAATATAATCATTATTGTGTATTTTAGCTATTGCTTTTTGTTTTTTTCTTCCAATTTTTTTTACCTCATTTTCTGGAGCTAAAACTGAGAAGGTAGAAGGAACACAGGAGATTCCTCTAGGAATGCTGCAATCACTGGGGGAAACTGGATCTGAACATGATTATTTTTTTTTTATGGAAAGTTATGGAACCAGAGAGATTCAAACAGATTTCACTCTTGAAGAAAACACTATGAAAATTTAAAAAATTATCACCTAATAATAAACATTGCACATTTTGATATTACTGACTGGAATAATTTACATAAGAATCGAAAGACAAATAAAAGAGAGAGATGAAATCAATTTGGGCTTGGGAAAAGACTAAGTATGATAGTAGCAATTCTGACTTTAAGATTGTTACTAGAACTTCGGATCAAGAAAACAATACTTTTTTGGTGTTTGCTAACTTAGAAAAAGTTTTTTGGAAATGTTAGATCTGAAATTTTAATAGTAATTTATAATCTTTATAAAGCTCAAGTGCCTACAATAACAGTAGAGATTCATGAGAGACATGAACCAGTTAAAAAGGATGAGAGACAAGGTCATGGTCAATAATATTTGACTTGTGTGTAGAGGAAGAAATTAAAAAAGAAGAAAAGTGGCAAAAGTTTTGAATAATAAACAATCAGTATGCTACAATTTGCTGATGACATCGTTGTGTTAGCATAACAGTGAGGCTGGCATAAAATAATAAAAAAAAATATTAAAGAAGAATTTTGACTAAATATAAATCTAATCAAGATAAAAATGATGAAAATTGCTGAAATGACAGCAATAACAGTAGATTAAATATAAAAATATGATCTGATGTAATTGGAAAAGTAAATTCTATTACTTGGAAAGAAAAATTACAACTGATGGCAGGAGCAGGAATGATGATAAAGGTAGAATAGCCCTAGTGAAAATACCCCTTTTTGAAACAATAACTCTTTTTTTTTAATTTCAAATTTTGACTTAGCACTTGGAAAGAAGTTCTAGAATTGTTGTATGGAGCACAGAACTTTGTGGTAGCAAAGCAGGAACTTCAAAAATACCAGAAAGGAGGAATATTAAAGCATTAGATATGTGCTGCTATAGTGGGATGTGGAAAACCAAGTGGTCAAAGAAGGTAATAAAAATGTTTTTAAAATTATGGGTAAGGAAATAAGCTTCTGGAAGATTCTCATAGAAAGGAAAAATAGCATTGTGGATCTCATTTTAAAACTTGATGTCCCTAAGACCCAGTTCCTGGTAATTACAATCCTTCCAATTAACTAAATTTTTGTTTGTTAAAGAAGCAAAATAATAAATTGTAAATTTACATATTTATTCTATGAATGTGTGGTATGAGGGATGAAAGGGCAGTAAATGAACTGAAGGACTGTTGTAATTGTATTAAAAGCAGTATAGTGCATGGAATATTAATTAGAAGTTTTTAGTTTGGAATATTATATAAGCCATCATGTTTAAAGTAAGATTTTTACCGTTTGGAAATGTTTAATTTGGTAAATATGCATTTAAATACTTGTAAATACTTTCTACTTTCATTAAACCCTTTAGTTGGTAATGTTGCTGTCAAGCGACATCACATTTAGTGCTTTATAGGCAAGTCTTTTTCTCCCCATCCTTCTACAAGCGATCTGGATCTCTCACATGTCCTTTTTTAATTTTTAGCAGAATTTTTTTAGTTCCTGCAATTTATAAATTGTTTTCTGATTATATAAACTAATTTAAATAAATGTCGCTTGTTTTTGTGCTTTTGCGTAGTTGTTAGCATGTCAGAAAAGACTATTGGAACCTGTTTTTCAGAAGAAATTTCTGTACAGTGTATAAAAGCTCCCAATGATTGCCACCAGGCAAGCTTGCTTGGAATAGTGCTACATCATTTGTTTATTTTAATATTTGGAAACAAAGTGCAATGTTTTATGTATGGTTTCTTGATGTGTTCCTATGAAACAAAAGTCGGTAAAAAATTAATCAACATTAAGAAATCAAAAGAATTAACAGGCTTAAGGAAAGTATAAATCACTTGGCAGCTAGAAAAATCTGGAAACCTTCATAAATCAATTTAAAAGCACTACATTCCAAATTCCTTAAGAATGAGGGATTGATTAATTTGTTAGTGGAGGGAATAGTCGAAGGAACGAACTCTAGAGCAAGGCAAATATTAGAAGATATGAAGTAAATAATTTAGGATATAGGTTATAATACTTTCGTTTAAATGAAGAGATTAGCTCAAGCTAAGAAGAGATTGCATAAAATATTTTGAGAGACTGGTGACAGGGAAGACTAAGTATATATTTTTATTCCTTAATTCTTTTTATATATAAAGCTACACCAGCTACAGTTTTTCTGTGATGTTTGTTGACACCAAAATAGAAAGCTATTTGCAGTTACCCAAGACTTCATACGCATGGACATAAAATTTTATTGCTAGAATTGTATATAGAAAGCTGTAAGTAATGTAAAAGATGTCTCAAAAAGCACGAGGTCACAACAATATGTCATGATAACCATCACCATACCATTCTACAATTGAACCTGTTTCATGAAGAAAAACAATTTGCAACATGTTCAAAAAATATCAACAAATTAAAGGGAAGGATTAACTGTAGGATACTACTTACCACAGTTCTTCTGGCAGATTTTTGTTTTTGGTTTGAAATTGTCACTTTCTGGAAACATCTTATGTCAATACCATTACGAACACAACATTTTTGGTTTTGCTGTCCTCTGCCAGTCTTTGGGGAAAAAGGGGGTTTGGGGGTTGAAATTGATGAATGGTTCATACACAAATGGATTATGAGAGAAATTAAGCCTGAGAAACTAATATAAATTAAATACTTATACATGGTTTTCATCTGTCTGTCACCTTTTAGTTTTTTTTTTAATCTTTTAGTCCTTTCTAAGGATACTTGGTATTTCCTTGTCAAATTTAATCAAGATCAGTTTAGCCATTTAGTCATGAAAACATAACAGACATAGGTACTACCGGATTTATAATAATAGTATAGATCCCTGTAATTTTTTTTTTTTTACTCCTCTTTCTGATGACTCTTCTTGTGCTGCATAAATCTCCAACATTCCAAGTGACTGGATGAGTCATTTTTGTTATACACTTGTTCTGTTTTGATTCAGTGATCAGTTTTCTGTTCAAATCTATATGGTTTTACTTTAATAAGAGTTTGAGTTTTAAGTTTCTCTTTTTTAATTGGTGCATGCTATTGATCCATCACACCATCGAATCCTTGGAGAACAGGATCTATTTTTAGGATTTTTCTTTCCATACACTGTCTGCTTTCATGCAAATTATTAATATACCTAGTCCTCATTTTTTTTTCCCCCTCACTCTGAATGCACCACATGGCCTTTGATGTTTCTATCTGATTATCCTGAGTGTGTGTGACATTTCCTCTCTCATATGCTTGTTAAGTCGGAGAGAAGTTGTTTGTATTTTGTAAGTGGTACAATGGTACTCAACCAATTGGACCAACTGACTATTGCACCACACCAAAATCAGTTATCAACTTTGATCACTATATTTTGTGATCAGTTTGAAGTTTATTTTGGCATTTCAAGTGATGTAATTACTTTTAAACACCAAAAGTTGAGTACAAAATATTTCATCAGCTTGTAACTCCAAAATCTTGATTTATAATCCTGTTGGCTGTAGTTGTTTGTAGTCTACAGGAAAATAGAAACTGTAACAGCATTTGATTGAATCTTCATACCTTGTTCTTGACTGGCTCTTTATCATGTTTCAAGCATCAGATGTTCTGACATGTCAAGAAATTTGTTTTGTATCTTCATTGGAAACATTTTTGTTGATCTGTCTGTTCAGAGCGTGTCCACTAAAAATATCAAAATCTCTTTCTAAACGATTTTCACTGAGACAACCATACAGCTTGTATTGTGAGACTATCCGAAATTATAATCAACCTCAATTTTCATTGTACCTTCAAACAGCTTAGCAGAAGATTCATTTAAATAATAAGTGTTCCTTGAGTTGGTGGTTGGTTTGGAAGTAAATATGTTGCATTGATGAAAACTTCAATACCATTTCTGTTAATTAATTTTCAAATTTGTTTCAGAGGAGGACTTCATTGATAATAGTGATGTGTTGATGCAGGCAGTTGGTTTGCTTGTTTCAAGGCCTCAAACTCGAAGCAGATTTGACATACCTGTTAAAAGTGATGAATATAGGTCAGTTTTGCTACCAGCATTATAGTATTGAATTAATTTTGCCCATTTTGAAAATATCAGTTTTTAATTTTGTACCACGAACTTCTGTAATGCAGGGGTGCTCTGTAAAAACTGGACGACTTTAATAAAACATCAATTTTCACTCTCGTTTTCAAGTTATATTGGGATTCATGTTATAAAGCAGTTTATAGTGTTGAAAAATGATGGCTTAAAGAAAAATGATTATTAGCTTCCACTTCATCTCAGTTCATGGATGGAAGGGTGAATGTGAATTACAAGCTCACATTGAGTAGTATTTATTCTGTGGTGTCTCTTGTTTATTAACATATAAAACAATATTGAGGCATTTCATTTTTTTTTAAACTATGCAACTTTAAGTATCTATCAATTGAAGTTTTTTGTATTGAGTTGTGATAAAATATTTTTGTGACTATAACAAAAATCATTTTTCCTTATTTAATGTTAACCTTGGCTTGAAGGTGTAATCAGTAGATATGCAGAATATTCTTAATGTAATTCAGTGACATTCTTTACTAATAGTATTAAGTATTTCAGCTTTTGAGAATTTGGTATCAACCTTTTTCTCTAACCTACCGTTTCTTATAAATTCTAAGTTCAAGGTTCACCTTTCTTGAAACTGGAATAGAGCCACTCAAAGAATAATAATAATAAAAAAACTCAGGAGGTACTTATAAACTTTGTGATTTTTTTTGTACTCTGTATTTACGACTTAAGTTGAAAATTTAGGGAGCAATAATTTTATTTGGAAACATTTAACAGTTTTTCCAAGATAAAAATCAATTCTGGAATTATAAGACTCGTGTGAGATAGAATTCCGTTAAAGAATTGCAAATAATTACATTTTGCTAGTTGCCATTTCTTTTGTTGCAATATATTCATTTTCAGAAATTTTTTTCTTTAATGCTGTAATTATTCAGTTTCATTGTTTGGTGACTTACTTTTAAAATCAGTCTTGATTAGTTCTTAACTGGAGGAATTGCTGTATGGTGCAATTTGGAAGGTGCAACACATGGAGTACTGAAGACGATTTTTCCATTTTCCGCTTCAAATTTCCACTTATTTTTCCTAGTTTATTACAGTAATATGTTTAGGAATGATATTAGAAAGAAATCAAGTAAAAGAATCATGGAAAAAATAATGATACTATACCTTTAGTTTGAGTTGGGAGGAATCATAATTTTTGATGGGTTTGAAGACTGGATTTCATCAAGGATGTGACTAGATTTAAAAAAAAAAAAATCTTCTGTACCTGGTTGATGCATTAGTTTTAGAGAAATTGAAGAGCACTTGTGAATTTATATTTGCAACATTTGGCAATGCATAGCAAGATTTATGAGAGAAGACAAAAGCCAGATTGAACGGGTTAATTAAGTGCATGTTCTGGGAATGTTCCTAGGAGGGTAGAAAGAAAGTGAGCGTTTTGGAAGGGGTTGTTTATTATTCACAATCAGAAATAACTCATTGGCACAGTCTGTATGCCAGCCCCTTCACTTGAGGGTTAAAGCTTTATTAAACCAAAGTAACATTTAATCAGTATGTATTTAATTGCTCAGATGGTGCCTTCATCTGTGACAAGAACAGTGAACATTATGTAGTTGCCTTCTGCTTATGTATTATTCTCAGTTATACAGACTATACAATGGTTTGTATCATACTCTGGTATTGTTGAACATAGTCATGTTGAGCAATTGCTATAATACTGTTAGTTACTCCATTGAGCATCAAATTTAATTTTTAACTGATTTATTACAGTTGCTGCAAGGGTCTTTCTTAAATGTTACACTTACCATTGGCATTTTTTCTGTTTTTAAGGCAGACATTGCATGAAACATTTATGAATTTTAAGTTTTAAAAGAGCTAAATCTGTTAATTTCCTCAGCGTGTATAATGTGTAGTAATTTTCTTCTATAAATCATAAAATTTGTTCATCAGTTTTCAAGCCTTTTTCCTTGTATTATGTGCTTGGTTATATATCTTTCTGGCTTAACAATTTCTTATATTGCAGTGTTCTAAAACTGCCTGCTCATTTAAGTACAGAGCCTGTGTTTGAAATTGCTGTTATTGTGGACCCAGTGTCACGAGGAGCACAGAAAGTGGGACCAATTCTATCAGTTTTGTATGAAGTTCTGAACTGTAACATAAAGGTATACTTGAACTGTGTGGAAAAGAACAGTGACATGCCACTTAAAAGGTTAGTTTGAACTTAATTTATACCAATTTTGTCAAAGTACATTAAAAAAAAAAGGAAAATGTGCCTTTGTTTAGATTTCACTACGTGAAATTTAATTTGAAGTATTATTGGCATGTTCTAATGATATTTGGAACTGAAAATTTTAAAAATGTAGTTTAAGGATAATCTATGTTCAATTACATTTTTTTTTCATAATAAATGTAGCTAACACTTCAGAAAATCTCATTTTATCATATAATAGTCTTAATTGGCTTTCAAGTGATTTAATATTTTGGGTTCTTCAGTTTCTACAGATTTGTTCTGGAGTCTGAACTTCAATTCACTCCAGATGGTGATTTATCCGCTGGCCCTGTGGCTCGATTTCACAACATGCCAACAAGTGTGCTTTTAACACAGAATATGCATGTACCAGAGAACTGGTTGGTTGAGGTTGTACGCAGCCCTTATGATCTGGATAATATAAGATTGGATGATGTTAGTAGTGGCGTCCATAGGTAAGGAAATCAGTGGAGATTCATTTCTGATGTGTTTTGGTGATCTACATTATCATCCTCCATAATATGGTAATGCTTAACAAATATTGAGCTACCAGTATATGAGTTTGTTATGATTGCCTTCCCATCGCCCCTCCCCATGTGTCAATGTATCAGTAGTTGAAGTTTATTTGGTTTGAGATTGAATTTCACTGTCTCGTTACTAGGTAAGTGAAAGAATATCAGAAAAAAGATCTTTGCATGCAGTGTATTTAGTAGAACAGTTCAGTCTCTTAAACATTTACTTGTTGTTGAGCACATGTCAATGTGAAACTTATTCTTCTTCTTTTTTATTTTTATATATATATATATATATATATTTTTATAGAGCTCTGCTTTTTTTTATCATTCCTACAACCAGTATTTTTTTTTTGCAAATTATGTATATATTTAAGGTTGCCTGCAGCCTCTCATCTGCAGATCAGTATTTTTCTTTATGATTGCTTTATTTTTTTGTTCTTACTAATATCAGTTTCATACACTGGAGTCTCGGAGTTAAACAGAAGTTAGAAAAGACTAATTTATTCTTAAGCAACTAAAGTGTCCATTTATTAGTAATGGACCCTCAGTCCAAACTATTCATAACAGTAAGGCAAATCCTAAGAGGTTTGCAAAGTATTATGATAGTGATAAGACTTTTTATGCAAAAGTTTATTAATTAAAGTCCATTTATGGAGAAGCTGACTATTTTGTGATGTTTCTGACATTTTTTTGTGCACTGACTATAACAGATTCTATATAGATGCCTTGGCGTAGTGCCCGATTGAACCCTTTGACTGCTGTAGACGCGTCAACGCGCGTGGCTACTACTGCGCCCAGGTACTCCAGACGTGTATACACGCGCCGCCTCGCCGCCCTGTCTGTGCTCCAGATGTGTTAACACGCTAGCCTCTTAGCGGCCTGGCTATGAAGCCATATTTCCACCCAGGGTGGTTAGTTGTTTTCCTCATTCGGCCCTTGAGCATTGGTAGCTGCGATCTAATTTGTGTTGCTCTTTTCCTTTTAGTTTTCGCTGAGAAAATGGCATACAGTCATTTTTTTTTAAACTGCTTAACGTCTCTTAACAGCGAGGTCTTTAGAGATGGTAAAGAATGGGGGGCAAGGAATGGGAAGGAATTCAGCTATGGCCTTTTGAAGGAAGCATCCCGGCATTCACCTGGAGTGATTTGGGGAAACCATGGAAAACCCAAATCTGGATGCCTGGACGGGGATTCGAACCATCGTCCTCCCGAATACGCCGTCGTGTTTGTACCGCGGAAGAAATCATGGAGATTCTTACTAGAAGTGACAGTGAATATGATCACTTTGATATGGATGACAGTGATAACCCTTCGACAGGATCTCGATGTAATTTTCCTAAGCTGTGTACATCAGCTAGTGGAAAATGACCATTTTTCAGAGTTTGAAGCTACAGATTGTGCGAGCGAAATGTGTGGAAAAAGAGAATGCTTTAGTGACGCGTTTGACAGCATGTGCTTGTCGATTAAGCTGCAGGACACAAGTGTGGATTACGTTAACATTCCAGCAGTTTGTCATTTTTCCTGATATTTCTAACGGAATATCATATGATATCTATTGCTGATGAGACCAACAGATACTCGAGAATCAATTCACACTATGTTTTCACTATGAAGTGGTTTAAAAAGTTCTTTTTCCACATTCTCGAACACTACATTTTAACATCAGGTCCGTGAGACGCCACCCCCCCCCCCCCTAGAAATCGCCCTCGCAACTTTTTGAGACCTTTTTTACAAATTTCATTCATATTGCAAATTCAAAGAAGAGCACGCCAATGCGTAAATGCGCTGTATGTTCGATACAGAAAGTGAGTCGAGAAACCAATGCAGAACATGTAATGTATCACTGTGTGTTGTACCATTTTTCAAGGCTTATCACACAAAAAGAATTACTAACCATGGTTAACTGCAGAGTAATAATTATATTACATTTATACGCCTCTAAAACTAAACGAAATACAAAAAAAAAAATATATTAACCCGGGTCAAAAAGAAGGCTGGAAAATTTGTGCAGAATTTGTGAAAGGTATTCGGAAAGGTTCTCTCCAGATAAATTACTACGCTCACAAACTAAAAACATTTCAGTTGCTGTAATATCTATTTAGTATATGAAGTACCGTCAAGTTTGATTACGCAGACATTCACTTTTAGAGGAGCTTTAAACTGAAAAACTTTAGATGTTATATTAACTGTATTTATTTTGTATCTGCGGTTTCAAATCGCAGAGCGACAGCAGAAGAACGCCACACACAACGCTCCAGACGTATTCAGTACACAGCGGTCCGGTCTAACGCGACATTCCAGGGCAGGTAAACAGCTTAGGCGTAAACAAAGCCGCACTCAGCGAGGGCTCGGCCGGGCGAACCGTAGCAGTTAAAGGGTTAATCATTAGAGTGCAGTCAAAATAAAATGGCTTTCATTGCTGAACAAGAGTCAGTCTGCATCTTAGAATTCGCTAAATGTAAGCGTGCAACTAAAATTTTATATGAAGTATTAAATATAACCGTCTATAGAAAAAAAACAATCTTTGTGTGTTACACCAAGTTTAACGAAACTGGCTGCCTGTACAGTCCAATATTGACAGGCTGGCTGGGTCCATCTGCTGAGACCATCAACTGTGTGCAATAAATTTCACCAGGAGCCTTCAGAAATCAACCTGTCATGCCAGTCAGGGATTGCAGCCGTCATTTCCAGTTAATTGTACATATTCAAGTGTGTTCATGATGTACATTTTTGTGTGCTCTGCAAACTGCACAAGCTGTTCCCCTCTGTCATTCCATGTTTGTATTCTGAACTTATGGCTGGTCATATTGCTCGCAAAAGAGATGAAAGATGGACTACGGCAGTACTGGATTGGATACCAAGAAACCTGAAAAGAGCAAGAGGAAGACCCCCGGATTGCTGGGATAAGGATATACGTCGAGTTACAGGTGTGAACTGGAAGAGGGCGGCGCAAGATCGATCAGCCTGGAAAGAACTATAACAAAACTATGTATAATTAAATTCTAATATATAGCTCATTAGACTAAAAGAGACTACATCCTGAAATAAGGATTGATATTGCTGCAATAATAAAATAAATAAATATTCAAGTGAAACAATACAGGATCCAGCTGTTGCAGGAGCTGATTCTGCAGGATCATGATGAATTATTGCAGTCCAGTATGGATTTTCAAGATTGCCTATAGGAAGAAAATATTGTTGAGAAGCTGATTTTTTGTGACAAGGACACTTCTCCTGTATCTGGCAAGATGAATGTGTGCAATGTAAATCTCTGGGGCTTGGAACATCCTTAAGTAACAGTGGAAAATGTCTTTGATTTCGCTAAAGTCAATGTGTTTTGTGTTATTTCCTCATCAAAAAACAAATGGACCAGTTCTATTTGCAAAATGATTGGTAACTATTAAAGCTTGCCTAGACATTGCAGGAAGATAGCTATGATTTAATTTTTCAATAAAGTAGGGCTGCCAAGTTTTTACCAGGTCATCCATGATTTTCTCAATGTTGATTTCTCTGTTTGTTGTGTTGGATATGCTTCTAGAGATTATTCTCCTCCTCTTCTTCCATATCCTCCCAAATCACCTGACATGGCATGAGATTGCATTTGAAATCATGTGTTTGTGGCTGCCTCTGCCACACGATTTATTGTAACTGTGAGAAGGAATCATACATGCAGTCTCTGCTATTGACTGTGAGATATTGGGACATGTTTGGCAGGAACTTTAATACAAGATTGAGGTCTGTTGTGTTACAAAAGATGCACATATTGACCATCTGTAAAGTGCATAAGAGATTTTGTATATATAGATGTGATTGCTTTTGCTGTATCTGCCATAGCTCCTGCACAATAAATGTCTGAAGTCCTGGAGAGACTTATGAATTATCCTGTATCTTCATAAACCAATTTTATTTTAATATTTTGCAGTTCTTTCACCAACGTGAATTTTTGTGCTGAGGATTAACCATATATTCAGTTATATCCTTAGTATCCTGTGTTTATTACACCATTCAGTATTTATCTAAAATAGTTGCAAGTTATCTGTTTTATTTATTTTTTTAATTTGATGTAGCAGTTAATGCATTTTGGACTCTCAACCAAAATGACAAATGAAAGCTGCCTTGCTGTTAATAAGTTATCTGCTTCACAATAAACAATTCTTCACATATTTTTCAAATTTAAAATATGTATTTCCACCAATGCATTTAACAAGTTATAAACACATTCTTTCAATCATTTAACTAAAATGTGTCTTAATCCACAGATTCAACTCTACACTTTTTTCATAAAAACCAAATACACAATCTCGTAGCTAATCTCAGTGATAATAAAGTACATCACTACAAGTTTTGAAGGCTAACCAACCTAATTTACTTATGCACTTAATAGTTATACTGAAGCTGTTCCCCTATGCGTATTAATATCTTATTTACACAAATCATTTTATACTTAAGTATTACTATTGTTGTTATCTCACATATGCCCCCCTCCCCCCTTTTCAGAGCAATTAAATCATTTATCTACATAAGATTTCAGCAATCTGAAATGTTAAATAACAACAATTTCAATTTATACAAAAATAATTAAATTACATTTTATATTAAATCTAATTCACTTTTCAGGACAGAATTTTTTAGTATTTCCTTTGAATAAGTCCAAAATTTGTATTCAATATGTTACTTGACATATTCATTTGTCAATAAAATCGTCCAATTCAGTCTTTCTTTACACTCGTGTCATTAAAATTATATATTCAAACTACAAACCTTTGTATCTTCCATATAACAAAAATACCATATAAGTCATCACCTAGTTCAGGATCTGTTTCAGCTTACATTGTTTGTAGTCAATCAATTAAAATATTAAGGTTAAAAAAGAAACTCTTATTTAAATGGAAACTCAATAAAAACATCAAGTTACAAACAAATTATTTTTCGAAAAAATTGAAAGCGATTTAAACCATCTATAGAAACGTTCCTAATACTCAAGACATGTACCAAGTATTTATGACCATCGTGCTATACCATCAATGTCCCATTGCTCTATGTAGTTTTAGATCATTTTGCAATTCAAATATACTAATGGTTAGGTGTTCCACACAATTACCAAAAATCCCTATTATACATGAAATATTCTTCAATTTCTGCATTCATTCCAGATACCATAACTCTACATTTGCCTTATTGAGCAGCAAATTGCTTACTTTGAATTCAGTCAGTGAACACACTGGTTATGCCTTTTTCTTTATTCCCTCAATCTTTTTTTTTTTTCTTTCAATACTTAATTTTTGTCGATTTCATCTACAACCTTTTTTTCATTATTATTAATCACTGCTAAATATCACATTTTCTTTGAAATTAATGTTATTCCCTTTTTTTCATCAATTGGCTGTAACAAAATTCATTTTAATGTACAGGTTCTTGCTGTTAGTTTGTTTCCTTTCCATTGCTTGGGCACCCTTTACAATCTTTATCTTCTCTTAATTTCAATTATTTCAGTTTCTCTCAATTGCATAGCATTTCATTTTCTACTCTGTAATCTTTTTTCCATATGCTTCACCTCATTTTATCCTTTGTGGTTCAGTTCTTATTCCTTATCCATCACTCCTTCTTAGACAATTGAACGTCGAAACTCTGTATTAATCATACCCTAATTTGAACATTCCTTCTTTGAATTTCGCTATCTATATTATCCACCATTTTGATAAAAAAAAACTTAATTTAACTATCACCAATATAGAAATTACGCAATATCTTAGTAACATATAAAAAAAACTAATTACACATAGTTCAGTGCTGATATGAAACAAACAAGAACACTGCAATTTAACTAGCTAATAAATATAAATAACCTACAAATATTTCATTCATATTCACACCGCACCTGGAAATTAGCATACAAATAGTCTGCTTGAAATTTTTCAACTTGCGTAAAATGATCATTCATAACCAGAGCAGTTTCTTCAGTTTTTTAATGTCAGTATTTAACTTTTAAGTTTATATATCTCACCTATCATTTTAATGATTTGGCTCAGCTAATTTTATTTTCATTCAATGAACTTTGTGGCTTAGAATCCAACAACAAATATCGAAAAATGGTGTACACTTTTTTTAACACTAATGATATAAATTACTCCTATTTCTATGTTGAGATTTCTGCTGCAATATGTCTTATCTTCCAACTGTGTCACTCAAAATCATGTCAACAGCTGCAAAAATATGATTCAAAGTTTCTATATACCAGTTGATTTTACATATCTTCAGATTGCAGGCTTGTTTCAGAAAATAGTTAATTTTAATCAGCTACTTTCCTCTGTCTTTGGAAAACACATTGCCATATTTACAAGGAATCAGCTTTAATTACTTGTCATTAGTAATTCGACCATTCCATGTCCTGTCCATAGTTAAGCCAATTTTGCAATTTTATTTATTTATAATTAGGTGTATCCCATGATGCATTATGGACTCTTAACCAAAATGACGAACGAAAGCTGCCTTGCTGTTACTAAATTATCTGCCTCATACTAAACGATTAAAACAGTTATTTAAACCTCTGCATTTAACCATTTATAAATACATTCTTTTACTAATTTAATTAAAATGTCTCTAGTCTGCAGACTCAACTAAACACTTATTTCATAACAACTAAATACATAATATCTTAGCTAATCTCAGTGATAATAAATTACATCACGATTGGTCTTACAGGTTAGCCAACCTAATTTACTTATGCACTTATTTAATACTTATGTGGAAGCCATTTCACTATATGTATTAATCTTATTCACACAAATCATTTTACATTTAATTAACTATGGTTGTTATCTAGCATAGTGTCTAGTTTCAGGTAATTCAACAATGTATCATTATGGCGTTTCAAAGTTCTAATGTTAAATTTAAAATATTTTTCAGTGAATTTGAATTGGAGTACTTGTTGCTTGAGGGTCACTGTTTTGATGCTTTACTGGGAAACCCACCTAGAGGTCTTCAGATAACTCTCGGTACTGAATCTCAGACCGTACTTGTTGACACAATTGTGATGGCCAACCTTGGCTATTTCCAACTGAAGGCTAATCCTGGTGCTTGGATTTTAAGACTTCGGCAGGGACGATCAGCAGATATTTTTGATATTGTGAGGTATGGTATACTGATCTAACAAGTTCTCATGTATTCACAGTTCAGGAAATAGTGTCTGTAAATTTTGCTAATTACTGTTTTCTGAAAATTCGTTAATACCTTTTTGTAATCAGAAGTTCCATAGAGAATTTCATTTATAACTCATGTAAGATATAAGTAAAATTAATGTTAAACTAAATACTGCAGTGTCTTTATTCAATATGATATTATTAAAAATCTGAAGGTTGTGTATATATACATTGTGTTTTGTGGCCATCCTGATAAACATTGTTTCTGATGTGGAATACATTATAATTTTACTGTCTTCTTTATCCACACTACAGAAAATGCGATGTAGCTGTTTCAAAATAATTTGCATATGGTGAAATATTCTCGACCATTTTGACCTTGCATACCTGCCAGTGTGGCTGCATGCTTTACAGTGCCACTATACTGGACCAGGAGGTAGAACTGGCTTAGGTTCAAATCTCCGAATCTGTGTACTGACAATCCTGATCAAACGTTATTTAGTTTTCCATAGTAACCTAGGTGAATTGTGGGATGTTCCCTAATCCCCACCTCATAATCTACACATTTCACAAATTGCTAGAACATGACACATTTCACAGACATGATAACATATCTTCTCGAAGGGTAATTTGGATGTACTAAGGAAATATGGGAAATGGGCTAAGACCCTTCTGTCAATTCACTGCTCAAGTATGGTGGGATAGTTTGGAAACTATACCAACACTAAAAAGTTGGAGAACTAGAATTTTCTGCAGTAACTAGCTTAGTCAATACAAAGTCACTTAAGTGCAAATTCAAAACCATCACTATCATCGTTTGAACATTTCCACTTTGACGGGTCATCCAACGCATCCTCTTCCCGAGGTTGTTCTTATTTTGAAAGCAAAGTTCGATCAACTATCAGCTTGCTAGGCCGAACTTGATTTGGGCTATGGAACCTTCCTCTGCCACCTAAACAGTGGTTGAGAAATGAACCATGACATACCACCAATAGTGTCAGGTTTGATTCAAATAATTAAAAATAAAATGAAACAAAAATAAGTTCATTTCCCATCAACCTTCTGGTAATTTTGTTCTTGTCTCAGATTTGATCAGCAATACCTTTGTCAAGTGATAGAGTAACATGATTTTTTCAATCTCATTTACATAGGTTTTGTAAGTTCCATGTCATTCAATGAAATTTAACTTAAAATTTTATTCCAAGAGTTCGTCCTGTTGCCTTCCTTCCTAAATTAAATCTCCCAATCCAGTAATTTGTATCACACTAAATTGCAGGCCATGAGAAATTTTTCCCAGCTGATAAGGGCCAATAAGTTGATCTGCCTAGGAATACATATGTTCCTTAGTCTCAAAACTCCTTTGCAAGGTCTTTCGTACCGCTTGAAGATCTCTCGGGCATGTGGCCGGATCAGTTGGTCGTTATTCAATGAATTTTCGACAATGTAACGTGCCATCATCTTCAGGTTGCATGTGCGTCCTGGACTGCGCTCCTCGCACCAGTCAGCAAACGCAACCTGAAGATGGTGGCACATGACTGTCAAAAATTCATTGAACAATGATCAATTGATCTGGCTGTATGCCCAAGAGATCTTCAAGCAGCAGATTCACTGGGAAAACCTTCGATTACTTGTCTCTCATACCACTCATTTTCCCTTCTGACTGCTAAGATCACCTCCTCCTCCATACCCATATATTGACTTTTCTATCCATGATACATAAGGCGGCAATGTTGGACGCACCTTAGTTTTCACCTGTGCGTCTCCCATGAAGCAAAATTTTGCATTTTGGTTCCAGCACATACAAGCTTTTTGCCATGCCCTTCCATTGTGTTTTAGTGATATCCTCTACTTAGAGCATTTTGCAACTGTTTCCACATCCATTCCTGCAGATTCTTTCCTAGTTGGCACTGACATTACCTCACTCAAAAAAGTATCCCCTATTGCCAGGGCTTTATTCCCCTTAAGCACTATCACAACATGTGCCCTCAACACACTTTCTAGCATTGCCTTCCTCATTCCATTGGCCCACTTTATCTAAACAAAAATTTGGTCACCTTCCAATCACAATTGGCTACGAGACACTGCTATGGTCACTCACATGGCACTCTTCTTATGCCAACCTGTTCCAGATTAGAGGAATCTGTTCTTTGAAAGGTTATCTTATGATCCATATGGTTCACATAAATAGATGATATCTTTACAGTCTCAACACATAGTGAAAACAACCTCCTTGAATTCCTAAACTGTCTAAACAACATCCACTTCCTACACTTCACATGATCCTACTCTTATAACCACATCACCTTCCTTGACACAGACACCTTTGTTCGTAATGATTACTTACCTCTGTTCACATCAAACTCACAAACCAACAATAGTATTTCCACTTTGATAGCTGTCACCCAAATCACACAAAATGTTTCATCCCCCACAGCCTAAACACCTGAGGCAGATGCGTCTGCTCCTACCAAGTATCCATTAAACTTTACTTCATCAACCTGATACAGCCCTTCATCAGCTTTCTACAGATTTTTTCAACTTTGGTGGGTTAGTCCTGTTACTTCCTCTTACCAGAGGTTTATAGTTATTTCTAAAGCATATTTGCCAATCAGACTATTGGCTTTGTAGAGCTATTGAAGTCTTCTGGTTAAGTGGATGTGGTGTCATTGTTTGTTAAATGTGTTGTTATGTTCTATGTGTAGTAAGTGTGTTTTTTGTAACCATACCATTGATGAAACTTAACCTCTCATGGGCCATGCCACTTGTATTGCATCCCATATTATTTACCAGCTCATCAGCCTACATTGGCATATTTCTTACATTGGCCTTGCCACAAAGCATAAGAATGAATGGTCACAGACAAACAGTTTATTCCCAATCACATACCACCCTGTTGCTAAACATGCCAGTCTTCACAGCTCCCATAATCTCAGAACTATTCCATTGTTAGAATCATCAAAGTATTCCCTGAAACCACATCCCATGTCTGAATCCAGAGGTGGGAATTGATCTACCAACACTTTATAGATAGTACTTCAGTGATAGTATTAAATTCCGTGAGGAAACATGATGGCAGGCCACATCTGCTAAATGATTGAGACCTGCAGTGGCTAAGCAGATGCATCTATGCCAACAGACAAACTGATTACTACAGCCAATAAGGGATGCATTAGAGATATGTTTATGTGGTCCATTGAGCAACATTTGGCTCATCATTTCGAAGGACATGGGTTCGAATACCAATCTAGCCCTCGTGAGTATTTTGTTATGCATTTTCTTGAAATCTCCCTAGACAAATGCTATTGCTGAATTTCTTTCTTAACAACCTCAAAAATTTATAAAACCTTTAAAAAATATTTGCTCCAATGCCACCATTTGCAACAAAGCACTGCATAAGTGTTAGTGAATCATTTGGGCTCATTAACACATGTGATAGCCAGAAGAAGGTAGCCTACGCTAATGAGCTAGGTGCCAATTGTCAAGATCACATGTAGCACAAATTTCACAAGTTCATGAATCCCACAAGACATTACAATCTGGTGATTTTTCCATAATGAAATGGGATATGTTTACCTGACAGATATCCCAGTCCATAAGCAGATGTTGCTGCTTGATGGCTATTTTCAGTCCTTGTAGACTTCATGTATGTGAATAACGATGGGAATTCAAAGAATATAATGTTCCATGTTCTTGGCCCCAGATCGAGTGCAGCTGATTTGATGTCTTTCTTAACAATTGCAGCACTCAGTTTATTCACCTTTGTTGCCAGATATTAACATCATGAAACAAGTTTTGGATATACCTTCAAGCATGGCTCATTGCACTGGTTTGGGAAGGTATAATGAACAGGGCATGCCCCTGTGTACTGGCTGCCCTGACTGCAGTTTCTGGCAGTTTTCTGCAGCTATAAAGGTGAATGTTGTGGCAGCGCCTAATTTTTCCCTCTCATAAACTATACATTTCACAAACAAAAAATATACTTATCACATGTTGGACATGTTACACGTTTTTTAGACAGAAGGCTACACTTTCTCCCTTAGTACTTAGTATGACCTGGCAGGAGTTATAAAATGCTTGGCGTCAGCAAGGGTATGCTGCAGTGCAACCATAGTCCCAAATATGTCCATGCCATAATGAAAAATACTAATCATACCCCAAAATTTTTGGAAAATGTGGATTTTTTTTGTAACTGCTTTACGTCTCTTTTTAACATCGAGGTCTTTAGAGACGGGAAAGGATGGGGGGCAAGGAATGGGAAGGAATTCGGCCATGGCCTTTTGATGGAAGCATCCCGGCATTTGCCTGGAGTGATTTGGGGAAACCATGCAAAACCCAAATCTGGATGCCCGGACGGGGATTCGAACCGCCGTCCTCCCGAATGCGAGGCGAGAACGCTAACCGTTACACCGCCCCGTTCGGTAATGTGGAAAAGAAGAAGATGAAGGAGAGAACAAGTTGGGGATATAATTGGTTGAGCTGTTTATTCATAAAATGCACTGCATCTCCCACAATGATACAGTAATGAACTTCTTCCAAAAATTTGAGTCAATGCCATGTAAAATTACTGTTCTTTGGCCAGCTGGAGGAGGCCTCAAACATTATTAGAGGGGAATTCCATGACTTCATAAATTATAAAATATTTTTAATGTCTTTTCATTTAGAAATTTGCATTAAATCACTGAATTAATAGATAACTGAATAATAATTGAACAAATTGAAGCTAGAATTTGCTGCTACGTGTAACAGCAACTTATAATGAAGTGGATAACTGATAAGATGATGATCCAGTTTTCTTGTAAATACAAATCAGCATGCTGCATGTATGGATCCATAGTTTTTTTTATTTTTTTATTTTTTTTTTATTTTTATTTTTTTAACAGTTTAACGTCCCTTTTTAACAACGTGGTCTTTAGAGACGGGAAAGGATGGGGGCAAGGAATGGGAAGGAATTCGGCCATGGCCTTTTGAAGGAAGCATCCCGGCATTCGCCTGGAGTGATTTGGGTAAACCATGGAAAACCCAAATCTGGATGCCCGAACGGGGATTCGAGCCGCCGTCCTCCCGAATGCGAGGCCAGAACGCTATCCGTTACACCACCACGCTCGGTGGATCCATAGTATTGTAATACTATCCATCTTAGATAGGTAGCTGGGTCTTAGATTTTATTGATAAGTACACATCAAAGGGAATTGGTGAAGTAATGTAAGACTTGTCACATTCCTCTGTTGTGCAGATGTAAGCTCTACTCAACACAAAGTGTGGGAATAAATTTAGATGAATGAGTAACCATTTATTAATGACTTAAGAGCTGATATCATATGTGAACATTCTTATTTATCTTCCTTTACAGTGATGTCAAAAATGTGTAAGCTT
Organism: Vandiemenella viatica; assembly: GCA_031002005.1. Lineage (NCBI taxonomy): Eukaryota > Metazoa > Arthropoda > Insecta > Orthoptera > Morabidae > Vandiemenella > Vandiemenella viatica. The sequence goes on along the minus strand of JARYHS010008074.1, from coordinate 194,305,486 downwards.
TTCTTGGGTCAGAGTTAAAAGATTACTTCCATCAGTTAGAGAAGATTATTTCATTATTTTTCTTGATAATATTTAGCTTGCATGAATGCCATAACTGTAATATTATAGTAATGGAAACTAAACCATGCTAGAAAGGAAATTTAGATGGCACAGTTTTTTTAAGTTGTTAAGAAATAACTATTCTGTTTATCCTTTATCTTTTATCATTTTCAGTCATGAAGGAACAGACACTCCTGTGAATTCTAATGATATCAAGGTGTTAATCAGCTCTTTCCGTAGTCATGTCATCAAACTGAAAGTTTCTAAGAAACCAGGGAAGCAGCATATGGATTTACTGGGTGAAGATGATGCTGCATCGGGAATATGGAATTCCATTACCAGGTAAGTAAACCTAGTATGGTTTCAAGTATTGTTTAAAAAAGTTTTAGTTTGCAATTAAATCTCCTGTCTATATTTTTATTTTCAGTACATTTGGAAAGAAGTCAGATGATGATGCTGAGGAGAAACTTAATATTTTTTCAGTAGCTTCAGGACATTTATATGAGCGCTTTTTGCGTATTATGATGCTCAGTGTCATAAAGCACACAAAAACACCAGTGAAGTTTTGGTTTCTGAAGAACTATCTGTCACCCACCTTTAAGGTTATAATTCTGTTCCATGTATTATTTTAAGTTTCACTTTAGTTTTTTAGTCATTATTGTGGCTAAAATCCTTTTTTGAATTTCACAATTATAATTTTGTACCTGTAGTTTACAATCCATTTTGATTTAATATAAGCTTTACAATTTTATTATATAATTGAATAAAATTGCTCCTGTTACAGGATTTTCTGCCTCATATGGCCAAGGAATACGGTTTTGAATATGAGCTAGTACAATACAAATGGCCAAGGTGGTTACACCAACAAACAGAAAAACAACGAATCATCTGGGGCTACAAGATTTTATTTCTGGATGTGCTGTTTCCACTTGATGTGAAGAAAATTATTTTTGTGGATGCTGATCAAGTTAGTCCCATCATATAAATTAGAAAACATAGTGAATCAATAACACTTGTTTGGAATTTTTGATGTTTCTATGATCAGTGACTGCAGATTTTTGTTTGTGAAAGTAAATATTTTTGCTCACAAGGAAAGTGCTTATGAGATAGCAAGGGAAAAAATCTCTGGCAGTTTTATGTGTTTTTGCAGTCAGAAATAAAATGCTAGTCTCATTCACAGCTACTTGGAATGAAAGTGGCACATTTGCAGTTCATTAGAAATTATTTCTTTACACTGTTATAATTTTATGTAAGTATTGGCGAATGTTTTTTTTAACATTCTCTTTTTTGCAATCATTAATTCATAATATAATGCAGAGCAAAAAATGTTTTAAAGTTGATTCTTTTCAGTATGGTGTTTTCTATAAGGGGAAGACTTGTTTTGTTTACAGGTCATGTCCATGACAGCACCTTTATTACAAATTTGAAACGATGTTTCCTTAACATTGTCTTACATTCATACAATTTGTATAATGATAAACAACTAAGACATTGGATTATAAAAAGAGTTTTCATTTTCAAATTTATGTTGAAATTCACAGACTTAAACTTTCACTTCAAAAACTATAGAGGGTGGGGCATTTAATATGTTTTCTGGAAATATTTCGGAAACAAAGCATTTTAACAAACAATAACCTATATAAAAAATAATCGTACAGTAGGGGGCTACAATTATGTGATATTGGGTTTTTCACAGGTGGCGCTGTTGTCGTTACAAGGTCAACTTAATTCTTTTAAATGGGAATCCCTAATATTTTTTTTTGAAGATTCCGATTCCTCATGAAAAAATAAAAATAGTTTGCTTAACTCACTTTTCTGTTAGCCTCACAGATGGCGCTGTAATCGCGAAAAATGAATATTCGCATTTTTTGTGTATAATTTTAATTATTGTTTAAATAATTACATGTAATTTTCATTCTGTAAACATGGAAGGTAATTTTAAAGGATAATGACGAAATTGATTTTTTAAATGCTTTTTCTTACTTATTTGCAGCCATGTCTACAGCAGGTGCTCAAAAAGGTGACCATTTACTTCCAGACATTTTCTGACACACTTCGAGCTGTTCAGGCATCATTTCTGCAAAGGGTCAGAAAATGTCTGGAAGTAAATGGTCACCTTTTTGAGCACCTGCTGTAGACATGGCTGCAAATAAGTAAGAAAAAGCATTAAAAAAATCAATTTCATCAATATCCTTTAAAATTACCTTCCATGTTTACAGAATGAAAATTACATGTAATTATTTAAACAATAATTAAAATTATACACAAAAAACGCGAATATTCATTTTTCGCGATTACAGCGCCATCTGTGAGGCTAACAGAAAAGTGAGTTAAGCAAACTATTTTTATTTTTTCATGAGGAATCGGAATCTTAAAAAAAAAATAGGGGTTCCCATTTAAAAGAATTAAGTTGACCTTGTTGTAACGACAACAGCGCCACCTGTGAAAAAACCAATATCACACAATTGTAGCCCCCTACTGTACGATTATTTTTTATATAGGTTGTTGTTTGTTAAAATGCTTTGTTTCCGAAATATTTCCAGAAAACATATTAAATGCCCCACCCTGTATTAGTTGTATTTTAATTGATCAGACAATACTAGTTTCATGTACAGATCTTGTTTAGTACAGAGAAATCAAAATGAGACTTTGTAATCAATAATAATAATTTTGTTACCAGTTATTTCTTTAAATAATTGTTACATTACTTTTTTTAAGTTTTATCATCTCACCAAATTTCAAGACATTTGGCTGCATTTGTCCATTTAATTTTGTAATTTAATTTTTAATGGCGTTTTAGGTGTCAAGAAGGCGCCATTATTTGTTACACAATAGCAGGATGGCACAGTTACAAAACAATACAGCTGTACCCAGAATAGATAAATTTTTGGGGATAAATCTTTTGTCTGGACTAGAACAGGGGACTTGTTTGACAGAAAACATAGAGGAATTGATGCTTTGTGGCGATTTGATGGTTTATTGTATGTAGGAATTTTGATTAATATCAAAAGTGGAAGACAGATGAGTCTGGGAGTAGAACAATTGTAGTTCAGAATACAGAAGATAGTCAGCTGAATTCCAAAGGCAACCAACTTTAAATTTAAAACAGAACAGCTCTTTCTGATCAGGATTCCTTCAATCAATAATATGCAGTTACAGGCACATTATTTTCCTCAGAAGTATCCTGAAATAAAATTTGTCCTTCCAAAAATCCTTCATTGTGCTCTCTAAACATGCAGACCTACTTACCTTAGCTAATTGTTGCATCACAAACAAAAATCAGATAAGAAAAAAATTTTTGCTCTTATAACAATCGTGCTGTAAAGTTTTGTGACCTGCATACTGCTTCCATCATCTTCCAACATTCTGCCAACCAAAAGAGTTTTACTTTCATAGGGCAAGATCCTTGTGAATATTTCCATGTCATGTACTAGGTACCATGCAACAAATGCTGTGCTTTCTAAATAGATCTCGCCGCAAATCAGAATAAAAAATAACATACAAACAGCATTAACTCAGGATTTTTACCATCCAGTTGAAGCTCATTCTAAAACACATAGCACCAAGAGGTTCAGTTAAGTTTCACTGTTTGTCTGTTTTTATTTATTGGTTCACCTTTCACTTCATTTTCTACAGCCTATAAGGGGTATATGGTGAAAGTTTCATTGTTCTTTATATATTTGTATTCTTGTCTTTCTTCACTTTTCTACCTTTCTTTCTCTGTCCATATGTAATTAGACTTAAAAGTGCCTTTTATGTCCTGTCAACCTAAAATATTTTACTGACAATAATAGAAGTGGAAAATGTTGTAAGGAAATACAAATTTAAACAAAGGTATGGGGAGTAGACACAACCAGGCACAAGATTGTAGGTGTGAGAGCTATGATGACACACTAAAGACAAGTTAATACACTGCACCCTTAGTCAAATATGAGAGCGACTGAAACATTACAGATATCTTCTGTTGGTACCATGTTTTTCAATCCCTATCATACTAGCAAAGGGTTCATCTGAATAACAGGGGTACTTGGCTAATTTTGGCAAGATAGTCAGTATTGTACCTATGCTACTACTGTAACAAAAAAATATATTATTTCTTAAAGAAAGAAAGAGAGAAAGAGAACAAATAGAATAAGTCAAATTTTGTATTTTTTGTTAATCTGAAAAATGGCACCAAAACAGTCCTATCTGTCATTTCATCTCTTGTGATGTCAGTCCTTAGTAGGTGTCCTGTAAACAATGCAGCAGTTTAATAATTTTGTTCTCTAGTTTACAAGTGGTTAGTAGAGGTTCAGCAAAATCACTAATTACAAAAACCAAACAAATTGCTCATTTATTTTCCAAAGAAGGAAAATATATGGAAAAAGGGAATAAAACTTGCACAACAGAACTCAAAATCTTCAATGTATGTTTACTAAGACCACTTTTATTTAAGTTTTTACTTAATGTTTTTTATGTTTAATTAATTATGTACCTGAATATTTTGTTTTGTGATATACTTAAAATTTTATTGACAAGTAAATTAAGGCTGGTGTTGGATTTTAAGTTAAATGTTGTTATTTGTATATATGTACAAATTTATTATCTTTATAATTACATGGAGTATCATGTAATGTTGTCAGTATCAAAAGTACTGATGAAACCAGATCACATACCAACAAACTTGAATGCAAATGAGATAGAAAAAAATGAACATTTTCCAGTGCAGAGTGACCTAAAGCTCAAAAAACAAAGAATGTTGGTAATTGATCACTCTCTGAGTAAGAAGAAAGCAGCATACTCACAAAACAAAGATTAGTATCAGAACAAACTCCTAGTGGAAGTATTTTCGAAATCCTTTTATCACTTGTATAAACCTTACTTCCCTCACTGAAGTGTTTGCAAATCTCTGCTCTCTTTGTGTTCCTAATTTCATTCCCCTCCCACTTAATGCCTACTAAATTTAGAACCAACCTATTATGATAACTTTATATACAACAAGTGAAGTCTACAAGATGTTTATTTTAAGTTGTAATATGCAAACTTTACCAAATACTGAATAACAGTTAGTCCTACATTAGATAGCAGTTTACACATTTTTTGGGAAAATATGAACACAATGAATTTCTGTTGAAAGTACAACAAGTAAAATTATTAATACAGGGAGGAAAAGCTTTTTGCTTTTTTTTTTTGCAATGTTGCTATGGGAAATATAATGCCGAACGAATGTAAACAGACTTTTAACTTACCATGCCGTGCCAATAAAGACTTAAGGAAATCGGGAAGGAATTGTTAAATATTAATCAAATTCACATTTAACAACTACATAAACTTATGAACAACACAATCATATTGTAAGAACATTTAAAAAAATTAAAAAGATACAATGAAATTTACTGGTGCTCTGAAATATTTGAAATTATGGTTTGCTTCAAAATTTAGATCCACTTAATAAACAACTCGCTGCAATTCATTGTAAAAGGTTGCATTTAATTTATTAGACATGTGATGAAATCCATGATAAACTACTAAGAACTTAGTGTTTTGTAGACAGTTGTAATTAATTAATTATTGATTATGTGCTGTGGCCTTAGGATAAATTAGTTAATTAATTACTCAGTCCGTAGATTTACATTTTTCTGTTAGGTTCTCAGGTGACCTTCATCGAAGTATGATACTTAACTCCTTTAACTTCTCAATGAAATGTAGTTGCTGGAATAACATCAATACAGTTTATACTTGGCTTTTTATTCTGCTGAAATACTAGTAAAAACAAACATGGACAAAGCATTGGACTTCTTCAAAAGATTTGAAGCACATTACCAACATAACTGACATAGTGTCCTATTAGTTCCAACTGAACTTGCCTGCTTGCAATCTTGGTAGCTTAAATAGGTGGTACAGAATTTTCAAGTGAACATCACGAGTACCAACCGACACATCTGGAGAGCTGATAATTTCTCCAACTGTAGCAATTATACAAAAATAATTAGAACTTATACAAAATTACCTAGAACCATTGTAAAATATGTGTACGAGGGTGGTCCCAGAAGTACCCGGCCTGACCTAGAGATGGCAGTAGTTGCTTGAAAAATATCCCTTTATTTCAAAGCTCATAGTCTATGAAGTACATGTTTCAAGTTTGAAGACGCTACGTTGTTTCGTATTTGTTTGGCAACAATTAATCTTGAACGTTGTGAGTAAATTTGTGAAAATGGAGAAAATTGGTCATCGTTATGTGATAAAATACTTTCATTTGAAAGGCCTCAGCCAACCGATATAAAAACTGAGCTAGATTCTGCTCTGGGTGAGTCTTCTCCTTCGTTTACAACAGTAAAATATTGGGTGGCAGAGTTTAAACGAGGCCGTACGAGCTGCCAAGACGAACATCGCAGTGGTCGACCAAATGAGGTGACAACTCCAGAAATGGTGAAGAAAATCCACAAAACGGATGATCGTTGACTGAAAGTGCACAAGCTGGCAGACATAGTAGGCATTTCAAAAAGTGTGGTACATTGCATATTAACTGAAAATTTGGACATGAGAAAGTTATGTGCAAGATGGGTGCCACGTTTACTCACACTCGAGCAAAAACAGTGTCATGAAGATGTTTCAATTGAGTGTTTAGCGATGTTTCACCGCAACAAAGCTGAATTTTTGTGCCGTTTCATAACCATGGATGAAACATGGGTCCAACACTTCACCCCAGAGACAAAAGAAGAATCAAAACAATGGACTGCAATGGCCAAAATTAATGAATTAAAGTTCGAATTGCTACTTCATGCACCCTATTCGCCAAATTTAGCTCCCTCGGATTACTTCCTGTTCCCGAACTTAAAAAGTGGCTCAGTGGTCAAAGATTTTCGACCAACGAAGAAGTGATGTTGGCAGTTAATGGCTATTTCGAGGAGCAAGACAGTTCTTTTTATAAAAGTGGTATCGAAGCTATTGAAAATCACTGGAATAAATGTATAGAGCTGAAAGGAGACAACATTGAAAAATAAATACAATTTTTTCCAAAATTTTTGTTTTTCATTGCTAGGTCGGGTACTTCTGGGACCACCCCCATACAAGGGTGTTTAAAAATAAAGTCTTATATATATATATATATACAAAATCATATTTTATTCACAACTTGAGATACCTTTTGGACAGCTTGAAGCTTTAGCTATTTTTCTATGTAATTGCCTTCCCGTTTGATGACCTTCTACATCTGTGCCATGAGCTTTCTGATCCCATCACTGAAGCAGTCTCCCGCCACATAATGAAGAAATCGAGTGACTGTGACCTGCACTTCCTCATCTGACCAGAACTTCTGGCCTCCCAGGCGTTTTTTAAGCTTGGGAAACATGTGGAAGTTGCGGAGCAACGTCTGGGCTGTAGGGAGGAGTGGTCAATAAGATCCCAACTGAATTGTTTGATGGGGAAGGTCATTTGATGTGAAACATGTGGATGCACATTAACATGGTGCAAAGACACTCCCTTTCTGAGCATTCCTCTTCTTTTGTTCCGGATAGTGTTTGAAGTCTCTTGAGTTTTACAATAGTGGTCCGAGTTTATTGTTGTTCCTTTTGGCAGGAAATCCACCAACATACCCCATTTTGGTCATCGTTTCATCGGACATGCTCATTCTTCCAGGCTGCTCCTTGTGGATGTTACTGTGGGCGGCAGAAAATTCCCGGTACCTCTACTGCACATTTTTAATGTCCATACACTTCCACTTACTGATGATGGATTTCTATCAGTGTAACCTTTTTTGCATTAAAAAATTGTATCATTGAGTGCAGTTCACACCTGGCAGTTGAGCTAATGGCAGCCCTATCACTGATGGCTGCCAAGCAGCAACTGATGTCTGATCAAGCTTGGACCATTACCATTCGGTGATGGGGAAACCAAGGACCATGGCACAATTGTCGGATATTGCTTAGCACTGTTTGTTTTGACACGGCGTCGTTGGAGACCTTATTTTTGCATCACTCTCATACAAGTGAGCATCTAAACATAAAACTGACAAAATTAAACATTTTCAAACAGTCAAAAATCATTCTTAAACTACTGTATCGTACACAGCATTTTTAATTATAGTATTATAATGAACCTTTCATACATACTACTTCTTGTAATTGAATTGTAATTCATTTAAACCATTTTCATTCATCAAACACGATCCATTCATAAGAAAAAATGCACAAATGCACAGTTAATCAAAGTATATTTCTGTCTAAAACCAAGATAATGAATTTAAAGGACTATAATTAATAGGAAACTGGGATCTTTAAACACTGATTTAAAATTGCAATTTACAGATTTATGCTAAATAAAATGCTTCCAACACTACAAACTTCTAAAATATGCTATTTTCTAATGTTTTATCATAATATGACTAACAAAATGCATTTACATACATGGAAATTTTGACGTTCTGGGATTCTGCCAAGCAGATATCGCAATTTTATGTGATAAAAATTCCCATCATTGTCATCTCAACAAAGTAAAGGATTGACTAAAAAAATTTCAATATACAATGCACAGATTGTTGGAGAGATGTTAAATACATGGGAGCAAAACTGGTATATACTAATGAATGATATCACATGCTCATATTAAAATTTAGCACATACATAATTGAAGTGTGTTCTAGATGCTGATCTGGTTACTCAAGTCTAGCTATATAACTGAGAGTAAAATAGCATAAGGAAAATAACCTGTCACTTACCATAGATAATAGGAGGAACACGAGATGAACACAAGGAAACACCGCAAAAAACAAGAACAGTGTGTAGTTTTTTTGTTTTCTCTTGTGTTCGTCTGGCACTCCTGTCATGTGGTAAGTGATGGGCTATTTTCCCTATCCTTGTTTTCAGTGCGTAGTTGCAGTTTGTCACCATTATCCTGCACATACTTACCAACTTTTATGGTTTTTCTGTAAAATATATGGAAAGGTGCTATATTTTACAGTTTTACGGATGAGCTGTGTTATTTTACGAATTTCCATGCTAAAAATTTGATCATGTAGTTGAGATCTTTGTATGGAACATGGTTATTGTGGTTTTTATTGACATTGTGGTAACCTTCCGATTTCTTTGATGGTGGCTCTTCTATATGCAGTAAACTTCTTTCATTTGACTCTAAAATTATGCCAAGATATGCTATATTTTACTGTAGTCAATAATTAATCGATCTGTGTCTCCAATTTTACAGCAATATTTTTCTCAACAGTCGAATCAGCAATCGTTAGAATATCGTTTTCTTTCACTTTGACTTGCGTGCATTGCGTCGTTGGTTGATAATTTGCGTACCTCTTGGAAATCATGTAACCATGAGTAATGCTAAGAAGCAGTATTTTCAGACATTTAGGAGAAGCATATTCCGTTGAATTTCCATGTATAATAAAACCAAGAAAAGTGGGAAATTTGCTTTTTGTACAGTGTGTTGTGGTTGTGATATAAACATAGCATATAGCGGAAGATATGATTTGACTTATCATATTGTTATTCGTCAGTTCACGAAATTCTGATTCGGATGTGATTAAAGCAAAGTGCTTGTTCACTTCATTTTTGGTGGAACACAATATTCCACTAAGTGCAGCTGACTATTCAGGAGGATGTTTCCTTCATCAGAAATAGCGAAAAAATCTGGATGTGGTCATTTTAAAAGAAATGTCTGAAAATGCAGTATCTGAAGTAATGAAGAGCCTTCAGAATGGTCTATTTTCAGTGGTAACAGATGGGAGCAATGATACCAACACTGAGTTATATCCCATTGTTGTTACATTGTATGATAATAAACAGGAAAAAAAATATGAGTACAAGCATTGGAAGGGAATGTTAAATGGGCATGGTTATCCGGGTGCACGGCATTGCACCCGCCAAGTCGAGTTAACGGCGGCACTTCCTACCCCGTTTCTCGAAGCACTTCGGACCATTTTTGTACCTCAGTTTCTTAGGTCATACTGATGCTACATTTCTCATGTCACGTATAACTATCAACAATGTTAGCAAACATACTAAATTTTATTTCCTTATTGTTCTTAGTTCGGATGTTATTAATATGAAAATTTCAGCGATTTTGTCACTGACTGATTGTTGATCATCAAAACTCTAAGGTACTTCCCATTGTTGTAGAAAGCTGAATTTTGGTACACAAATAACATTTTACCCACATATTAAAAGAAAAGTCTGAAACTCATAAATTTCCTAGTATCCTACCCCTTACCTACCCCTTACATGAAATTGCTTTCTACCCTAATAACTTTGTGTACCTTAGATTTCGATTGTAGAGTGAGCCTACCTAGTTAACTAATGTGTTAAATTTTACTTATTGCCTTTCATTACTTTGGAAGTTAGTGAAATTCAAAATTTTATTTCTAACACGACACCCCGATATCAAAATTCCATCATACTACTAGTAATCCTAGAAACAAGTAATTTGGTACACATATATGGTTTTATCCCTAAATCATAAGAAAAATCCAATATTGTTGTTCTTCCCCATATTTATTTAATTACAGGCCCAAACGTGAAAAATTCAGGCACACATTTGTGGCTCAATTGCTTTGCTCTGAATGAAGTTATGTACCTGAGATTTCTTTAATGCATAGAGATCAGCAAGTTTAACTAACACATTAAATTTTACTTTATTCATATGCTTAGTTTCGAAGTTACTATTTATTTATTTATGGTGGTGGTTAAACTAACAGCAATCAGCGCACACCTGTTGTTTTCAGAGAGTGGGGAATTGTTGGTAATGTTTATTCTTATTCACTGATTTTCAAATGGAATCATTACATTTGAGCAACGATTCAGATTGAATGATCAACTTACAAAAAGAAATTAGATCCCAGAAAAACAATTCTTGTAAAAATAGGCCAAATTGTGCTCGTGTGGTGACAAAAAGTTATGAGATTTTCTTCTGAGCCAATTCTATGCTTTAGAGTGTGTATTCACTTCACTTTGTGAAACAGAATGGTTTCTGTGTTATAGATTTATTTAGATATATTTTTTTTTTTAAATATGGTGACTTGGCTATTATTCATGTCATAATTTTTGCCGAGATGAAAGACCTAATACATACTTTCAAATTCGAAAAATTGCAAGGGAAATCTTGGCTTTCATGTATTTGTAAGTTTGATAAAGCAATATATTTAAGATATTTGTATAGATTTACTGAAACATGACATGCACAATGGGCAAGTCATCAGGTTTTTTTTATTATTATTATTCTAAGTAAAATCTATAACACTGGAAGAAACCATTCTGTTTCACAAAGTGAAGTGAATGCACTCTGTAAAGTGTAAACTAGACTCGGAAGAAGATCTCATAATTTTTTGTCACTTCACGAGCATGAGACTGGGCCTATTTTTACAAGAATTGTTTTTTTAGGATAAAATATTCATGGTGCTGATGGAATTCTTAAATATAATATGATTTCCAGAGTAATGTTTTCCATAGTCAACCATGCCCAATAGAAATGCAGAGTGTGAGCATGTTTTCAGTATGGTTAAGAAGAATAGAACACAGTTCAGATCATCCCTCTAAAATGAAATCCTAGAGTTTATAGATACTAACCTCAGATTGTCTTGAAAATAGCGTTTTCAACAAATAATACAAAGTAAGTAGACTCGATTTCAATGACACATGCTGTTTACAAATGTTTAGGTCATGGTTGATTAAGTGTAGATTTTAAAATTTGTGGTCCAGGGTCTTTATGGAAACACAATTTTGAAAGTTTGCTGTTATGCATACAGGTATGTAAGTGAGAGGTGATGCAAATATCTTAGAAGTTTCTTATAAATCATAAAGTTATGTAGGAATTGTACGATAAGCAAGCAGTCTTACCTCTCAGTAACATTCAGCCCGAATATGGACCTGCACAAACATTTTATCATTTAGATATTTTCTTCATATGATTATTTTCTTGGATATTGCCATATTTTTTAGTTGACAATGTTTTTGTAAATGTTGAAAAAAGCATTTACATGAGGAAAAATGTCACTAAAATTGTCCGTAGGTGGTGAGGACAGACATGCGTGAACTGCAACAGTTAGATCTTGGAGGAGCACCTTATGGATATACCCCTTTCTGTGAGAGCAGGAGGGAAATGGATGGTTTCCGATTCTGGAAACAAGGCTACTGGCGCAACCATTTGCAGGGTCGTCGCTATCATATCAGTGCCCTATACGTGGTTGATCTTCGCCGATTCCGCCGCATTGCTGCAGGTGATCGTCTAAGAGGACAGTACCAGGCTCTCAGCCAGGATCCCAACTCTCTGTCTAATCTTGACCAGGTTAGTTACTGTGAAGTGTGGGATACAGTTTTAATAATTCCATATGTAAGCTTAGCTCATTCGTTATGGGATGATTGTTTCTAATGTGTTTATGACTGAAAATTCCATTTTTTAATTTAATATTGATAAATTATTAGTTTAAAAAAATATAAACATGCTGAAGTGGTTCTTTTAAAAATCCCCCATCGCATTGACAGAAATGATAATTCTAAGCACATCTCCTGGGAAATTTTACTTTTGGGAACAAAAGTAATTCAGATTAGTTGCTAAATTAATACTACCATAACAGCTGGTATATTTAACAAAAAGTCTTTCCATTTATGATTAACATTGAAATAATCTTAATTAAAGTAAATGTATAGTGCACAATTATGTTTCATGATATTCATTGATTTATTATCTTTTGGTAAAAAATTCAAGATAATTGATAGTGATTGTTTTGATGGAAATGTACTTATTCATTCTGGCATACCTGGTTCAGAAGTATTCCTTCAGAGGTTCCAAGTTGGTAGAAATCATCCTCTTTCACACTCATTACAACTGCCAAATATTGCGCGAGTCACCTTGCTCTTTGTCGACATCAGGAATAGGAAATCTCTCAGTAGTTCCCAAAGAAGTAGTGGTAATTTTTTTTTCTGAATTCATTTTCATTTTTTTTTTTTTTTTTTTTTTTTTTTTTTTTTTGTATTTCCTGAATGATTTTAGAATTTATTTTGTCTTCAATAGTCTTTTCAATTTTGAAACAAAGGGTGCACAAAATATCCATTTTACCATCTTTACTAGCATGGTGACAGGAGGTAAGCATTTTTTCGTTACACTTTTGTATGCAAGTGAATTACTTGTTTCCTTTAAACACACAGAGCTGGTATCAGAAACGGAACTCTTTTCCATAAGAATGTCCTCATGATGTGGTTTAATCCACTGTAGACTATAATCTCATCCATTTTCCTTAAAATGGGCTCGTTTTCTTGCATAATCCAATTATTTTCACATTTTTCCATTGTTGGGATGCTTTATATTACTCTTTCTAGCTGCTCCTCTGAATTTATGTATTGCCACGTGATATTTGAAATGAATCAGAGGTGTGTTTCATACTTTGCCGGTCTCTAATTTGGCATTCTATAGAATGTCTAGGAAATGTGTGAAATATGAATGGTTTCATACATTACTGGCTAGTTTTAGGTATTATATACAATGCCTAGGCATCCTAGGGATTACTGGATTTAAACTTTGCCAGTAACAGATACAGGAAAAGGAAAAATTATAAAATAAAGTATTTGAAATGATAAACACAGAAGCTGAAATGATTTTCATTAAAACAAAATATTAATAAGCAGAGTTAACATCGTGGTTACCCAACACTTTGGTGATCAAAATCTCCATTGCCATCTTCACCGGAAGATTGAGATGGAGAATTAATTCTCAGTGCCAAGAAGGTCTTTGTTCTTAAGAGGGATGGTGTTTTAATATTGATAAAAATGGGGAAAAGCTGTCTGTATCTGTGGGCCAGGAGCGTATTTACCTGGTATAATACAAAAGAAATAAAGTGAATTCATTTTACCTGATGGTATAAAGACACTAATCCATGTCTTTGCCTAACAACAGAACAGTGAATGCTAACCATATTCTTGCGCCTCACGCAAAGACTATACTATCAGACTTTCCCTATAGTCAGCTTCACCACTAATCCAGAAATTAAGATGGAGACACAGTGTACAACAAACTTCCAACAGATTAATGTTTAGCTTTGCTGGATCTCACTACTCATATATTTCATCTCTTGTTGTAATAGATTAGCCACATTAGCTGCTAAAGTTTTTGAGAAGAATTTAGATCCCATATAAACTTAGTTTACAGTATCCAAATGATAAAAGTGACATTAAACAGCTGAAGACCTTAATTTTACTCATTACAGCTGCAATTGATGATCAATTTCAACAACACAACTGACCAATAGCAAGACTTGTCTCTAATCATTTTGTGTGACAAAAATGGTGTGAAAATGTGCCTCTCAATGTTTATTATAAGAAGCATTTTATGACAATTCAATTAGAAGAAAACGTGTTCTGTTCCTCTACACTCATATGTACAGAAGATTAAGAAATAAGCTCCCTGAAACCATTTAAAGCAGCTGGTCTGGATGACATATTTTTGAATTCGTATTAAATGTCGGAAGAAATTACTAGTGCTGGCTCAGATAGTTTTGCAAGAACATCCTGATTAGGCATCACTTATTAGCTGGATGTAAGTTCTACAGCACAAATCACATAAATTATCTGGTGCAGCTTGGGATGTTCAAATGGAGATTCTGTGTACACGGAGGTTGCTGAATAGTTTGAACCATGTGGAAAACCTTTGAGAGTAATAACAAGCATCTTTATATTGACACCAGTGCCTTGCCTTAAGTATTGGCTATTTTTCCAGTGTGTCAACGAAGACTTTCCCGACACTGTAACCTTCACGGGTCCTCCACCAGATAGTGTTGTAGAAAGGTGAACTTTTGGCGGCTATCTCTGCCACCATCTTCAGGTCTGGTGTTATGACGGTGACAACCAAAGCTGTACTGGTGTTGTCTGGCAGCCCTGTAACACTTGTAGTTCTGCTCTGGTAGCCTCAGCAGCCTATAAATATAGAGCCTCAGTAGCAAGGCACTGTCATTCAGGGGAACCGAAATTGATGGTTTGAGGTTGACTGGTGTCGGCTGAAATGAACTTCCAAATCAGCATTATCTTATCACAATGTCTTAGAGGTTGAGCTGTTGCAATTTGTTGTAACTCACTGTATATTTGTTAATATTTTGTACTAGTAGTGTCTACAACTTCATACAAATGGAATTTGAGATTTATACTTTAAATTCATGAATAAACTAGCTAAGAAATATTGGTTAGGTGGGAAAAAGCAAAGAAGCAGCCCTTCTTTTTTGTCCTCTCTTGGTTTTCCTTCTTCTCTTCTGAATTAACATTTTATCTAATTGTACTAAAGCCATTGGTAATTTTTTTCCCCCACTCTCCCCTTGAAACGGCTTCTGTTCCGAAAGATTTTGTTCTTGTGAGTGAACTAAAGGCCCATTTCAGTATTATTCACAAACCCTCTCTGTTAAAAATATTGCCATGATCCTCTCTGGCACGTCCCCTTACCAATTGTTTTATTACTGTGTATATAAATAAAAAATAATGAAGGATAGGGGAAATAACCCAACACTTATCACAGATAAAGGCAGGAGTCAGATGAACGCATAAACTCGCTTTACAATATTTTGGGGAATAACCTTACTAGTGTTAGAAGCGAGACTTATGGTAAAGGGAAAGATGTTTAGACATCTATACCTGCCACATGTGGCAGCTGGTAATTGATTGGTTTCTTTGCCTCTCCTTCCTTATTTTCATTGCCTAAAAGCAGTTTCATTGTCACCATCAGATTGTAAATATAAACTGTTATGAATCAAAGGCTTTCTAATGTGGATACATTAAACAAGTAGATTGGAGAATAATCACTGCTTACCAAAGATGGAGATAGCTGCGACTTTGAAACATGGAAAAACTCGTACACATATAGAGCTTGAAATTTTTGGGTTCGTATCCCTTCAACAAAAGCAGTGGTTAACCCCTTGCCCTATGGTTTAAGATTCAACAGCGTGGTCTCAAAATGTAAATATAACTGTCTATCCTTTGAGCCATTGAATGGCTTGGCAATCTGTCCTAAAAATATTTAATTATTTTTATTTGCTCCTGACTGACCCAAGGGGGGTTTTCTTTAATTTTTTTATGCCAGGAGCCTCTGTATAAATCCAGATTTTTTATAATTATTTTTTACTTCTTTCCAAATCCAGTGCTCAGGTAGTTAATGATTAGTGCCATATTCAACATCAAAATCATCCGATAAAACTATTCGCTTCCAATTTTTTCATATAGGACGTACAATGTCACTACTGTCATTATCACTAATCGGAGTATCTAAGAAATCTGTGAATGAAATGTCAGCACAACTGTCACTGTCATCACGAAATATTATTTTTGATAATATTTATATTTAAGACAATATATTTCAGTGTGCATACCTAGTCAAGAATAACATGCAACTGAGTCCACTAGACTGAGTAGTGCTATTTGGAGTGGGCCACATCAACAAACCATGGATGTGACACGTGGTGTTTTTAGATATAGCCTGGCCGATGTACCACGGGGTCAGGTTCATGATAATCAGTTTTGGCTCAACCGCCATACCATGGGCCAGGCTCATGATAATCACTTTTGGCTAAAGATTTATCTATACAGAGATTTATATATAAAAAAACACTACTTTTTTCCCTTCCTTGCATTGGTTTCATTATACTGTGGGAACTTACTAGCACAAATGATTTATGAACTACAATTATTATTTTTATGTGAAAACACAAAGACTGATTTGGGTATTGTGAAATTTTATTGGGATGAAAAATATCCTGTATTTAATCAGCAGTACAAGGTATCACTGTGTGTAAGCTTTATTTCAAATATGTTCCTTATTTTCTGTAAGGTTTCAAATTTTGCACTGTTAATCAACCAGTAAGGCAAATAAGAGGAATTTTCCTTCAAATAAGCTATGACTTCCTGTTATAAATTCCTTGTTTTGGTTATCTTAGTGGCAAAAAGCTGCAGAACTTATAATCTGCATGCCCTATGCTACCAGTGTAAGATGTAAACTTGTTTGTTTAATTTTTCTTCTTTTACAGGATCTGCCTAACAATATGATCCATCAGGTTGCT
The DNA here is from genome assembly GCA_031002005.1 of Vandiemenella viatica. NCBI lineage: Eukaryota > Metazoa > Arthropoda > Insecta > Orthoptera > Morabidae > Vandiemenella > Vandiemenella viatica. The sequence goes on along the minus strand of JARYHS010008074.1, from coordinate 194,288,439 downwards.
ATAAAGTCATTGCCTCAAGAATGGCTTTGGTGCGAGACATGGTGTGATGATGAATCAAAAGCTTATGCAAAGACTATTGACTTGGTGAGTTTCTGTGAAAATATTTTGCTCCTATGTGGCTTTGATTCATAAATCTTAAACTTTACTCACAGTGTATATTTTCTTTTACTCAGTCTGTGCGTTTCTGCTTTCATTGTCATGAGTGTTTCTTCCTTTTATGAGGGGAAATTGTGAAAAGTTATTGGCCTAGCAGTGAAAATGTGTTTTCTTAATTCAAAAATACATTTACTTTTCTATGTTATTCCCTTTAGTTCAGTGCATTTAGTCAAATGTGTCCCAGTTAATCCCTGATGTGTAGTCCCAGAAGGTGTGAAAAATATTTCATTGCTGCTATCACCTCTTTAGTTGCCTCTGTACATTTTCCAGCCACAAATTTCTGTATATTTGGAAGTAGGTCAAAGTCGGTTGGTGAAAAAACTTGTGAATTTGATGAATATTCCAACAGATCATACTTCAGATCCCCCAGTTTTTCCATGTTTTTCATACTTGTGGGTAGTTTTCTATTTCTAATGATTTTTTTTATCTTGGTTGGTCTGGAGACTTGTGCAGTATACACCAGTTTGTACCCTTTCCAGTAGCAGTTAGTAAAAAACCTTTTTTGTTTTTTAATCCCTCATAACACTGAGCACGACTTTTCTGGCCAGTGAAATCATTTTTGGTGCAAAACCTACCAACTTCTACAAACTGTTTTGGTTGCCATTTCATTTTTGATGTGTAGTGGTGGTCCACATCTCGCCTACAGTAACAAATCAACACACAGAATTTATTTGAACCTTTATAGAATGCACATTGTTGAGGATTTTTTTTTTTTTTAGCCATTATTTAATAAAGTGACACTCATCTTGCGCCAACATTTCTCATATTCAGTGCTTCATGTAAAATATACCATAACTGTTTTATATTACTATGGCCTTAGCAGTATCAGATACCTTTGATCACTAACTGTCCAGTACCATATTGTGCCCCTCCTTGATGTTTTGATCTATGATTGCAGTTTTTGAACAGCCTTGAAGTAGACCATCCTGATGTATGACCATATTTAAATTTAGTTGAATGTTTCTTCACTGTTCAATTGGAGGAGCAGACTCCATATAAACTGTGCAAGAGAGAAAAGAAAGCATTCAGAAAGTGGGAGTGAATGGGGAGAGAAAGGTGGAGGGCAAGGAAAGAAAAGAGTTCCTTCAGATTTAGACATGGCGGATGCCTAGTAACGAGTGTGTACTAGTAAAACAGCTCCCACTGCTAAATGCAGAGTAACTGCTACTAGCAGGGAGAATTCTGATAGCAATAAAGTTGGAAGAAAAAGAATTAAAGTTACTTAAAAAGAAGTCTTTCTTGGATTTGTATGTGAGTAAAATATTTCCAGGAGATTATCTTGGCTAGTTTCCAGAGAAAATTTTGTTCAAGAAAATTGTTACTGCTGTGTCATGTGTCACAACAAGATGGTCAAAATTTTGAATGACTGCCATTTGCATGTGACCATTCTTCCTTATGGACAACTGACTGGCAGTCAGACCAATGTATGATGTGGCACATTTGTTGAAAGTAAGCTGGGAAATGATGTGCGCACTTTCACAAGTGGTATGCACTACAGTAACAAAGGTTTCTCCAGTGATGCTATTGGTTAAGGCAGTGCTGGCTGGGTGCATATACCAAGTCTTTAAGTGTGATCTGTTGCATGTTTTTGTTGCTTACTGCCCATTATTAACACACAGTTGAAGGCAGGACGAGTGTCGAAACAATAAAAAAAGTACACATGTTGAGTGTTGTAATTTTTTAGTTTATTTCTCTTTCGTCAACAGTAGAATGAGGTGGCTCCCGCATGATGGTGACTAGTGGCTAACTGGGGACTCACCCTGGCACCATCCAACTAGGTGAGCTGTGGTTCATGTCGAGTAAAGATTATAGGGAGTGGAACTTGAAGATTGCAGTTAGAAAAGGAGAAAAAGTTAAAGGGATCTTCGAGTATTAAGTTGAGACCTGATGGATGATTGATATCCAGTTTGTACCGGTAGGCCACTTCTAATCTTTCAAGTTCATTTAATTGGTGGCCAGACCTGCGTCAAAAGCTAGATGCAGGTTCCAAGTTAAAGGGTATATGGTATGGGAGGTTCCATGGGTTTCATGTCTGTGTTGGGAAAGATTTCACTGGTGGTGCTTAAAAAAAGTATAAGTACTTCCAGATTGGCCCCATTAAGCATGGCAGCCATTCTCTACTACTGCTAACCTCTGTACTTGCTAAGAATGAAGAGAGATCATTTGTGTATTCCATGTGTATGGGGCATCCATCCATTAACATGGGTTCATTGGATACAGATAAATGTTTGAAAGATGATACAAGGGCAAAGAGGAATCCATTATGATAAATGAGGAAATGAGCTATTGGATATGATACTGGCCATTACCATGACAGATTTCATACTATGAGCTTTGGATGGGGGAAGAATTTGTTTTCAGCCATCCTGCTATTGAGAAGTCCTGAAACAACCTAATTTCATCATAATTTACTGAACTAATGTCATTTGTTGGTTAATATTCTTGTTGTATTTGGCTTTATCCAATGCCACTATCCTCAGGCTAGCAGTCAGTTCTGCAGGTTGGTTAGAGAATGGCCCTAACCCCAGTGGCACTTGATATAACTGACAGATTCCATATTTGTCTTTGTATTACTATTTACCTATCTGAGTAGTATTTTTGGCTGTCGGTAAATAAAACTGTGGTACATGGCAAAGGAGTTCTCTTCATATGGGCTTTCCGATATATGTTTTTAGCAAGTGTTTTGAGTACTTGCTATATTGCTCAAGTTAGTTATATAGGTACAGATCTGTTGATCATGTTCCCTAAAGAGCATTTGCTATGATCCTACAAATCTTGTTGTGAATTAATTGCAGTTTCTGAATTTAAGACTTCCTGGCATAACTCCCAGCCAGATCTGCATATGTCATAAGGGGCCAAATTAGTGTTAAGAACATTGTTCAGCCACTACCCCTGTATAATGTGCTTTGTTTAGCACGAGTTCTAGTGTTTGCTTTTTTAATAATGTTGTCTATGTGCATCTTTCATGTTAGCTTGGGATCTACTCGACCTGCAAGATGCCTAACTTTTTCACAGAATTGTATGGATTGGTTGTGTAATGTTATCGGTCAATAGTCTGTGTGCCCGAATTCTTATTTAAGCCTTTGTGTAGATAGGACATATCTTCTCACTCCCAGGTCAGTTTCTTAAATGTGGATATATCCCACCCGAATATTTGCCTCATATCCTCAGTCACATTAAAACTACTAACTAGAAATAGTATCTCTATTTTGACAGTTGCTATCCTTACTACACCAAATACTCTGTCTCTTATAACCTTGGCATTCATGTCAGTTATATATGCTCTGAACAGTACTCCCTTACACTGTATTATAATAACATCTTTGAAGATTTTTATCCCACAATTATCCATCAGACTTTTTTTTTTTTTTTTTTTTTTTTTTTTTTTTTTTTGTTCACTATCTTGAGCCATATCACAACTAGCACAACCCAGCAATCCTCTAAAATCAATCATTTCAAACAGAGGACAGGTAGAGGGGTAGTGATTTAAAGTTAATGTCAGAGCATTGCGAAGTATTAAAAGTAATCTCTGGGGGGTGAAAAGAGCAAACTAATATAATAAAATCAATTCAGTTTAGGCAGTGGGGTTGGTGATAAGGAGAGGATGGAGAGTGGGAGGGTAAAATAAATAACTGGCTATTATCTTAAATTGAGACTACATAGTTGACACTGGCCTAGTTTGTACTGGTAGGCAAGTTCCCACACCAGAGGTTGTGCTGCTATTTTGATGGACTTTGATAGAACAGCCCATGAAACGAGTTAAAATCATTGGTGGCATGGGCAGCTACTGGGTGCTTTGGGTTCTGCGTGAATTCCATCCATGGTGGCCATTATGGCCATTCATTCCTATGGATAGTAGATTGGTGGTCAGTCCTATATATGAAGCCAGGCAGTGGTTGCACATTACCTGGTATATTAAATGGGAGGTCTTGCAGGTGGCGTTGTCCTAAGATGGGGAAAACTTTCCCCTGTGACATGGTTGGTGAAAGTGGTAGAGATGTGTTGTACATTGCACATCTTGTAGCAGTGTTTATAGCATAGGAAAGATCCTTGGGGTTGTCTGATTGGATGGGGACTAAGAGTTGGTTGAGGTTAGGAAGCCTATTGAAAAAAGTCCTGTGGGGAGGGAGGGGTGGAGGCAGAGAGGTTTTTGAGTAGAATGGATCTGATTTCTGGGGAGGTTTGCAGGAAATCATATCCCTGCTGAAGGATTCTCCTAATTGATTTTCAAGCCTGGTAGTACTGTGAGACCAGGACTGGACTGTTGATGGTTCTTGGGGGTTTAGGATGATCAAAAGCTGAGCAGGTTGTACTGTGCCCAATGAAAGCTGTTTATGAACCAAAGCCAGCCATGATACAGATTGACAGCATATTTTTCTCCCAATTGCTTCTGTTTCCAAACATTGTTTTTGTGGCAATGGAATTGAAATAATTGAAATCCATAATTGTTTCATTTTATTTATAGTTATCCTTGCAATTTGTATTTCTGCAGTTTTTATTCTTTTATGAGCAAATTTGAAGATGTGGGTAACAGTCCTGGATGGTAATAAGAGGGATCAGTTCTTTCTGCTCAAATGTTTCTAATCTAAGTAAAAGACCATCTTCTACTCTTAGATGTAACTGAAATTATGGTGCTTTTTGTCTCTCGTACAAACTCATTATGGGATGAAAAGTCATTAAAATTTTTTTGAATTCATTACAAGTAACGCTGAAGCAAACCAATGAATTGTTGTTTGATGTGAAAAATATCACAAATAAGAATAATAAAAATTATTATTTAATGTTCAGCTCTAAGTTCCTGCATGTATATATTTGTAACAGAGTAAACTAATCAATATCATCACAAGTTTTTGCAATACTTGGTTCTGCAACATTCTTATCAGAAAAAGAGTGTGATTGCTGATCAGAAAAGAAAAAAAGTGGGAAATTATACTCGTATTCATCCTTAATGTTGTAAACTTGAGTCAAGAGTTAAGAAGTTCTACAACAATTCTTTAAAATTAAAAAAAAAGCTTTCCCAAAAGTCATGTTAAGTTTAATGATCTTATTATCTTATTTAAAACTTGCCTAGAAAGTCAAATTGTATTTAAAATGTTACCACAAATGAATTTTAATGTATTTTATAGACTTTAATAATTCGATATAGGCACTACAAATTTTATTTTTTGTATCCAGATTAAATGCATTAGAGACAAAATTTCCAAAATAATTGGGCTATTATTTTCCTTCTTTTTACTGGTTTAATAAGCTGTATATATTAGAGTATGGCCATTAGCAGTATAATTAATTGTGTGGCTATCATATTTAAAACAAAATAATTTTCATACAAAACAAGAAATTTTTTATCTTCAGTTGTGTAATACTGCTGGCTTCAGAGTAATGTTAATTTTATGTTGACAAGGTTTTTTTTTACATGAAATACAACCATCACACACACAGCAAATTTAAGTTGTGTTTAGTTCTTCATGAATTATAATAATCTTACTAACCATTGTAGTGCAGTTCATTATCAAACTTATTATTATTCTTTGTAGTGCAACAATCCACTGACAAAGGAGGCAAAGTTGACGGCTGCTATGAGAATTCTTCCAGAGTGGAAGGAATATGATGATGAGATTAAGAAATTACAAAGGAAGGTTGATCAGACTCATACAGAGGAGGGCATAGATTTTGAAAATGTTGTTCGGATAGAACAAGGTAAATGCCTCCTAGTATCTAAAATATGGGCACATGCTTTCTTTCTTTCCTCAGATGATTAATCACTATTCTCTTTCAATGTTTTTTCCAGGTATTCACAGCACTCATTCCGAATTATGATAGTTCCTGTCATCATTAGTTCTACAACTTTTTCTTTTAACAGCAGAATACTTTTGTGAATATGTTTCTCATCACTATCTTGTTTACCCTTCAGTTTACATCATGGATTGTAAATAAATTATTGGAAAGTAAAATTATGGACAGACTTTTTTCCTTCTAGAAATGATTAGACTCACATTTGCTTGGCGTGAATAGTTACTGCAACATGCCAAAAAATTATGGAAAATCATATGCTCTTGTCCTCTTGCCTTAGGAATGATTGTTCCAAAATGTATAAATGAGTTAAAGTTTAGTATTGGTGTCAATGAAATCTGAATTTGTGCTTCCTGTGTACAATATTTTTTGAAGAAAACATTTGTGTTCTTATGTAAGAGACTGCCATTGATGGTACCCAATTACTTTAATTTTAGTTGCTCTATTTTTGTATTCATATTCAGTATTGTGTTAGTTTTTTGTGGCATTCAGTGTTTTTGTTTCACTGTGGTAATAAACAATGAAGAGATGTTTTACAACTTTTTTAGCAGCAGATGTTTAATGGTTTCTATGATTTAATAAGAAAATAGAATGGAAGTTTTTGTTCAATTGCAAAAAATTTGCATTTCAGCAAGGCAGTTGGTGTCATTATATCACTGACATAAGGAGACAGTTGAGGTGTTATATTGCAGTAGTATGATTGTAAAGTAATCAGATACAAGAGTTTTACACAAAGTTTTTCATATCAATTGTTTCATGTAAAGTTTGTCTCTCACATTGTGTTGACAAAATCTTAGTACGTTATGGAGCTGTCTGTCCAAGTGCAATACGTTACCTCTTTGAGGTACACTTTTATAGGCTGTATGACTGTTTTTGGGAAATTGTTTTAAATTTTTTATTTATACATGTTATTCACCTGATACCATTTATTTTTTGATGAAAGTGCTTATTTTATGTAAAATTCAAAGTTAATGCCTGCTGCTGGCCTATGACACACTTGATGCCACATGCCAGTAGGCGATTTCTCCAAGTAAGTATTGTTTGGTTTGTTTCTTTGAATTAGTAAATAAATTCTTGGAAATATTGTTTATAAATAGAGTGTAGTAGTCTGGTGTACAACCACAACAATAAAAATTCCCCAAGTACTATAAGTGTTACCACAATAGCTGAAATACAAATAAAAGTCACTGAAACTTGCTCGTAGAAACCCCGATGATACTGCGATTAATTTTCTGTGATCATTTACACTGTAATTTTGGTAAGTTAAATGAGGTACTGAAGGAAAGTAGTGACATGTATGAAAAAAAAAACACTGAAGTTGCTTCTATCCTGAAGAGAGATTGTTAGTGCGGAAATCGGTATCTGAGAATGAAAAAGTTGGGTGAAGAGTATATGATACCTTTTAGAATTTATCCTAATACCAATCGCCACATCTTGTAAGGCAAGTTTAAGTAAGGTTAGGGTCCTTAGATTCATTTCTTGCTTTGAAATATGTTTTATATGTTTTCTGTGGGCATTTTCATTTGATGCTGTTAGTAGTATGGCATATTCATTTTTTCTTCTTCGAAAATCCACTTAAATATTAATTTGTTTTTCTTTGAAGACTTCACAAAGTTTTGGATAGTAAGCATACTACAAACATTATTATTGTTATTATTATTTTGAAACTGAAAATTATTTGATCACTGGAAGTAATACTCGTACCACCTTAATGGATGAATTTATGTCAGAAAAGTAACAAGCAGTTGCCTCGTCATATGAAAATTCCAACAAAACAGATTTAAAACACCGAGTGTGGTGGGTGAATGGTTAACGCTCTGGCCTCGCGTTCGGGAGGACGCGGGTTTGAATCCCCGTCCGGGCATCCAGATTTGGGTTTTCCATGGTTTCCCCAAATCTCTCCAGGCGAATGCCGGGATGCTTCCTTCAAAAGGGCCATGGCCGAATTCCTTCCCATTCCTTGTCCCCAGTCCCACCCCACCTCTAATGACCTTAGTGTTGCCGAGGCATAAAGCAATAAGCAAAAAAAAAAAAAAAAAAAAAAAAATTAAACCATTCCAAACTGTTGCAAGGTTAGCATGAAATTTATACAAGTGATATTGCTGTTAAAATTAATTCCATTATTCACCGCCGTGTGACTGTATTTTTTCCCATGATAAAGTAGCTCTGATATGTTTCAAGATTAAAAGAATAAAAACAATATTTAGAAATGTAAATGAAATAAGCTTATCCGCTCCACAAATTTTTTAAAAAAAAAAAAAAAATGTTTGTGGTTATGGAAGGATAGTTTACATAAGTTTTCTTGTATGGCAGTAAATTTACATTTCAAACACTTGCATTATACTTATCAACCAGAAATTTGTGAATTATTCAAGTAAAAACAATTTAACATTTTGATAAATTTTTAAAAAAGATTTCATAATACAACAGTAAGCAGAAATGAAAGAAAATGCACATAGAATATAAATATAGTTCTAAGTCAAGCTCTAATTAAGATGGAAACGTACTGCAAAAAATCTTCCTCTCATTTATAAAAACAACCCAAAGCTTGAATGACTGCAGCATTGTTTACAAAGTGGTATGGCGAAATTTTCATCCCTGAAGTGAAAAAACACAAAAAATCTCTTGGAAAAGAAGGAAGTAAAGTGCTTTTGGTTGTTGATAATGCGCCAACTCATGACACCAAAGAGGTTTTCGGAAAGAGGGAATGGCCAGTTTAAAACAACCTTTTTACCGCCAAACGTCACAAGCTTGTTGCAACCAATGGATCAGTCTGTTATCGAAGCCATAGAATGCCATTACAGAAGGCAATTTTAAGGAAACTTTTGGTGGAGGACGAAGACGAAGGTGTGTTGGCTAAACACAAAAAAAAAAAAAATCTAAAGATTGCGGTTACATGGTGGCAGAAGCTTGGTTAAGGCAGTTGCGTTGAGACGTGCATGGACAGGCATACCCAAGAAGAGAAGGAAAATAAGAAAAAGGAAAAAGAAGCTCAAGAAAAAGAAAGGGAAGAGACAGGAGAAGATGTAGATGACGTGCCACTTGAAGAATTCAGAAACTTTCTTTTGAAAATTCCTGGATGTTCAGTAGTTAGTGCTGAAGATATAGATTCGTCAGACAGTGGGTATGAAATTCTAAATGATTATGAACTTATTGAAAGTGTGAGAGAAGAAAGTGTTGAGGAAGAAGTTAACCTTAATATTGAAGTTGAAGCAGATATGGAACCATCAGTGTTGATGTGAATGGAGCGTCAGTCCAATTGTGACTACATGCAACTTCTCACTGTCAAGCGGATGCGCGACTAGGCTGCCTGAAAACGAATGAGTACAGTTAAACAGCTCACTTTGACCGAGATGTTCATCAGGCAATGACTTATTTACGGTACGTACATACTGTACTAATGTACAGCACTTTTAAGTACGCTTAACATGTAAAAGTGTTGCCTTTTCATTTAATTAATTAAAAGCTGTTTTTCTCCCACTTTCAACATACATCCAATAATTAATTAAAATAGACCCTTTTTCGGAAAAAAATCCAATTATCCGAATGGGGTCCGATCCCAATTGATTCGGATAACTGGAGTTCTACTGTACTAAATTCCAATAGCCCTCTTTTACCCTGCAATTACCCAAACACTTTGAGTGATTTGCTTCTCTACCAGGTGTGTAAATATGAAACCGGAATTTTTTGATCAAAAATACACGTTCACTGCATAAAAATAATAAGATATACCTTATTCAAAATATTGTCCATTGCAAGATATACATTTTTCCCATTTCTCTGGTAATTTATGAATACCATGCCAAATTTTTTTTTTCTCGTTTGATGCAAACCAGTCATCAAGCCATTTTCGCACATTTTCGTAAGAAGTGAAGCGCTGCTCAACGAGTGCATGTCCCATCGATGCAAAGATATAGTAATCCGACGGAGCTAGGTCAGATGAGTAAGCCGCATGTGTCAGTCAGTATCTCCCAACTAAGCGACTCAATCATTTCCTTGACTGGTTTTGATGTGTGTGATGGTGCGTTGTCGTGAAGCAAAATCACTTTGTGTTGTCTTTTCTGGTTGTTTTTCCCGCAATGCTTGGTTCAAATCGATCATTTGCTGTTGATAACGTTCACTATTAACAGTTTCACCAGGTTTTAGAAGCTCGTAATAGATCACACCACTTTGATCCCACCAAACACAGAGCATTGTCTTCTTTCCATAGCGATTTGGCCTTGAAACTGACGTTGACGGTTCACCTGGAGATACCCATGATTTTTTACGCTTAGGGTTCTCAAAATATATCCAATTTTCATCACCAGTCACAATTCTATGGAGAAATGATTTTGTTTTATATCTGGTGAGCAGCATTTCACAAGTGGTTTTTCGGTTTTCTGGCTGTCTGTCAGTCGGTTCATGTGGAAGCCATTTTCCCATCTTCTGGATTTTTCCCATCGCTTTTAAACGTATGGAAACAGCTTCCCGTTTCACATTCAGCTGATCTGCAAGTTTTTGTTGAATTTGAGCATCATCCTCATCCAACAATGCTTGCAACTCACTGTCTTCAAACTTCTTCAGAGGTCTTCCACAGTGTTAATGCTGATGTCAAAATCTCGACTTTTGAATTTTTTAAACCACTCGAAACACTGTGTTTTACTGAGAGCACGCTCGCCGTAAGCTTCAACGCATTCGATGTGATTCTGCAGCAGTTTTCTTTAAATGAAAACAGAAAATCAACGATGTCCATAAATCGTAGTTTGTGGGCACGAAAGTCAACATCTTCAACAGCGTTAAAAACTGCACTGTCGTTTGAAACTTGTATTGTCGGGAGTTGAAAATCACAGTCAGCTGGCGACAAAAGAAACTGGCGACAATTACGCGATCTGGCGGTAACTGCTTTGATAGCTACAGCCATCTATCGGCAAATACACACCTGGTACATGTTAATAGAAAAAACTTAAAATATTGCAGTATGTTCATGTGAGATGAAGTGAAACATGCTTGGTAACTAAATAAACAAGCAATAAATTCAGTTTTATTTATACATTATACGTTGCATTTTTCACACCAATATACCCTAAAAAACTAATATAATTTATGATTTTGGTCATTCTAGTGAACGATTTTTGTTATTCAATAACTTTCAATTTAAATATAAATGATTTTTAAAGTGAAGCTGTTATGTTTTTAAGCTTCGCAAAACAAAAGACTGTCGATTGTACTATAGTAAGCCCAACAAATAAGGCATCTATTTTCAGTATTTTTCCACTGTTGGTTTCCATGGGCGCCGGCAGGATTACTTTAAAGGGGGTGCATCTGTTCTTTTTTTTAAAATACATTATAATACTTATTACTTATTAACTAAGGATACTGAATTTATTAACAAGGCGTAGAACCCAGGCGTCTTAACTTATTACTTAAACAGTCAATTTAATAATATATATTTTTGTTTCTTAATCGTTTTCTGTGTATATTCTTTCATAGCAGGGGGGGTGCAAGTGCACCCCCTTGCACCCCCCCTCCCGGCGCCCATGTTGGTTTCTACAAAATTTCTATCCATTTTGAATTCAAAATGGAAACACGTTAATAACAAGTAATAAGCAGCAACAAATAACAACAAAAACTTGGAAAATAGGGAACACTCCATTCACAGCTGCAGCTTTTAGAGGCACAAGACATCACTAAAGCAACCATGGTCGTAGAGCTTTTTCTGTCACGTGACCAAAGGTAAAGAAATAAATAAATTCAATTTTGTTTTTATTATAAGTTTTTGTAAAATAATATAAAAATAACTTCCGTAAGTAGCAATTTATGCTCATAACATTTTATAATATATTTTGGACACAGATTTCTAACATTTAACACTGGTGGTGTGTTATTTTGGTCACAGGTCACAAAATTAAAACTAATGCTTCCCTGCAGACCATTTTGCCCAGAGCCTTTGATTAAAGCACTGCATTACTTCAATCATTACAGATCCATTAAATAAGGCATGTTTAAAAAATAAGAGCCTGTATCTTGTAATAGGAGAAAAGAAAGATAAAAATTTATTAGTGGTCCCAAATACATATAAGCTTAAATTATTCTTCTATTTAGTCACCATTTCTTTCCAAATATTTTTTTTTAATGTGAATCAAGCATTTCCAATCCCTCCTCATATAATTCTGGCACCTGCGATATTAACCAATTTTGTACAGACATTTTAAATTCTTCACTTTTTTTTGAATCAAAGAAATATCTCTCTTCAAGAGCAAGAAGAGATGGTAGTTACTATGCCTGACGTCAGGACCATGAGGTGGATTGTGGAAAACCACTCGCTGGAATATTTGAGATCCTTTCATCGCGTTGGAATTGGTTTGCGTGTTTTTTGTTTTGGGTTAACCTGAATGATGTCACTGCATGAATTGTCAGTATTTTTGGCACCCATCATGTCCTCAGTTTACGTGCCTATACTGTTGGTCACAATTCTGAACAATGTCTTCTTTCCAAAATCTGAAAATTTTATGGAAGGTCTAATAAAACACCAGTTTTCACTCATTTGTGCAGTCACATGCTCAATGAAAAATGTCTGAATGCATTGTGAACATTTGAATAGCATCCTCTGAATTTGTACACCATTACCTTGCTCTAGAAACCTAATCACCAATCAGAATTCACAACTGATGAATTGGTAGAAAAAGGCAGTTATTTGACTAAGATACAACTTAAAGCTATTGCTTATGTGAATACTAAGTAGTGTTCCCAGATAACTTTTTTATAATCAAATATTATGTAATATTGAAATGTGCTTTGTAGTTACTCATTTAACCCAAGTGAACTCTTGTACAGTATGCACACACTTTTTTATAACTGTCTTTCTTAGGTTTATTAGGCACATATTTGCTTCAACAAAATTGTTTGCGGAGTTAATTTAGCCATTAGTAAAAAAAAAAAATCAACATTTAGCAAGTAAAACCTAATTTCAAAAAACATGGAACGCCGGATTCATTACTCTCCTCAGCGCACTGACAAGTCCCAACTTGAAAACTTCGCTTATTAGATGTTTTACACCATTTTTAAAAAGAAATAATCTAATTGAGTGGCCTAATTATGTGAAAAGTATCATTAAGTAAAACACTGCAGTTTAATGTTTTGCATTGCACATAAAAGGGCTGTCTGAGAAGTTCTCGGTTTCGACCATAGACGGCAGTGCTACCCATGTAATTTTTTCTGTGCTAGTTGGTGCATGTGCCAGACGCACCTGCAAGAAATTGCAAGTCTTTCTATGTTGTAGTTTGGTCTGTACAGTTGTTTGATGCAGGCACGGTGCAGAGTTGTACCAGAGATGGAAAAAATCGAGTATCGTGCAGTTATAAAATTCTTTGTAAAAGAAAGTTTAATGCCATCCGAGATCCACAGAAGATTTCTAAAAGTGTATGGCGACACTTCTCCTTCATATTAGACAGTTAAGAAATCGGCTGCTGAGTTCAAACGTGGCCGTAGCAGTCTTGAAGATAATGAACGCGAAGCACGTCCGAAAAGTGCAATGACTCCAGAAATCATCCAGAAAGTTTATGATATGGTTTTGGATGATCGACGAATAAAAGTGCATGAGATTGCTGAGACTCTAGGGATATCAAAAGAACATGTGGGATACATTTTGCATGATGTATTGCATATGAAGAAGCTTTCTGCAAGATGGGTGCCGCATTTGCTCACTGTTGATCAAAAGCGCATCTGCATGTGAATTTCTGAACAGTGTTTGGAGCATTTCAACAAAAATAAAACTGATTTTGTGCATAAATTCATAACTATGGATGAGACATGGGTTCACCACTACATGGCAGAATCAAAACTGCAGTCAGAGCAGTGTACAGAAGCTGGTTGTTCAGGTCCGAAGAAGGCCAAGTCGGTTCCATCGGCAGGGAAGGTGACGGCATCAGTTTTTTGGGATGCTAAACGTGTTTTGTTCATTGATTACCTTGAAAAGGGTAAAACAATAACTGTACAATACTATTCCAATCTTTTAGACACCTGGATGGAAAAATTCATGGGAAAAGCCCAGTTTGAGGAAAGAGAAATTCATCTTTCATCAGGACAATGCACCTGCCCACAAGAGTCTTTTGGCAATGGGAAAATTAAGAGATCTGCACTATGATGTGTTGAAGTATCCACCTAATTCCTTAGATTTGGCTACCTCCAACTTTTATCTATTCCCAAAATTAAAAAAAATTAAAAAAAAAAAAAAATTGCTAGTCAGGTTTTTCTTCAAATGAGGAGGTGATTGCAGCTGTAGATGGATATTTTACTGGCCTTCCAGAAAGTCACTTCAGGGATGGTATAATGAACTTGGGACATCGTTGGACTAAGTGTATCAGTGTGCAGAGAGACTATATTGAGAAATAAAAATGGTTTGGTAAATATCAAATTGGTTTTATATTTTTAGGCTTAGAATTTTTCAGACCGCCCTTGTATGTTGTCATGTTCCCCATTCCCCTTTATCCCAAGAGATACACTGGTTATTGTAATAACATATAAACTAACCATCACTGGATGACTAGGCGCCTTGTTGGAAAAAATCCAATGGGTGAGAGTGGTCGTATGGTGGAGCAATTAGCTAGCTATACGCATTAATTGGTGTAATTTAGAAAGGTTTATGCAGCTATTAACACAAATCTTTACAAACTATAAATGTCCCTTGGCAGTATGTGATTAATAACAGTAGGTCTGCTAATGTGTAGTTTTGTAACCGAGTGGTGCCAAGTGCAGGCCAGCTGGAGTTTGCATCTTCACTATACTCTCACTTTTTCCCATGTAGTCTTGCACTTGGCTACTCTTTGACAGTAGGGCAGGGTACCCTTATTTACAGTTTTCCAATTGGATTATGTAAACAATGGAATAAACCATTTTAAACATAACTGAATGCGACCTCATTTTTTAAGGCACAACTCGCACTTGACACCACCTCCTTTGAAAGAAATGAAGATCTTTGATACACACATCAAAATGTTTGTAGCAGCTGTACGTAACCACAATCTCTCTATCCGGACAATAATGCTGATTGTATGTAAGCCTAAGGTACAGCTATTTCTTCAGCTGAATGCTGTATTATAAAACACGATCTGATACTACAACCAGTAAGAAACTGAATTTACTAAATCCAAGATATCAAAGTGTAAGGTTCACAATACAGAAATCAGTTATGGTAAAATGGAAACAATACAATAGCAGCAAGACTAATATAGAGCAATTGGTACAATGCTCTGGAAATGGATTTTAAAATATAAGTGTCTTCTGGAAATTTGTTTTACAAAACAAAAGTGTGATCTGGAAATTGATAAAAAAAAAAAACTGTGCACACCTGCCATTACAAGTTCGAATAATGTACTCAAGGGGGCACCATGGATAACCATTCATTGCTACCCAGCTGTATCAATATTCTATTGTTTAAGTGTGTTATTCTTGGCACACAGTTGGCTGGCATAACTTGAGGTGACTGTACCACTCGAACTTCATAAGATCTATTTATAACTGCAGATTTAATGCAAAGATTTATTTACAGAAACTGGAATTGATCAATCCTCTTGCATTCGAGATCTTGGCAGACTAAACCTGGGTGATTATGCCATGTAGTACTGTCTGGCAGTACTATGTTGTGTACAAAAGTGGCATAGGCCACATATTGATCCCAATCGTTCTGCTGTCTACTTACAAAATGCCACGGGCACTTGGCCAATGTCCTGTGAATTCATTCCAAATAGCCATTTGAATTCGGCTGTTAAGGGGTGGTTGTCAATTGATACAACTTTAACAATTTTCATATCCTTATTGACATGTCCAACATCTGAAATGCCTCTTTCTGTTTTGGCTGCAAGGCGTATGGTACCTTCTTCTTAACTAATTCATTCAAAGGGTTGCCTTTCCTGTTGAAATTTTCCGTAATTCCCTATGAGCCCACGAAAAACTCATTACTCTTTTAGTATCTATTGGGTTGGTAAGTCTCTTAGTGGTTTAATGTGTTCTGGGTCTGAGTTTATTCCATCATTTATAATCATGTGCCCCAGATATGCTACTTCTTTGCACAAGAATAAATACTTGTCTAACTTACAGTTTGATGTCATGCAACCTAAGGCTGTCATACATGTCAGCTAGGCATCTATTGTACTCCTCCAAGGTGATTGGATTGCAGACAATGTTATCTAAATAGTGTAGTGCCTTTTTCCCTTACAAGTCTTGTGAAACACTACATGCATCAATCTTTGAAAGATGGCATTCGCCATTTTCAAACCTGTGCCAAGTCAATTAAATTCAAAATGATAATGGGGACTACTGAAGGCAATAATTTCCCTAAACTTGTTGACTGATAACTCCCCATAATATCTGTGTGATAAATCCAGAGCAGTAAAGAATTTAGTTTCCCCTAGCTGGTACAGAATATCATTTTTGTTCTACCAGATTCTTATGTGTTTCTTTTCCACTTCTTATCTCTTCCATTGTTTAGCGTGGTCCAGTTCTTCTGGTATCCAAAATCGATTGGACCATCCTTGACTTTGGCTCAGTTTACCAATATGTCTCTTTGATGTGCTTCACCATTTCCTGTTTGTTTGTCTTCTTTGTCCGTCTTGACTTAGGTTGTGATTTTTTTCTTCAAAATGCCTCTATCTTCATTGCTGCTGTTCCTCCAAACCATCTTGTTTTGAATGAACTCATCAGACATTGCCTATTTCCTTTCTCCAACTACCACCACAGTTTGCTTCTAAATTTCTTTCATTCACCATCGTTTCACTGTCTCACCATCTATCTCCCCCCTTATGGTGCTCAGGAATGATTCTTTGTTATTCCATTGTATTACAACACTCTTCTCACGTAAATTCCACGTTAACTTTTACTGGAACACTTTGATCCTCTCTTGATCATCAATACTCAAGTATAAGTATGCCAGTTCGTTCAGTTACATTTTAAAGTACTCTAATGAGCTCCAGTATTGTTTGCAATGTGGTCTGCTTTCCCAAAAAAGATTCCTTATTCTTCTCTGTAGCTCTTTTGACAATTATTTACTTAAAGAAAGCTCTTCAAAATCTGTAAATTTCACACTTATACTTTCTATGTTTCTGGCCCAAGCATTTGTCCCCTCCCTTCCTTTAAATGATTCTTCAGGTAGCTTATTTTCATAGAATCAGACATTAAGTAGTTAGTTCATTTTTGTATGTCATAATGAACGTGACAGATTGCATGCTGCCATTAGGTTTGATAAGAATATCAGGTAAAATAAAATTATTAGTGCCCTGTTCACATCTTAGTTACTGACGTAGTGGATATAAACTCTTCTCAACTAAAATACAATCTTCAGCATTTGCCCTCATTTTATTTTCTTGCCTTTGCCTTATGTTTCTCAACATTAACTCACTGTCCCATAAATCAGGTCTCTTCTTCTGCCATTTTTACTCTTCTCTTCCATTGCACCTCTTAACTATTACACAAAAGGTTGAGATATCAAAGTTTCTCGTGAAGATATGTCCAGATTAAATTTGCCTTCTTTACAGGTAAATACATTCTTCATTTTTGGTAGCCAGAACATGTTGTGAGTTATTTCTTGCCCTGTTAATTTCTGCCATTAACACTATCATTGAATCTTGTGCTTAGCATCCAAGGAATATACTATGATGTAATTTTTTATTTTGTCCCTCCATTTATTTTTGTCAAATATTTCCTTTCCCTTCTTGACTTCA
This sequence comes from Vandiemenella viatica, assembly GCA_031002005.1. Lineage (NCBI taxonomy): Eukaryota > Metazoa > Arthropoda > Insecta > Orthoptera > Morabidae > Vandiemenella > Vandiemenella viatica. The sequence continues at coordinate 194,270,800 of JARYHS010008074.1, read as the reverse complement.
TAATCATTTGTTATTGTGGTATTATAGAAATTTTGGAATGATATAAATGTCATTGCAGTAGGACGAATGCTTGAATGATTATCATTTTGACAAAAATTAATTTCATTTGTGTATTCACCAATATCCTTTTATTTCTATGAGTCAGTTAAGGCTTAATTCTTTTCTGTACTGTTATTTTTTGTGTAAGTTTCATTACTAAGATATTTCAGTAGCCACGGAGTCTGAATTCCATGTAATTTTTAATGGTGAAAAGTAGGGTGCTTCTTTTTGTCCTTCAAGACAAAGATTTTTCCAGAGAAAACACTAATTAAACTATAAGGTGATCTCTCATCAGCAAAGTTTCTTATGACACATGATGTCTTGATTTATCACAATGGAAAAGACAACCTCTATTTCTATTGACTGTTTCTGTTAACTGTCATTTATACAGTGTCTGCAAAAAATACTGTGCACAGTATCAACTATTTTTAAACATATGAATGTGCCTTATTATTTAATGATGATGTTATTTATGTTTGTATTTTACTTAGGAAGGATAAGGAAATTCAACCCAACACTAATTACAGAAGACAGTGGCTGGGAACAATGAATGCAAACAAAAAGACAAACACGTGTAAAACAAATAAGCAATACTTTCTAAAATCCAAGAATATTTCAATGACCAGCCATAACTCTGTTATTTCAGGATATGAATCCATTGTTACTGTAATAGTCTATTCATTAAATACATTTGCAGTAGGCATCAAAGAGAGCAGTGTTCCATTGAGGATTAAGTCAATGACTGTTGGGGTAGGTTTAGGTCTTAAGGAACTGTGATACATGCCATTAACAATTGCTAGTGTTGGTAACATAAAAGTGATGAGATAAAAAAAAGATGTGTCAAATCTTGTTTCTTTTATTTTATTTGGTGCATTTTATGGTTAGCTTAATATGTAGTGTGTTATGAACTGTTGGTTAACGAGTACATGAAACATGAAAAGCTAAGTTACAGGTGGCCAAAGTATGATGCATTAACTTGTTTCAATACCATTTTTTTGAAAACCCTTTTACATAATGGAAAAGTGGTGAGAACAGGGAATTTAAAAAGAAAAGCAAGTGATACAGGAGATGCTAATTCTAAATGTAAAATCTGTGTTATAACTTCAAAGAAATTAGATCTTCAGAAGTGGTAAGTTGTTGGATGAAGTCTGTCATGAATTAACTTGCTTTTAAAGTTATTTTTTTGAAAACTGTTTTACATAATAGAAAAGTGGCTTAGAACAGGGGATTTTAAAATAAAAGAAAGTGATGTAGGTGATGGTAATTGTAATGGTGAAAACTGTGTTGTAAAAGCAAATAAATGTGATATGTCCAGTACTAAAATTGAATCAAGTAGTTCAAAGAAAAAATGCAGTAGGAAATATGATAGTAATTGCAATTAGGATTTGCTTGGTTCAGAGTTGAAAGTGCACAGATACCACAGTATCTTTTATGTTATCTAATGGGTTCATAAAAACTGCAAAACTCCATCATTTAGAAACAAAGCATTTTGATGTAAAAAATAAACAAAAGGATGTTTTCTAGCAGCACCTAAGAACACTTAATTATGGGAAAGGTTAAGTTTCACTCATGGTTTGATTAATAGTAAGGCAATCTTAAGTTTGTGCATAGCCAAAACAAGGAAACCTTATTCTATAAGGGATGGTTTACTTCTTCCAACAATGAAAGATATGGTGAAAACTATGGATAGCAACAAGCTGCTAACAGATATTGATTTGATTCATCTTTCAAATAACTGTCAGTTGGATAAAGGGAACAAAGAAACTGCCGCGAGGCTCTGAAAATAAGATGAAGGCAGGAGGGCCAGACACGTAAAAACACAAAAACAAACGAATTGCACAATATTTAAACTTTAGTCTTAGTCATGTGGGAGGCGAGACATATGGCAGGGGGAAAGAAGTGCTCACTCTCTTGTTATTTACAAAAGAGACAGAAGGATCTGGTGGGAAAATTGTATGGACTTATGTATGGATGGAGTGTTAGCTGTTACAGGCAGGCATAATGCAGTTACCTCTAAAGTTGGGAAAGTAACTCCGGGTGTGAACTGCACTGTTTCATACACACCTGGAAGCATTGGAATCGAAAGGTTATTTTAATTAAGACATTAGTTGTCTTTATTATCTTGGTTTTCCAGGTGGAGCCGCGTCAATATATTTAAACCTAATGTTTCTACCATTGTGCTGTGGCCTTCTTCAGTCCTCTGAAGAAGGCCACAGAAAAAGGCCACAGCATGATGGCAGAAACGTTAGGTTTAAATATATCCATGCGGCTCCACCCGGAGAACCAAGATAATACATACAATGACCGCGGAAGCTTTCATAACCATTTGATGAAGTTTTATTGTTTGCAAGTGAATGTAATTCTATTTGCACTGCTCATTGCTGACAAACCACGGTTACTGGTATTATACTATCTTTCAGATAATTTTTTTCTAAATTAAATCAATTAAATCTTTTTCTTCAGGCAAAATATTTTACTGAAACCTATGACAAAATAAAGACATTTAAGGGAAAACTGGTGCTATGGATTAGTTACATAAAAGAGAATTTTTTACAACATGGAAATCATTTTTAGTGGGATGATATTTATATTAATTCTGAGTTTCTTGAAAGGGTGTGCTCACCTCAAAGTTATGAAACAAAATTTGATGTGTAAGATAGGACTGGGAAAATGATCAAAAAAAAAAAAAAACAATAAAAATGCGAAACCCTAAAAACGCTCTTTACAATATTTTGGATAATAACCTGATTCATGTAAGAGGTGAGGCATATAGCAGGGTGAAAGATGTGTACACATCCAGACCTACCACACGAGTAAGATTATTAACCAAAATATTGTGAAGTATGGTTGTATTTTTTCGTGTTTGTCTGGCTGTCCTGCCTTCGTCTGTGGTAAATGTTGTATTATTTTCTCTATTGTATCTTATTTTCAGAGTTTAATGGCAGTTTCACTGTCACCGTTATGTAATAACTTTTATAAGAAATTTATGTGGGTTTGCAAACCATATCAGCTCACAGTTATGAAAATGATCTTTCGTTATTGAGGAAAGAATAGTTAATCAAACTTTCAAGTTACAGTCAGCTTAATGTGTGGTTATGGTTTGTATCAATTCTGGATCGTGCCTTCAATGAGAAATGAATGTCCTGAATTATCTGAACAAGTATCAAAAACAGTCTTGCAGTTTTCAACAACTTATCTTTGTGAGAGAGAATTTTCATCACTCCTTCAAATAAAAACAAAATACAGAAATCAGCTTAATGAATCCATTGAGCTGAGACTGAATTTGACTAATATAGTTCCAGATAACCTGGAACTCTACAAGGGGTGGAAGTTCAGCCATTTAATTAATAGTGAGTAGTAACGTGATATTACTACTTTCTTTTCCGTGGTTTATTCTCTCCCTTTATAGGTTTGTAACAACAGTATTTATTTGGTTAATTAATATTTAATTTGCTTTAAATAGTTCACTTTCATAACTGTGTTTCTGAAGGTATTAAAAATATGCTTTTAGATTTCCTATGTTATATTGGTACAATACTGTAGGTTTAAAATATTAAATAATACACATGCCAGAAAAGAAATTATGTTCATATAAATTGTGATCCATAGAAATGATTTTGAAGTTTTACTGTGTGGCAAGACAGTAATATATCATTATTATGTGCAGAAAAGTTAGTCATAGTGGACTTGCAACCATTAAGTTTAACACATTTTTGATTTATCTGGGATTGGAGTAAACCATCTTTATAGTTTCAGCTGTTTGCAATTCCATTAAGGAGCAGCCACGAAAGGTTGTGAACTTTTGAAAGAATGTTGTGTGGTTGACAGGTGAGTGGTGGATATCAGCCAAGGACAAGAATGCAGTCACCCCATTCCCCCTCCATTTCTTCAGGACCATTTGATGGGGAAGCGGGAGTAGTTGGCTGCAAGAGGACACACTGATTTGGTTCAGTGGAGAGGAAGCCTCATAGATGAGGTCTCCGGGTTTTATCTGCAGAATGCAGACGTTTTAGCATAAATTGCAGGTGTGAGGGACTAGTGTTCATGAAACTGTTGGTTGCATCACTTAACGTCCGGAGAATGGAAGATTGACTCCAGTTTGATGCAATTGCAGTGGAACAGTCTTTGCATCTAGTGTGTGCAGGAGCACACATGTTGGCACCCTCTCTAAATGACATCTCCAATTCGAACCTTGGAGGGCCATGGCTCTCGTGCCCATCAAGGGATCTTCAATGCCAGGAACTCATCACGTGGGAATGATAGGCTAATTCCAGCATGGACCAACCAGCTACAAGCATCTGTCACATTAAATTATGATGATTTTGTAATTAAATATAATTTGTAGACTGAATTTTGATTATAATCTTGGTCAATTTCTTTCTTTCGTTTGTTCGCCTAAAGTTCTCTCATACCAACAACGACTGCGTTTGTGACAATCTTGATATCCAAAGATTTGCAGGTTCATTTCTACTCAAGATTTAATCCATTTATTTTTTATGCTGAAATGATGTTTGAAATTTCTCATAATAAAACTCTTATCGTTTCAAAACTCAATGTGCTGCTAGATCAATCTTGTCTTAGTCGTTCGCTCTACTCAACAATTCTCTCAACTTCTTTTTTCAGAGATCCTTTCAAGCATCTCTGAGCAAACAATATTTATTAAACTTGCTATTCTTTTTTTAATAAATTCTTTAAACTTTTAATTTGCCAATATTATCGCCTTTATCAGTATAAATATATAATTTTACTTGTTTTTAAAGAGCTGCTATGTTACACATCACAAAAGACTACATGGTAAAATAAAACTTTAAACAATTGTGTGTCTAGTGCTTAGTTCGCCACTGGTGTCCATTTACCTGGCAACGAGCTTGAGAAAGAATCTCGAAGCATGGCCATGGCAATTGATTTTAAGTATCTTGGAATTATCGTTAATTAATTAAATTCATTCTGTATCCTTGAGTCAATAAATAGTAGATTGAATGTTGCCCTGATTCTCAATTTAATATTATCGTTAAATATTAATAAATTTTATAATCGGTAAAATTAAATATTTTTTCTGGTGCTGCATCCAGTGTGACACCTCAAGTTTAAGTAAATCAAGAAAGCGTTTTCAGTGAGATTAATTGTTTAATAAGTCTGAGGTTTTGGGAAGCATTTTCGGTTGCAGCTGTGTACGGTAAAGGACAATTTAGTGATTGTTGCAAGTAGTACGAATATGGCGGCAGCTAGTGAACGTTAAGTTGGTGTACTGCAGCACCTTTTAGAATGGTAGCAAGTCTGCATTGCCTTTGAGTACGAAGTTGTGGAGGAAGTGTTTGGTAGTTCATTTCTAAGTAATTCAGACTAAAGTTTCTATAAGAAATGGGGAATTAGCTTGTTTGAGTGATGGTTGGTGTGGTGTTTGCCAGACCAGAATATGGTGAGAATCTGTAATCATTGGATGTGAAGTCTTGGTGTTGCTTTATCTATGGTCAGATTTGCTAATTTAAATGTTGGTGGTGTTGTGAAACATGTACGTGGTCAGTTAATAAAACCACGGGTGAACTTTATGGTGATACGTGTAATCATTCAGTATTATAGAAGAACCTGCATTGTTAATGATAAACCATGCATTAAGTTTTGAGCTGAAGTCTGCCAGTTGTTTCACGACATGGCACAAACAGCATTTATTCCTCCCATCATGTGTTTCCTGTGACAATTGGTCTTCAGGTTTAAAAAGGTTGAGAAACGCTACTTTAAAGCATTTTCCTGTTAATTGTTATTGTTTGTATATAATTTATTAGATTCTTTATGGATTTTGTGTGCAGTGATTATGAAAGACAGATTGCAAAGACTTGTTGGAACAATGTAAATTATTATTTGCTAGCATACCACAATTAAATCAGATCGTGATCTTATCAGTAAATTACTATAAAGTATATTTTATTAAATTTGATTGTGTTAAACTAAACACAGATTTATAACTATTTCTCTTAACTTTAACAATAACACACTCTAATTGCTATTCATTTTTCATAGCACTTACTCCTCACAGACATTGGTTTTTCTCAGTTTATAAATGTCATGGAAACTTAATAGTAAAGCATAATATCTGATAACATCAGTAAAAATGGGGAGGGGAAGGGCTTGAAGTTGACTTGCAAATATTGTAATATAATCATGTAAAGATGCCTTAACTTTAAAATTAAAATTGATACTTCAATACAGAGCTATTGTTGCCAAATGTAGTCCATACACACTGGAAACATAGGTCTTTTGGGTGTGCCAAAGGTGTTTTGTAATCTCATTGTTCAATTTTTAACATAAAAGCTGCAACAGGTGGGATTCTGTGAAACAGTTATGAGGTTATGTAATTTGGTAACCATTTTTGTGGTAAAGATTGAGCTGTAGATTATCTTTCCACAGCTGAACAGATCTGTTCCTAAATCAGTACATTTGCATTACTGTGTTATATTATTGTCCTCCATGCACGTTCTTATAAAAATATTTATTAATAATCACATTAAGGTTCCAACAAACTAGAAGTTGTAAAGTGTGTGTAAAGCTAGCTATTTAATATTTTCTTAGACCGGACTGGAGCTGGAGATCAGAATATACCTACCTTGAATTTTGAGAGAAGCATGTTTTATGTTTTGAATTAGCTAACAGACAATCTGCTAATTCCTTTTGAAGTGGAGAGAGAGAAGATATGAAAGGATGGTGTTTTGACAATATCCCATTTATGTTGACATAATATTCAGTTCATATGGAGGAGATCATTTTTTGTTTATTACCCCGTATTTAGTAATAATGTTCCACATCTGTGCTGTGTTGAAAAGTTTATATTTCATCAGAGTATGAAACTTTTTCCTGTGTGCTACATGATCTTGATATTTAGTTGGTTGTTATTAGAATAAAGTATTTTGTGTTCCCTCATTATGTCATTTGTTCTTTGCCATTACTAGAATCTTAACTTTAGAACTACTTGTAATTATTTATAGCAGATGTTTACTACCAGTTTAAATATTATTTGTTGCTGTTACTGCACAAATGTAAAATGTACATTTCAATATGTCTTGTACCAGTAGCGGATCCAGGGGGAGGGGAGGGGCTAGGGGGCTGTAGCCCCCCCCCACTCAAAACAGCATCAAGGTCACCCCTGACAACATCGATTTTGGGATCCGCCACTGTCTTGTATTGAAAATTTTTCTTGTCTCTGTACCTAGGAAAAAGAAAATTGGAATTGTGATTGATTTGGAACTTAAATATGATAGTATTATTCATAATACTTAAAAACTCTAATGAGGATGTTGTTGCAGAGAGTATAGAAATGTATTTGTAAATAAGAATTTTAAGAATGCAGGATTTTTTTTTTTTTTAAAAAACTGGTTTTGTATTCTACACATCAAACAGTGTGAATTAACAGAAACCTTTGGTTATTTATTTTAGATCAGATATATTGTTGATTCTGTTCTTATGCTCGGTGAGAAGTCGGAAGCTGCTTGCTGGAATTAGTCGGGTTAGAATATGAAGAATATGTTTGGAAATAATTTGGCATAAATATTTCTTGGTTATTAACTGAAGAAGTAAATATTTCTGTACAAGACATTTTTGAGTTGAAGTGTAATTTTTTAGGCTTGTCATAACCGAAATTATTAATCAGTTGTCTCCAAGAAGATCACAGTATGGTTTTGTTTTTAGTTTAAAAAAATTACATACTTGAGTGGATGTGGTATTATTCAAAGTTGTTTTATATTTATTAAGTATGTACAACTATGTTGTCACATTTTTAAAATGCTTTGAAGTAATGTTTTCCATTGTAATAAATACATTTTCATATCATAGAAGTACAATATGCCCCAGTTTTGTTAAATTAAATTGCACTATTCAGTCCTTCAGAACTGGAGGTTCATTGATCTTATACTACTTTTTTGACATTTAGGAAAATATAGATTGAAATTCCAGTGTTCTGCAGAACTGACTGTCTGGCTCATCTGCAAGCTCATTGTTTTCTAGGCTTAGTAAATGTAGTTTGTGAGTGGCTGCAACTTTTTAGTAGTAATTATTTTCAGTATTTAGTTTGAAAGACACTGTTGAAATAACGAAGTACTAATGCATACTGTGTTATAACATGCAAACACTAAATTTTAATAACATTTGAAAGAAAAAAGGTTAATAGACAAACCAAATCTCCAGGTCTGGCTCCAGCCAAATTAATATTGTTCAGCAGAATGTGGTCATTGAAATTTACTGTTGAGAGTCAAAGTACAAATCTAATTGGAGCCGTCATCATCTTCATTTATTTATGTTTCTTAATATATAAGCTGGTATGGTAAAACTGTTATGAACTGTAATACAATGATAGTAGGGGACATTCAGGGGCAAGAGATTTCCAAGCAAGCAAAAATGAACAGAGTACTAGCTTGTACTCTTGGGATATTATTAGGAAGAGACGATAAAAACCTAAAATGGCTGCTGTGGATATTCCCACAGTTGATTTATTCAGTGGTCATTAATTGGGCTCTTGATTTCACATATTACTTAGTGGCTGATTTTTTCTTTTGGTTGGTATGGGAATTGGGTACTATAATAATTTGTCAAGGACTGTTCTGGACATTATTAAAAAAAAAAAAAATGAAAGCATTGAAGCAAATGTGTTCTTAAAACATGAGTAGGTGTTTTGGAGAAATTGCCTTCAGAGCATAACTGTCACCACAGTTAATGGTAAAAATAACTGTTCTTTTGACTAAAACATTTAATATTGGTAAAAATTCATAGGAGTATGTACTTTGAAAATTTTTGTGAAATTGTTACCAATCAAATTCTTGGTAATGTTCTCTTTGAACTAAAATTTTTGACATTGATTTGTATCCACTTTCAAAAGAAAGAAGTGAAACTTTTTTTCTTATCTTAAACACTGTTTAAGGTTGTTTGGATTAAACTGTCCAGGTTTTTGAAAGGTGCACAATTATGCACTTTTGAGATATCACAAATGCTTTAAATTGACAGTAGATTTCACAAATTGTGTTGAAGTTTGTTTAAAAGTGTAACAGCAATCAGTTCATCACAGGTCACTGTATGTATAGGCTGCAACAAGACAAGTAATTTCAATTACATTTGTGCACATCAACTAATTGCCTACAAGTCTTGCACTTGACATAGCAGCACCAATAATATTTGCAGTGGCAACGCTCCACTTTCTCCACTGTCACTGTGTAATAGCCTCGTCCACAGCACATCTCGTTGCAGCTGTCGTAGCCTTGTGATGTTATGTTGCATACTCTGAAAAGGCAAAACAAGTAAAAACATAAATTGAAAGCAAAATCTTACAACAAATGGTGATTACTGTAAAACATTAGATTCTTTCAACAAGGAATGTTCAATGATCACTGTATAAAGTTTTCCATAAAATATCCAAAATTATTACTAATATTTTTTAATAAAGCAATTGGAGAAGTATTGTGCACTAATAGACTGAAAATATCATACTGTTGAAACAATACCTATAATTGTAACAATGGAAAATAAAGTAGAACACCCTGTTTGCAATACTTCTTAGTATTGTATGAACAATGTTTACATTGTGGCCAAATAATTGTGAATCTATCAAAAGCATAACTTGTTGTATACATGCTTTCCTCTTCTCAAATTACTTTATTTTACAGTTCTTCAATTATGAGTTACCACCAGTATTACTTATTTTTCCCCAGCTGTGATGATTTTTTTTTTTAAATATTTTTAAACCTTCTATTTGCTGGAAGGACAATATAGATTTCAGTTTTCTTTCATTTCTAGAAATCGGTTATATCCAGGTATGATTGAATATTGTGCAAGTATGGCTATTATGACTATGATGATGATGATGATGAACTCAGTCATTAGCTATTTTCATAGTTGATAGAAAGCAGTAATGAACCTGAAATGGAGGCTGTCATTGTATCACTCTTCTGTAATTATTTCCATAAGGTGTATTCGATATTGTAAATGTTCTACATTGAAACTTCAATAGTAAATGCCATAGAAACAATATAAGGTAAGCAAGCTACTTAAGAGGTCTACAAAATATCCAAGGATGTACAAGCAAATTCTGTTACACTAATATGTTTTGGCTGTGAGCTCGTTGTCATCTGCATATATCAAAATGATTGTCTTCCTATTTATCTTACTACAAAGTTTATAATAATTGCATAATTGTGGTATTCTGCTCCCTGGAAATTGCAGTTCACAAGGACTGCAGCCAATATTTAACTAATCATGTAATTACAGTTAGACAAGAAAAGGTAAAGAGTGAAGTTTATGCACTTGTTGAAAATTTTACCCTTTTTCCACCTCCAATTTTCTTGACCTTAACAATTTAGTATGAAACAATATTTAAAAAATAGTCCAAACAGTTAGTGTGTTTTCATTTGAGTATCAGCTTTATCTGAAGGTGTTTTGCAATTGACATAGGCAATACAAACTCAACCCTTTCACAAGCATAGGTGTTTACTATGTTGTCAATATATTGCTCCAAACTCTGAAATATAAAGCCATCATGTTTCTCTTCATATGCTGGCCACCGAGCGTGGTGGTGTAACGGATAGCGTTCTGGCCTCGCATTCGGGAGGACGGCGGTTCGAATCCCCGTCCGGGCATCCAGATTTGGGTTTTCCATGGTTTCCCCAAATCACTCCAGGCGAATGCCGGGAAGCTTCCTTCAAAAGGCCATGGCCGAATTCCTTCCCATTCCTTGCCCCCATCCTTTCCCGTCTCTAAAGACCACGTTGTTATAAAGGGACGTTAAACTGTTACAAAAAAAAAAAAAAAAAAAAAAATATGCTGGCACATTTCTTACTGTCCAACAGTTTTATATATATAAGCACTGGAAAATCAGCTGAAAGAAATGACAAAAGCATTATTAATTTCTTGTACGGAAACAAACAATATAGCCTTGAATAACAACTATGATTAAAAAAGTAACACACAGGTTCGAACTTTATTTGTTGGATGTGGTTTTAAGTAACATCAGTTTGCTGTTATCCATTCGCATATAACTTGTTAGATATTGCTTAGTTCAGACAACTTAAACCAATGATTTGGGCTAGGGCTGATTCAAGTTTGGCTGAACCTCACAACTGTGCGCTGTTTACAAAATTTCTATGTAAGCTGTATTTGAAACTTTTATACCAGTTGTAAATGTGGTTTTTTTCAGGCTGCTAACAACAACTTGTTTAAAAGATTTTTAAGCTTATGGCTGTCAAGCCCCCTCTTACATCATACCAGGTGTTTATTATTATTATTTAATTGCAATGGAGCACAGACTCCGGTGGCAATTTCCCTACACACCCATCTTACCCTAATCCTGCACCCACCTACATTTGCCCTCTACAAATTTTATCTTTAAATTCTTTCAAAGTTTTCGGTAAATTATTCATCATTTCTCTTGGTAACTCATTCCAATCCCTGACACCCTTACCTACAAAAGAGAATCTTCCAACACCCTTGTAATAAATAATTTACACCTTATGCAAACTAACAGTATACAACACTTATTTCACATTTGCCTTAAATTAAGTTCACGAGTAAAATACTAACTAAAATTTTAATAATTTTTATGAGTAAAATAGTAAATAAAATCCAAATAGTATTCATATGTAACTAGTGAATCATTTAATGGCATAAACTAATGCTAGTGAAGGTTAAAGAAGTAAATGGTACATACTAAATACTAGTAAGGTGAAGAAACAAGACTCAAACTAATAATAGGGAAGGCGGAATAAACAGATGTACACAGTATAAATCAATTTAATTCAAATCTAAAAATAAGTTATGCGTGGAGGAATAGGTTGTTCAGCTAGCGCTCAAATAAGTAATGCTTTCTGAAAAATAAAAAAAAATCACGCAGTAAGGGGTTAAATGGGCCGGATTTTTTGGTAGTTCTAATTTTCAGGGGAAATCATCCGACAATCTAGCCATTGAAATGAAGAAGGAATTGACTAGGGTTTCTGAGCAGTGGGAGTGGATAGTTAGTATGTTTGAGTTCAGGGATTTGGTGTTAATATTGTGGGAAAGTCCTAGGTATGATATGTTGGAACAAAGGTAGGTGGAAGTTTTCAGATGGATGAGGTGATGAAGGAGACATAGAGTGTGGAATTGTTATTGATCGCAACCACTGTAAGCGATCATGGTTGTACAGCCACAGGTCACAAATGAACCTTACAATGATTTTAATGCGAGGTCAATTTTAACTGTCAGAGTTGAGGAATTGCTGTTAAGCTTGTCTAATGGCATATGAATATCTGAGATTTAATTCCTTTTGCCGATTCCAAAGTTGTGAAGGTTCTTCCACAAAGCAGGAGTTGTGCTTTCAGTAATGATCTTGCGAGTGTAACGAAGTTTAGTGTTTCTCATGCCTTGCTTAGTACGATTGCATAGTTTCCTATACTGTTGGTAGTTTTCATCTGAGGGATTTTGTCTGTATAGTCTATGAGTGACATCTCTTAAGATCAGAAATTGTCTTATGTATTCAGTTGGCCATGGTGCCAGAGCTTGTTTGACTTCCCTTTTCTTAGGCGGGGCGTGTCTTTCATACAATTCAGTAATCATACCGGCCAGTTTTGCAACTTTCTATAGAAGCCAGTGTGTGAATTTCGTTCCAAGGTGCATTGGTTGAGTCTGCAGTAACGCCTAGTAGTTAATTTTTCAAAGATTTCTGTATATTATTGTTCTTGGCTGGTGCCACCGAGTTTCTATATAGTACGAAATGTGTATGATGTCATGTCGTGATATACCTGGGGAGGATAACTGACCTTAGTTTAAAATTTTATCTTTTTGCTTGATTATAATGAGATCAATTAATGTTTGTTTCCAACATATCCTGAATAGGAGGATATTCAGACCACAAGCTTCAATGGTTTATTTTAAATTTATGGTGGAGGGTTCATTATTTAATAAGTTGGTACTAAGATCGCCCATTAAAATTAAATGTTCGTACTCTGGTACAAGTGAAGATAGAGCTGCATAAAATGAATCTAAATAATGTTCTCACTAATTGACAGTTTTAACCATAACTCTGAGGCAAGAATTGTGTTGAATCCGGAGTTTTCAAAAATATATTAAAATTCAATAAAATGTGCCACGTGAAGTGCTTATGAACTCATCTCCGTAACATTTCATAGTGATACACAGCTGGGGTGGGCTGTTGTGTCTGCATGTGTGGTGGGTGACATTCACAGGGCTATTCAAAGTAAACACGGAAATAACAGCAAAAAATTTACAGGGTTTGTGCTTGAATGTGCCACAACTGTCAACCAACACTTTTAAAATCAATTTTAGAGAAACAATAACTATAGCTAATACAAATATTAAATTAGATAGTGGTATAAATTAATTGCAGTAAGAAAAGAATTGAATGAATTAATTATGTTAAAATTAACACTGGTTGTACAAACACAGAAAACAAGATATACTATAATTTGAACTCGCCAATTTTATTTTATATTTTTCAGTTCTGCTACTGTGCATTCCATTGTTTATTACAGTTCGACCGTCATATACCCAAATATTTTAACTCCGAATTTATCAATTTCTGCGTTCAGCAGTTTCAGACGTTCGGCCATGAGGTCTTCACGGATAGTGACACCAGTTTTTACCAATTTACGTTTTACGTGGAAAACTTCTACCCTCTTCCTATAAGACACAAATTTTACAATTATCGCTCTAGGATTTTTAGCGCCAGGTCTGTGTCGACCCGCCCTACGGCTTCTGTCAATATTTACTAAATTAATACTAACCCCAAGTTTGTTTTCTAATACGTCCATCACAATGGCGTCAGTATTCTTCCCTTTTTCTTCAGCAACATCAAATATGCGGAGGCTATTTCGCTTTGATACTGCTCGAGTTCGTCAGTGACACTGGCGAGTTTAGCTTATAATTCACATACGTTTTTCTCGTTTAGCTGAGTTATTTTCTCACCACTGAAGTCAATGCTACTTCGTAGATTTTCCACAAGTGCTGCAGTGACTGTTTCACTGATGGCACGTACTGTGAGGTCGACGTTGTCTTGTCCCTGTAGCACATTCTCCACTTGCTTTCGCACCAGGTCGGGAATTCCGGCTAGGGCGGCCGTCATAGCAGCCGCAGCTTGATCCTCTGCAGGCCCGCCACTGCGCTGCTTAGATGATTTGATCATTTTCACACAGTAACGCTAATATGGCGGTATTAAGGTGTTTCTGACACTACGGGAACGTTCCTTTCAGCACAATAGAGAAGTTATACTATTCAACCAACACAGTAATCACAAATAACAGCTTTTCTATACGAAAACTTGCGAGCTACAAAATACGTGTCTCGCACGCTAGCCGATTTACAACTGGCCATGAGAAACTAATTTGGTTTTGAGAATAATGAGATCAGTAGCTGCAGCAGGGAGAGTCTGTCTACTATTTGCTGATCGTCGTCGTGTAACACAGATTCTCTCAGGGAAGCACCCTTTTAGATCGAAAATTGTAAGGAACTAGGCGTACGGTCTCGGTCTGTGCTACAATCCTTCGAAATTTGTACGTCCATCAGAACAGGGGCGGATCCAGGGGGGGGCTAGGGGGCTCAAGCCCCCCCCCAAACGTATCTAGGTTCACCCCTGACATTGTAGTTTTGAGACCTTTTTTTTTTTTTTTTTTTTTTTTTTTTTTTTTTAGCTCTACGGATTTGAGGCCCGAGGAGGCTATATATAAATACTACCTTTTTCCCGACTCACTCAAGCCCCCCCCCCCCCCAAAACCAAAATCCACTGAACGCAAGCCCTCTGAACCGAAATTCACTCAAGCCCCCCCCCCCAAAAAACAAAATCCTGGATCCGTCCCTGCATCAGAATCATATAAATGGAAATCACGTCGAGTCGATTCCATTTCACAATTTTGTAGAAGTTTCAGAGAGGCATAATTGGAACACCAACGTCCGGGAGTACAATTGAGTCGAGAGAAATCAGAAATTTTACTTCGTAATCGTTGACTTCATTTTAACCAGTCACGTTGTTTAGGGAAGTGTGCGCGCAGTTTGATTTTATTTAGTCACAATGAACACTTCGCTGGGGAGGGGAGAAGCAACGTATAGCACCATCCATGAATGGCGGCAATAGAAAGCGCTGTTAAATCAGTGATTCTGACATTAGCTTTCAGTTTGTAACACGGATCGCACGCCACCCTCCCGCCCTGTTGCTTATACGGTTTGTGTGGAATTCCGCGGAATTTTCAGCTTTATTTGCTGCGTGCGGTTGTGTGGCTTTAGGACATCGTTTGATTCTCTTGAATGGCAAAACAAACTGCCTGGAAGAAGTAATTAAAATCTCTCTAGGTTTCTTAAGTATATTATTGACATTATAATATTCTGGGCACGTTGTATTCACTCAGCTATTTTTTGGCAGTTTTAATCTTTTCGGTCACTGTAGTGCATTTGACTTCGTTATATCCAAGCGCGGTTAACACTACTAGGCATTATTTATGTCTGGCGCGAGATAATAGACGGTATTAAATGGATAGGTTGTTTCGTAGTAAAATTAAATTTGCCGACACACTATATCTGAGCTCCCTGATGTACCATCAAAATAAAATATCTCATTTAAGGTCCAAAAGATTATGCGGTACAATATTGGAAATGTTCGAGTAATTTTTGCTTGAATCGCTGTCAAAGAAACAGACTAACAAAAATTTCAGGAACGTTCCATTTGCAATTTTGGCCTGTCTCTCTATCCGCAAATCACGCAAAAACTAATGGACGGATTTTAACGAAACTGCAACAGTGATAGTAATTCAGAATCTAAAATTTTGAAGTTTTTGTCTGATACTGCGTGTGTCAAGCAAAACTAATGATCCCATTTAAATGAAACTTCACTTAGGTGTAGTTTGTCATCAGTCAACATATACGATACTTCTCATCTAGATCAGTAACATAGTTCTCGATAATACTAAAACCGTAAAA
Organism: Vandiemenella viatica; assembly: GCA_031002005.1. Taxonomy (NCBI): domain Eukaryota; kingdom Metazoa; phylum Arthropoda; class Insecta; order Orthoptera; family Morabidae; genus Vandiemenella; species Vandiemenella viatica. The sequence goes on along the minus strand of JARYHS010008074.1, from coordinate 194,254,828 downwards.
TTTGGAATCTTTGCCTCACGCAAAAACTAATGTATGGATTTGAGTGAAACTGCACATAGTGATTGCTCGTGTCGTCAGTTAACGTATACGGTACTTTTTTTTATTGCAATTAGTACCATATTTTGTCCATGATACAGAGGCCAAAAGCGTAAATTTTGAATTTTTAACCGACTTCAAAAAGGGAGGAGGTTCTCAATTCGTCTGATTTTTTTTTTTTTTTTGATGTATGTTCAGTGATATCTTCACCAATTTGGAGTTGATTTAAATGAAATTTTTATAGTGGATAGAATATACCTCCAAAGTGGTCCCATATGAATTTCATTGAGGAACCATCCCTTCTACCCCTTTACACCCCTTAACTTTTATACAAACCCACACTTTTTATCCGATTTTGATGGAACTTTTGAAATGTATAGTAAAAAATAAACACAAAAATACTATCAACTTTTGGTTTGAAAAACTGAACCCTTCTCCCCCTATCAACCCCTTAATTTTTGCCAATGTTCTTTATACAAAGCTAAAGTCGACACCATTTAACTGATCTCCATTAAAGTTGGCATATACATGAAATTTTTCATGGACAAGGTTTCTGACCCCCAAAAAATAAAAAAAACACCCCTCTCTCCCTTTACACCCCTTAATTTTTTTACAAAACCACATATTTTATCCGATTTCAATGGAACTTTGGACATGTATAGTCAAAAATAAAGAGATAAATGCTGTCAACATTTGGTTTGAAAAAACTGAACCCCTCTCCCTCCTACCAACCCCTTAATATTTGTCAATGTTTTTTTTTATATATAGAAAGCTACCGTCGCCACCATTTGACCTATTACCATGAAAGTTGGCGTTTATATGAATTTTCCACGAGGAAGGTTTCGGACCAAAAAATAAAAAAAAACACCCCCACTCCCCATTAAACCGTTTAATTTTTATACAAACCCACAGTTTTTATCCATTTTGGATAGAACTTAGCAAACTTTTACTGTAAAAGAAAGAGAAAAACAATGTCAGCTTTTGGTTTGCAAAAACTGAACCCCTTTCCCCATTTCCGCCCCTTGACTTTTGTCAATTTTCTTTTTGAAAAGCTTCAGTTGACACCAGGGGTGGATCCAGGATTTTGGTTTGGGAGGGGGGAGGGGCGATTGAGCGGACTTTGGATTGGGGGATGGGCTTGGCTTGAGTGAATTTTGGTTTTGGGGGGAGGGGCTTGAGCGGCCATGGGGTAGTCTTTTTTAGCCTCCTCGGGCCTCGTATCCGTAGAGGTTAAAAAAAAAGGTCCGAGGTGGACCTAGATAATTTGGGGGGGGGGCTTGAGCCTCCTAGCCCCCCCCCTGGATCCGCCCCTGGTTGACACCATTCTTTATGAAAGTTGGCACATATATGTAGTTTTTTATGGAGAAGATTTCTGACCAAAAAATAAAAAAAAACTACCCTAGCTCCCCTTTTACATCCCTTAATGTTTGTACAAACCCACATTTTAATCCGTTTTCGGTGGAACTTCGCATGTGTATACTTTAAAGCAAATAGAAAAGGAAACATACTACTCACATTACTTTGACAAAAAAACAAACCCTACTCCCCTTTCTACCCCTTTAATTACCGTCAATGTTCATTATATAATGCAACCGTTTCTATCTGATTTTGAAGGAAGTATGCACATGTATAGTTCAAAACAAACAGAAAAATACTGTCTGCATGTGGTTTACAGAAGCCAAACCTCTCTTCCCCTTTCTACCCCTTTAATCTACACTAAACACAGTTTCTATCTGATTCTGAAGAAAATTTGCAGACGTATACTTTAAAAAATACATATCAATTGTGTTTAAATTAGGTTGCAGAAGTCCAACCCCTCTTCCCTTCTACCCCCACCCCTCCTAATTTCCAATGTTCTTTATAGATACCGACAGTTTTTTATCAGATTTCGATGGAACACTGCAAATGTATACTTAAGAACAAAGAGAAACATTCTGTTTACAAAACCCAACCGCTCACTCCCTTACCCCATTTAATTTTTGTAAATGTTCTTTACACAAAGCTACAGTTTTTATCTGGTTTCGATGGAACTTTGCACATGTATACTTTAAAACAAAGAGAAAAATGCTGTCCACACTACCTTACCAAAAACCAAACTACTCTTCACCTCCACACCCCTTAATTATTTTTTTATGCACACCTAAAAATTTTATATGATATCAATAGAAATTTACAAACGTATACTTTAAATCAATCAGAAAAGACAGTCTACATTTGGTATACAAAAGCCCAATCCCTCTTCTCCTTTACCCCCATCGTTTATAATTTCCAATGTTCTTTACAAAATCCACAGTTTTAAGTACCTTCAAAATCAAACTATTTTTAAGTCATTGCAGAATATTTATAAAATGTATGTGTCCTAATGTCTCAACATGTACTTCAGATTTCAACTTGGACCCCCAGCTTTAACGTTGTGAAAACCAATTAAATATCTATATTTTCTGTGTGATGCCGGAACAAACAGATATATTCCAGAGACAGATTTGTGTATGTGGTATGTATTAATGTCCAGATGTTACATGTTTCGATTATCGAGCAGCAGCTTTAACAGATGTTATGATTAGATCGAAACACAGCCTGGATCAAAATGTAAACTGACACTTCTTTACAGAGCATCCAATTCACCCCATTCTGAAAGTTGTTGTAAAGACAGATTTTTTTTTTTTTTAAAGCATTCGCTTTAACCACTGAGCTACCAGGAAGTTTGCAAAATGAGAACTGCTGCGGCATATTTAAATGCAAATTAACTATAATACCACTAGAAATTTAAAAATAAAATCATTATTTAAAAACATAAAAACCGCCTTCAAAAAAGGCACTAAAAATTTTAAAATAACTTTACCGATAATTTTTATGTTATTTTTGCAGTGTTTATAGCATTTCGCAGTTTCTCAGCCTTTCATATTTCGGCATTTTTAATTAAATTTCTGGTGATTTTTCCGCAATGTATGATAGCAAAGTGTGAAGAGGACATGTTGACGAAGCGACTGATGTAAATTTCAACAGGTTAGTGCCAGTTTCTAGTAGGTCGACAAAGTGGTGCAGCTCCCGTTTTTCCTATTTATATGGATTAGCAAGTATAATGCAGTAGCCTACTAGTTCGATGTCAAGAGATTAATTAATAATTAAAAAGTAAAATATAAACTTTAATGTAAGCGTACAGAGAAGAAGGAAAGATAATGTTTTCAAAGAACTATATGACGTATTTTAAGTTTATTTTTCCTCTACTTTAAACTTGTTTTTGTATTTCAGTTGAAGTTCTGGAAAATTTACTATCAGCTTTTGTGTAGATTATTACGAAGAGATAAAAAAATTCTCGCTGTACTTTGACTGTGATCCTTATCAAATCTTGTAGAATCCATTAGTTGTTATATTATTGTCCAACATACTACTCCATAAAACAAATTTTAACGAGCAAATTTTCACCGTTTCTCAAGCTGTACGTTGAGAAACTGGTCATCAGGAAACACATTATACGAAGCAGCTCTTTTTATTCATCTAGCAGTACTCGAGTAGAGCTTAGTTCAGAGGAGAATATTATGGAAGGTAAGGCTGGAGGGGAGTGTTGTTTGAGGGAGGAACCAGTCGTGTCGCCGAGTGTTGACAGCAAACAGACTCGCGCGACTCAAAACTCCAGCCGCCATATGCTCCGGTTTCAACGACTATTTGCTCTCTCCACGGAAAAGGGAGACACTCTTCGAGCACAGCGCACTATGCCTAGCCGCCCACGTCGCCTCAAATACGTGGCAACCTCCAGTATGGTCCCTGAGAAGTCACCATACTGGAGCTCAGAGTACATACGTTTAGAACGTCCCGCTTTTCAGTATTCATATTGAATTGAGAATTCGAAGCAGTCGGACAGAGAGAGGGATGCTCCAGAAGATTACCAGACTAGGTGCTTATTGCGGAACGGAAGCGTTTGGCTAGTGTGCAGCATTATTAGAAGTAGATACTATAGGGTTACTACAAATGAAACTGGAGTTTCGAATCTCGTAAAACTGTTTTCCATCCTGTTTTGGTCCACGGACCACTAAAATGTCAAAAATATTTCTACGGACCACTGACTAATATGGGTCAAATTTTTACTTATTTGCATTTTCTTAATTATCCTTACCAACTATTATCGATCTTTGTAATACCGACTGGTAACGTATGTAGTGAATAGACCATTATAGTAACAACGCAGTATTATACACAGCACGAGTACGATATCTATTTTTGCCACTATAATCCAAAGCCTTTTTTAAGCGGTGCGGATAAAAATGCTGCTCTCATTGAAACTTGTAGTATCGAGCGTGGTGGGTGAACGGTTAACGTTCTGGCCTCGCATTCGGGAGGACGCGGGTTCGAATCCTCGTCCGGGCATCCAGATTTTGGTTTTCCATGGTTTCCCCAAATCACTCCAGGCGAGTGCAGAATGCTTCCTTTAAAAAAAAGGCCATGGCCGAATTCCTTCCCGTTCCTTGTCCCCAGTCCCATCCCACCTCTAATGAGCTTAGCCGTCGACGAGGTGTTAAAAAAAAAAAAAAAAAACCTTGTGAAAGAGAAGATACTAATTTTTAAAAAACCCAGTTTCGTTTTCTTACAGTAAATATGATCAGATTGGCATCTGTATTGGCTCCCTTGTATCAAGAAAGATCTGTATAAGTTCTCTCCCCCTGGCTATCCCAAAATTGATTTTTTAAATTTTTTATTAAGTTTCCTAATGTCATTATCACCAAAGTTTTGGAGTCGGAGGTAATCTTCCTTCTACTGAATTCTTACAGAGTATTAAAATTTTATATAATTGTAGTAAGTAACTATCCATGTTAGACTGTCTCCTTTGTGAGGGGTGATATGAACAGTCCGCTTACATTTTATTCGGTTGCATACCAGCTAGCCACTGATGCATGCCACGAAAATCATTCCGACGGCGAACAGTTATTGCTGCACAAAGGGAGGTTCTAATAAGTTACTGACAAATATAGATACAGCATACGTAGTTTGTCAAATGCAATCGAGGAATTTATATTCGAAGATATACTCACTATTTTACAAAAATTTTGGGTATTCCCGCTATACAAAAGCAATCGGTTTTTACTTGGAAACTGCGATTAATGATTCGCTGGATCGAGATTATTTATATATCTTTTCCTGTTTGCTATTACTAGTGACCATTTCTGATTGGTTCGATGCAACCCTCTCACTGCCGATTTATACAGTATTTGTAGGAGATGTGAGAATAACGGAAAAACGTTAGTGTCAACATCTGTATCTGAATTTAAGTGTATGCAGTATGGTAAGTATTAATTTGTTTGCGTTCTGCGTGATTCGTGAGATTGAAATTGATGTCCGTCACAGAATTTGCCTAGGTGATTGCGGGAAATTACCCAGAATCTGGAATCAGCCAGGTTCGTGGTTTGAACCTGAGTTTAATATACCTCCCCCCCTCCACGACTACTGCACTTTAACGCACTCAAAAAACTGATGGATTATTGAGTAATTTGTGTTAGTTAAATACCAGATACAAATAAAAAAAGGTAGAAGACATTTCTTTCGAAACCGTTTTAACTTTATTGTTTCAGTGTAAACGTTTTTTTTTTGTTACAATTTTATGCTTTATCTCAGATTCCAAATGCTACCCATTCTTAACTCTTTTAAATTAATTGTGCATAAAAATCCACAAAAATGACAAAAATAATATTTTTCAACGATTAGGAGGAATGTGAAACGTCCATACGCAAGCTCATGGTTGTTGGGTGAAGCAAAAATCTTGTAAGGGTACATATACGCTTATTTCTTTGATCTCCAATTTGTGAAACGATTCCTAAGCGGATGTTTTCTTCCTCATCTAACGAAATTTGCAAAATGCACGCTAATCGTTCACAGCCGGGTATTTAGACCGAGCGTGGTGGTGTAACGGATAGCGTTCTGGCCTCGTATTCGGGAGGACGGCGGTTCGAATCCCCGTCCGGGCATCCAGATTTGGGTTTTCCATGGTTTCCCCAAATCACTCCAGGTGAATGCCGGGATGCTTCCTTCAAAAGGCCATGGCCGAATTCCTTCCCATTCCTTGCCCCCATCCTTTCCCGTCTCTAAAGACCACGTTGTTAAAAAGGGACGTTAAACTGATACAAAAAAAACCGGGTATTTAGCTCAGTCGTTAAAGCGGCTGACTGCGGACTGAAGGAACGTCCGAATTGTTTTCAAAGTCCACTCATCTCGCTGTCAAATCAGTTGATTTTGATCACCTCATTTCCTCTCCAGTGCTGAGGACCACGACCTGTTACAACCTAAGGGGGTGTACATTAATTACGTCAGGTGTTTATTCGGAAATCCGAACCACCCTCCTTGATAAGATTTGATGAGATCTGACTCCGCCCCTCCACTTTGGCGGAATCTCGAGGAAACCCCTTCACTAACGATCTCGTAATTTTGGAGAAGTTTTGTTCAGCTCTATGTTCTTCAAGGGCGGTGAGATCCCTCGCTCTTTTTTTTTTTTAAATGGCATTCGGCCATGTTAGCCATTCAGCCAGCTCAATGTGTTTATTCATTTTACAATGTATAGATTTAATCCAAGTGTGATTGTTTTATCTCTTTTGTAAGGACGACACAAGACGAACACAACACTTAATTAAAACCACCCATGCCCTCGGCCGGACTCGAACCGGCGACCCCTGCAACGCAGGATCCCTCGCTCTCCTCTCCCTCCATAACGGGGATTGGCTTCGGAAGTAGTTTGGAGACCCTTTGACGTGAGATTTCTGTCGATCCCTCCCCTACCTCGATGAGATTTTGTCAGAATCCTCCCCCCCCCTCTCTCTATTTGACCTCACGTAATTAACGGACGCCCCTAAGCACACGCACAGTCATGGATTCAGGGGTATGGAAGTACTAGATTGTACGGCCTGCAACTCCCCTTGCTGTTAGCTACAAGTTGTGTCCGAGCGCTCAGTTGGTTGCCTACCTGCCCGGTAGCACGGTTCCGACGGGCGCCGCAGGTGCGAGTCAGCCTGGCTGTATCCCGTTCGTTAATGACCCGCTTCTCCCGGGTTATTACCAGCCCGCTTGGCGTTAATGGCTCCTAATAATTCGACCAAAGAGAATATTAAGGAGTTCACCTCCGGCCGCGGTAAGGTGCGGTTACCCAGTTAAGCTTAACGCGGGATCCAATCGCAGCGGGACCTGGCCCACAGAGAGGTTAACTGCTCCTCGAAACCGACTGCCCCGATGGCCGATAGCGACCGAGCACCGCTCCGGGAATTATTGAATCGAATGTGGTTGCAGCTGTGCTGGTCGTTGCGCGATTGGCCACACGGCCGTAACGAATCGCGGGCCCGTATCTCGCCGACCAATCAGCAGACTGCCGTCTGCAACTTCATCTATTTCTCTCCCTCTTTCTCTGGATGTGGCGTGTTATTACGTGTTGGACCATTATCTCGCCAACAATTTTGCACGACTAATGCTAAACGTCAACTAATTAGCAGGTCTAGCGTTAAACGATATATTGAACTCTCTACGCCGTGTTTTATAGACTTTGACCTTTTTTCTCGTTAGTAGGAAAACTTTACTGGATGATTTTTTTTAATCCTTAATTAGTTCGTGTTTGTTTCAACTGATGCCTCATTTCAATTTGGTAAGGATATTAGAAAATCTGAAATAGGAATGAAGTCTTCGTTGGTGCAAAGCTGTTTTTTGTGTTATAAAAACGTGATATTTCGACGACGTAGAGACAACATAATACGTCGGTACAACCATGAAGAAATCATTGCAATCACACGCCGCGAAAGACTAATTTCAGTGTGTTATGGTAAAGGTGCGTTCCATACCCGGTATCCTAGACAAAGGTGTTTACCACGCAAGGATTTAATTATCCTGGGGTGCTTTACCATTAATTTCACAGGTATTGTTCGTGTTATTATGGTTTATTCTGTGGAAAGATGACTGTGATGGAATGGGTATTCAGGAAATTAAACTGGGTGCCAGCCTGTTCAGTTCTACTCTTCCTAAAGTTACCAAGTTAAACGACCTCATTCGACTGACGGGTGATCATCAGCAGTGTCGTATGCTCTTACTAAATATGCAGATAACCCAGGCCTTTAGTACGCAGTCTAGTGATCTTGATTTGTGCACCACCATCTTTTATACTAACTCGGCTAATTTACAAATAAAGAAAATATATTCCACCACTGAGGATGAAACCAGCTAATCTCATGTCGAGTACATGAAAGTCACGGTGCCTTAATGACCTCGCGCACTAGGAGTTTAAATCTTTATTTTCTTCATAGCCCATTAAATCCTCTTTAAATCCCAAGGCATCCCTCATCCCTTTCCTCTGTTTTGCGCCGTTCTCATCCAAAGAGGTTGAGTAACTCATATCAGACCATCTGACATCTCTCTCGGTAATGGTCTTTGTCCACGTGTAGTGAATATCATTTATCGTCAACGCCCCGTGGAGTAGCCGTCCTGAAGCGTGCTTAGCGACATTGTCAATGAGAGAAGTGGTTCTTTTCTCAGAGCAACTGGGGCAACGAGAAGAGACAACAAAAGAAATAGATTCTTTCGGTTTCGCAAGTATTTACTTCATTAGAGATGCATGTGATTTTTGTTTTAACTGTTCTTTGGACGCGTGAAAATCTCGAATGGATAATATATTTCCTGATCGTGATCTCCCCCAACGACCAACCCACTAAACCTTCTTGATCTTTCTGTAGCCAGAGAAATTTAACTCTCTTGACAATAACTCCGTCACCGTGAAAAAATATTTAGTGGCACCATTTCTTGCAGACTTTCAGAATTCTTGAAACAATCTGTTAACAATTCTGATTAGATCATCAAGCACTTAAGGATTATAGAGCATAAAGACTTCTGAACAATCTATTGAAGAACACAACACAGAGGAATGAATTATTCGGGTTTTTGAAGTAACTTAATGTTTATGAACAATTATTTCAACGCGAAATCTCAGGAAACAACAGCAGTTACTTTCTCTGCTAGTTTTAAAATTAGTTTATGTCGTAAATTTATAATCACAAACTCCATTGCTCCTAGCGATATTGAGTCTGTACGGGAATGATCATTCCCAGATAAAATCAGTTTCATACCCTAGCGGGCACCTTTATTACTCTCTCATATAGCGAGCAGTGAAGCAAGAGTTCTGCCATTAAAAATCATTTACTCCAGTGCTTCTTTGGGAAGGCTGTTGAGTGCATTTCATTCAATACCATCTCAGAGTAGAGCTTAGTGTTCTGGTGTTACGTAGGTTGAATACGGGTTCGAAGAAAATTATCTAACTCAACAAACACTAACTCGCACTAGCTATTAGTTGTAGTCTGAGCTGTACATCATTTGAAAATTATTGTGAATAAACATCTCCTATCATAAGTAATTTAATTATCAAACCAATGATTTATACTAGCGTGCAGCAGTTATAAGCTTCACATCTCCAGCACCCGTACTCAAAATTAAATAAGCCGAACACTTGGTTTCAAATGTAAACAGTTATATTTCATCTAGGTGTAAGCAGAATGAAACCAGCTAACCTACGAAATCTCTCGATCTGCTTCGCTACCCTCATTTTCCTTCAAAAGTCTGCAAGTTCTGATCCATATAAAACGAAAAGTGGTTGACGAAACAGTGATTAAAGAGCAGTTAAAGTCATAAAAGGTAAAACATTCTGTGGAAAAATCATAAATCCAGCCCCATATGCAAGAGGCTAAACAATTTAATTTTCCCACTCATCCCAGGATTCATCTTCGCAGAAAATAATTGTACGTATCTCATTGGTAAATACTGAAAGGACTTTCCTCGGTAAGCTTTGCGCCGACGCCAGTTCCTAGTCCACAAATTTAAAACTCTTTTTTTACTCTGAAATGGCAAGTTCATGAACTTAATCAGCCAATTCGCATATGACGGGTATTAACGAGTGCATTTCGACATTGCGTAACACGAAGCGGAAACTGAACAGGAAGATGAGAAATGAACATATCACTATGGTACGGCTGATTCGTCACTCTCAACACTAGATGCATTAGAGCAGTGTTTCTCAATCTTTTAAGGGCCCGTACCCCTATAAAGTGTCCCAGGCGCTGGCGAACCCCCTTGGGAAAAAACTGTAACCATTTTTTTTTTTATATAGCTCCACTAATAACAACAATGGGTAAAAATGAGCGATATTCACCGTTCTGCGTGTTATACGCATGAGATAGCCAGTCCGCCATTACGGCAATCTTGTCGCGAACCCCTTACGATCAACTGGCGAACCCCACTTTGAGAAACGCTGCATTAGAGGATCTGGAAAAATGATTGCCTGCAAGAAGGGTTTATTTTTGCTTATGGCTTTACGCCTCATTAACGTTGCGGTTATTAGAAGCGTGAAAGGACAGGGGGAAAGGAACGGGAAGGAACCATCCAGGCATTCGTCTGGAGTATTTTGGGGAAACCATGGAAAACCAAAATTTGGATTGCCGGACGGAAATTTGAACTCGCGTCCTCCCGAATGCGAGACCAGAGTGTTACCGCTCACTTAACCACCCTCTGAGGTTCCAGTGGCATTTTTTGAGTAATTTGTATTATTGTCTGTTGGTCTTTGTTGTGGGAGTGCGACTGCGAGGTAACTAAAACATGTTTTATTAGAGCTAATCTAAGAAACTGCTAAGTAACTTGCCGGATATGTGGTATATACTTTCAATAAAACTGAAAAAATCTTCATTTAAGTTTATAACTTGCTGATACCCGCGACTTCGTAGGCGTCGATTAAGAATTTCTTTCCAGGATTGAATATAGAAAGTTGTTGGTAGCGAAGGATTGGTCCCAAACAACACCGAGTTGGCATAATATGACCGGAAAGCCATCACTATATCATTCTACCATTGAACCTGTTTATTCAAGAGAATAAATTTCCAACATATTTAAAAACAGAAATACAAACGAATGTGACGGGATGTGGAAGGTGGGAAGGGGGGGAAGTTGTTAACTAAGGACAGCTTTCTTTCTTCAGCATGAGCATCCGATTCTCGGATTCTAATAAGTTTAGCTGCTCGTGCTCTGCTAGAGCTACAACTTAGGCCAGTTTACGCCCGCAAGACATGTCAAAAAAGAAGAAAAAATAAACTGGTGCCAGAAACATTTAAGCAGACGCAAAGTAAAACGACAGAAAAAATCGACTACTAAATAATACGTTTTTTTCTGTAAACGAAATTTATTAACAAATTATACACTAACATAATGCGCGAGAAGCGACGTAACATTGCAGACTAACACACACATCCATCTCTCTGTCACCATTTGATAAGTTCTCAAAATTTCGTGACTACAACTGTTCATCATATCGAAAAAAAATATCCTGTGCCCTCCCTACAGATTTTCTTGTCAAATTCCGTCAATATCGGTATAGGTATTTAGTTGTCAAAACGTAAAAAAAGACAGAGACTTACTTCCGCCTTTATAGTATTATTACTGCATGTCACACACACACTGACAGCGAATCACCCCTGAGGGATCAATATTAAGTAAAAAAGTGTACACCTACAGCATTGCAAGAATACCTACGATTTGCCTCGCATTGCACCCCTAACCTTGTGATATCTACAGTTTAACATTTAATCCGAATAACCGACGACCCAGGCGTGACTCTTACGATCAAAAACAATTTTTAAAAATCTTTGCCTCCACGGAGATTTGAACCGGAGACCACGACCCAAACATTAGTAAGCAAGCGCTTTAACCACTGAGCTACCTGACCGCTACACGGAAAAACAGTACAGAGACCCACACAGCCAACGCGTCTGTCTATCGCCGTTCGGTAATTTTTCGAAATTATAAGACAACATGTATTATTTTTCAACCAAATGTAGACAAAGGATAAGTGTGCAAAGTTTCATTGAGATCGGATGAAAACTGTGGATTTGTATTAAGAACAAATAATCATTCATACATTCATCTTTATATATATAGATATTAGAGTTATTTCTATAGCACTTGAAAGTTAATATTGAATAGATGGAAAACCTTTGCGTATCCTGAAGATACAGCTGTAATGTTGCTGAGTATCTAGTAAGAAATCACGATCGACTATTTTACCTACAAATGTAACAGTAAAGAAAAACTGAAAATTCTTTTCAGGAATAACATAACTAGAAACTTATAGTCTTACTGTGGTTGCAGCTTAATGTCGTTTACGGATCTGCTCTCCTTCTGGCAATATGTTCACTGGGAGACGCCGTCTAAAATAAAGAGATAAAAGTTCCTACCGGAGTATCGCCTCTACAACTACAATGGACTTCAACCTGGAGATTAGTTATGTGTTCCGTAGGAGGAGCACTAGGGCTGTTCATAGAGACAGGACGGCCAGTTTACTTCCACCGTTTGTGTAAAATTGTTGTTTAAGTGTAGTATAAAGTTTTGTTAAAGTTAAATATTCGAAGATAGACGAATGGTGAGAGTAAAATCCGGTTCATATTAATCCGAAATATGAGCACTGGATAGCCAGTTTTACGTCAGCATCAATTGAACAAATCGTCACCAGCAGAGGTTTAAGTCTAAATCAGAACTTTAGTACAAAATCTGATTGCCAGCAACAGTAGTGCACTATCTCCTTTCCTACCAAGCTGGCCTAGTCCGTAACGATGACATTATCACAGTATCGCAATGACCAGAGCCAACGGAGCGAGTTGTATTGTCAATCTTCAAAATTGGCTTCAGTTAATGAAATGTTTCATAGCGTACGAAAGACATACCAAAAGGTTGCAATGGACGTTTAATTCACTATGGTTATGATTGATTTTCATTATTCATCGAAGTTTCTCTTCATAGTTGCGGAGTTGCTTTGAAGATAGAACTACTTTTTTGTAACCTAGTAACTAAGATAGAAACATGACTGTAAAAAATAAATCGTCGTTGAGTCATGAAACTTTAATTCCATATATCAAAAAAAGAATATAACCTGTGTAAGCTGACATCAACTCACTGATTTTTCAAAAACTGTTCCAAAAAATTCTTAATGTGAATCAGGAATATCGAAAACTTGCAATCACTCGAAGTGGAATGTCCAGAATGTTCCGCAAACCAATCGCGAATCATTTATTCCCTGTGTCATGCCTCATTAGCTCTATAGAACTTGCCATCATTATTCTTTTTTTTTTTTTTTAATCTGTTCCGTTGACGTCGAGGTCGTTAGATACGGGAGAGGACTGGGGGAAAGGAACTAGAAGGAATTCGGCCATGGTCTGTCGGAGGAATCATCCCGACATTCGCCGTAAATGATTTCAGGAAATCATGGAAATTGAAATCTGAACGGCAGGTCCAAGAGTTGCTGCTTTCCCTCCACGCTTGGGACATCATTATTCTGGCACGTGAAGTCCATAAAAGGCTGCAAAAGATCATCAAACGGCTGTACATCGGTATAAGTTTCAGTCTTTCTCTCATTTAATGTCCAATGCATATTCGGGGATCCTGGTGGGCCCCTGCCACCGATGCTGTGAGTAATTGCACTCGAATCGGTCTTCTGCTGCCATATCCGATCAACGCGAAACTCGTCTGTAGCACGTCCCTCATTGAGCTCACGCAATCTCGTTTCTCTGTTAGCACGGGTCCATCTGTTAATTCTTCGCATACGTGGCCGGCTTGGTGCTGTCTATTGTTCGTGGTAATACCAGCCATAAATCCCTTTTGGTACACTCTGCAGCTGTAGAGTGGGAAATCCTAGATTTCTCAAACTACTTTAGAGATATTAAGCCCCATTCGTCTGGCTCCAACTATCATTTGCGTTAAACATCGATAATCCACTTCGGTTAGGCATAATCACGTCAATAAACCTTTCATAGGACAATCAAGAATCCAGTAGCATCGGCAACCACCACCAATACACCAATTCCCGTCTTATGTTATGAATGTCCCACCTACATATTTGTACCCTGTCGTACTGTATATGACTTTGTTGCTACCTCTTTCTGTCTGCGGAATGCGTGAAAGATTTCTCGAACATCATAACTGATAATCATCTATCTTTCGTCGGTCAACTTTCTTAAACTTCGCAAGGAAATGGGGTACGCATTGTTGCTGACTATTAAAGATTTTTTTTCAACAGGTTTTTAAAGAACGGTTCATTGCGTTCATTAGTATTATCCCTTATTCGATTATATACAGTTTATGATGCTTCAGTGAGCACGGAAGCAGATGATTACTGTACTAATTCAGCAAAGGCCAAATTGGAAGCTTCGATTAAAAAATAATAATAATAATAATAATAACAAAAACTGCTTAACGTCTCTTAACAGCGGGGTCTTTAGAGATGGGAAAGGATGTGGGGCAAGGAATGGGAGGGAGTTCGTCCATGGCCTTTTGAAGGAAGCATCCCGACATTTGCCTGGAGTGATTTGGGAAACCATAGAAAATCCAAATCTGGATGCCCGGACGGGGATTTGAACCGCCGTCCTCCCGAATGCGAGGCCAGAACGGGAAGATTTGCCGGAAACACTAAAGGACAGCATGTTTTGAGGATTCAATAAAATTTTAATCGAATTCTTAAGAACGTTCCTCTTCAAAAATCACTACCTTCTTAATATAATTCTGGTACCTTACAAAGGAAATGGCACAGTTTCAGAAATATGGTCACAGTGAAGTGCTCAGTTACTTGGATATTATGAGAGTCACAAAGGAGAAGAGTCCAACGTGCTATTTTTGCGCAATTTGAAGGCTACTAAAAATCAAAGGTATATACAAGCCAAATTACAGAAAAGAAATGAAGTCCGCTGTTCGTGAAACCTTATTAAGTTTTAAACGAGGGTAAAAACAGTAATGGGTGAAAAGTTTAAAGAATGACGAGTGTAGCTCTCTACAGAAGTTTTTTTTTTTTTTTTTATTTTTTTAAGTTTTAGTTACGGCTACACGACTGTAATACTACCTTTGGTTTGTAAGTATGGACAAAATGTAACGTTACAAACAAAATGTAACTTTACAAACAAACGTACCAAAGAATTTATATTTGTATGAATGATCTCTGTATTATAGTTTGTTCATAATATATGAACAACACATGACACACAAAACAATCAAAACCACCCATGCCATTCTCGAACTTGCAATCCTCGGATGATTAAATACAATCAATAGAAAAATACTAAAATTAAGAGATTTTTAGGCTTCCTCAATATACATGTAGCACAGGAACAGGTTTCTTTTTTCGTGTACACCATTGCGCGTGGTATCAGTGAACAGGTTTTCAAAATTCAGTCGGTTTTATTTTGGAACATTTTTATTTTGATCTGTATTTCGCGACATATGAGTTCACGAAGACTTAACAATATAACTCCTACATCTAATTTTCTAACCATTTGACAGAGAAATGACTCAAATTGTTTTGTATGAGATAAGTTGACGATTTTTTTAGATTTTCGTTTTACTTAATTTAATTCAACTGAGATGCAGCACATGGCATGGCGGCAAATTCCCTGCACGTTTACTTTCCCATTTCATGATTTATATTTAAATCTTAATTTTTTTTCTACGTACCTCATCACCCACCTACTTTGGCGAAATTTAGTTTTAATCTCTTTCAATGTTTTTGATAAATGTTGCTAATTTATTCCTGCCCCTATCTCCCTAATTACAAAAGAAAGTTTTTCCACTCACTAATCCATGAAACCAAATGTTAGCTTATGGTTATGGCCATTTATTCCTTTCCATGTACTATTCCTAGTATCTCTACTAATATACACACGAGTGTCATACTGAAAGTCGTGAGCAACATTTTGTAACGACTTTAATATTTATTTTCAAACCAAACCAAGTGAATCATGTTAATCTAGAGACTTTTATTTATCATATTTTCGACATAGTCTCCACAAATTTTTACCATCGTTCTGCTAGTTTGAAAATACTCTTACGACAGTACTCCGTTGCAGCTGACACTGACGCACTGCTTGTTGCATATCCTCCAGCGTCTCGTAGCGTTGACCTCGCATCTCTTCTTAAAATAACCGACAAGACGGTAGTCGGAGGGTGCCAAGTCGGGACTATAGGGAGGATGTCGAAGAGTTTCCCATCATAATGTCCTGATCTTCTACATAGTGGCTTGAGCTGTAGGCGGACGAGCATTATTCTGTTGAAGGATGATCTTCTTTCCAACCTTTCGACAACCTAAGATTTGAATTATTTCTTGCACCACAATAAGTCCTACAGCACATTTTGCAGCGATGTTATTCACAGCGATACGCCTGTCTTCTCTAATGATCGCATCAAGTCTTTCCTTGTTGCATTCCGTGGAGGCAGTTCGAGGACGCGCGCTACGAGGTTCATCTTTTATACTCGAGTTCCTATCTTTCAAATGATTCACCCGTCTCCTCACACTGCTGGCGTACATGCAGACATCTCCATAGGCACGGTGAAGACTGAGGTGACTTTCAGCAGCTGATTTTCCAATTCAATGACAGTATGCCGTCCAAACGAAACATTGCTGTTCGCCATTTTTGAAATATTACCTGTGGCCACGTGATTGCAGCAAACAAAGTCACAGTATCCCAACATGTCGTGTACAGTCTGTGATTTACGGCCGTCCTGTCGTTTAGTTACGTTGTTGAAATTTACATGGTTTACAATAGGTTGCTCATGACTTTCACTACGACCCTCGTACAGTCATAATCACCAATATAAGCATTGTAGATTCCAAGCACTCTCATTTCTTCTAATGATTCGCAGCCCAGCTCATTTACCGATTGGTTTCTGCAGTAATTTCCACACAAAAAAATTAGCTGTTCTCCACTGTAACTCTTCCAACGCCTGAATTTGATACCTAAAATGTGGGTCTCTACTATACCACGAACGGTCTGGCGAACGTTTTGTAGACCCGATTCGCTCACTTCTACATCCCGTTACCACCATATCAATTATATTGTGACGGGCGGTCTGTGAATTAGGGATTAAATTGGTAGTTTTGGTAATTTATGCGGTGAATATTGTCAGCTGGTTAGAGCGAGCGAGATGCCTACGTGTGTAAGGACTGCAAAGCTGCAAGATTCAGGTTACTGCTGTGCACATCATGGGCCTAGCACCTGATCGCACACATAAGAACTCCGGCGTGGCATCGGAACATTCTATTCTGTGATTGACTATTCTGCCAGCAGCTATGTAGAAGGTAAGACGTATGTCTTGTCTGTGCCTCTGGCACTGGGCAAGCTATGCTTCACTATAGTCTTATCTCACGTTTGTTAGATAAAATATGTTAAATAAATTACTCAGTCTGTGTAACTTAAATGAGTTGTTTGCCGTTGTTAGTAATAATGTTGTAATGCCTCGTGATAATCTTATTTGGAAACGAAGTATTATATTCAGGATCGTTAATTATTCAGTCATTCGTGTTATAATTCAGTAAAGCCTTGTTTCAGTTATATTCGTATGAAGAAGCTAGTAATTAATTTAGTAAGTTGGTATGACTGTAGCCATGCTTGCGTGTTATTTCCTATCAGCATTAACTTTAGAGAGATTTGCGGATAAATGTATGGTTAGGCTTTTACAATTAAAGTATGTTTAAATTATCAGCTGTGTCGCCTCAGTCATCTACAGTCCTTAGGTTATAACCCAAGTTAGATGTGGAATAGTTTGTGATATATCGGCATGGTAAGAAATATAATAAATATATCACTGTTAGAGCAGCTCGGGATCCCTGCTATATCAAAGGTCGCCCTGGTGTCAAATATACTTATCCTGACAAATAACATCTTGGAGCCCACAAGTAGATAATTTGTTATAGCTTGGAAGATAATCTAAAATCCTAAGAAGCTTCTAAGAACACTTCCCAAATCAACCTATGTCGCCCATTAGTGGACTGCAGGGCAATAATAACACCCTTTATCACATATATATGACTCCCTTCTATTACAATATGATGGACTTTGAAACCACTTTATATCAACGGTGTGTCCCGCCCAGTTGAATTTACTATTAAATGTTATGAGAAGATATTTACACTTAATATTCGCCAAAAAATTCCCCTCCCCTGATCATGGAGAACCAATAATCTGTGTACCTAGTAAAGTGTCTCCTCTTGGCATTTATTCTCATTTCATGTCGACCTAGCCAACTAAATATGCTCTCTAGACTACCCAGGAGATATTTATAATCCTCTCCAATTTTAATTCTACGTAATCTGCAAATAATTAACCTCTGATTGCAACCATCAACACAATGTTTCATTAGAATAATGAACAGGATGGACCAAATACACTACCAAATGGGACTACAGTTATTACTTGAAAATTTTGCTACCCTACCAACTAGAGGTGGGCAAAGTGACTCAGTAAAAAGAGCGGTGTTCATTTGATCACTGTACGAAAAGAACTAGTTCTTTTGAACGGTTCACTAGCTCACTTGCTCCGTTTTATTTGAGACCTTTTTTTTTAGATCTCACCCCTCAGAATCCGGTTACACCCCCACTTTTCGATGAAAATACCCCCCTTAAATCGACTTTGATGCAATTAGTAGATTTTTTTTTGTTTTAGCTCAACAGTCCACAAAGCCCCCGTGAACAAGCTCTTCTTGATCTTCAGAATTAGCCGACTTACGACCGACTCACTTAGAAGAACTACCGTTCAGGTTTTAGTGAGCGACTGCTCACTCGCTCTTTTAAAAGAATTTCTCTAAAGAACTGATTCACTCGCGAACGACCCATCTCTACTACCAACCGAGCGTGAATAGTGAGAGGTAACGCTCTGGGATCACATTCCCTCCGCCTCGACGTCGACAAGACGTAAAACCATAGGAAAAAATCCTGAAGGACACGATATCTATTATAATTGGAGAAACATGGAATAATAATGCATGGCAAAAATAGTCTAATGATACACAGGAAAAATAATACTGTGAGGAGTTATAGTTGGGGAGATACAACGCATCAGTAACTTACATATTCATTTAGTAATGAGCTGAACTGGATAGGTTTGAATTTGAAAATTGAAATGACATATACCAAATAACTGTTATTAAGGCCCATTCCCCTTTAATGTGAGACCACGTGGTACACGAAATCGTAGTATATCGGAAGGTAGACGTGAAACAACAATGCAAAACAGCAAGATCTGTTTGAGGTATTTGCGGCACAGAAATATGAACCGAATAATAAAGTATTTGGAATGGATAAAAACCAGGCAGCAGAGATAGTGCGGTGTATTTGTACAAACGGCGATATTAACTAAAGAATTAAAATGTAAATGGACAGGAGAAAAATACAGCTTTTAATTTTCAGATAAATAAATCATAATTCATACGACAGTGGGCTGGTGTATGCCATGAGTAACGCGTAAGGTATTTAGAGAAAGAAAACTACTTTATTTCTGTTCAATGACTAACAGATGCATATAAAAAATTAAGAAATGTGTTATTTATTAGATGTGCAGTACGTCTTTGCAATTTCTGTGATTGAAGGTTTAATGAGATGTTTTAATTCGGCGTACTAGTTTGTGTGGCCTTTCCTTTCTAGGGAGCAATATCTCAGGGATATTAAACAGATTACTTTATTTTCTGTGCTCTTTCTTTTTGGTTTTATGTTTTCAGAAGCTGCTCATCAACTAAATGTATTCTTCTGCAAAAGAAATTAAATTATAGAGTATGTATCAAACGTAAGATGAGGTAAAGCAGTTTCACGAAGATTGATGCGACCGTGACCGAGTATCTAGCAAGTAGCTGCTTGTACGGGAGCTTAATATACCAGCGGACGGCTATAAATTGTTCCTCTTTTAGAGTTACAGAGTACTTGTCAAAGCGTTTAAGCGCGAGAAAGCGATACATTACTTCCACAAGTAGGTTGCCATCTGTTTCTTCCTGACCTAAGAGTATGTTACACAAACGCTAGGCCCTTAATCGGATGATCGTATAGAACAGAGAAATAAGAAGGGAGTGAGAGGCCTAGCGACGGTAATTGATCAAAAGTGTAATGACTGTCAGGATTTATATCACTCTCGCCAATAGCTGCGCGCCCCAGGTAGTGGGTCGGTGATTACATACATTAGCGGGAGCGCCGTAGAACAATGAGCAGGAACCGGTCTAATTACAGGTCACACACTTTGCTTTATTGTTATTTCAGCAGACGCCTATCGCAGTGCATTCATCAAGATCCCACTCGGGAGCTGATGTTATCGTCAAGATATATTAGATCATTCCGAGTGCCAGGCTGAGAGGGAGGGGGCAAAAAGAGACAATAAATAAGTGAATGGGAGATGCAGTGTGAGATGTTCTGCTGCATAGCAGTGAGGGAACAAATGCGAGCACGAACGTAAGCCCTGACTGAGATTAGTGCCAGAGATAGTGGAATCACTTCGGCCAGAGTGCTCTTGTCTCTCGTGGACCAAGGTAAGATCATGAGGAAGTAATCCTTAATAACTACCGCACATAATTAATTAACATCTATACTTATAATAAAACGATAAACGAAAAAAAATAGTACAATGAAGATATTTTTTTTTAAAAATAGCTTGGAGCATCGGTAATAAGCTACAGAGAGACATTAAATGAAAATTTTGCATATCTGTGAGTTTTTCTGGATGAACGCAATGCTCGCAATACACGCAAAAATTTATCGATGGATTTGGATGAGGTTTTGAATAACGCACAGCCCATGTTTCAAAGAGTAAACTCTGATATTTTGGTTTTGATGCGGCATCAAAAAGCTGAGAAATAAAGGAAAAAGTGACCAAAATAGTTGATTTTTGCATTCAAATCCCCACGAGTAACGAAATTAGTGGCACCTTCGAGCACGTTATATTATTAGGAGTTAAGTTATAGCTATCATCAGACCTCGCCATCGAAAACGAAGATAAATGTTGTTAGAAAAAACTGATCTGCTAGTGCTTTCTATTGACGTTTATATACGGAGATAAACGTTGCTTTCTTTCGTTGTTGACGATGAGCCAACTGTGACTGCAAATCATTATTGGACAAAAGCTAATTTCTGAGTGCCGTGAACCCATTACATTTCTCATTACATTAAGTGACTAAATCTAGCATACGGCTTATAACTTTTTACTCTGACCGCCGAAGATTTAAACTGTACTGAACTTATCTTTTTTAAAATGGTTCAGTGATTCAGGAAGAGTTTGAAGAATCAGTTTAAGAGAGCAGCGCGTACATTAGTAACCGACGAGAACAAAGTTGTAAGGAATAGCTAGTTACGAATACGACACTTCGAATAAACTTATATGGAATGGTTTTGTAATTGGCTTAATAAATGAAAAATTGAATAGAGTGACTCATTACTACCAAAATAAATCCCCATGTATATTCAGTTATTTTTACTGTTTTGGAAGCATGAACTTTTCCTTTGTTTTCAATATTCTTACTTCGGGAAATTATTAAACTATTCCTTTATTTTTCTCGTTAATGTTCTCTAGTAAATAAACTATCAGTACAAAAAGAAAGAAACACTAATCACTTAAATAAAAATTTATAACTGAAACTCATAGTATTAATTTGTTATTTTTGATGAATTTTTAAAATATGTTGTTTATGAATAAAAATAAATAAGTGACCATAGATACTATTAGGTATTTCATAATACTATTCATTTACTCTATTTTCCGAAGAGATTAGTCTATTTCTTTCTTAATCGATTATTAACTAAGCAATACTATTAAAGTCAAATTAAAAATTGTAAGGAAAGAAAATGTGAAAAACATTAATTTACTGAAATAATGGAGGGGTTACGGGAAAAAATATAAATAATTGAAACTCGAAAAGCGTTAATCATACATAGCGGTTATTGTGGTAGGAATTGTGTCACCCTATTCAGGTTTTCATTTTAGACGTCAATTCCAGGGCCTTCCTGCGTAAAACTCTGTTTGATGAGAGGTTTTAAGATATCACAACCATCTGAACATAGTTGTAATGGAGAAATTTCATGACCTTCCACATTACGGCACCACCATGAATTTGCAAACGAGGTGAATAATTTTCATTGTCACGGTTGACAATATTAAAAGCAAATCTACCATTTAAATATACTATACTAAGTGCTATAAATAACGTATGCAGTTAATAGTATACCGATCCAAATCTATTTGTAATATTTTGTGTTCAGAAAATGATGTAAATTTGTACAAACAAGGCCGCAATTTCCAACAGAAGTGTTTGGTTCAAGTACTTCGTGGAGCTTATCACTTTCACTTTAAAGCTCAATTACAAGAAAGTATCCACTGAAATGGCAGCAATGAATACCTGTATAACAGAAATAGGATACACAAACTCTAATCATACTTAAATTACATCAGTTTGTATGGTTTTCAGAATTAGTAAAATGGCTCATTATTTTTAAATGTTTCATAGATACACCTGGATAAACAAAATACCGACTCACACAAACGGAAATAAAAAACGAATAACAAATGAAAACGCACCAAACATAGAAACCAGATTGTTTTACGAATTTTAAACATTTTCCTTAGAGTCACCAGAATGAAAGAAATACGCATTGTGCTAGATCTTTCCCCAGCTATCCGATACCGAAAGATGGATATACTGTGACTTATAGAAATTTTTTTAACAAATATTCACTGATATATTAGATCGGAGAGAAGTCTATAGAAGGTAGGTGTGTTATTATTGGGAACAGTTTAGATAGTGAATTATACTAAACATACTGAAGTAAGAGGAGGAGGGCGATTCTAATTTTATTAGAATTTGAAACTACCAGCTAATAGAATACTCGAATGTCGAAGTTTGTATTAGTGGCTCGTGCGCGAGAACAAGTACTAACCTGTTTCAAAATGAAGGCTTATGTGTGTGAGCGACGCAGAATTTTCTCATAGTGTCGATAACGCTTTAATGTTAATTTTATTGATAAATGAAGGTGAAATTACGAGAAATTTTTGAGAAGATTAAAAGACGGTTTGCACCAAATGTTCCTGACACAAGCGCTTGTAAACTGCCTAGAACTTGTCTAGAATGGAGTGTACCCGCTACTTCGGAACACACCGACAGCAGAAATTCTTAAGTTACCCGAAAGATGATGTTAATGTATTGAGAACTGGAGAAGCTATATTGTAAAACTAGTTTTACCATCAATTCGTTGATAAAATATCAAAGAATTGTTGGGTAGGTAGGAAAAGTCAGAGAAACAGCCCTATTTTTTCTAGTAACAAAATTTATTTGTCTGGCTGCTGTTTCTTTAGGAACTGCGTAACTTATCAAATGGAAAGTCTTCAACATGTTAACCCTCCCCTATGTTATCAGTGGATATAAGTTTCGTTGAAATCCGTTTGTTAACTTCTGTTTGTATAACCACTACACAACTTCACATGCAAGTTCGTTGAAATTAGTTCATTAAATTCAGTATGTACATGCTATCTGTATAGACAGACAAATATTCCAAACTCTATAGTTTAACCTCTGAACTAGAAATACAATACTAAGTAATTTACAATGTTAACTTATCATATATCATACACAAATTGCCTGCGAGGGAAAATTAGCCTGTTGTGGAAGTGTTCACAGAGCTATTTGTTGTATGTCTGTTCGCGTATCATACAAAAACCTAGAGAAATGATATCAACGAAACTTCACATGGTAATAGCTTAAACCATGGATTAACATACAACATACGTTTTATCACAGTAGGTTACATAATTTGAGGAAAAACCCATTTCCTTAAAAATTTGTATTTAAATTTTATAAATAACAAAAGGCAAATTCTACATTTATGTATCTTTTGATTAAATGCTTTGATATCCACTCTTTATACTTGACCAGCCTTGTCTTTAACAGAAAATTCAACGCTGTGTATTTAAAATTTAGAGACATGAACACAGAAATTTGATTAAAATACTTAGCGTCCAATGTTATTCAGCATGCACAAGACTGATTGGTCAAAGATTGTTCAATTACGATGTTTCATTGGCTTGACGCTGCGTGGAATTCCTGCGCAGTCCGTCACAATTTGTCTGCTACTTGTTTCACCAAACAAGCGGCTGGCGTTCATTAGTTACTAGCGTGGTGTTAGGAAGGTGCGAGGGAGGTGTGAAAAAGGACCCCTTCGGGGCGCCGCGCTGATGTGAAGATCAAACAGGCGGTGGGCCATCCAAGTGGCTTCCTGTTAGCACCAGGCTGCAAACCGCCCAGTGCCCTCTTGTGTGAGCCGGGGCCGACGGCTACTGTGTTGTGGGCCCAGCCTAACAGCCACACAAACTGGACAGGGGTGTCACGGACTACTGGTAAAGTTACACTTGCATTCAAAATTATTTAGGAAACGTGTATTGCTGCTCGGGATTTTTTTTATCCTGCTATTCCGGTCAGTATACTTGTTACATAGTTTTGACACGTGTCAGTAACTAAGGTATTGTCAGTAAAGGTTTGATAAGCATCCGAGGAAGGAAGATACTCAGCGTTTGCTTGAGTCCAACTTAGGTAAAGACGACATTCACTACCATTTGACTGAGCGCAATTTTAGGAAATGGTCAGTTGAATCGCGGCGAAATACGAGTCCAGGTTCGTATATCGAGAATGGCATGCCGGTCCTCCTGATTGAGGTTCTAGGAGGTTTTTCACCTAGGTAAATGCTGAAATGGTTCTCAATTTAAGCCTCGAATATTGCCTATTTCGTGAAAAAAAATTATCTTACCCAGCTTACACGGTTCGCAAACAAATCTTGACACTTTGTGTCATCCTATCATTACTTTTTCATATATAACACGTATAACTTAGAAAAACAGGCTGCCAGAAATACAAATTGGGAATAATTTGTTATTGGCGCAGTTAGTCTTTCAGTGTTTATTACAGTAAAATTTCATATCGGTTAGCCACGTTGTGCTTTTAATTTGGTGTACGGACCTTGAAGTATGCCTAAAATGTTTCACCAGTAGAGTGTATCTCCGTTTATATACTAAATCAGTTTATGTCGAAAAGAGAATAATTCAAATTGTATACCCTCTTAGAAGCTTATTCGCTAATCAGAACACGATATTATTTAAAAAAACTTACGAATAATTTACTGACACCCACATTGACCAACTTCGTATACAGTCGCCAATAGGCCAAATGTTTGTTAAGTTAATCGTGAAATTCTGTGTAAATAAATAATACTATTAATCTACTCACCATTGAAAATTGAAATTAGCAAGGTTAGCGCAATGTGATTAAGATTTTCCTTTTTGTGTAGTATGACAGAGTCATCCTCCAATGAATATAGATGCTGTGACCTGCTATATTCAGATTAATTATAACAATTATTTAAATATAAATTGTATTAGGGTTATTCAATTCACAGGTAATTATTTGTGATAAGCCCGAGCTGCCAAATTATTGTTATATAATTTATTAGTTAATGCAAGATTGCTGTTTGAAAGGAATAAACGGTGAAAACGCTAGCGGTCAGTGTAAAGTTTTGAATATTCGAATAACCGGACAACGCCGTCCACTGGCGACTCTCTGGCGGGCCGGACACAATAGCAGGGTCCGGGGATAGATAAAATGTGCCGTTAGACGAGGCGAGGGCGTTGGACCTTCGGCCGAGACGCTAGAGGGTGGAAGGTCATCTGAGTTGGGCGCAAAACGAAACAGCGAATAACAGGCGCTTCTCAACTCACGTGATTGTGGCATACGCTGATTCACCAATAGTGTATATCTACGGGGTCTACAAATATTAAAGCAAAGCTTCTCTTATATGTCACGCGGGCGCTGTGCTGTAGGAGGGGTGCTTGCTTCTTGGCGGTGGCACTTACTGTTGGGACGGCTTCTTGGTCGGACGTGGCCTGCGACAGACGCTTCTTGGCCGGACGGGACCAAGTACAGATGACTTGCTGTTCGGATGTGGCCGAGCAAAGACTTGATGCAGCGCGTATTGACTTGCTGAGGCAGTCATCGAATACGCATCTGCACGGGCGACCTTCCGTGAGATCGCTATCTGACGGTGGCACAATATGCCACAATCTTCAAGCAGCTGCACCAGCAAAGTAATGTGTTACGACGCCAGGTCAAGGTTCCATGGGTTTTAACGAGCTTTTAAACACCTGTAAGTGACTCCTGGGAATAGAATCTCAGCTTCAA
This sequence comes from Vandiemenella viatica, assembly GCA_031002005.1. NCBI lineage: Eukaryota > Metazoa > Arthropoda > Insecta > Orthoptera > Morabidae > Vandiemenella > Vandiemenella viatica. Next base: position 194,228,791 of record JARYHS010008074.1, on the reverse strand, counting down.
TTGTGGAATGTCCCTGAGCTAGCTGGAATTTCATTTTCACCTAAAATTTGAACTTTAAAATACTATTGTTCATTATAACATGATTCAAATAATGTTGTTTTCATTTTAATTGGCACCCTGGGAATTTTTATAATATGTTTAACATCTATTTCTCGGCCTGCGACGCCACGATGTTTCATATTCATTTTTGAAAATTTTGAGATATTTAAATCCAGTTAATGTTTGCATTAATCAGGAAAATTGTAAGGTCTGGGTATTTTTTGTTTGCTTTGCATTGTCTTGTGTTTAATATTAAATTTAAATATACCCAGCAATGTAAAAGCCATAAGGCCCAATAAACTTAATATTTTATTAACCTGTAATTTCACAGCATTCGAGATTCTGGTTAACCAGATTAACAAAATTAATATTAATCTCGATATACCTAAAAGTAATAGTTGCCCCCCCCCCCCCCCACTTCCAAGCTTCAGGCAAAAGCACCACTATATTTGCCATATTTTAAATTTGTGATTATATTCTGACGTGTCTCCAAAAACATTTTTCAATCTATTGAACTGATTTTATGGCAAATTAAGAGCGTATATGTTACTTCGCTTCACGTTTCCTTTTCAGAGCTATTGCTTTACTACCTATTTTACCAACCATAGCACAATTAAATTAAGAAGATGCATAAATTATATGACCTTATTACGACCACTCTGAGCTAATCAATATTATTGTAAATCTGTAATGGTACTATGTTGTACATTGAAGATTTTTGCGAAAAAAGATTGGAGTTGACTAATTTAATCTTCCTGAAAACAAAATATTAATTTTTAAAGATGTCGCTTTTACGTCAACACGGAGGCAGAGAAGGAAATTATAACGTGTTTTGAACGTTAAACTTTTACATTTGTTACGCGCATATGGTAAACGTGTAACTTATATCTTACTAAGAAGAATACATATTTGAATCAAATTTTGGTAAATTAATGGCGATAATATGTTTATCGAAAAGACAAAGACGGCGGCATTTTCTCAGTTCCATGCAGACAATGTTCGGGCAAAACCCAGCAGTTGATATAAACTTCCCACTAATCCAAGTGTTTCACAAATAATGGCGACAATTAGAAGTATTTGGTGCTAAAACGGTCCTTGTTAGACAAATGTGCCCAAGCACTTGAGAATAAATATTGTTCTCTGGGTTAAGAAAAGTGATTCTTTCTAAACTTAGTGATATGAGAGAGCAGTTACCTGTTGTAATAGACCAGTTGTTTATGTACCTCGAATTTGCGTATGAGAGGTCTCCCGTTGAAAACACGCCAAATAAATAAAGCCGGCTGCAAAGGTAATGTCTTTGAGAGTTATGAAAGCATTAGGAGATCATTTCTACGGAAGGTAAATGGTATGAAGATAACATTTTGGTCTCAACAGTCGACCTTAGATGTCAAATTCAGTAATCGGTACTCTCTACAACCAAATATACGTTTCTTTTTACAAAATTCTGTAAATTGTTTATAGCATATTAAGAAAATAATGTATGGTTAAGCTCAAGATTTTTCTTTCCACTTATAACCCCGAGAATGTTAATACTACTACAGATTGGATAAGGAGAGCTACTAGAAACCTTGGTTCAAATCTCGGTCTCGTCATACTTACTTTCCTAAGTACAGCTTTTAGGTTGTTTCACGCTATCACCTACGTTAATACTGTTATAAAACCCTCAAAATTTATATTTCTTTCACATATTCACTGCCATTCTTTGGATTAGAACCTGTTTGTTAACCCTGCTAATTATTATTATTATACATGTCAATTTATGTAGAAATTTAACATAAAACATTCACCCTATTCCTTGACTGATTTAGCTTTCGATGGCGATTGTATAACTGCACAGGTGGAGGTCTCTCGCATGCCTCCACCAGTGCGCTGAAAACCGGGAAAGCAGTATTGAAAAATAACAGTATGCTTTACATGTTTTATATTAAATTTTGAATTAAACTGAAGTTTAAATTAGAACGTCCCTTATATATTTGACAGACAGTATGAAACTTAAAATCTCAGGAGGGATGTGAAGAATGGACCATTGCTATTCCTTATTCTAATGAATAATTGTGTGAATTATGAACTTTCAAAAATTGGAATGTTTACAGATGCAATAAAGCTATATAAAAGGATCAAAATGGTAGAGGACTATAAACAGCTGCTGGGTGATCTGGACAGGATATCTAATTGGTAAACATGGGTTGAAGATAAATCCAAAGAAGAGTCAGCTTATTAGATACACAAATAAAAAACTGAAGGTTGATTATGATTATAAGGTGGGGAAAGAATTGCTTGCTGAAGACTTGAAAAGTAAATATCTTGACATAACAATTGATAACAAGCTCAACTGGGCAGGACAAATTAGACAGGTAGCAGGAAAAGGTTTCAAAATTCTGCACTTGTTGGAGGGAATGATGAGGGGATGTACGAAAGAAGTAAAGGAATTGGGTTACAAAACTTTGGTCAGACATTGCTTAAATATGGTAGTGTAGTTTGGGATCCGCATTTTGAATATCAAATACAGGAGTTGGAGAAGGTGCAAAAAAGGGCTGCAAGATTTATTTTTGGAAATTATCGCAGAACGCAATCAGTGACAGATATGATAAAAGGGTTGGAATGGGATTGTTTGGAAGACAGGAGGAGGGTGAAGAGGGTCATGGGAATGTAGCGTACAAGGCGTATATTGGTGATGAGGCATAGAAAGATATTGGTGTAAGAATTGAAAGTAATGCATGAAAGGGAAAAGATGACCATGACCACAAGCTGGCACTCGATTGTAGGCACAAGGGTGTAGGAAGATTCTTTTTTTTAGGTAAGGGTGTCAATGATTGAAATAAGTTTCCAAGAGAAATGATGAATAATTTACCAAAAACGCTGAAAGAATTTAAAGGTAAAATTTATATAGGGCAAATGTAGGAGGACGCAGGAAAGGAGAAAGATGTGTGTGTAGGGAAATTGCCAGCGGAGCGTGCGCTCCATGGTAATTTTAATTAAATATTAAATTAAATATTAACACAGCACCGCTGAAGACATGCAGTTTGAAGAGGAGGTGAGAGTAATGACCCTTAAGAAAGATGCTGAAGTTTATATAGATGGAGAACATAACCTGCTGTAAATTTAATTGATTGAAGTTTATTTTTTTATTCACTGCACCTTTTAGTGAATATAACTTGTAACTGCATAATAATCGTAACATCTCGAAATGAGTCATATTTTGGACTGGCAGATTGGCCTCGTCATCTGATGTAGTATAGTCTCACATTTAAGCGTTCTCTCGTACGCAGTAACAAGCAAGAACAGTTTCTGACAACATTGTGACATACTTTAGCTTCTCTGTACCCACACTACTGAACACTTGGCACCAAACGGCACAAATTGATAATATCATGCACTACAATTAAGTAACGTATTGCCTAGGGTGATACAGCGAAGAAAATCTTCTTTTTTTATTTTACTTGTTAGAACTACTAAGGATAACATGAACTCCAGCTGCATGAATACTCAGGTAGCTTAGTGTGAATGATAAGAACGGATGGTGGATAGGTGGGGGGAATGAGGCTGGAAGCACCACCATGTTTGGAATCAGACTTGCTAGGTCTGGCGCATTTAGCTCTAAGTGAGGAAGAAATGTTAATATTTCCAACTAACTGTGAAATTTGTAATTAAATTTCCTTACGATAAGTGTATTTTTGTTTGTGAAATGTGAAGTTTATGAGTTGGAGATTGGGGAACGAACCAGTATTCGTCTAGATGATTGCAGGAAACCACTTAAAAACTGCAAATAAGGAGGACCGATTCGCGGGGGCCGAGACTACGTACCGGTCGTTCTGTTTGCGGTTTTTAGACTATTTTCCGAATACTGGCACGTTTCCCAATCTTCGCCTCATATAATTCACATTTCACAAACAAAAAACACACTTATCATAGAAAACATAAGTTTCGTGAATTGCATACAAATGGTAACACTTCAGCCCCTCCCATTGCTTCAGGAACTGACAGTCCCTGGTCCTAACTATCGAATGGAAATATTGGACAAATTCTTAGTTACAAACCATCATAACCAGACAGGATCCATTCACAAATAATAATAATATATAACTGAATTATGAAGGAAATACTGATTATAAAGACACTATTCGTTTAAAACAGCGTTCTATGCAAAATGGTTTGTTGAACGGCTTTAATGACTCACATCCATGTCCAGATTATAACTGTGAAGCAACAGGAGAGCAGAATATCGTAATAGCTTCGTTGTTGTAGTAACATTAAATTGTGGAATTCAGCCTTCTTGCCAGTCACAATAAATGAGCAAGTACTCAATACCTGTTTATGTTCGTTAAAAAATGTCTGGCGCCCTACACGAGAGACACATTTACTACAGTAAAAGTTAAGGTCATTTAACAGGACTGAAAGGTTAAACATGTTTTAAACAGTTTATGCGTAATGATTTATGCCATTTATGCTTCTTGTATCGCTTAACATTTACATATTTGCATAGAAATATGGCAAACTGACTCGTACTGTTCTCGGCACAATAGCTAATATACAAATTCACCAATGTTGTTTCTAAACATTTTGCGAACCCCATTTTCATTTCATCAAACAAATAAAACACCAGGTGAGAAAATCCCAACATCTTCTCTTATGAAACAAATACTGACAATGACTGAAAGATATAAGAGAAACAATTTTAGAATATGAATAGATAGATAGTATTTATTCACACTTTTAATTCACTGTAATGCCTTTCTCAAAAAGAAAACTAGCAAGAAAGCTACAAGAATTAAATGTTTCAGCATAAAAGATATATTTCCGTAAAGTCAGTTTTGCTTATTTTTTTTACTTTTAGCTCTCATTGTATAAACTGTTACGTTATTTATTTCTCGCACGGACATACACAGAAAAGCCTCATTTTTTGGTGAAAACTGGTACAATAATATGTATATTTTACTTTACTTAGGGCTGTGTAGCTAGTCAACGTGAAATTTACTGGATGCAGAAGAATTTGGAGTAAGGATCACAAAGGAATTCGGCCATCGCCTTTTGAAACAACCATGCCGGATTTCGCTTGGAGTAATGTAAAGAAACCATGAAAATCACAAATTTTGATCGCTGGATCCGGTAATCGACCCCACAACCTTTCGAAAGCCAGACCCAACGTTAATCTCTCATCCAACAGTCTCGAGGACAAACACGAAGACCAACTTGGTAATTTCATGATAGGTAAACACAATTATAAGTGACTTCGATCAGAAAATGGGTTCTTGATAAATTGTTGAAGTCAGGAACTTAAGTTTTCCAATTCTATTGACAATTTTAAAATTTTATGCTCCTCTCTTCATGAAGTACCACCACGAGAGCTACCGCCATTGATGGTCCGTAATTCAACAGGTGTGGTGTTTACCTGTGCTTGGTGCCGACGCTGCCGACGCGCGGGTCGCGCTGGCAGTAGTCGGGCGACTTGGTGACGTAGATGAGGTCGTGGTCGGTGAAGGGCGGCCGCGGGGCCGCGGGCGCGGGCAGCAGCCGCCGCCCGGCGCCCACCCGCCGGCTGACCACCTCCGTGGCCGCCGCGAACCGCCGCTTGAGGCGCTCCCCGACGTCGGAGAGGCGCGGCAGCGCGCGCCAGCACGTCTTGATGTTGCACGACCCCGACACGCCGTGGCACTTGCACTGCGTCTGCACGCTCGCCTCCACCGCCTGCACAAGCGATCATGACACAACATTACGGTATATTTCAAGAAATAGAAAGAACCAGATCCTGCGAAACATCCGACGGTAAACATCTCACCTGATAGAAACAATTGAATGTAATTAATTTTTATAAATTATTAATTAAGTAGTAATTACCAAGTGGTCCTTGCGAAACTTTCCCGAATGATATTTGATGAATAACAAGATTGATGGTTTGTAATAGGATGCAAGAAGAACCGGCTCTATTATAGCAAGCGTTTATATATAAACTAAAATTGATACGAAACAAAACACTTACAACATCTTAAGAAAGAGTTAGAGATGATAAAATATTTCCTTAAGAGAAACAAAATATCGGAAAAGCTCCTTACTGTAGAAAAAACACAAAGTTTATCAATATCTCTGTGTTATGTGGTGTTTTTATCTAGCGCTAATGTGATCAACCCTTGTCCACGCCAGCGAAGCCTGGCAGCTTGACTCTGAACTATCGCACACCCGTTAGGTGAGGTTAGGTTAGGTAAGGTTAGGTTAGGTTAGGTTAGGTTAGGTTGGGTTAGGTTAGGTTGGGGTAGGTTAGGTTAGGTTGGGTTAGGTTAGGTTAGGTTAGGTTGGGTTAGGTTAGGCTAGGGTAGGTTAGGTTAGGTTAGGTTGGGTTAGGTTAGGTTAGGTTAGGTTAGGTTGGGTTAGGTTAGGTTAGGTTAGGTTAGGTTAGGTTTACTCGTTCAATTTCCAAAAATTCTTTCTTGATTAATTATGTTAGCGAACCGGAGAATCTAATCATTTAACTGAAACCTCATTTATCGTTTCTTTTACGTATGAAGTGAGAAAGATCTCTCATCACAAAAAACATCTTTGAGAATTTTTTTATATAAAAGTAAATGTTTGTTTGTTTGTATGTTTGTGTTCTATGCGTTCCTATACCATTCATTCGATTATGATGAATCTTTCGTGAGTTATTGTGTGCACGCGTGCAAATGTTTCTGATAAACAACTGTTTATATTTCTGTGAACTGTCTGATGTGTATTTGTCAAGACTTTGCCTGCTCCTGAGAAATGCTACTAAACAGCTAAGCATCATATTTAGTGCTTTATACTGTAGTGTTACGAATATAGCGCAAAACAATCACATAAGTCGTAAGCACTGAACGTATGAAGTTGCAATGAATCCTGCTGTGGTGGTGACAATTTTGCCGAGGACCTTCCGAGGCGGGCCAAAGAACTAAGTAGACATGCTCGTTTCAAAAGTTTCGTACGTCAGAAAAAAAAAAAAAACAATACGAAACTTGTGGTCGGTGAAGAAAGGGAGTCGCGCATTAGGTAGCTATATTTGTTTGAAGCTATTACGCACGGCCGTACACCACTGTGTTTTCGAAGCTCAAATTGAGACACTTCTCTGACATCTGGATTATTCCACTTATGTCGCGCCAGTGCCAATTACTGATGAGACGTTTCGGAGTGGCCACTCCTATTAATAAGAGTGCAATTCTATGAGCAATGTGTACTTATCGCCGAGTGACCTTCAACTTCCGTGGTTCTTCCGAAAAGGTAGCTAGTAACCGTAAAATAAAGAACAGACCATTTTGGATCGAAATAGTCCCGTTTGTGTGGGTTGCCAGTAAATCTGATATCCATATTCTGGAGAAGAAAATGAGTTGTCTATCTAACTTCAGAGATGACTAGTACTTGGGTGGTCAACAACTAAGGTGCCAACTTCCGCTCTTTGCCTTCTGCGAGCAGGGTTGAGAATAATAACATATATTTCATTTACCTGAGTACTAAGGTCAAAGCGTAAGAGCGCAGTCAATTGCAGAAACTGATTAGTTGCTTACAGCACCAATATATCAAAGTTCGGAATGCTGTACGTCCTACGCTTCGATTCCAAAGTTGCTGACTCTTCTTTTAAGTAGGTGAAAGCTGCAGGTCGACGTCGCATGGACTCGATTAGTCACCGGGATCTGCAGTTACGTTGTGCTAGTAACCACCCATAATTACATTGTTGTGGTAGGGTGTTGGATCTGGTACACGAATAACTGTGCAGCTGATCACTACACAAATGTATTCCACATGGGTCATGTCTCGCGATCTGTGTTGCAAATCTTGAGACTGAATTGTCCTAATACCAACCAAGCACATTCTGGGGCCGGTGACACGTGTATTATCATCATGGAACTGTAAATAAAGTGCTTGAAGTATATACAATCCTGGAAATTGAAATAAGAACACATTGACGCCGGTGTGTAAGACCCACCATACTTGCTCCGGACACTACGAGAGGGCTGTACAAGCAATGATCAAACGCACGGCACAGCGGACACACCAGGAACAGCAGTGTTGGCCGTCGAAGGGCGCTAGCTGCGCAGCGGTTGGGCACCGCCGCAGTCAGTGTCAGCCAGTTTGCCGTGGCATACGGAGCTCCATCTCAGTCTTTAACACTGGTAGCATGCCGCGACAGCGTGTACGTGAACCGTATGTGCAGTTGACGGACTTTGAGCGAGGGCGTATAGTGGGCATGCGGGAGGCCGGGTGGACGTACCGCCGAATTGCTCAACATGTGGGGCGCGACGTCTCCACAGTACATCGATGTTGTCGCCAGTGGTCGGCGGAAGGTGCACGTGCCCGTCGACCTGGGTCCGGACAGCAGCGACGCACGGACGCACGCCAAGACCGTCGCATCCTACGCAGTGCCGTAGGGGACCGCACCGCCACTTCCCGGCAAATTAGGGACACTGTTGCTCCTGGGGTATCAGAGAGGACCATTCGCAACCGTCTCCACGAAGCTGGGCTACGGTCCCGCGCACCGTTAGGTCGTCTTCCGCTCACGCCCCAACATCGTGCAGCCCGCCTCCAGTGGTGTCGCGACAGGCGTGTATGGAGGGACGAATGGAGATGTGTCGTCTTCAGTGATGAGAGTCGCTTCTGCCTTGGTGCCAATGATGGTCGTATGCGTGTTTGGCGCCGTGCAGGTGAGCGCCACAATCAGGACTGCATACGACCGAGGCACACAGGGCCAACACCCGGCATCATGGTGTGGGGAGCGATCTCCTACACTGGCCGTACACCTCTGGTGATCGTCGAGGGGACACTGAACAGTGCACGGTACATTCAAACCGTCATCGAACCCATCGTTCTACCATTCCTAGACCGGCAAGGGAACATGCTTTACCAACAGGACAATGCACGTCCACATGTATCCCGTGCCACCCAACGTGCTCTAGAAGGTGTAAGTCAACTACCCTGGCCAGCGAGATCTCCGGATCTGTCCCCCATTGAGCATGTTTGGGACTGGATGGAACGTCGTCTCACGCGGTCTGGACGTCCAGCACGAACGCTGGTCCAGCTGAGGCGCCAGGTGGAAATGGCTTGGCATGCCGTTCCACAGGACTACATCCAGCACCTCTACGATCGTCTCCATGGGAGAATTGCAGCCTGCATTGCTGCGAAAGGAGGATATACACGGTACTAGTGCCAACATTGTGCATGCTGTGTTGCCTGTGTCTATGTGCCTATGGTTCTGTCTGTGTGATCATGTGTTGTATCTGACCCCAGGAATGTGTATTTAAAGTTTCCCAGACGTGGCAGGTTGCGCTTTTTCCTAAGGGAGGTAATTCCGTCAAAGAGATACTCTCGGTAAACCTTTGACACTACAGATTGTAGAATTCTAAATTTCGTAACCACTTCCGAAACGCTGTATTGTATACGTAGGTTTCCCATTATCATTCAGAGTCCAGACTCTACTCTCGTCGGGTAGCCATTATAACTTCATAAACGATTTACAGGCCATTCACGAGACGAAATATCTGTCCAGACAATTTACTTATCAGACGAGCAGTCAAAATAAGAATCGAAAAGCCCCCTGTCCAAGATCAAGATTTGGCCTAGATTTTCAAAGGCGTTCACATCTCCCAAAGCCCGATTTGTGCACGTGAAGGTCTCGTGCAAGGAGGTTTACACATCTGTTTTTTTTTTTATGCTGTTATTAGTTCTTCGACTAGTTTGATGCAATCCTCCATCTCTTCCTATCTTGCCCTAACCTCTTCATATCAACATATACCTTACAACGTACGTCTTCAATTATCTGATTCACATATTGTAACCTTTGTCTACCTCTACAGTTCTTTCCTTGGACTGTTCCCTCCAGTAACATATCAACCAATTCCGTATGTCTTAAAATGTGACCTTCCATCCAGTCTCTTCTTTCTGTAAGACTCTTCCACAAATTTCTTTCCTCACGCATCATTTCCAAAACTCGTTCATTTCGTACTTTATCTGTCCACTTAATTTTCAGCACCTTTCTATAGCACCACATTTTAGATGCTTCAATTTTCATTCTTTCCGGTATTTCTAAAGTCCATGCTTCGCTACCACAAAGTGCTGTGTTCCATGCATAGTGTTTTAAAAAGTTCTTACACGTCCATAAAAATGTACAACTTTATTTTACGATGGTATTACAGCGTTAGATTAGACTGCCACAACAGAGGTGGGTTGCATGACTAATTGGAACTGTTCCGTATGTGGATGAATTGTTTTTGAGATCTCTCTCTCAGTAATTCTATCTACACTAATAAAATGCTAATATTTGTCACGATGTAGCCATGTCTGTCACGCTTCCCGCCTTCGCTGCCCAACTAACAGTGGTCAGAGACTACGCAGCAGAAGTTGTGAACATTATTTAATAACATTTCTACTTAGTTAAGCGTTAGCGATTAAATGAATTGCCAAAACACTGAAATAAAGTATATATTCCATTTAAGTTATCATGTTAATATTATTAGTGTTTTTTTTTTAAATGTATATTCGATCGATGCACATGTTTTCGATAAATTCTTGATCCATACATATGTAAGATAAATGCTTTAATTTTCGGACAACAATGTTAGCGGAAGTTGTGATTAGATTGAAATTTAACCTGGATCAGACTGACAACTGGCATCTGACGTTACAGTAGAAGACATTAGTAATTAAAGTTTTTTTTAAAAAGAACTAATTTGTTTTCATAAGCACCACATTACTTCGTTTGAATGACATTAGTTCCTCATTATTCGCGATCTATGCGGCATGGACAAGGATTAAAACTAATAATCCGCGGCATAACGTAAATTATTTAGAGTTATTTTTAATTTCCTATGCTTTTACTGAGGCGATATAACAGCCATATATGACTATGTCAGCCGTTGAAACGTTGTAATATGGATTTGAATCATGAAATTGAAAGATGTAAGAACTCGTGAAGAGTTTGGGTCATATCGCGAGTGTATTAATTCGCGTATGGTAGATGCTTTGAGTTTCTATCGGCAATAGCAGCGGAGTTTGTAGTTGGATCGATATGCAACCCGGATGAGGATGAGAACTGAAACTTTTTGTTACTGCGTAAGGCACGAGAAATTCCATTGAGCACTGTTTTATAACAATTAAGCAACTGGGAATAAATGACTTTCCAGAACATTCCATTGAATCCCTCATTTTTGACGGGCATTGAGACTAGTATGTATTGTAATTATTACGGTGCTTACCAGGCGGCCGGCCCTGTTGTTATGCAGGTTGACGGCTGCGAGCTGTGTCCGAACTCTGCCCCGTAGCCGCTCCGAACCCCGTCCAGAAGCGTCCGGAGCGAACAACACGCCGCCGACATGGTCCCTGCGCACGGGCAAGTTCTTCACGCTGGAGTCGCAGCAACGTAATGAGGGAACCGGCATGGAAATTTAAACACAACGTAACAGTTGTTATGTTATTAACCACAGCTTTTGGTGTTAGTAGAAAAAGAAATTGTTTAAGAACTCAATAATCCATTTTATTTTAAGGATTAGTAAGTAACCGAGGTGAGTACAGAAAACTTATCACACTTCTCTACTCTTCACAAAAATAAATAAGCCACGTTAAGAAATAACGATGCAGATCTATCCAAAGAGAATCTGTCTTTATTTTTATGCCGGAAATAATAGTACGATGCCAAAACTGAACTCAAAGGTGTGCTTGAGACATGTTGGAGTCGAAATTGGAATTAGAGGCTAATGGGAAACAGTATGCGAGACCTTGTAATACATGTTTGCCTCGTTTCAATTGCCGGTATATAATGACGAAATGATGGCTTTGATGTTTCCTGAAGATGTCCTTGCGATGTTTCTGGCACTGTAACGAATTTTATGCTAAGCTTGAAGCTTATCTTAGGAGAATAGAAACCAAACTATATCAGCTAATTATTTCTTCTTTCCAGGCCTGATACTGGGTTCATTTTAGAACTCCTATTTATTTTGACGCTTAAAGTGTTTTTAAAGGAAAACATTAAAACCGGTAGTTTTTAGCCCCAAACTGTAAGCAGTCATTACATAAGATGGATCCATAAAATAAAGATTTTTTAAAAAAATCGCGTTTGACTAATAAGACATGAATTCAGTTCCAGTAACGTAGTTTTCTTAACGTCTGCATCATTCAAGTTCTATAGTATAATGCTCCAAATTTTTAGAGACAACATAAGACAGACAAAACGCTTAATTAAAACCGCACTCGAACCGGTAACGCAAAACCAGTACTAACCTCTTTACTGCCAAGGTCAGGTACTTCCAAATAGTACACATAGATACTCGTATTTCATGGTATTCGCCCCAACTGCGAGTGGTATGTCCAGCATAATGGTAACAATGCGCGAAGAAAAAGTCGTATACGAAAGCCTTACTTTAAAAAAATCCATTATTCAGTGTCGCAGACTAATAACTAGCACTTCAGTTTTACCTCAAGATACTAATGCCACCACACCGACTGGTATTACTAAATTTTACTTTTCACCAGCGCAGAGAAAATATTGCAACCATAAATAAATTAGTAAGTAGAATTTATTATTTGTTTCTTTTGAAATCATCTTGAAACTGCAGGTTCTATTACCCTCGATGAAGTGAATAATCAAATCCTAGTTCTCAACCATCCTTGTTTGTCTTACTTGGGTTATTATTTTAACAGCAATTACTTAGTTCATTTTGTTTCTTGTTTATTTAATAATACCACGCAGAAATTAAATATGCAAATACCCTACTACAAATTCATGGGCGACAATTTCTTAATAATTAGAGCAATTATAGTTTTTATTAGGTATTTTAATGGAAGTCAATGATAATATTTTACTTTCCGTTTGGGTTTATTTTAGTAGAAATTAAAGTGAGCATTTCACATGGACATTAATCATACACCCTGTTTTTAAGGTAGATGGGGTTCTACGTACCAAAGGCATGTATTAAATCTCCCGCACCCCCATTTTTTTTCAGTATGGAATGAAGGGTAAAGGAAATTTTTGATGGTGTTTCGTTTGTGTGAAGGGGACGTTAATCAAAACATGCCCATCCTGACAGTATGCCTGAATAAACCAACCCGCAGTTTCACTCTCTGCCTTATTTCACGTCGCAGTACGAACAATACACTCAACACGCACTTTAAACAGTCAAGAATAACGGTAACTTACTCCACCGCTAGCATTTTACAGCCATAACCCTGAACAATTTCGAACAATTCATTATTAATAACAGTTATAGGTAGAACACGACATATTAATTGACACGTTTTTCGCGTATGACTTCTAATTAGTTTTCGGTCCATAATTTAGCAGGAAACAAGGACACTACCACCATATATTCGGCTCCCAAAGAACGGAGGTGTTTACGTTGATTTATGACGTTCTCTGAGGTTATTAGGTCGTACATTAGTGTTAATTGGCAGCGGGAATGAAAACCATGTTAAAAACGAAAGAAAACAAAAAATAGTATGAGTGTGAATGTGGCTACATACAGTGTGTATACTGACTTTCTCCTGGGCGAGGCCCTCTCGGGGGGGTCGGTGAACCTGCGGGCGAAGCTGACGCCCCACTTGACGTTGTCGCCGCAGCCGCCCCACTTGAAGTTGCCGTTGGGCGGGTCCCTGGGAGGCAGCGCGCACACGCACTGGCGCAGGCTGCCCGCCGCGCACGCCCGTGCCACCGCGTGCGCCACCGCCGCCGACGACAGCGCGTACACGAAAGCCTGCTCGCGGGTGCCTGCAACACGCGCCACAGTAGCCAGCTCATCGAGCACATCTGTATATAACATAATTAAATGAAATAAAACGTTCTTTGTTTACATTCAATTGTTTTTTTCATTAGCAACGACACTTAGCGATTCTACCAATGTCTGGTGTCTTTGGTCAACAGTAAATAAAAAATGATAATTAGCATAGTTAATACATGTTATAAATACATTACTAATTAAAAAATAAATTCGTGAACGTGTGTGTGTGCGTGAAATTGGATCGGAGCCAACTATCTAACGTGTATATCCAACACTGAGATACTCTGTGGTCTTTGGTGAAATAAAAGAGTCGCATTAATCTTTGAAGTTATGAAAGGAACATTGCGAAAAGGAATCTAGCAATTCTGCGTTACTGTATGGTCTATTAATTATTTAAAAGGTTAAACTTTGGGTAAGAGTCCTTTGATTTTCAGTAATTTCTTAATTCTTTTTTTTTTTTTTTTTCATTCAGATATTTCATCTATTTCCATTACGTATCGATATAGAACATTGACAGGTCGGATAGAGAGACAGAAGGAATATTTATTTGCGTAAAATTCTAAATGACCAAATTTAAATAGACATTTCGAATCAGAATTTTATTTAATGTTGTCATAGAACTAAAGCAGTTTTACCGGCCATAAGTAAAAATGAATATTTAAATCATTGTATGGTGGACTGAATTAAAATGATCCATCGGTAAATAGAAAATCAATACTTACTTTGATTACATTCATACAGGTAAATACATTTCATCATTTGCTATGGTTTGTTGAGAAGCTAAAATTTCTAATACGGTCACGCGTGGAGTGTATCATTTTAATTTTGTAGGTATTGCAGGGAATTAAGGCAAACAAGGTAATAACGTATTGGTACACGCTCGCAGCCAACGATGTCAATGTATACAGTATATATCTATGCTCGCAGTAAACGCAACAGAACAAATTCAAATAATGATAATTACTCTTTCACGAAAGAAACTAAATAACTTAATGAATTATGGTCGAATTTCGACCCCTGAGCGATCACTAGTCAAAATTAATTGTCCTATTACTGTTAAGACTTAATATTATGTGTGAACAGATTGAATTTAATGACATGAGAGAGGAGAAAATTAAAATATCTACTCACTACCAACTTTTAGAAATATAAGGCCAATCAATATAAATACCAGGGATGCTAAATTACAGTATAACCTGATATTAGCTACTAAATAAAATAAACGATTGCCGAAGCTGCCTAATATGCGGAGCGTGCTTAATGACGATCAGCAACCATCGTACGATGTTGTGTGCTTCAGAGGAAAGAACAAACTAGCTGTAAACCGATGACCATGTTTTGAGTATCTTTTGAGTCTACAATAGTTACAGGTTGGAAAGCAGGTTCAAGCAGGTAAAACCTATTGTGTCCAGGACCTGCCCTCGGGACCTATTAACTATCATGGCGAACACCAATGCGACACGAAACTACTTCGGACAAAACATTGACTTTTAATGTCACAGATCATGATCTTATAATCTGCTCTCATGTATTTCTTAAGTATGAGCAATTTTGGACCTCTTAAGATCGATTTAAGCCAATAAATGCTTTATACAGAGTCTTAAACTGACAAAAAATAAGTTTTAATGAAGCAAAATAGTTTGAAGTGTCAAAAATCATGAACTACTAATATTCCCTAGTTTGACCCTAAGGTTTCTCTCTCCAAAATTTTTAAGAATTTCTCTGGA
Organism: Vandiemenella viatica; assembly: GCA_031002005.1. Lineage (NCBI taxonomy): Eukaryota > Metazoa > Arthropoda > Insecta > Orthoptera > Morabidae > Vandiemenella > Vandiemenella viatica. The sequence continues at coordinate 194,213,322 of JARYHS010008074.1, read as the reverse complement.
GTCTGATTTAAGAGTATTGATGGAAGTATTAAAGACGGAAAAAGACGATCGCGCTGTTTAGTACAATTCTCACACAACAAAAACGGGTCATAAGGTCTTGAAAAATGTTTATTTTTATAGTAAACCTTTTAAAGATAGCTCAAAAATGTGTACATAAACGTCTGCACACAATTTTTTTTGTTGTTGATCAAATCAGGTTACCAGAAAAATAGTATAAGTTGGAAATTACATAAAGCGTTTCGAGAATGATATTGTTTTGATTGCTTCTTTTGCATTAGCTTTCCTTTCTTTTCCTCTTTAGTGCCTCTTGTAACGTCATGAAATCAGCTACCTGATTACTTAGGCAGCTTAGTGTGAATCACGATAACCAGGGGACTGGAAGCCCCGTCATAGCTAAAACCAGACTGGTTACTTTTGCAGCATTTAAGCCTAGCGGAGGAATGTTTACGTCACAATTTGTCTGTGAAACTTGAAGCTCTGGTTCTGTATGGTAAATGTATTTTTGCTTGTGAAATGCTTGCGAGAGGTTTATGAGGCAGAGATTGGGTAGCAAATGTGAAGAAGAGGCCCTTGATTTTTGCTGTCCGGGATAAAATAGTAGAGCTTTAAAAAAAAAAAAAAAAAAGTCGCCCATATCTAGTCTAGGTGCGAGACCCCACAGAAGGCGCGAGGCCCGTAGCATTTGCTACCTCCTGCTACGTGGCTAACCAGGTAATGTCCCAGCATTAGTCTAGTTTATTGCGGGAAAATCTGAATCAGGACGACCAATTAACGGGGATACGGTCTTGAGTCTGTTCCCGTTGTACCTCCACGATCCAGTGTTACCGAGCGTGCTGGGTGAACAGTTAATGCTCAGGCTTCGCATTCGGGAGGACGACGGTTTGAATCCCCGTCCGGGCATCCAGATTTGGTTTCCTCAAATTACTCCAGGCGAATGCCGGGATGCTTCCTTCAAAAAGGTGATGGCTGAATTCCTTCCAATTCCTTGTCCCCAGTCCCATCCCGACTCTATTGATCTCGACGTCGACGAGGAGTAAAGCAAAAAAAAAGCACACGCAGCTACACTGTCGAGGTATATTACCTGTTCATAATTTACGGATCTACTCACGGCAATGATGACCTCTAGATGTTGCCATTTGTCTACCCATCTTAGCTGTTCAAGAGACCCACATGACTGAAAAAGATTTGGAAAGCAGGGACAAGATTGCAGGATACAGAATGATAGCGAGAATTCCCTCTCCTATACACGGATCAGCCATGTAGGCCAAAAGTAACATTTGCAACATCTCGGAAGTGAGCTGTCAAAAAGTCAATGAAGTGGAAACAATTACTGTTAAACTCAACAATTTAACTGTTGCATCAGTTTACAAACCACCTCTTTCCAACTGGCCAACTGCACCACTGCCCTCACTACCAAAACCTTGCATATATGTAGGAGACTTTAACAGCCGACATACATCCTGGGGTTACCAAAATTCTGATGAAAACGGAGAGAAACTCACTGTGTGGTGCGAAAGTCAAGACCTATATCTCAGCTACGATGCTAAAGAAAAGAAATCATTCCATTCTGCTAGATGGCAATCTGACACCAATCCTGATCTGGTCTTTGTTTCCACAGATGAAAGAAAACCTTTAGACCACACAAGGAAAGTCCTTCAGCATTTTCACAGAAGCCAACACAGGCCCACACTAATCAGTGTTGGTATCACAATACCTGTTATCAGATCGATTCATAAACCAAGGTGGAATTTAAAGAGGGCAAACTGGGACAATTATAGCTCCGAGGTAGATAATAACCTGCGATGGAAACCCCCAAAAGTGAAAAACTACAAGAGATTTGTAGGTATTGTTATTGCTGCAGCTAGACGAAACATCCCTCGAGGGTACAGGAAACAATACATTCCATGCTGGGACAAATCTAAGCAAACTTTATATGAAAATTATCAAACAACTGGTGACCCTGAAACAGGAAAAAGAATATTAGAAAAACTGAATGAATGGAGCAAACAGAAATGGAAAGAGCTAATTTCTCAAATGAGCTTTACTCACTCCAGTAGAAATGCATGGACTCTCCTTAGAAAACTGGGTGCAGCCTCAAACATATGCAAAGAGGAGCCAGGAATTACACCAGCTGAAATGGCCTCATCCTTAACCGCATACAAGGAATAATAAATATCATAACACCAACATATCAGGCAGGTTTCAGACTAAAACGAAGCTGTTGTGAGCAAGTATTAGTACTGACATCATACATTGAGGCTGGATTTCAGAAGACGTTAAAAACATCAGTAGCCTTTGTAGATCTAACAGCGGCATATGATACAGTTTGGCTGGATGGACTGCTACTTAAACTTAAAAAACATATACCCTGCAGGAAACTAACATCACTCCTGAAGAATATGCTGACCAACCGATTTTTTAAGGTCACCGTTGGACATAAGACAAGTAAGTCATTTACAATAAAAAATGGATTACCTGAAGGATCAGTACTTGCTCCATTGCTCTTCAACTTGTACACCAGTGACATGCCAGAAACAACCGGCAATAAATTCTGCTACGCTGACGACTTAGCTATCGCCGTCCAAACTGCCACATTAGAGGAAGGTGAGAGCATTCTCTGTAACGACTTAGAAACCTTGAACACATATTATAGAAAGTGGAGACTTTGTCCGAACCCAATGAAAACAGAAGTATGCGCATTCCACTTGAGCAATAGAATAGCACATAAGCAGCTCAAAGTGAACTTCTGCCACCAGAGGATGAAACATAATTTCTATCCTAAGTATCTTGGCATCACCTTAGACCGCTCCTTAACTTTCAAAAAAACACCTCGAAAACACAAGTCAGAAACTGAAAACAATAAACAACATCATGAAAAAGCTAGCTGGTACTTCGTGGGGAGCTGATGCGAACACACTACGAACAACCGCTCTCACCATGGTTTACCCTGTTGCTGAGTACTGTGCTCCAGTGTGGCAACGTAGTACTCATACTAGAAAAATCGACGTCCACCTGAATGAGTGTATGAGAGTAATAACTGGCACCCTAAAATCCACCCCAGTCTCCTGATTGCACCTGATCAGCAAAATACCACCTCCAGAGATAAGACGCCAAGAAGCAACGGCAGGTGAGTGGATAAAACTACACCATCCTGATCATCCACAGGATCTCCCAATCCACGAGGTTCTAAATAACTTACCACCCACTCGTCTTAAATCCGGTATGGCAAGATGTATTTGACTTTGATGTCATGGAAAAATGGCGACAAAGCTGGAACTCCGCATCTGTAAAACATCGAGATATTAAAGATCCCACAACTGGACTTCCAGGATTCCATTTAAATAGAGACCAGTGGGTCAAACTAAATCGCCTAAGAACAGGCCATGCGAAATACAACGCCATGTTGTATAAGTGGGGGCTTCAGGATTCTTCTGCATTTGACTGCGGTGCTCCTTCCCAGAATGTGGAGCATATTATCAGGGAATGCCCTCTACGGAAGTATGATGGACCACATGAAGATGTTTTTAGAGCTACAAGTTCCTTTGTAGAATGGCTGGAAGAACTGGACATCAACTTGTGAACGCTACCAACGTTTGTGTCATTGTATATATCTATTATTGTATTAGTTGCTTGCCATACGACAAATAAATAAAATAAATCTAAAAATTTGAGAAAAAGTGTAGCTTAATTTCTGCCAGCAACATACTTCCAGCTGTGAACCTCAGGTTGCGGTAGCGGACCTCCTCCGTCTAATGAATGTGTTAGACGTTAACTATACTCTGCAATCCACATAGCCAACTGTGATATGAACTGACTATTGTACAGGGAACATAGCATCTTTTAGCACCGGGACAGATCTCAGCTGCGTGGTACTGCGGACAGATCTTCCTTACAGGCGCTCTTCTTCTACCGGCTTTTAACAGCACTGTTTTGAGTTCGAGCATCAGTTTAGTTGTAAAGTGAAAAGTATATTTAGCTAAACTTTCCACGAGATCCAAAACGAATGCGCCCTCACTTCAGTTAGTATTCAAGAGTAATAAGTTTCACAGGAACAATAACCAGTTCGTCATGTGCACACAAAATACAAACATCTGTTATCGGTAATTTAAGAAGAAAAGATATGTGTCTCTTTTATAAAGGTTTCTAGCAAAATATATATATTTTTTAATAACTTAGATTCAAAAGTATCTTATGAAAGAAAAGTCAAACAAACATCTGACTTTGTTATCCATTTTTCAACACAAATTCAACTAAAATTACTATCACTCGACTTTTTTTTATATTCAATATTTCACAATTCTCTCAGACAGCACAAAATTTCTTTTTTCGCCTGTCTACGATTTAATATTAATTTATGCATCTCAGGAATATTACATCACATCACTGCATTTTTACTTGCTCGTTATTTTTTTAAATATTATAGTCAACTAGTAAATATGTGAAGAGAGCAAATATTTGAGATCTGAAGGAAGCCATTCTTCAAGAGATGAGTTTGAAAGGAAAACGGCAAATAAGATGAAAAGGCTATTACAATCTTATTTTTGCTGAAATGTACGATACATAAATAATTGTTTCATTCAAGCGGAAGACGAAGAAAAGTTTGTGAGGATGGAATGTATTATATAGATGCCAGCAAACTTTTTAAAATTAATTTGTTGTCTCTTCACGAACGGAATGAAAAGAGTTGGATATTACAAATGGCAAGGGTTCTTATTCTGCCCAGTCAAAGAGAAAGGAAGAATTTCATACGGAACTACGAACTTTCTGTAAAACTTACTTTCATTATCTAATCAGTACGACAGTTACGGCGAGTATTGAGTATTGAAGTGACTTAAAATGAACGTTCTCTGAAAGGTTAATTTATAATATAATGTAATGATTTAGATAATTCCAAGAAAAAAATATGCATAGCTAACAAGTGCAACAAATAAAGTTCTCAAGATTTTATAACAGGAGAATACAAAAGTCAGGCGATCATTATGCGTAATTCACAGAGTACCTTGTGTGTCACCAAGCGTGATTCGGGAGGACGCGGTTTCGAATCCCGGCTCGGCCTTTCAGGTTTGGGTTTTCCATGGTTTCCACAATTTACTCCACCGAATGTCGGTATTCTTCCTTCAAAAGGAACGGAAAAGAAATGAGATGAATTCAGGCATACTACCAAAGTAACTCCCACTGACAATTTGGCCTCCTAATTTATGGTGAACACAAAGTCAACAAATTCGCTGAAACTGTAAGAAATACAATAGTGTCCCACTTACAAATCAGTTAAATGACTGATGATGAATATCAGTTTAAATTCAGGATAGTACGATACCATTAGTACATGCCCCGGTAAACCTTTTGACAGCGAGAAATAACATACCTTTAAATGGTTACCATTTTTGGACACTTATCTTCATTTTTCAGAACGTATTTTACTCTTGGGGTCATAAGTGTATTATATTCGAAACCCCATCAAAAATTGACCAGCAGTTTTTATGTGAAACACGTTCAAAAAAACAAATGAACAGGCACGCTTTTCTTTATTTCTTAGTTCTCTGATGACGATAAAATACACCTCATTTTAATCCCCGCACCCTGGGCTGCGTAACGTCTGAAACTCCATGGAAATCGTCCAATTATCTTTGCGTGAATTGCGTCAGTGAAAAAGAATTTGTTTCTCGCAGTCGAGGTGCTTATAGCCAATTATATATAAAAGTCTAATGCGTTTAATATAAATAATAATACCAAGTTAATATACAGACATGGGGATGTAAAAAATGGATTTATTGGAAAAGTGAATCAATTATGATGCGAGTGCACGTGTATGTATTGTTTAGATTCGTAGAGCCAAGTGTGTGATTGTCATAAAAATGTATTGTGGACAGTGGTGACTGAAGGAATTCCGTGTTGAGACGGTCGAAGTTGAATAATTCGGCACCATTTCGCGATTGCTGGCAGCGAATTAAGCTCGGTCACCCATCAGTAAGTGTCCAGCGGGATCGGACGGAAGGGTGACGAGGAAAGTGCGCGCTGCACTTCCGCGCCACGCGTGTCGAGCGCCCCGCTGGTCTCGGCTTTGTCGGCAGATGTTGTGGCAAGTACCACTACCCGGCAAGCGGATAAGGATCTGAAAATGGATGAAGCCACTGTGTTCAGCAATCAGCGTATACACGGAGACGTGTATTCGGTTAGCAAAGACGTAATGCCGAGAAAGCGTCCCACTTCACCATAGAGGACAAATAATAAACAGCCTTGTGCCGTCAACTACAGGAAGGAGGAAGCGCGCAAATCTACTGGATTCAGCCTGGCAGTGACGAAACGTAGTACAGCAAAAACCAAAGTAAGTTAAGGCACAAAAGAAGAAGACCATGGAAGCCACTGAAAATTCTGCAGCTTCGGCCTCTGGGCGTAATGGAGTTAGGGCTGTTGATATTTTAAAAAATATCGGATTTTCGATATATCGATATTTTAAAAAATATTTATATCGGACTCGATATATCGAAGAAAAAGTATCGATATATCGACCCTATTATAAAAAAAAAAAAAAAAAACAATGTTACAAAAACAAATCATTTTAAAAAAGGGCGAAGTCTTGTAGCTATTTAATGATGAAGAGTTGTGAGATATTTTTCTGAATCAAGTTTTGATTTTATGAAAAAAATGGTTTTTCATGAAGTTACGGATAAATCATATTTTTTTAAATTGTGATTTAGCCATTATACTACTACTTTTCTAAAAGGAAAGGCGTAATGTTTATGATTTACTGGAAGCCTTGTGAATCCAGAAAGAGCATCGAGGGAAATCTTGGCTTTTGTGAGTTTAAAAGCTCAATAATGCAACATAGTAGAGGCATTTATTTAGGTTGATGTTCTATTATCAGAGTTTGTATGATGACCAAGTCACTTTTTTTTACAAGTATTGTTTTATGTGGAATTTAATTTCTTTTTGTAGGTTGATAGCTTATTCTGAGTCTTCTTACTTTTTGGACCAAATGTTTGCACCTTAACAAATATTGTGTATCAGAATTTATCAATATTCCTGCTTACGTCCAATTTTCATGTCAAAATACTTTCCTCGACAACGCACGCTCATGTAAAACAACGGGTTCTAGTCCGATTAGTTCTGTGCGAGCGACGCCGTGTCTGCATTGTTACCATCGGTGTAGGACTACTTGTAACTTCCAAATTAAATGTAGTAACAAAGTAAAATTAATTGTTTTTTTTATGCTTCTGATCTTTGTGCAAAACTGAAATTTAAGGCATATAACCTCATCAAGAAGAAAGCAATTAACGTACAAATTTTATCTAAGGCCTCGTATCCACTTGAGCACGCTCAGGCGAATGAGCCGCTCAATGAAGCGAGTGGCTCAAGTGTGGACGCCTGAGCACGCTCGCAACGAACGACAACGAGCGCGCTCGGGGCGAGCCGATCGGTTGTCGGTTTTTTAGAATGCTCAAAGGCGAGCCAGTGTTTGTTCGGCGCTCAGTGTGGACGGTATTTGGCGGTTTCTACAATGAGCGCGAGCACGTGGAACAATGAAACTTGCTTAACTCTAATTGATGCGTATGAATCAAAGAGGGTGTTATGGGATAGCTCCAGTATTATAATGGAACTAAAAAAGAAGGTGCATGGCGTGAAATCAGCGAGATATTAAACTTAGGTATTGATGATGTAAAGAAAAAAATAACAAACCAGCTACTAGGGTCATTCAGGCGAGGACGATAAATACAGAAGAGAACTTCTACAACGGGAAGTGGTAAGTCTTTTTTAATAGTATTTCTCACAGCTGCACGGATTTTGATTGAATTGGGTGTTACGTAATTCATATCCTAAATGTCTAAAATATATTGATTTTGTGCCAGGCTAATTCATCTATGGCAATATAATTGTTTTACATAATTTTTAATAAAAACTTGAAATTAATGCCATAATAAAAAAAGCATAAAAGTAACATTTAAATCTTTCTAAACACAAATTAAAAATAGGTACCAGCGTTTATATAATTTTGGAGTGACTCAATAGTGCCATCAAAGACTACCCGGTTTAATTCTAGATGGGGATACCGCTGCCTTGCGACTGTTAACGTGTCGTCATCGTGACGTCACGTTCACGTACAGTCAATTTTTGTGGCTATTGTGCCCTCGCTACGCTCGGTCACAATAATTTAAAGCTGTACAATATCAACATAAACTGATATCCCGAAGGTGGATCAGATGCAGGCGGCCGCTGGTAAGAGGCCGCAGATGTCCGATAACACAATCAGATGTTCAATGTTTCAGGTGAAGCTCGCATTTCATCATCATTCGGCAGTGAACCCGCTAAGATTAGCAATATTGGTTGTGTTATCGGACATCTGCGGCCGCTTACCAGCGGCCGCCTGCATCTGATCCACCTTCGGGATATCAGTTTATGTTGATATTGTACAGCTTTAAATTATTGTGACCGAGCGTAACGAGGGCACAATAGCCACAAAAATTGACTGTACGTGAACGTGACGTCACGATGACGACACGTTAACAATCGCGAGGCAGCGGTATCCCCATCTAGAATTAAACCGACTACCCGTACTAAACGGCTGATGCTTTGTTTATATACTTTGAACATATACTGCAGGCTTGTGTAGGGACTTCCTGAGGCTAGGAATCTTAAAGTTATTATAAATTTTATCTTCTGGTGGGATCACCTCACGCATAGGCGTATCGTGCATTTTAATATGAGGTCCAACTGATGACAGCAAATGTTCGAAATCGATCTCGTAAATTTTTGAAATAGCTCATTGTCTCCTTCTAAAGTCAATTCGTGAATTAAATTATTAAGATAATTTCTTCGCTGACGATGACTTTCTCTAATCCACCAATTTGGTAATTTTCTTCTTTGCGTTGACATCGTATGGATAATAATAAAAGCCACAGCTGCCGCGCGTACACCTGACAACACGTCAATAGACGAGCGTTTTCTGAGCACTGAAACCAGGCTCGTTCGACCAAAATTTCCTTTTTCTTGAGCGCGCTCAAATGAATGAGCGGCTCATTCGCCTGAGTGTGTTTAAGTGGATACGAGGCTTAAGACGTTTCAGCTTTTAGATTGGCATTGAAAAAACACAGGAACTATTCTTATACTGTGGGCATGAAACCAAGTATGTTTACCAAATTACCATTTTCTAGGACAACTGGATGTTGCTTAGAATTATGAGGAGAGAATGTCATAGTCATTTAAAAGAGTTTCAAATCCAAAAAAGTTCCAAACTAAGGTCGTGAATGAAGTAAAATTTTGCACCAAAACTCATGTCAGAAACTTCATTGAACATACTTTTCAAGAGCATGAACTCATGTTTTTCCCGTTGTTTCTTCTACTATAAATGGAGAACTCCCTACATTAATTGAAAATTTCCCCTTCTTTGATATTGCTTTGCAAATGGGTAACGCTTTACCATAATACAATTTTTTAAAGCTGAGATTCTAGGTGGAATGCAGGATTTAGGGCGAGGGGTGGGGGCAAACTGGGGTACTTGTTCTGGGCGATAACTTGAGGGATGGGGGGCGGCAAAATCGTCTCCAACAATGCGTTTGGCAAACAGTTAAAGTGATGACATCAATGCTTTTGGCCAACAATTAAGGAGGCGATTCTCGGCTGATTCTCGGGGTCTGGCTGGCAACAATGTTTGAAGAGGCAGCAATCTCAGTTTTTCCCCGGCTTGAAAATATCCTAGAGCCGCTACTGTCAAGGCAGTTCCTTTGGCGTTAACAAATTGTTTTTTAAAGGCATCAATCTACAATAATAAGTTTTTAGCATAGCGCTTTGTAAAGGCAATCCGAAAGTGGTAGATTCTTTTTTTCAATTTCTTATCTCAATAAATTCGTAAGTGATATAACAAAACTGGCTGTGACATAATTTTGGAGCTCAATTCTTCTGTTGGTATGGAACAAGAAGCGTATCCAATTGGCGCGAAATATTTAACTGTGGAGTGCCAGATACAGGCTTATAATTTCAGGGACATTTCTGGGTCAAAAAGTATTTTAGCGGTATGTTTAAAGAGTGAACAAAAATGCAAATTACTAAAAAATACTATTTTAGGTAAATATGCTATCAAACGTATATATACCACCTCTTTTAAGTTTATTAATTAAACTATGGTAGAAAGTCAACATCAGGTATTATGAATCAAAAGGAAAAATACTAAACTTAAAATAAAAATTAACCACCTCGTTAGGAATTTTTTACTTTGGTACAAAATCAACATCGGGCATTATCAATCAAAATCTCAAAAATATTAAACAAAAACTGAACACTACTGTTAGGCTCATTAATTAAAATTAGGTAGAAAATCAGCATCAGGTTTTATCAACAAATAAAAAACAATTAGCATCTATCTTTTGCTAAATCAAAATCAACATCAATCAAAATAGATCTTAATCAACTAATTTTAAAATATTTATTATTGTATTTTGCCATTTTCATAAATATTTCTCCGTCACTGCTTTGCAAAACTGATAAATTTCTCAGCAAGAGTCTTCAAAATTGATTGAGTTTGCAGTTCAGCCTTGATCAAATCCATGAACGTTCTGTTTCGCTCTTATTTCATAAATTATTCAACGCGCTAAAACTTGTCTCGTAAAAGTCATTGCTTGTTGGAATTGAAAAAATAAAACCAACTTTGTTTTTAAATATTCAAAATCATTAAAATGCTTATTCTAAAGAAATTGGCCCAGATTTTATCGTTTGGAAAGCCTTTTGGAAGAACCTGAAAACACGTTTCAGACATGTGAACTCTGTATAAAGGGAGTTAATGTTAACTGCGTCTAGAATTTTCTAAGTCCCAGAAAATTCAAAGAGTATTTTCGTGTCAGTTTCAATTCCTCTGATTTAAGGGACATTCAATCCTCCCACTGCAAGCATGGGATACTTGGCTTGGCCTCATGGCCACCGTGGTGAACTGACTTTGAGAAAAAAAACTAGTATACGGAAATTCCGGGACAGTAACGCATAATTCCTGGACACGAGATCAGACACAAAATTCCGAGACATTCCCGGATTTTCCGGCTATCTGGCAACCCTGCCCATACCTGGTACATTACGATTAGTTTCTTAATGCTAATACTTTTGCATTGATTGAATACAAATTTTAAAAACTTTTCAAAATGTCCAGACAAGAATTCTAATGAATATTTAATGAGTTATTTTACCTTCGTTTTTTACTTCTCCACAGGCCCGCCGCTAGCTGGTTGAGCGCCGGCGTGCAATAGCGATTATGCCGCCCCCTGTCCAACTACAGCCAGTGGTGGATATAGGAAATTTCCGAACCGGGTCAAAAAACTGTGATGCCGCATTTACACTCTCGCCTCGCGTCTCGCCTCGTGCCTCGCCTCGCGCCTCGTGCACGAGCGCTGACGCGAACTGCCGTTTACACTCTCGCAAGAATTCATTCATGGATGACTAGTGGGCGTGCCAGCTTTCGTGGTGGACTGTGGGGGTTTGGTCCAATAGCTAAACGCTTTCGTTATTTTTCTAAAAATTAATTGACTTTTTAAGGTTTTTTAAATAGATTTAATGATATATTTATAAACGTTTCTCGTGAACAAACCGAGTAATATTATTATTGATGCACAATATTACTCGGTTTGTTTCCCGAGAAACGTTTATAAATAAACAACGCCGAGAAAAATTGCATTCATTTATAGATTTAATTATGTTGATTTGCATCTTAAAGGAGCTAATAAAACGCTTATAGGTTACCAAAATGTTCTTTGTGTCATTATTGATTGAAAACTTTTAACTTCTGCGTTACAATCTATTAAGAAGAAAATTTCAATAGTTTCCCGAAATATTATCTATAAACGATAATAACTCCAGAGGATATTGACAGATTCAGTACCCACCTCAACTAACTTTAGACATGGAAAAACGATTTGTAGATATTTTGAAATTCAATGTTTATGACTGAATGAAAAATCCTTCTACCGCAAATATTGAAGAAGCTGTTAGAACTTGACAGGAAGAAGGTTTAGAAATCGTATGTGACGCAGAAAGTAAACATAAATTCGATAGTGATGGATATGAAAAACCCGTGCCAAAATAATTAAAAAAAACACCTGTCATATCAAAATGTATGACAACTGATATTCAGTTTAATGAAAACTTTTCCTTCATATCTCATGTAATCAGGCATTTGTGCTGGTAATCATATTGTAGCCAAAGAAAGAAACCGAAAGAGGAGACCTTTGTTTGTTCCTTGCAAAATTGACCAAGATATCCAGTTTTTATTTTAACATAATCTGCCTTAGGAATATCATTAATAAACCAAATAATAAAATCTAATTTCACCAAACTTCGTCCTTTTATATACGTAAAGTATAAATAAAAAGACAGATTTAACTATAGTGAGTAGTTTTATAAAGACTTATTGTGCCAAACGTAGCGAAAGTCAGACAAAGTATTTGGCAAATTATTATTATGGGCTTTAACTCGCTGTACGTCTGTTTCATAAGGTATACATTGATACAAAAGTGGGCGGTAGGTAAAAAGGTTGACTACCTCTGCTGTAAACAATGTGCTCGCGCCTTTGACTCGCGCCAAGAGACCGCCACTGAGGCGAGCGGCACTCGCGAGCTTAGACGAGGCGAGGCGAGACTACGCGAGTGCACCGTTTACACTCTCGCGTTCGCGGTGTCTCGCCTCGCCTCGTCTAAGCTCGCGCGAGAGTGTAAACGCGGCATGAGATTGCCGCCCCCATTGTTACCATTCCGAGTGTCGCCGCCGACCACCCGAAGCAGCTGTTGAGCTAAATAAAAAAGGGTCGCCCGCTACATAATATGCTGCCTTGCACCCCCGCTTACGGCGGCCCTGCTTCTCCATGTACTCGGATCATAAATTGTTTCTTAAAATTCTATCTATGAAAATGTATTGCATGTGAAACACAGGTAATCGTTTTCCCTCCAATAATAACTTGGAATATTCTACGATGAAAACGGAAAATAACAACTTATTTTTAAAAAATATCGGACTCCGATATCCAGATTTCAATATCGATATATCGTCCTAAAAATATCACTCATAAATATCGATATTTTTAAAAAAAATATCGATATATCGATATTTTATCAACAGCCCTAAATGGAGTCAGAGGGCGTCGTTCTCACATCCAGAATTGGCAGCCAAACAAGGAAGGCATCATAATGACGAAGAAGACAGGGAAGCCCCCACCATCATTGGACCCAGCCTTGACAGTCGACGATCAGCCGCGAATGGAGCCGAGATGCGACTCCATCCCACCTGTAGTAGTGGAATTCGCAGAAAACTATAAGACTCCTCATGACCGGGTGGCAGCTGTCATCAAGAGTCCATTTGCTGCTAAAACAGCAGGTGGCAACAAAATTAAATTCAGCATGACTACTGCCGTAAACTTTGTGGCCGTCACTTCTCTCCTTCAACAGTGCAACATCCCGTACTACACCTTCCCAATCCGAGTGGTGAAATTATTGAAGGTGGTGTTTCGTGGCATTCCTAGGACTCTGCCAACAGAGACATTGAATGAAGAGCTGACAGAAATCGGCTACGACGTGAGGTCCGTAGCTTAACTTCGTCGTCCCGGCAGCAACGAAATAATGCCACTTTTGATAGTAGTGTTACCAGTCCTGCCCGAAAATCGCACAATATTTCAAGTTGACAAGCTATGCAACCTCAGAGTATCGACAGAGAAACTACAATCGTCGTCTGTACCGCAGCAGTGTTTTAACTGTCAGCTGGTTGGCCATTTTGTACGCCATTGCAAAATGCGTCCGATGTGTGTGAAGTGTGCGGGACAATACGACGCAAAGGACTGCCACACGTAGAAGTGCCATGATCCACCAACCTGCTGAAACTGCCACGGTGACCACGTTGCCAGTTGGAAAGGCTGCCCAGCCTATAAGCGAGCCCGCGATCGTCAAAGAGGAGTGGAGACAGAGGCTCCTCAGAGGCGTCTACAACAACAACAGTTAAATCAACAACAAATGTTGGAGTTCAGTGAACTATCAAACTCCGAATCAACGAAACACAATTCCCAGAAACTGAAGAAAACGAAGATGCCGAAAGGCAAAAAACTTCCAAAGTGCAACCAGACTTATCTTTCGCTGAGGTAACCAAAGAAGTAATTGATACTTTGCCCTCCAAACAGCCACAGCACCAAGACACTTCGGCGCAGGGACCAGTTGCAATGACCGTACAACCGATGAGATTGCAAACTGTACCACCAAAGCGTCAGAAAAGATAAGGTCCAGCAGCCAGCAGAAGCAGCAGAGAAGAACGAAACAAATTTCTGGAGACTAGTCAATATGCTTTAGAATATACTCAACATAATGGTAAGCCTCCTAACGCGGCTGGATAGAATGTCTTCTTACATCACAGTTGCAGTAACGTCGGTGCTTGTCAACACCACCGTAACCCAGCAACGCAACCATGAATAGGAGGCCCCACATTCATAGCCTCACTCTCTGTGTGTGGAATGCCAACGGCATTCATGGACAATCGCTCGAGTTTAGACAATTTATGCGGGACGAAGATGTGGACATTTGCCTCGTCAGCGAATCCCACCTGAAGCCGTGCCTACGGGTGGTAGCACCAAACTACTGCTGCTACCGGAAAGACCGACTGACAACCGGTGGGGGTGTAGCGCCGTACATAAAACGCGGTATTCCCCACTGCGAAGTCTCTCTTCCTCCTCGTCAGCAGGTAGAGGCTGTCGCGATACAAGTAAAAACATCCTCAGGCGCTATCACCGTCCTCGTAGCCCACCGACCACCACGCAGAGTGCTTGACGAAGCCGACATCTCCGCTCTTTTCACACTTCCTGGTAAAATCCTCATTGGCGGAGATATGAATGCGAAGCACCAGGATTGGCATAGCAGAACTGCTAATCGGGCTGGAAACCTCCTAAGACGACTAGCCTACCGCCACAATCTATGTATATGGGCACCTATGAAACCAACACATCATCCTGCAAATCGAAGTCAGCCTGATGTTCTTGACATTGATGAAACAAAGGGAATCACAGGTTTGGTATCGGCAACAACCCTTAAAAGACTATCGTCGGACCACTCTCCTGTGCTACTTGAGGTCGATGTGGGGAGTGGCAGGCAAAGAATCAATCAATTCCTAATTACAAGCGGACCGACTGGGATCAGTTTAGGCAAGTCGTAGCGACGAAACTGGAAGCGGATACAGTGGAGGGTGTAACATCACAGAGAGAATTACAGTGTAATAATATCGCAGGCACGCGGGAGGATTATCTCAGGAGTGAGAGAACAAAAGAGGTAGACATTTGTTTGGTTGGGGAAAGTGAGAGAGCGTATGCAGTATCAGAGTGGATTGAGAATTAAATATATATATATCTGGTGGTTTGCGACGGTCTACGGTATCTGAGAGAACTAGAATGGAATAAACAGTAAATGAATAAATGATAGATTCTTTGATTTACGTTACATGGCTCAACGTGACAGATACGAACCTGCAGTTAAAAGTGGAAATTACGAAGAGTGTAATTAGCACGAAAACGCGCTAAAAAAAAAGATAAGTGGTGAAAGAAAAAGGAATCGTTTAAGACAAACCATAATTGTTGAGAGTATAAGTTGCTCCAACGAACTGAAGGTCAGCGACCGTAAACCGAGTTTTGGAAGGCGGAGGAAAGCAGAGAGGTTGAGCGAAGACTACACTATACTCGACGGTGGCGGCGCTTGGTGGTGGCTGAAGGAAATACTCAGTCGACACAGGAATTCATTCTGCGTGGGTGGAGCCATTGCTGAGCGGTAATAGCAGTCCGAGCGTTCCAGATAGCGGCGACGTCTCATCAAAAGGAAAGAAAGACCATTTTATTGATGCGCGCGCAAGCTGACTAGCAATTACATCCCTAAAATTTTTCTCTTACGGAAAAAAAAAAATTCTATGAATCATTCTTTGACATCGTATCTCATCTTGTTGTCATCAGTGATGACAGATTAGCCTTGTCATAAAACTGACAAGGAAATAATTTTTTTCTTTTGAGCCATAGACTGTTTTTTTTTACTGCCTAGGAAAGTGCTTGTGTAGTCAAGGAGTATATTTGCATAACTTGTAGTGTTGGTGTAGTTCCTTTTTTCAGTATAGCTTAATATTGTTCTGGGTAAAATGAATAGTCAATCAGAAGAGGTTACTGTAGCACAGGAGGAAATTCCTGAGCATAGTGATGTGTCAGTAGTGGACATGCTTCGTGCATTTCAGGAAACATTTATGAGGTCCTTTCGGGAAGAGAATATTGCCTTTCAAAAGTCGCTTAAAGAGGAATTGATCCATTATAGGGTTCAACTTTTTGTTAAACAAAATATTGAACCCTCTTCCAAACTGAACCAGTATCATTCTGATAAGGCGGAAGATTACGGTCGGGATTTGGGAGAAAATCTTACGGGGAAGTACTCGATAGCAAAAGATAAGAAAATTTTTTTGGTCCAGGAAGCAGCTCATGCTTCATCTGACATCTTGCCTGTTAACTCTCAGCTTATGATTCAAATGAAACCAGTTAGTGTTCAACCAATTTCAGACAAGACTTGCTCAGCCACAGATATTCTTATAAGTAATATTGCTGGAATTTCTCTAGAGAAGAGCAAGCTGGCAGTAGGCGTTGAGAATTTATCATGCCAGGTGGAAAAAGTTAAGGCATCTACGACAGTGTGGGTGAGTGATAGGTTGCAGCTGCAGGTACCGATTTCTGTGGAGAAAGAGGTTGAGAAAAGTTTAAAGGTTCTAGTGCCCGAAGTTGTGAAGGAAGAAGTTGCTAAATGTCAAATTGCCCTAAATGTTAATTCAGTCAAGGCAGAACTGAAGAAGGTGACACGCGGCAGAGAAGAAAAATCAACCGGGATACGGGTAGTCTCGTGGGGAGACGCTAGATCCGTCAAGCACAGAAAGGAATGCTTTGGTTTGGAAATAACCCGTGACGTGATGGAACAAGAGACGGGCGATCAAGACATTCTTGATGAATTCTTCGATGTGTTTTCCGATGTGCCCGGACGCATTAGAGGCTACAGTTGTAAACTAAAGGTCAAATAAGGACTGTTTCTTTATGTCTTTGACTTTGGGAGTGGCAAATATAGCTTGGTTGTATTTCCCAAAATTACCCACTGTCTACTGCAGGCCAAGCTATGTCAGTTTGCGCGTAGCGTTTGGGTGTGCAGTGGTGCGTGTTCTGATATTTGTGTTTTTTTTTTTAAATATCATATTTGTGTGTTTTCATGTTCTGATTTTTAAATTGGTGCTGAGTTTTCTATTTTGAACTTAGAATTAAGGAATCTGTGGCTTAATGTAATAAAATGTAGCCACGCAACCACCAGATATTCATCTTTAAATGTTATACCAGTTATTCAATTTTACATATTATACCAGATGTTCATTTTATGTATATTGTGATGGGTGTTTTATGTGAACTACACTCAGATGTTAGCATTTCAAAAAAGGTTTAATTTAGTGACGAAGTTTTGGGCTTTGTCAAGCCCGTCATTCGTCAAACCGCACCGGTTGGGATGTAACATCACAGAGAGAATTACAGTGTAATAATATCGCAGGCACGCGGGAGGATTATCTCAGGAGTTAGAGAACAAAAGAGGTAGACGTTTGTTTGGTTGGGGAAAAGAAGTGAGAGAGCGTATGCAGTATCAGAGTGGATTGAGAATTAAATATATATATATCTGGTGGTTTGCGACGGTCTACGGTATCTGAGAGAACTAGAATGGAATAAACAGTAAATGAATAAATGATAGATTCTTTGATTTATGTTACAAGGGGAATGTTGAGGAGGCTCTAATTCTTCATCAACACCGTAAATGAAGCTATAAAAGTCGGCACACCACTGATTTATCCACGCATGGAGCGTTCCTGCCAGCTTCCACCACACTTCCTTGTTCAGATCAGAAACAAGAATCGGACTGCGAAGGAGGAATCGTGCCACTCGCCGCCTCCTCAATCAACTGCAGCGAGAGGTGAAGGCAGCATTGGTAGAACAGAGAAATCGTGGGTGGTCCGCACGTGTTGCAGTGCTGCGTCCAAACAATGGCAGCATGTGGAACGAAACTAGGCGGCTCACCCGCCGGAGGAAGCTGATACCACCACTCCACGGCGAACGCGGTCTTGTTTACTACCGGAAGACAAGGCTAACGCGCTCGCCGACAGCTTTGAGAAAATCTTCCAGCCTGTCTTTGGTGAAGTTACGACCGCCACATCGCCACACTATGTCGCCGACTGCGACGGTACATATCAGCCAACGAAGACCATGACATCACCGAGATTGAACCATAGGAAGTAGCTAGCTACATCGCCGGGTTGAATCCACGAAAGGCACCTAGGCACGATTAAGTGGACAATCGAACACTCAGAAACCTACCACCAGAAGCCATCAACAACTTGGCGCGACTTTTCTGCGAAATCCGACTTTCCCGAGAGCATGGAAGCATGCCATTGTGGTCGGTACCCATAAGGCTGGGAAAGATCCAATCTTTCCCCGATATTACTGGCCCATCAACATGCTTCCCGCGCTTAGCAAAGTGTTCGAGCGAATTCTGCTGAAGCGTATTGACACCTATATTCAAGCTGCAGGTGTCATTCCCGATCACCAATTTGGGTTCCGTGGAGGGCACTCCACAACGCAGCAGCTGATGCGTGTTGTGGAGACAGCGACAAGGGCCTTCAACGAGAGAAGCTATTGTGGTTTGGTGTTGATCGATGTCGCCCGTGTACTCGACTCAGTGTGTAATACGGGTCTGCTCTGCAAGATGTACGAATGGGGCTTGCCTGGAAACTACGTGAAACTGATCTGTAGCTACCTGTCGAGGCGCACCTTCTGCGTCAGGGTTGGAGATGCCGTGTCAACACGACGGCGCATTCGTGCAGGTGTACCATAGGGTTCAGTGCTGGATCCTGTTCTTTATACCCTCTACACAGCAGACATTCCATCACCTGCGAATGTGAAAACGACCACGTACGCAAACGATACGGCATTCTTTACATCCAGCCGCAGCAGAGCCATCGCCACGAAAAGATTGCAGGAAGCTCTTCAGCAGACGATAGCCGGGGCTAGGAGGTGGCGGTTAAGTATAAATCCCGTCAAAACGCAAGCGATTATGCTGAAGCGACGCCTTGGACGCCGCGGACAGCAACTACCACACCTGCAGTTAGCTCTCAATTGATCGTCTTCAGCGGAGTATGTTCTCGGCTGAGCCGGCCTTCGAGATGGCCTTCAACATGGCTAGTTAGTTGAGTATCAACCATCAGTCAGTTTTCGGCATCAGTTATTCTGTCAGTAATGGGTGTAATGGACACTTGCTAGCAGAAACGCGACATATTTATGTATTGTTCGGTGGTAGGACAACATTCGAATTATACGATTCAGAAAGTAATGTTAATTGCTTAGTGGTACAGTTAAAGAATGTTCTGACTCAACCACATCGTAACGCGCTTATTTCCATAAGGATAACGTCATAACCCAATCGATCCTAGCCACGTGCACAGAAGCACGTTAAGATTTCACTAGTGTGTGGTGTCAAAGTTTCTGAAAAAGAAGATTTTCAAGAACACGTCTCCAGACTAGTCAACCGGACGCAGTCCTTTCGGCGATATTCAGTAAAAAAATAATCACCATTTACAAAAAAAAAACTCGGTTGGTCCATCTCAAAACCCACAAAATTTCCCTCGCTCGTGCCCGTTGTAGGGTGGTGTGTGGCACGAGTGGTTGCTATTATATTAACTATCCAACATTACTAACAATTTTCCTCTAACTTTAAGTTTAACTTGCAACCGAAAAGGGAGGGGGGGAAAGGTGATTAGCTAGGAGATGTTAATTCTAGCAATTTATATCAGGATCTGACACCAGGTAATCTTTGATTACGCAGAGATCACCAAACTGCGATTGATTTTATACTTAACTTACCTCGTGGAAATAAAGCTCCGTTTACTCTTCTTTATAGTATCAACTTCCGTTACCAAAATACTAAATCAACATTATTATCATGAAACACAATACAATGACTGAATGTGTGGCTATGGATTCTTTAGTCTACGAGTGTTATTGACACCAAAGATGATGCGGATAAGTTACAAACCATTTAATATAAAAAACCTAACATACATTTTAGTCCGATTCCAACTAACTAACCTAAAGAGAAAATGACACGTCTTTGCATTCTTAAACTGAATTTACTGCTCAAGGTTACCACATTATTACTGCCTGTACTTTAACGAATGCTTCCTACAATCAATCACTTATTACTTCACAACCATTAACACAAATAGGCCGCTCTCTCTCTCACTCATACACAATATCCTCTGAAATACAACGGCGACTGAATAATTCTTATAACTGGCGGCAACTTCTACCAACACGTATAAATGGAAGCCTAATCAACCGAATAAGTTACACCGGGGCAGTTGAGCTACTTTACTACATATCATCCAACTTCAAACCAACACTTTTGGAGACAAACTGACTAACTCGGAAACCAAACTGATTGACTTGGAGAATAAACTAATTGACTTGGAGGACAAACTAACTGACTTGGAGAACAAACTGATTGACTTGGAGGTCAAACCGAGGCTGCTGCGTGTCTTACCTTCTGTAAGCGACTACATGGTTACTGCACGCTGTTCCGGAAAGAATGAAGAACGACTGGAGCGTGTAGGCTAGCTTTGTACCAAGCCTAAAAGTGCTGACGAAAGAGCGTCACCACGTGACTTATCGCGTGATAGAGCTTCCGCTGGCTACTAGCAGCGACTTCCAAACGACTTACAACGCGCACATACAATGACAAAATTCACGTACCAACTCTCGAATAAAATTAAATCCTGTTTATTTTCTTGGTTCCCTTACACCGTACACGCTAAAAAATTGGGTCACTTTAATTTGTTTGTGCATTTTGTGAGGAACGAGTGCCTAAAGTCTTTAAAAATGCCTTTCCGTCGGTCACCGTCTATCCATGTGAGTGAAAAATGTGAAGAAAATGAAGAAGACGTCATAAAGAAACCACTTTCGATGCGGATAAGATTATTGACAAGTTGATTCAGATTTTCATGTTATTCTCTAACCAACAAACTTAATTTTGTAGTCCTTAACGGCAAGTTTTTAAATTTACATAACGGTGCCAAAAGCACGTCAGCTAAAAAAAAAATAAGTAAGTCAGTGAGGCATTAACGAAGCTGAATAACTTTAATTGTGACACATTTCGTCTTCATAACAAATTGACTGTTGATCCTGATTGCTGTATGGCGTAATAACAATTTATTTCTCCAGCGAATTCTCCATAGTTTTAGTAAAAACTGTTGTTCGATACCATTAAGGAATTAACATTACCTTATTATTGAGTAATTCGAATTTTATCCTATGTATTCGAACCAAGTTTGAGCAGATTATCAGTTTAATATAACAGCAACATAAACCTATTTTAAGATCGAATCTGATGCTTACTTGACCTTTCTTTTAGCCTTATCGAATCATGGATCCAGGTGAGATGACATAATTTGGCATCTGGAACAGTATATCGTTGCCATTAGAGTTTTCTGAATCATGTTCTTAATGAAAATTTATAATAAATTTTCTCCTAATATTCAGTTGGCTACTAGTTAATGCATACAAATATACTGGTCCATTGCGAATAAATTGACAAATATTTATGCTTTGGTGCTATTTATGTCTTAGTAGGTTAGTCAAAGCTTTCAACAGTCAGGCTGACAGCTAGCTTATGATTTCATTTAGACATAAAAATAAGTTAAGAAAAAGATTAAACAAAAAGTAAGCATACAAATATTAAAGGCGTAGTTGGACAAGGAATGTTGTAAATATTGTTTATTTTCTCTCACACTATTTAGTCTATTTTTATTTGTTGATTAATACGAATAATTTATCTTAGGACTTAAGTTATTAATTTACAATGTGCCATTAATCCCGCGTAAATTTTTATAAGTTGATAGTGAAGAAACTCCACCTGTAGGCCGCTTGGAACGTGATAAGTCCAAGCAGTGTCAAGGAGGTGCAAATTGGGAGTCCATCATTCATCTCCCGGAGCTGCTCGTTAAATTAACATCCACTTAAAATTCGTGCACGTGGCTACGAACTCGTGTATGTGGCCGTATACAATCTCTGGAATCTAAACATTGATTCTGAATGAGCGCCAACTATGCCAATGAAAATGGATAAGGAGGAAACAATAGCTTATGGAGTGATTGACGTAGCTGAGTTACAAAATACACTGGTCTCTTTACACATCTTGTAATTAATTTAGCTGCTGCAATCTTTCTCGTGTATATGAAAGTATTATGAAGGCTATTCTCCTTCGACAGCCGGACGCAACACCCAGAACGTAGACAGTTGCCATAGCATAGCTTCCTTGACCGTTGCTAGGCGAAACAGCTAGTGGCCACTGTAAACCTCAGTGAATTATTTATTTCGTTCAGTCAGAATTTGCTCCTATGTCTAAATCCACATCGGCCGTCCTTCCCCCCCTCCCCCCCGCAGGATCATAAAGTGGTACAGTTCCTCGCAATACTGTCTTTCGCACCATTTCATTGGGGAAGAAGTTCCGAGCTTGTTTTTGCTCTTATCTGTTCTTTTATGAATCTTTTGATCTTCAGTAGCTCCACAATTCGTTTCCATAAATAAAGTCTTCAAAATTCAAGTTGCATCAAATAGTAGTAAATGCTGTTATAAAACTGCTAACACTTCCAAGATTTACCTTTATTATGCGTTGTCGTATCTTAATGGTGAGACATACGTCGCAAAATATTCTCATTCTGTTAAATGTTTTCCCAGCTGCGTCAATTTTGTAGGCAATTTCTCTACAAAGAGTCAGATTTCTGAGATTGTGCATCCTAACTACTAAACTTAAGTCTTTTTTTTTATGGCATAGTGAATCATCTCGGTGACGCCGAAGAATGTAGACTAAGACATTTATTTTAACAATACTGAAGTCAACACCACGTTTATTTTCATCAAGGTAAGCGCCATTCAATTAAGTGTGAGATAATTGCCATGGCACTGATGTTTACACTTAGTTCCATATCATCGGGATCTCCTGTTAAAGATGAGTTCCGTGCTGCAAACTCTCTAAATTTTTAAACCTGATGCGGATTTCCTCTGTCTGTTATTAATAAATGTTTCGCATCATTATATCATTTTTTATTATTCGCATTTATATTTCGGGAGGGGAGGGGGAAATGAAGGTAATAAATTGACTGAATAAAAAAGATATTTTCATTTTGTTCAATAAAAAAACCGTGTGTGATAAAACTTGATGATGATTTTGAGGCCTCTAAGGTGATACAGGGAATAAGATACATTTAGTATAATAGTTTCAGTAATGGAGCAACAGGACACAGGGAACAAAAGAATGAAGCTGTTATGTGTTCCATTATGGCTGCAGAAGGAAAAATGTATTATTCAGATAAAAATTTGTATGGTCATTCTAAGAAACTGAAGATGGGAAAGGGTAGAGAGGAGATGTTTAGAGATTAATGGATAAAGACATTTAAGAAGTTATTAAAGATATGGAAAACGATTTCTTTGGTGAGATGATCACGGAATGTGAGACAGAGCTAGAAGGTGAAATATCAGGTCAGATGGATTTTAACGTAAGGAGAAATGAGCAGACTAGAAAATTAGAAGTAGCTGAATAAGTTAAAAAAATATCGAGTGGCAAGTATGTATAATATTACCATAATTACAGGATTGATAAGATATGAGCAATAAGATGACGCATTGATGCTTATATGAGCTCTTTCTTCCCTCGTTCTTTTTGAGATTGGAATGCACAGAGTAGATATTACTGTAATTTTGGTGCAAAGCACCTTCTGCCACCCACAAATTTGTTAATTGCAGAGTACATATGTAGTTGTAGATGAAATGAACAGTAAATTCCAAATGGATAATGGACCAGTGTGCAGCTCCAACGCATTTGAAAGAACAATCATGGAATCGTAGTTAATAACATTAAAATTATTTGTGTGAATCAGTATGTTACTTAGTGGGTGCAGCATTTAAGAAATAAAGAGTCAGGGTAGGAAGTGCAGTATCAAGAGAAGTAAATGTGAAGTCAAAAGACGGAACCAGATGAAGAACGGTAAAGTCCGAGTACCTGGAGTTCGAGAGGAAGTGGATTCTATCGCTGGTTAGCCATATATAGGATGAATGTAGTTTCTTTTAATCACTACAGACTAATGCCGGTATGATTGCTATATAAACCCAATGGACCATTTTCTCTACAATCATTACCATCAACGTTCTCTCGGTTCCAATGACATCGACGTCAACGAGTCGTCCTAATAAAAAGAGAGAGACGAATGGTGTCATAGGATAGTATATTGCAGTCACCATTACCAAATGATTAGGATTTGTTCGTCTGTCGGTTGCTTCAAGGGTAGTGATGTTCCGATACCATCAAAGTATCGATACCTACTCAAATGAGTAGTACTCAATTTTTCTTACGGTACTTACTCATATGAGTACCGTAAAAGTATCGATACTTACTCATATCGATACTTTTTAAAATTAATGTCGAAATATAAAAAAATATGTGACATGTTGCTAAAGTATTTATTTTATTTGCCTAGTGTAATAAAATCAAATAACACTCAGTAAACATTTTAATTTATTTATTAAAATTATAATAAAGCTCACATCGTCAGCATACTTTGAAGGTTTTGTATTATCTTTAAACATTTATTTATTATAGGTTTAACACTTTTAAACAATAAAAGTTCGCTTTTGGAAGGTTTCGGAAAAAAAAGCAATTGTTCCAAATATTTTGGGGACAGCTTGTTTCTTTTGTTTGTCATTGTTTCACCCGCATTAGAAAACAAACATTCACTCAATACTGACGTTGCTACAACAATAAGATACTGCTGTGCTTATTTATACAGACAAGAAAATATAAGTTTCATTTCTTCCCATTCTGTAAATGGATTGCTTTTTAGAGACATTACTGTGTTTGACAAGTAGAGAGAGACTTTGTCACTACGGTGCGTTTTCTTTTTCTTTATGATGTTTACAGAAGTGATATTCCTGTGAAACGCTAGCTGAAGCAGCTTCTTCTTCCGATTCACATGGGGTACGTACTGTAGTTGCTTATGAACCATTCCTTTTAGTTTTTGTGTGGGGCTGCGCGGGAGCAGCCATTGGCCAGGTATAGTGAAATGTGCGCCAAGTCCAACTTTATTACAACGAAATAGGGACCTAAAAAAAATTATTTGAGATTAGATTGCCTATTCTAAGACTGCTTTTCAATGCTACCAACTTGACGTCAGCGGGAAATTAGTTTCGCAAGCGCGACTGAGTGGCGCAGCAGGGATGATGCGTATAGAATTTAACACCGGGTGTGTTTCGATTCGATACAAGTACTTTTCTTCCGATACCGTGTAAGTATCGAATGAATAAATTCAAATACGAAAAGTACTCGGTATCGAAACAAAGTATCGAGTACTTACTCGTATTTACTTGTATCGGTTCATCACTATTTAAGGGTAGGCGATCTGTGGTCTGCCGGGGGATAGTCTCCGATACTAGTACACAGTGGGCCTCGACCCGTCGAACAACGGTCCCACAGCCAACTACTAATAACTACTAATGTCGTGTTGACGGATACATTTCGTGGTCAATAAACCTACTGAGCTGATAGTCTTTTGTCTTTGACTCTGACCGTGGCATCGCCGCCTCCAATTGGTTCCCCATGGGTTCCGTTAAGTGGCTAAAGGTGCTTTTTCTAAGGGGAAGTCCGACCCTCCTTTTAGGGAGGCAGGGTAATTCTTCCATAATTGCTCCTCTGAGAATGGGCTGAGATGGGTGGTGGATACTATACGGGAGTTTTGGGCGAAATCTCAGATGACCTCTGCCTACAGCAACTACATCTGCATCCTAGGAACTCCGTGACAAGTAACAAAAAAAAAAAAAAAAAAAAAAAAAAAAGAGTGACATGGTGCGTTTTACCAACTACTCATCTCATTATTCTGACACCGTATATAACATGCAGAATACTCGCACCTGGCTATCTTAGATTCTTGACACCTGTCGGACAGGTCTGTTTGCATACAATGGCTGTCCTGGCAAATGTGCACATTAACGTCTCAGTTAGCGAAGAGATGCACGTCCTCTTGTACTCAAGTGTGCCTTACCGGTTGGCACCCAAATCTCCTGGAGAAAAATCGTTATTCTAAAAGAAAGGCTAATATTTTTGGAGTGAATTTGTATCGCTTGATTTCCCTAGACGTGTCGAGGTGAGGAGTTGTTTTGTAGTGGCCTCCCAGCTCTTCGGAATAGTACCGTTTGCAGCCTTAGGAAGGAATGGAGGTACTTTCGAAAAAATAAATAACTATTGTCCATGCTGTATTATGCTGTTTAGGTGTTAATAGCGCTCCTGGAACGATTTTCGTGTTACATTACCTCAATATTTACTTTAACTGTAGTTGGCATACTCATATCATGAAGCCAAATTTTTATATGTTTTTGTAATTATGAGGGATGGTAATGAGTATCACTTCGTCTCTGTGATCGCAGCAACCTTGAACCACTCTGTTAGTGAAATGTGTGTTTTGCAATGCGGTTACATCACAATACGCCCAGTTGATTTTGGAAAAGAAGGATTGTAATTAGGATTTCAGCTCTGTCTGAAGCCATTTATCTTCCATTTGTTATTCATCTTAAAGCAATGAGTAAAATAGATTGATGAACATTCAAAATGTAAATTGTGATCTGTATCTCCTTTTTTTTTCTTTTTTTTCTTCGTGCTTCCACCAGCACATGTCGCACGTAACAAATAATAGTAATATTGTGCATGGTCATGCATCAAATAATATTTTAAAAGTTCCAGTCAACAATCAAAACAAAACTTAAACATGCAACATTAAAAACTAACCGTCAATTTTCAACTTCCATATTACTCTCTCAACTGCACATGCGACCTGATGAAAAGGTAGAAAAGTTTTTTCGTTCCGTTGCCACGTTCCACAATCACGCGTTTGTTTGCTGATACTGAAACTTGTGTGGTCCGATCCGTACCTGATATCTACCATAGTTGTGGCGATGCTGATAGCAAAATACGAAATGTGAAATTTCAGGAAAACTTAGTGACAGTAATTCTTTACAAACAAACACATGTTATTAAGACATTTCGTAAAAAGAGTAATGTACCGTCCCTAACAATGTCTAGAGTATACAAATACACAGGCTATATTGTAAATGATTCTTTGCTAAGAGTCAAATGGTGTGATTCCGTTGCGAATACCCAAACTTCAAGCCATGCTCGGTTTGTTATTTTTTATTTTCCTTTACTTTTGTTGCTTATCGTTCTTGAGTATGATAATTAGTCTTGTTTTAATTATTGTATTGAAACTACGAAAAGCGGAAGTTGCAGTTGACAGTGTTGACGGGAACGCGGCGTTCGGACAAATGGTTAAGTAAGTGAACATGCACTTAATATACTAACTACAGGAGACACAAGTTTATTTCTGGATGTAATTTTGCGAGTGATGATTTAAAATACGAAATCAATAATAAACTAAACTCAGTGACCCGTCAGTGTGCTGAGGAGCCGCCCTCTGGATCGGGGAGGTACAACGGGACCGGGCATGAGGCCAGGTCCTCGTATCAGCAGTCCTGACTGCGGATTTTAGGTGGTTTCCCGCAATCATCTCAGCCTCATAAACTATACATATGAAAAACAAAAATAGACTTATCATACAGAACACAAAGAGATACCCGTTTCGTAAACAGATGGAAACCCAAGATTTTTCTCCAGTAGATTACGTACGCCGGCCTAAAGATTCGGTTAGACTTCGGAATTCAGTTCCTCCCACCTCCCTATACAATGTCTCGTGCTGGTGACATGTTTAAATAGGAGGCCAGTGTACACAGGGTCCTTGGTGGCTGAATCGGAAAAGAGCTAAACTCAGTTTACAACCAAAGGTTGGTTGAAACCAGATATTCGGCGGCAGGACGGCCAGTTCCTTTCCCCCGGGACATTTAGTTTAACGTAAAAACTTCACATGATCAAAGTCCGGAAAACTTCTGATCGCAGCGGTGTTTGGGGCTAAGATGCTAAATTTTAAACGCAACCAACTGAACAATCGAGCCATCCAACCTCTCGAAATTAGTAATGTAAATCTCCATAGCAGAAACTTTCGATCTGAGCTTAATGTTTTACTGAATTTGAGTTCTAATATACATGGGAGATAGAGTAGAATTAAAAACCAAATATGAACAGTAGAGATAAGAAAATAAAGAACATTTCTGCGCCTTGCCTCACAAAAAATTCCCACATAATGTTTTAAAGTCGGTAATATCAAGAAGGCTCTGATCTTCGAGGAAATCCGCACACTGAAGTACGTGAGTCACCATCGGAGAAGCCATATGGGTAGACATGTAACGTATTGTTATGGCGATACTAGTTGGCATTTCATGGAGAGCTGATACAGCCTCGCTATGAACATCCGCCCTTACCATGATTTTCCCTGTAGCAGAGTTGGCTACTATGCTCCAGTGTGGCAATGTGGTACTCATACTAGAAAAATTGACGTTCAACTGAACGAGGGTATGAGAAAAATAACTGGCATACAAAATTTAGCCCTGTCCCGTGGTTACATGTCATTAGCAACATATCACCTCCAGAGGTAAGACGTCAAGAAGCCACAGCACATGAGTGGAGAAAGTTATAGCAACCTGACCATCCACAGGATCTCCCAATCAACGAGGTCTTTAACAACCTACCCCCCACTCGCCATTAATCGAGGAATCCATTGTGACATGACGTATCTGACTTAGATGTCAAGGAAAAATGGCGTCAAAGCTATAACTCTGCAGCTGTGGTGCACCAAGATATTCAAGATCCTACAACTGAACTTCCGGGATTCCCCCTGCAAAGAGGCCAGTATGTTAAACTAAACCTAAACACAGGTCAGGCCAAATAAAACGCCATGCTCTGTAAGTGGGGTCTCCAAAACGTCGGGAATTTCGCGTCTTATTGCAGGACTGTGGAGCACACCATGAAACAATGCTCTCTAAGGAACCATCCCGAGTTATTATCAGTATTACACCTTCTTTCTTAAGGTGGCTTCCCATGGCATGTACATCTGGTCACCGCGCTGGTATAGTGGGAAGGGACCACCTCTCCTAGTCGGGATGGCGTGCCTCTATCCGCCGCCCAGTCGGTAAACATCAAACGCCCTGGTAGCTGAAACGACACTAGGTAACGTGGTGGGGAGGTGGCTGCGAGGTGGGGAGTGCTGATCCGTACAATTCGGCTGCCTACGTGGGAAGCCACCATTAGACTGACTGTAACAACTGGACATCGATTTGTGAATACTGCAAACGTTGTTGTCCTTGTATATATTTGTCTATTTCAAATTAGTTGCTTAGCGATATTCTAAATAAAATGAATGGTGATAGTATAGTAGAGTAGCGAGGGCGTACCTGCGGTGAGGTCCCTGGAGAAGTTGGGTGCGCTGTTGACGGAGGAGCAGTTCCAGCGGCGGTCTGCGAACAGCGCCTGGCAGGTGGCTGCGGCGAGCGCGGCGGCGCGCGCCACGTGCGGCATCGCCTCTCCGTCCGGGGAGCGGCAGAGGCGCGCCTGCTTGCGGGCCAGCCCAAGCGACTGGCGCGCGCGCCGGCACCACGGCGCGCCCAGCGACGTGTTCCACGGCGACCGGCCCAGCGCCCTGCAACACACACAGCGAACCTTCAAACAAAGCACGCGCGCCACGTGCGGCATCGCCTCTCCGTCCGGAGAGCGGCACAGGCGCGCCTGCTTGCGGGCCAGCCCCAGCGACTGGCGCGTGCGTCTGCACCACGGGGCGCCCAGCGACGTGTTCCACGGCGACCGGCCCAGCGCCCTGCGACACACACAGCGAACCTTCAACCAAAGCACGCGCGCCACGTGCGGCATCGCCTCTCCGTCCGGAGAGCGGCACAGGCGCGCCTGCTTGCGGGCCAGCCCCAGCGACTGGCGCGTGCGTCTGCACCACGGGGCGCCCAGCGACGTGTTCCACGGCGACCGGCCCAGCGCCCTGCGACACACACAGCGAACCTTCAACCAAAGCACGCGCGCCACGTGCGGCATCGCCTCTCCGTCCGGAGAGCGGCACAGGCGCGCCTGCTTGCGGGCCAGCCCCAGCGACTGGCGCGCGCGCCGGCACCACAGCGCGCCCAGCGACGTGTTCCACGGCGACCGGCCCAGCGCCCTGCAACCAAAGCCACGACTCAGACGAAAAAATAATACTCTCCAACAAGCAGGAGATTCACATGGCGGAGGTAACTGTTAAAGGAGTTTTTATTTTTATTTCTTGACTAGTTACTGATATGACGAAAGTATGATGTAACAAGTGTATATATTACAGCAAGTTTTGCATCTTGGATACACCAAAATGGCGAACGATAGCTTCGTCTCGGCTGATTAAAGTCTTTGTCTTGTAAACAATCTACTTCACGTTAAATAATTCGTCTTATGTTTTTCATGTTTTATGGAACCTTATCATATAAGTAAATGGCTGGTAAAAAGTTTTAAAATGGAATAAAAAAGAAATGTACTGAAATATGTTCAGACTAAAACTTCAAAAGATAACAAATTTCTAAATAAAGGGCTAATTATTTTAGGATTTAAAATTACCAATATTAAGAAAGGAATAGTCCTAAAAGTGTTAAAACTTATAACACCAAGCATTGAAATAGTACACCCAAAGAACACTTTAAAATTTAATGTCAGCAGGGACATTATCTTGAATTATGAGATTTTCGTATAATTTTATCAATGTTCCCTATGCCCGTTGTCTACTGAATCGAACATACCTATATCTGTTCTTATTCCAATTTAGTTACTGAGCTTTTTTAAAAAAAAAATTGATAGGCAAATATGTTTTAGTTGCTGTATATAATTCTGAAAGGTGGCCTTTGGTGTTTTTCCACGAAAAAAAAAAGAAAAGATAAAAAATTCAATACGTATCTGTTGATATGAGGGTCACAGGAAGTCTAGCTCCGCTGAGACCGTGTGTTATGTCTGATATGCAGGTTCCAGCGGGTCGCAGTCATCTAGCTTAAAAGAAAAATTAAATTACGGAAGAGCCAGTTCTGAATTATTTTAAGATAACTTTCCAACAAAGAAAAATAACAAACTTCTGATTTCTTAAGCACCTGGTGACAGTAACGAATGTTACTCTTTTTTTTTTTTTTTAACCATTATCGGACTAATGCTAGAACTCAGTGAAACGCACGTAGCGCTGTAACATCACATTTATTCATCCTAATGTGTAAAACGACCCATCTCGTCGCAAAACACTCGATACAGTGTTAGCTGATTCAAGTCACAATTGTTGTATGGTAGCTATTCACTACATTGTCTGTAAAAGTCCTGAGTTGATCTGAAACTTTCTGGGGGACTACATAAAATTTGACGGGTCTTTAGTCCTAGTATATCGCAAACACAGCACACCTTTTTTTTTTTTTTTGTATATAAAGGTCTCACGGTTTGTCGACATCATAAGAGCCGGAATAGGATTGTGGGAAAGGAATGGGAAAGAATACGGCCAAAGATTTTTTTTTTTTTGAAGGAATCACCCCGTCGTTCGCTTGGAATGATTTCGGAAAACAACAAATACCAAAATCCGGATGTCCGGGCCAGGGTTGAAATTCTCATCCTCACTTTTTTTTCACTAATGGCTTTACGCCTCATCGACGTCGAGGTCATTAGAGGCGGGATGGGACTGGGAACAAGGAATGGGAAGGAATTCGGCCATGGCTTTTTTGAAGGAAGCATCCCAGTATTCGCCTGGAGTGATTTGGGGAAACCATGGAAAACCCAAATCTGGATGCCCAGACGGGGATTCGAACCGCCGTCCTCCCGAATGCGAGGCCAGAGCATTAACCACTCACCAACCACGCTCAGTCGCATCTTCACCACCTAATGAATGCTGAATGATGGTTCTTTTTTGAAACATTAGGTTTTTGCGTAGCCATTGACGTGAAATCAGTTGTAAAGATTGAACGGAAATATGTTTGAATACAAGGCTGTATTAACTAGATTTCTGCTAGGAAGGTCCGTCCGCCCACACACTGGTGCGGCCGCTGATGAAGGAATGCCCGGCGAGGCGGTCCCTTTGTGTTCCTGAACAAAGCCGCCCGCCGGCTCTTCTTCCAGGAAGTCAGGCGGAGCGGGGGCGGTCGTAATTAGCAGCTGGGATATCGCCCTACACCTCCCAGCACATGACACGGCAAGGCGACCACTGCAGCAGGCGGTGCGGATATCCACCAACTACGCTAAACAGCGCAACGCCGAGGACGGAGTGGATAGCATTTGCTCGGGCCACAATTCCAGCAGGGAGATAAGATGATGCCTTAGGCTCCAACGACACTTACCTCGATGTTAACGTTCGAACAAACATTGAAGACACAAGGCAATGAGTCAATGCCCGACCCAAAAGATGAACAAGTACTCTCATGTTAGTTTTGAATGCTAATTCCGTCCACTGTTGTTACTACGGTGAACAGATGTGAAATTTGCACTTACACATACATTAAAAATCATAGTTTATGAAAATCATGCTTTTGCTGAAAACTTGTACGTATATATTTCTTCGGAGCGGTCTTAAGGCTCTGAGGTTAAGGTCTATGACATAGGTTTGAATCCCGGTCTTGCTGGGAATTTTCAAAGGGTTTTGACTCGACCTTCCCTCTGACACTGGTTACTGTGTAATGCTTAGTTCGGATTCCAGGATTCCACTTTAAACTGAAGGTCCCCTTTATCCGGTAGGATTAACGGGTTAGTTTAGGTAAGGAGGAAAAGGACTGGTCATCCTGCTCTGATACTAGGCTTAGTATCCCCTTCCTTCTGGAGGGTCCAATCTCTCTCTCTCTCTTTTGATTATGACTTTACGCCTCGTCGGCGTCGAGATCATTAGAGGCGGGGAAGGAGTGGGGGCAAGGAATGGGAGGGAATTGGGCATTGTCTTTTGAAGGAACCATCCAGAAATTCGCCTGGAGTAATTTCGGGAATCTACCGAAAAAAAAAATCTGGATGTCTGGTCAGGGATTCGAATCCAAGTCCTCCCGAATCCGAGGCCAGAACGTTACCACTGACCCACCACTTTCGGTGGGACCAACCAACTTCGGATTGAGGACAGCACTTAGCTTATATATTACTCCAAAACATAATGTAAAAGCTAAATAATGATATAAAACTGCAAAAACAATCAACAGTCGCGTTAATCAATAATAATTTGGTAAGGTCTTAGTAACATACTCACAGAGTTTCTTACCAGCTGCGCAGTGCTACGCTGTTAAAGCCGCCCAACCTAACATGGTAATGCTACTGGGTATAGACGACACACATTTTAACGTGGAATCCGAGCCATGGAGCGTCTTAGCAAACTTTTCCAGATCTGGCGGCTTGTGTTAAGGCTCGTAAAATTTCTGGCCGAGACCGTCATTAGAACCGAGTTTTAACCAAATGAGCCCCGAGTCACGCTGAAAAGTACATTTCAAAATCTCTGTTTAGAGAGATGTTGACACATCAAAATTGCAATTCAGTTTTTATGGGTGAGACTCTGTAAACTGTCCGATTTACGTACTCGCCGCGAACCTGCTGATGCCTGCGCATGCACGTCCCTCTCGACCGACGCCCAGTGTGCCAGCCCTCAAAACATTTGATATCTCGCACAGTGCTTTTGGAAAGGATCAAACAACTAACAGAAAAATTTTTCTTCACCTCTAATTTAAATCGTGAATTAGTTTTTGTGAGTTATCTGTTTCAGATAGATATAAGCTACCGCGGAATTTTTGTAGCTTTTTTACGCCCTACTAGTATTCTTCTCCTTGTACTGTTATAGGTTTAACAGTACAGACATGTACTCTAAGACATCGCTGGGGTGTCCAGCGTCTCTTCTACTCGAACTGTTGAAATCGTTATTGCTCAGCTCCCATAGTTGGTAGGTCAATGTTCAATATACATAAACTATCAGGGCCGGCGTTAGGGGGGGGGGGGGGTAAGCGGGTCAAATATTACGCCCATTGGCGCCTGGCCATTTTGTAGAGCTAAAAAAAAAAAAAAGGTCGCCCATTTTGCCCCGGGCCCGAAATTCCTAGCGCCGGCCCTGTACTATTCTCGAGAACTGTACAATTAATAGCAAAATCGCATCAACTTTTGTTCAGAAGTCACCGATGTTAGCGTGGTCATACAAACAGACAGATACGTTTTACTTACGGCTTTACGCCTCCTCCACGTCGAGGTCATTAGAGGAGCAAAAGGACTGGAGGCAAGGAACGGGAAGGAATTCGGTGGTGGACTTTTGAAGGAACCATCCCGGCATTTGCCTGGAACGATTTGGGGAAACCATGGAAAACCCAAATCTGGATGGCCGGACAGAGATTCGCACACCCGTCCTCCCGAATGCGAGGCCAGAGCGTTATCGCTCACCCTTCAGGCTCGATGACAGACGCTCGCTGGATATTTTATTTTTGACTGTAACTGGATATAGTTTTTGACAAATATTGAAAACAATAAGAATAAAATAAAGATAACAAAACCAATATATCAGAAACTGTGCATAATATGTAGCCCATTACAGCAATAAAAAAAGGAACAATAGTTATGTAACTCTGGTTATTCATACTTCATACTATTCATGTTGATAAGAAGCGTAACACAGATTATTCACTAATACACTGTAATCACGCCTAGAACATCCACCTTAGGGTACCACAAGGTCTGCTCAGTTGCCGATATCATAGCCTCAGACAAAAACGAGTTTTTCTATACAATATGGTACTGTGACGCTGTAATAGAACGAACTTCTTCCAGGAATTTGACCGATAAAGTTAAAAATTACTGATTGCACCTCCAAGACTAATCAGATCACGACGTAGACAAATTATATTTTTTAACAAACAGATTCACACAACATAAGAAGAAATTTTAACAACTCTAGCGGTAAACGTTGTTTTCCACAGGTTTATTTATGTTCGTGAATAACGTAGACGTAGGGCGCTAAAAGGAAGTTGGTGAGAAATATTCATTTGCCTGACGAAGGATACTTGAGCGCTTCCTCAGAATGACGGACGAGAAAAACGTCAAAAAGAAGTACTGGACACGAAACTTGTCTGGTTCAACACTAGTTTCGGTTGGATTTGCATAAGTAATTATGACAGGCGGTCTCCTCAGGTACCTCATTAACTAAGTAAATTTCCCCGCTGCACCGTGTGTTCACAAGTGTTGGGTATGCTAATTGCGCCGGCTGCCCGCAGACAAATGTGCGCAACGTCGACCCTAAACTTCTCAGCTCTGACACCAATCGTCTGTTCGCTGAAGCTACACTCCCTGTTTAGACTCCCTGTACTCGTTTCTCAAATGGCGACACAGTAATTTGTGGCCGAGGATTCATAAAATAGCCATGGGTGATGTAGCTGCTCAGGGGTAGGGTGACTGGTTCTCAATACAAAATACAGTCACAGCGGGAATTTTATAGACTCTTCACCTGACCTTCTTTACCTCTGCTCAACTTCCGTGTTCTGCGACTAGCACGCCTGTTCGTGGCAGGATTCCACATTATACTGTGGGTCTCGGAGAAAAGGAACTTTTCGTCCTATCTTTGACGCATGGTAGCTTAGCACGCCTATTGAAGCAAGATTCTACGAATCTTTGCGTTGGGAGCGACACTTATAACTTACTGACATAACGCTGAACAGGAGCTGAGATTTTCCTAGGAGACTCCACTGAACAAGTTAAATCACAAAAAGCATGGCTAGTTGGTTCTGAGAAGCTAAGCTTTGCTTCAGGCTGGTAGCCCGCATATACTGTAAGCTGTCGATTCCTTGCAGCTTCCCACTCAGACTCTGAATAAATCGTGACTATTTCTGACTATATTCAACCTTCCCTTTGTTTATTACTTACCAACAGTTTATTAATGAGGAGCGGGTTTCTTCCGATTAACCATTAAGTCTTGAAATTCCGTGATGTTCCAGTAAAGCAGAAGATCCATTGCGGACGTTTTTCTTCCAATGTCACATTAGATCTACTTTTTTAGTTTCTTCTATCTTTATGTCCGTCGACATCCACAACGAGGTCATTAGAGAGAATGTGTGAAACGGAACGTGAAAGAATTCTGCCATGGCCTTCTATGGAATCATGTCAGCATTTGCCTGGAGTAATTTCGGGAAACCATGGAAATCTAAATTTGGAAAGCCAGTCGGGGATTTGAACCCGCTTTCTCCCCAGTGCGAGGCCAGAGGGTTACCGCTCACACATCAGGCTTGGTTTAGTTCCGTTAATTTATTTCGAATCTTTCAATTCTCATAGCCCTCAATTAGAGTCGCTTTCAGCCACACATTAGAGTTGTAGAAGTGATTTTATCGTTGGACTTCCGTATTTTTAAACATGTAGCGTTTGCTCCCAGCCTGGGCTTGTTTCTGCTTTTTGCACTCACTTAGTTAAAATATGTTCCTTAAAAAGCTAACCTATCCATTACCCTAAGGTTGATTGCATCCTCCCGAAGGTAGCATACCAAGCCATTGTGTCACAAGTAGAATGGCCAGTTCCTTTCCTCTGCGGTCAAGTTTCACGAGGAATTTGAATTACGGAACGTCCTGGCATAGATCATGTGATGAAACAACACTCTTAAAGATTCCTGCACCCGGGACCCGAGCCAGAAACTTTTTAAACGGAGTGCCCTAACCACTGAGCTAGCGGATCAGTTGTTATATGTTTCTTACCCTGTTATTAATTCTAATTTTTTCTTTACCGAGCTCAAGTGAGGTCACACTTTAGGAAAGAATAACTGGAAGCAGAGGATAGTTGGCATTTTAATGTAGTACAAAATAGTTTCTTCCATCTATGAGCCACAGAATATATCCAGTTAGGTTGGGGAACCACTGCACACGCGTCAGTTGGCGGTACTGGAGAGAGCGTGGCGAGGGAGAAGTTGCCCGCGGCCAGTGAGGCCCGGCGCAGTATTTTACAGCAGCCATTAACCTCTGTTCCCGAGATATCTGGAGCTCCGATCTGGCGTTCCCACGTTTAACGATCTGCCCCGGAACTGAACTGACGCCCCGGCAACAGTAATTAAGAAGCGATTAATCTCCGCCCCGGGTTTCAGGCACTCAGTCTCCCTGGAAACGGGTTACCGGCCGTTTTGCTGCGTTGCCCCAGAGGCTTGACGGGATCGCGATAAGCAGGGGAGTAAGTTTCACCCACCTACTGCATCGGTGAGATCTGCGCAACTTTATTAATGGCTACCGTTTGGTAGGAATAAAATTCTAGCAACAAATTCCCCCCGTTGGTTAGGCACTACAGAAAAAAGTGTATATGCAAGGATTCAACACAGTGATCAAGAACAGACCTAAACTCTAAGCCATCTCGTATATTTTTGATCTTATATGTCTCATGCGAGCTACCCCAGGACGTTCAGTGGTTTGGATTCCACGTTAAACTGTAGGTCGAGTCACAACAGAGGTGAAATGCGTAACAGATCGAAACTCTCTCACTAGATCGGAGGACCACATGAATTTAATATATTGTCATGGCTACGACTTTCATGAATACTTCCCATCTTTTGGAGGAATTATGAAATACAGCTTGCCATAAACAATTATAAATATACAGGGTGTAACAAAAATGTACGGCAGAACTTGCAGGACACATTCCTCACACGTAGACGAAGAAATTATCTTATTTGAACATGGGTCCGGAAACGCTTCGTTTCCATGTAACACCGCATTTTTTTCGTGGCATGAATAGTGGGAGACACACAAGAATGGAATGTACCAGCTTAATACATGCAGCTCTTTCTCACAGGAGATGTTCAATATGCCCTCCGTGCGCATTGATGCATGCATCAACCCGCCATCGTAGTGATTCTCGAATGCGCTGATGTATCCCTGGAGTACTGCGTATGGTTTCGCAGCCGTCCATAATCCTGGCACGCAGACTCTGAACATCTTGTACAGGGGTTCGATACACAAGAGCTTTCAAATGCCCCCATAAATAAAAGTCCAGTGGGTTTAGGTCCGGAGAGCTTGGAGGTCAGGCAATTGGTCCACCTCTACCTATCCATCTGTCACGAAATCTGTTATTTAGAAGTCGATGGACATTAACACTAAAATGAGCAGGCGCTCCATCATGCATGAAGTACATGTTTCGTCGCACAGCGAGAGGCACATCTTCTAACAGAACAGGTAGAACATTCTCTACGAAATTATGGTAACTGTGTCCATTGAGCCTAGGTGGAAGAACGTGAGGCCCTACCAAATAGTCAACCACAATACCGGCCCAAACATTGACGGGAAAATCTTTGTTGATGACTTGCTTCAACAGTTGCGTGAGGACTGACGGCAGCCCATACATGCGTTGGGTAAAATGCGGTGTTACATCGAAACGAAGCGTCTACGGACCCATGTTCATATAATATAATTTCTTCGTCTACGTGTGAGGAATGTGTCCTGCAAGTTCTGCCGTACATTTTTGTTACACCCTGTAGATAATTCAATGGTTTGGCTCATTTGTTCAGTTCGTAAAATATACATTTCTTCTGGGTTGCCGTTAATAACACGTTTTCCGGCGTGTAACTTCAACTTAGGTAAGCAAAGTTATGTATTCCGTCCCGCATGTCCAACTGTAAACGCTGAATCCTTTTCAGACTATCTAGAACTTGGCGTTTAGGGTAAGATCTATAACCTAATCAGTTCTCAAACTTTCTCCTAATACGTCACCATTAAATTATCAGTAAACTGTGGTACCAGTTCTGTGCTATAACTTCAGTCGGCTAACGATCACCATATTAAGAACCTACGCATTTCTTTAACTAAAGTTATTTTGCCTTTCACTATAAAATACAGCTTTGCTGGAAAACAATTCTACAACCAGTCTCCTTAGATCGATACTGTCCAAAACAGCAAATACGTGGCTGTTGTCACAATAATATATACACACAACAATAATGCAGCCAACATCAAAGACAGGAAGTGAAATGATAATGTTTCATTATTCCCCTTGTATTTGGTATCACAACTGGAGTTAGCTCATCACAGATGTGGATACATTACCAGCAACTGGTCCATCGATGGTATTACAGAAATCTGCATAGCTACAGACACCGAACTGTAATAATTCGTTGTCAGAACATGAGTTTTAGTAGACTTTCAAATAGCTTGTTACAGTCAGTAACGAGAATCTTATGGCTGATTGCCATGTTCCTAAAGATCCAATTTGAAAGTAAAGACTTTTGAAAATAATCCCTGGCAAACGGTTTAAAAATTAGTAAGGAGTTTAGGTTCTGTCTTTTTCAATTTACAATCTCTACCCACATTTTTTTTTTTTTTTTACATACTCTTGACCTCCAATTACCGTCCTATTTTATCTTCTGATTTTGTTTTCACAGTTCCGTCTTGCTTTCACTCATACATTTATACCCATAATTTTATCAATTTTCTTTGCCTTTTCGTGAACTCGTATGGTGGATCATAAGATAATTGATGGCGATCTTCGCTATAAACCACATTGCAGACGGATTTCCGTAAAAGCTTTCTCATCCTCGAATATCTGAAGAGAAGAATGGGCTTTCTTATTTTTTTCTTACACCTCGTTGACGTCGTGGTTATTAGAATCGGTGAAGGACTGGGGGAAAACATGGAAGTAATTCGGCCATGGCCTTTTTAAAATACCATTCCGACATTCACCACGAGAGATTCTGGGAAACCATGGAAAGCCCAAATAGGAATGGTCGGACGGAGATTCAAACCTGCGTCCTCCCGAATGCAAGGCCAGAGCGTTACCCATCACTCTCCACGCTCCGTGAGTAGAATGGCCCTCTTTATGAAGTAGGGGCTGTTGATACGAGGACAGGTAGCAGGTAGCTTTGTTTACAGTAACTCTTGTACCTCAGATGTAATGACTGACATGCTAATGAAAATAAGGAGGGGCTTATTGTCTGATAGGAGCCGGATATAAATATTGGTAAGATTTTATGGGACACGGGGAAGGAATGGGATGCGAGTTGATATTCAGGAACGAATTAAAAATTTTTGAGTGAAGAGACATCCATCATCGTGAATATGAAATATCAGGCTGTGTGACAGGCGGGCGTTAGACTGCGCGTGGTAAGTTACAGACTCTCAACACAGAAAACCACACTAATAGTGGAGACCTCTCGCTTTGAATATATAGTTAAGTGAGAATTTCAACAGAGTACAGATAGAAAAACTTACACAGTGGAGAACGGAGCAACCTGGTTTGTACACAGTTGAGATATATGATCAGAAATCATTTTTTTTTTTTTTTTAACTGCTTATCGTCTCTTAACAGCGAGGTCTTTAGAGACGTGAAAGGATGGGGGGGGGGGGGGGCAAGGAATAAGAAGGAATTCAGCCATGGCCTTTGGAAGGGAGCATCCCGGCATTTGCGTGGAGTGATTTGGGAAACCATGGAAATCCCAAATCTGGATGCCCGAACGGGGATTCGAACCGGTGTCCTCCCGATTGCGAGGCGAGAACGCTAACCGTTACACCACCACTATCGGTAGAAATCTAAA
Source organism: Vandiemenella viatica (assembly GCA_031002005.1). Classification (NCBI taxonomy): domain Eukaryota; kingdom Metazoa; phylum Arthropoda; class Insecta; order Orthoptera; family Morabidae; genus Vandiemenella; species Vandiemenella viatica. The sequence goes on along the minus strand of JARYHS010008074.1, from coordinate 194,172,804 downwards.
CATTGTCAGTGTGAGTCCCGATTGGGACTGAGATATTCACAAGACGTTTAACTGGTTTCCACCTCCAGAAAAGTTAGTTTTGTTCATGTGGAGCATTCTAGAACGCTTCCGTGGTTTGGATTCAAGACTGAGCAGTAAATACCCTTCACGATACGTATTACTAGGTGTAGACAGGAGGTCATACCAAAGGCACACTGCAAGGCCAGTTGAAACTCTGCCACTACTTGCCAATAATTCTATAAGCAATATTTTATTATTATTTAAATCTTTTTGTCTGACGTCCGGATCTACCTTGGAAAGCCGTAAATTTTGACGGAGCCACTCAGATATAAATTATGGGAACTCCAGAGAAACGTTTCTTGGAACACGAGGTCAAATACCGCAGCCGGAAAATTTGCAGTGCCTGTTATGTTTATATGTGCGGGTGTTGCCAATCTTGTAGATCAGTGGTAGTCAACCTGGTCCCCCACTACTGGGCGTTCCACCTACCATGGTGGGTGGTAGAGGTTTTGTTCGATACTGTAGGCCTTTCGTTTTTTTATTATAACTTTTTTTTTTAAAATAACAACAACAGCAAGAGATTTAATTATGTCAGTCTGCAGCTCCTAGGAGCTAACAAAACTCTTATAGGCTGCTAAAGTATTGTGTCATTAGTTATTGACAAACTGAAACTACTTCATTACAATCTATTGAAAACACAATTTTAGCAGTGTCCTGAATTAACATCAATAAAAGACAATATAACTACTGAGGATATAAACAGATTCAGGAGCGACCTCAACGAATTTCAACTGGTAACGACATTGAAAAACGGTTTGAAGATATTTTGATTTTAAAGGTGTATCCTTTTACCGTGAGTGTTGAAAAGGCTTATAAAACTTTCTAAGAAGAACTTTTTAAAACTAAAAATGATGATGAAAACTTGTGGCAAAATAAAAAAAATGTTTTTCGTATGTCTAAATCGGTGGAAAATGATATTCCATTTATTGATACATTTCCCTGTCTCATATCTTGTGCAATCAGGCTTCAGTGTTGATTATATTGTGACCAAAAGAAGAAAGCGCCTGAATATTTCCTTACAAAAATTAAACCAGATATACGGTATTTAGTTTCGCATCAGCCTCAGCGAAGTTCCGACAAAAAATATTTAGTAAGGTTTTATTATTATGTGCTTTAACTTGCTGTAACTTTGCTTTATAAATTTTATGAAGTTACTTCCCCAATATTATAAATCACCACTATTGATGAACAGGCGGGCTGGCGGTTATAATATTTTACTGGTAACAGGAATAAAAAAAAAAAAGTGGGCGATAGATAGAACAGGTTGACTACCCCTTGTCTAGATCAGTGCTGGTAAAGTCCAAATTTCCGATTCAAAATCATATGTTTCACCAACGGACTAACACAACAAACAACTGCACAATGCTTAGGTGGTCCACAGTCAGTTGGCTCCAGTCACCTCCTTGTTATTTTAGATCGTGTCGATAAGAAATGGGGCCTCATAGAAAAATAAGAAATACTCGTCCGTTTCCATTGCCTGTAATAAAGAGGTGATGATTTACTTCTTGACCTATTGGTGGATGATTTGATCTGAAGTATTCTGCATGTATGCGGAAAATTACGTTGGTCAAGCGTACATTGACTCTAACGATACGCTTTATGGGTTACATATTCAGCGTAAAATTGCCCAGGTACTGTACCGGTAGCATTTGTTTCACCACCAGGCGCTTGTATCTCACCACGGTTTGTCAACGTTAATAACTTGTTTAATTCAGAATCAAGTTTCCTAAATTGAAGTGAGTGATCTTTACAATAAAATGACTTTGCCATGAAACGGCTCAAGGTTTCGGCCGAGAGGACCTCCCAATAATTCAAACTAGAAAATACGGTGCTAAAATTAGAGTGGCAAGGTTCATCCACTCTGTATGCTGTTCCCCCCAAAAAAAGGTACAGCGGAATGGTGATTTATAGATTGACTCCATGATGTGATCTCTCATTGACTGATTATCTACGCTCAGCCCGTCAGCCACCGTGGAAATGTAATAACTCAACTCAAACGAAGGGGATCTAACGGCTCACTAGAAAAGGCGTTACTGAATTTTTCTCTTGTTTGACTATTTTATCAGGTCAAACGGATCAGTTGTTCTGGAAGAGTAGTAGATCAGTCTCGTTGTTTATAATCTTAGATTACACACAGCAGTTTACTTCATCAAAGGATGTCTCATTCCACAATTATGTTTCTACGAAAAAGTTTGTGGACTATTATTAAGCTTGGCAAAAAATTTCATTTGTAACTATTTTGTTTGTGTTATCCACATTATTATTTTACATAGACAATTGAAACAGTAGCATTTTCAAAGTCAGCATTGATACCAAATCGGGCTTCTTCTTTTATTCGCAAATTCAAAGGTAGAATTAAGGTTCAGTGCCTAGCACCACCCTACTACCATTTTATGTTCCTAGAATACAATGAAAGTCCCCCCCGTACTTGCGTCTGTACGTCACCATTTGGCTCTTTCAGCGGGATCAGCTGGTGGTCAATAAGGGGGCGTCCATAAATTAAGTGAGATGAAATAGGGGGGGTCCGGCGAAATCTCACCAAATCTCACCTAAACTCACCAAAGGGGAGGGGGGTCAACGGAAATCTCACGTGACGTTTTTTATTTTTTTTTGTATTGTAGAGCTAAAAAAAAGGCCTACAAATGACGCGAAAGTGTATTTTAGGGTGGTATTTCGTCGAAAAGTGGGGGTGTAATCGGCTTCAGAAGGGATGAGACCTAAAAAAAAAAAAAAATAAAAAAATTGCGAGGGTGATTTTTTTTGGGGGTGGGGATTCTCAGAAACCAGAGGGAGGGGGGGGGGTCCGGAAATCTGGAAAAACACCTCACGTAATTTATGGATGCCCCTCAGTGTTCAGTGTAGCTGAGTTGGCGATGCTAATACCTAGCCACCAGATTACGTATGAAATGCCTTGTATAAATCCAAAACATCAAGTGTTGTATATGGAGATAATGCATATGATATTTTTCTTGGAATTCCGTTATAGAGGATGGTACACTTGGCAGTCCTTGAGTCTCTTCCAAAACAGTATCTTTGATTGACACCATGTTTCATTCTCTCTCATGAGTAATAAAAAGAAGACGTTTTCCTGACACGCACAAAATCACGGTTATCCACACTTATAATAACATTTAACAACAATATTAACAGTGAGGAACGCAAGGGGAAACCATGGAATTGCCTATGGGCCGTCAATGCGTTCGCAAGTCTTGATGAGGCGCTGATGCTGATAGTGACGGGTGAATACTGGTATAGGAAGCGTAGTTGATGTTTCGCAGCAATATTACATTAACGCCAAATATCGCTGCACTCATAGTAAAGTTACGTCTCATGTGATTCCCTCTTTTATTCACCTGTTTGCATTTTCTCATAAGTTACATGTCTCTATAATTCAGCAGACAATAGTCAGCCACTGCCAGTAAGGGAGACAATTGAACGTACTGTCGGTGCCCCATTGATAGTGTGGAGCACTGAATCCCGAAGTTTGCAGTTACTACCGAAACGTTATACTCGAAGCGTCGAATTCTAGCTGAAATCCTATCTTGTTTTTTCTTACTGGTGTTGCCTTTTTTACTTTTAGCGAGTCCTGAATCTTTGCCTAATGTTTTCCATGCGATGGCACCTATCCCATCTTCAATCGCAAGTAATTTATTATACTTAACAAACTAGGTGCAGCATTATTACCACGAACAAGTGCGAATGGGAGAGCGAAGACTTGGGTGCGATGCAGTGCGGTCGCCTGATTGAGACAGTTTGCGTGAAGCTCGCCGCCCTGTGATCAGGCCACGCCCCGAGCACCAGGTACCGTTACTTAGGTCGGCCCGAGACCAGCGTTTAACGCCACGCGAGGAGAACTCTCTGGGGGGCCGGCCCCCAGCCGGCAGGGAAACGGCTCACTCAGACGCCCGCAACGCTACTAATAACGTGTCAGGAACGCAGCACCGTCAACATCAAACACCTTCTCGACTCTTATCTTAAATGATACAAGTTTACTGCCAAGCTAAATAAGTCTTATAAAAATATGAACCTTTGTGAATCGTTCGAAAAAATAAACCCACAGATAGACGATTAAATCCCTGCAGCCAAATGATTCTGTCGGAATACAAGTATTGTCTAAAATAATATAGAGTTTTTCGACGGTATAATTTCGGCAGACTTAATTTCATATATCTTATTTTAAAAACTTCAATTAGTAATTAATAGAATTCTGGTGTTCTGTCACCAAAACATTACGGTCGATCCAGAAAAAAAAGATTAGTAATTGTAGTCGTTAATGCTAAATGATACAGCGCACTTGACAGGTAGCGTTACAATGTACTGGCATGGACGTAGTGTATTTCGACTGAATTTTTACAAGGAATATCATTTATGATGGAATTGAAAGGAATGTTTATTCTACCCTCCTGTTTGGGAACAGAGAACAGGTACATAGATCCATTTTTCCGACGGTTTCATGGAAAGAGAAGAAAGGATATGCGACATTCAGAATCAGTGTTAAAGTATTTGGCATTAAGTTAATTCTCACCCCAAGGCTATAGTTACAGATGTCACGAAAAAGCAATGTTCTCCTAAGGTTTTAACAATATATGAGAGACGAAGTTACAGAGTTCAATCTATGTTGAAAAATAGCTGACAAATGGCCATAAAATTTCCAAAACATCTTTCGTAAGGCAATGCGAAACGGTAACTTTGTTATTTTGTACTTGAGAAGGTAATATCAGAGTTCTACGCAATCCTTGATTAATCTGCCGTATAGAGCACATATTTCTGTGCTGCCACTAATTGCTTGGACTACAAAATTATGACATAGTGAATTGCATAAGTGGTTTCACACTTTTGCTCATATATTATGATTTATTGCACTTGCAAACATTAGCTTTTACTCCATCACTAAGGCGTAGTAAAATTGTAAAATTCTGTTAGACTTCTGAATCCGCCACTAAAGCTTAGCGAACGTGCTTTGATACTTCTCGTCAATCGTTAGTTACTTTTGCACCCACCAACAAGATTTATTGCATTGCACAGGTATCTGCGAAGATAAACTATTCACATGCTCGTTCACGCAGCTTTCAGAATTTCTTTGCTGTCCTACATTGTTTGTTGAAGATATTATTTGGTTATGGAGAGCAATTAATCATTATATTAAGGTCGAGGATTATTTATAGAATTTCGACTAATAGAAGGCATTGAACCGCCCATCGAAGCAGTTGCCAAAGCCGATGACTGTTGGAGATCTAATTATGTTCGAAAAACGTTCGCATTTTCAGACGCGTCTGGATAGCATATCGAAAAATCATGGAAATACCGCATTAACAGCAATGGAAGTTTCATTTTTACGAGACGGAGAGATACCACGACGAAATGCACTACATTAGTGACTGGAAATTTTTCACTAACGCTCCGTTAACAATTATTTATGCCTCTGTTATAGGCATCAATATTGCTCCCATCGCTAACAGAATTTTGTCAAGATATTGTTATAGCCTGCTAGAAAAAAAATAAAAAAAATGAGTGTCATGCTTTTATTATTCTAAAAGTAACAATCATCAGAAACATCTAGAGGAGGTAGGCTCAAATTAAAATACTATATCGAAGCAATCTTTTATCTAAATGATAGGCGGGCAGAAATAAAATTACTAATTAATAGCTTAAAGACCCAAGGAAATACTGAAGACCTGTCAAACTAACGAAAAATAGCGAATAATGAAATCAAATTCAAACAAAACTTCCAAAACTGAAACGACTGAACCATACTCTGAAAGAAATTACTTGATTATCATTGTATGCGGTGCAAACACTTTTGTTACTCCATCAGTGAAGTTTAAAGTCAGTTGTAAAATACGGTCCTTTATAACCGCTCAGTAAGTGTTTTATTTGGTGAAGTTGTATATCGACTTTAGGAGGAAACAACCTAGCCTCGGTTTCAAGGCCTCGAACGTTTAATTTTGTAGTTCACTTTTTTTTAACAATTATGTTTTATGGTCAACACTAACTGCATTAGACTTGTCTTCACGCGTGGAAAAAATACTCGATTCCCGACTGAAAATTCAGTATTTAATAGCAACAGGAAAAACATAACGTGTTCCCTAGGCAAAGGAAAATTTCAAGTCCAAAGAAGAGTTTGTTCTCTTAACATTTAACCAGTTGCTCATGGTTTAATTTTTTTTTTAATATGCTTAATTTCTGATTTAAAATACATTTTTCGCTTACGGCACATGCATCTGGTTGTACGACTTGTTTCATGATAAAACACTAACATAAGAGTTCGTAGGCGAGAGGTCATTACAGGAAGGCAGCGTGGGACTGCTATTAGGTTTTATTATACACACACGCAACCTGCGTGATGAAACACGGGGAAAAGTATGATATTTCATCATTGAGGCTCTTCTTCTAGAAAAAGACGACGATCTCTGTCACAAGCCCATACTCCTAAAAGAAAGATGGTTTAATGCTGGACCTGATAATAAGGCGCACTGCATTAACGGTAAGCTAATCATTAGAGTAAGAACTTGGACGCGAGGAAAATCCAAAATAGTTGTAAATATGTAGTTACTTCTATAACGTACAAGGCGCTAACGTGACTTCACATTGAATAATACTCTGCTATGCAGGAGAGGTAAGAGAATACCTGAAAAAGTAGTTAGATCAGCGAATATTTAATATCCAGAACAAACTGTGTGTGTATGTGTCAGAAGACACTTATCGCTGGAGGGAGAGTCATGCCACTTTTTGTTAGTCGCTAGCAAGCTAGAAAATAAAGTATCAACGAAATTAGGCACAGTCTTGAACAGAAGCTTTTAGTAAGTTTATCATAAAGCTTTGATGGAAGGAAGGTAACGTTAGAGCCTGGCATTCGGGAAGACATGGCTTCAACACCGGGTCTGACCATCCAGTTTTCACTTTTTCATGGTTTTCCGAAATCAATACAGGCAAGTGCTCGGATGGTTCTTTTAAAAAACTGTGACAGAATTGCTCCTCTTTGATTGCCCATAATGCTCTTCCCAGCCCTTATAACAAAAGTAGAGATTCCTCAACTAGGCATGTAAAGATTTTCTGCTATCAGCGACGGTAGTATCCTGAATGGATGGCCTGATAAATTAAGATTAATTAGGGACGGAATTGATAGCTTCGTCCCTTCGTTGCGATCATGAACAGTATCGAATTGGTAAAGACGGAATCCACCTAATGAGATGACGCAAAAGATAAACGTCTCGCATTTGTGGTGAAACCAAAATGTTTTTCCATCAATCCTAATCCAGAGTTTACAGTCTACCTGGAAAGAGAAGAAGACCGATTCCGTCTTGCATTCTGACGGGGGTTCAATCCCCGTCAGGCCATATAGTTTTCGGTTTTCCATGATTTCCCAAATCGCTTCAAGCGAATGCGGGGATGATACCTTCAAAAGGACATTGGCAAAATCCTTGCCGTTTTTTGTGTTCAGTCAATTCTCGCCTTTAATGTCCTCGATGTTGATAAGAAATAAAAGAAAGTGAAGGTCTTGATGATTCGCTTAGAGGAGTTTATGGAATAATGCCATTATCCGCTGCGATTAAGTTTGTATTACTGATCGAGAGTAATGCAGCCAAGCGCAAATCGTGAATCCGGAAATAGGGTAATAACCTTATTAAAATAATGCAGATGATTTTGAAATAATATAGGAGTGTCGTGACAGAAATAGGTGTCTACTGGGTAGAAAGAATGGCTGTTGATATTTTAAAAATATTTAGTATCGCAACGTACAATAACTAATGTGATTAAGCAACTAAATGGATGACTTTTTTTTTTACTTATGCTTTACGCCTCGTCGACGGCTAAGGATATTAGAGGCGGGATGGGACTGGCGACAAGGAACGGGAAGGAATTCGGCCATGGCCTTTTTGAAGGAAGCATCCCGGCATTCGCCTGGAGTGATTTGGGGAAACAATGGAAAACCCAAATCTGGATGCCCGGACGGGGATTCGAACCCGCGTCCTCCCGAATGCGATGATTGGTTGTAACGGAACAATGCATTTCTAGCGCATTTTTTAGCCGTATTTAGTAAACAGTAAACTAATGAGTTCGAAATTACCTGATGACAGGTTTTCTTACCGTCTGCACCATCCTCCCCTATCGTTCCCGCTAGACTAACCCGGTAGTCCTATCGGATAAAGGGGATCTACAATTTAACGTGGAATCCGAACCACGGAAACATTCTGGCGTATTTCACTCTACGTAACAAGCTATGGCAGAGGTGTAGGTAGTTAAGGGCCCCTGTAACTTCCACTTGAAATCGTCATTATAACCGAAGCCCTTTTGATTTCCAGTTAGACGCCTTAACAACTACGCCAACAGAACCTTTATTTAAGCAGGAATAAATTAAGACACAACCATAGTGTTTCAATATATCTTCAGTTCACGCAAATAGTTTAAATAACTTAATATTTTCATTAAAAGCTTGTGAGCATTTTCTTTATATGTTTTGAATCAATTAAATATTATTATTTATATTTACTAGATTATTATCATGGGTATTAACAATTCATTGTTCAGTTGAGTCTTCAGTAATATTATTTTTAGGGTTCTCGAGATTTCACTGCAAAGTAATATCTGACTGGCTGGCGATTGTATTTCAAGAACCTTCAGTTGCAGTCGCTTCCTGATCGCCGTAGAGGTAACATCGGCGCTTAGAGAGCTACACTCCGAGTTTTCCTTGTGACGAATAACGCGTGAACTAGGACAGTGCAAGCACCTAGTTGTGTATACTATTATACAGTGAATAGCAGTCAATAAACCAACTAAAAAGTTTTGTTTAGGAGAGTGTGTGTACCTCGCCACCATGGAGGGTGGCGAGTATGGTGAAGGTGGCATACAGCCACATACTGACAGTGCGCCGTCGGGTAACACGTGCACCAGTTCCGTAGTGGGCGAGGCGCTGGAAACATTAGCAATGGACTACGCCGACGGTGCCCCTATACTCCAAAAGCAGTCCAAGAAAAGACCACGCCGAGAGGAGAACAACGTAACAGCACTGGGAGAGGAAGTCAACATGCTGCTGCCAGCTGCAGCAAGCACGCCGCCAACAGCTCCTCCAAGCACGTCGCTGTCAACTCCAGCCTACAGCATACAGTCAACAATCCCCGCACACTCAGCTGGACTGGTAAGTGAAGACGCTTTGCAAGCCAGTGATCCTAACGCAGTGCTGAGGCAGCCCCATTTCTATAAAGAAACAGATTGCGGTCCATTTGTTGTACATGCAGAATATGAAGCAAGTTATGTGGAGCAGCACAAAACAAACCTAGGCCGTCTGCACCCAATGGCGGTAGGGAAATTAATACGTGACGCTGTGCCCGGCATAAGAAACTTTATCTTAGACATAAGAAACAAAGGGAGAAACAAAGTTCAAATTGAGCTTAAATCTGCTAAGTGGGCAAACCTTTTGGCGAATTCCAACAACCAGCCAAAGCATATACAATATTATATCCCTCGTTTCTTTACTGTTAAGGAGGGCGTGGTTAGGAATGTGGACCCAGGGCTTACTGACTCAGAAATCTTGCAGGAAGTGGAATCCGCTATAGAAGTTTTGGAAGTGCGACGTATAATGAGGAAAGTTGTAAAAGACGGAGGGGTTGAATACGTTCCGACTCAATCGGTCCGCCTAACGTTTGGAGGACAGCGACTACCTGAATATATTAGCATCTTTTGCACAAGATGTAGTGTAGAGCCATATATACCCCGTGTAACTCAATGTTTTAACTGTTTACGTTTTGGACACCTGAGCAAGCAGTGCCGCAGCACATCCCGCTGTGCCAAGTGCATGGGTAAACACGTTACAACTAGCTGCGACTTTCAGGGCCCAGTCATCTGTATCTATTGTGAAGGCAACCACTTGGCCACTAATTTCAATTGCCCAGAATTCAAAAAACAAAAGAGGATTAAGGAGAACATCATCCTCCATAACATGACTCTGGAACAGGCTCTGACCTTAGAAAATACGTCAACTTATGCAAAACGCACAGCTCCACCACCCCCACCCAGAAGCAACAAGGAATACCCCCCCTTGCCGCTACGTAATAATGTGGAATACTCCACACCGTCGCCAGTTGCCCAAATAGCCGGTACTACTCCACTCATACCACAAGCCAGGGCCACGAGAAATCACTACACCATAAAACCACGACACCCACAGTCTGTATACAACCGTACAGAACAACCCGCCATTCCTCATGGGCGTCGGCAACAAGACAGAATAGACAGGAAACAGGCAACACATGACGCAGAAAACCTCCAGCCCCGAAGAAGAACCAACCTGCCCCCCGCGGAGTTGTATTACGACGCATATGCACAGGCCAGTGGACTTCCCATACAGAATAACCCACACGGTGCTAGTAATACAGTAGCGAACGAGGAAGCAATTGATAGAGTATGTAGACTTGTGACCTCACTTTTCAGTATGGCCAACACAGGAAACCTCCCACACAACTTGAGGGAACACATAGCCGCATTCCTAAACTCGGACGGTCCACAGGAAGAAGCAGAGACAAACGCACGAGACAATGGAACAGATCTTATGTGGAATACACAACCAATCATGGCAAACAACGACAATATCGCATCTCGTTATAACTGTACTGATGGGTAACCACGGCCCCAATATCTTACAGTGGAACTGCAGGTCTATCCGCTCAAACAAGGAATCCTTAGAACACTTGCTGAAATCAAATAACATTAGCATAGCCGCCATATTAGAAACTTGGCTGAAACCCGAAGAGGAATTTAAGTGCGCGGGCTACAGAATAGTGCGTGCCGACCGTCCAGGCGGCTACGGGGGAGCGGCTCTACTAATAAAGAAGAACATACAATTTTCTGAAATAAAAATCCGGAGCACTGCTCCGAATATCGAGGCTTGCGCGATACGTCTCAAAATTATGGGGACAGAAACAACGGTCATGGCTCTCTACCGGCCTCCAAACACTCAGTTCGATAAACAAGCATTTTCAAATATCCTGAAGTATGTCATGCAACCTGCCCTGATAATGGCTGACCTAAACGCACACCATAGCACATGGGGATGTGGAAGAACAGACCGCGCCGGAAGACTGTTGCTAGATGCGTTGGACGACACAGATATAATAATCTTAAATGATGGCACTGAAACAAGGATAGTTGGGCCAGCACACCAAAAATCAGCAGTGGACATAACGCTAGCATCACCAGCCATTTCTCTGGCAGCCACATGGCAGGTCATCCAAGACCCATCCGGATCAGATCACTTACCAATAATGATCACCTTCCCTGTGACTAGACAAAGAATAACACCGACACGATCGCCATACCGCTGGAAGATAACTAACGCGGACTGGTCGCAGTATGAGAAGGAAGTCACAAGAAACCTTGAGAGCTTCGAACTCTCGGACGACGTAGTAGCTGACTACCAAGGCCTTATGACAGTCATTGAAAAGGCGGCAATAAAAGCTATCCCCGAGATTAAACCACGCACCTGCCATAAGAAATCACCTCCTTGGTGGGATAAAGAGTGTCAACTAGCAATAAAAGAAAGACAGATGGCCCTTCGAAAATACAAAGTCTTGGCGACAGAAGAAAACTACCTGTATCTTCAGAGAACAGTAGCAAGGACCAAAAGAGTCCTAAAGAAGAAAAAACGCCAGGGCTGGACTGACTTTTGTAACTCTCTCAACAGAACTGCTCCAGTAAAAGATATATGGAAGAAAATAAAAGGCTTTCAGAACTCGACAGGAACTACACTTAATACGGCTCCAACTAAAAACGTTGCGGAGGACATCTTGGGCAACCTTACCCCAGCCACAGCCTCGGAGAAGGTGGAGATCACAGAAGATGGGAGGCAACATGACCCTCTGTTAGCGCCTTTTACAGAAGAGGAACTTGAAGCATCACTTAAACGTAATAACAACAGTGCCCCAGGCCCAGACAACATCCATTACAGCATGATCTCATTCCTCCCAAGGCGAGGGAAGAATATATTCTTAAGATTGATTAACGCTGTGTGGAGCAAACGCGTGAGTGTACCAGAGATGAAGCGCGTAAGAGTAGTACCTATCCTGAAACAGGGCAAAGACCCCGCACTTGCTTCGTCCTACAGGCCAATATCTCTTCTATCCTGTGCTCTTAAAACACTAGAACGAATGGTCAAACACCGGCTGGAGTGGCACCTAGAAAATAAAAGTAAACTACCAAGACACCAAATAGGCTTCAGGAAGGGAAAAGGCACTATAGAGGTAGTTGCTAACCTAATGACAGACATTTATGAATGCTATCGCAGTAAAGCGTATCTCATGGCCTTGTACGTGGACTTAACACATGCCTATGATAATGTGGCTCCATCGATACTCTCTAGAAAACTATTGGACTTAGGCCTACCGAGCAGATTCGTAACTAACCTCATGTCATTGCAGGCAGATAGGGCGCTAGAAATTCACATCAATGGTACAACAGTAGGCCCTCGAATTGCATCTCACGGTCTCCCTCAAGGCTCCACGCTATCACCACTGCTGTTCAACATATATACCAGCGACCTTGGAAGACTGCTAATAGGGAGGGTAATGATGCTCCAGTATGTAGACGACTTGTGCTTCTACGTAATGATGAATGAGCTAGCTGACTGCAAGAAGGTCTTGGGAGACTTTGTCAACCTTTTGCGAAAATGGCTCGTTAACAATGGCTTGGACATATCCCAAACCAAATCAGCGGTGTCAATTTATAGCAGACGCAGGATACCTGACATGGACGAGATACAGCTCGGACCCTACCGCTTCCCGTATCGACGAGTCGTCAAATACCTAGGGGTCACAATAGATAACAAACTCAGCTGGAAACCCCAAATCAAAGACATCTCAAGCAAATGTGAGGCGGCACTTAACGTCTTGAAGGCAACCACAAAACCTTGGTGGGGTACAGACCCTAAAGTTGCCATGACCTTATACCGATCGCTCATTAGACCACACCTGGATTATGCAAGCATCTTCTACGGATCAGCAGCAGAGACCACCCTAAAAACCCTTGATAGACTGCAGTACAAAGCACTAAGAATATGCACAGGTGCAATGACATCAACCCCAACCAACGCGCTATTGGTAGAAGCGCTAGAGCCACCTCTTCATATAAGACGAATGCAGCTCTGCAAACAGTTTCTACTTAAGCAAATGAAGATTACAAACAATCCCCTCATCCAGAAGATTGAGGCACTTGGAAGTCAGCTCACTAATAGAAGAAACTGGCCACGCAAAAGGACTCCAGAGCTAATTATAGCAGAAAATGAAATCAACATGTACAGCAACAACATAATGTCGACCTCCCACCTACCAGAGTTTTGTGTGCCATACGAAGCAACGATTACACCTCTCAACGTGAGAACCGACATCAAGCTGAAAGACTCCAGTCAGAACAACTCCGCTAGACTGGCAGAATTTCTCGCGCAATGGCCAAATGCTTCCCACATCTACACAGATGGGTCAAAATCAGGTTCATCAGTTGGTTGTGCATTTTTGGATCTGAAGAGGAAGTCATACGGTATGCTGAAACTACGCAAGGAAGCAACCATCTTCACTGCGGAAATGGTGGCAATTCAAAAGGCAATTGAGTATGCTGAGGGATTTGGAGGACACAACATCGGTCATCATATCAGATTCCCTCTCTTCGCTGACCAGCCTGCAAGGACACACGCAGACTACCAACAAAGACAACATCTTATGCAACATCTTGGAAGCAGCATACCGGGCGAAACAGAAAGGCAAAACACTTGTGTTCGTGTGGGTGAAAGCCCACATCGGTCTGCACGGTAACGAACAGGTGGACCAACTGGCGAAACGAGCTTGCGAAGAAGGTGGCGACTACCCCCTCCTAACTGCGAGGGACCTACTGGCAACTGTGAAGAAACAAACCAGAGACGCATGGAATAGAGAATGGGAAGAATCTCTATTGATCAAAGGGAAACACTATGGAAAAATCCACCCAGTCATCCCTCACCATCATTGGCACCACAAACTCAACCTACCAAGGAAAGCTATTGTAACAATCGCTAGATTAAAGTTCAACCACGGTTGTTTCCCGGCACACCTAAACAGAATCAACATTGCCCAAAGTCCTTTATGTGGATGCGACGATACGAGCATAGGGGACATGGACCACATCTTCTTCGGCTGCAAAAACAGACAGGATAGCATCACAGACCTGATAGAGGAACTAGTGAGGTTAGGTCACTCTCCACCCTCAAAAGTGTCACACCTACTGACGACCGACGACGCCAGAGTTTTCATGGTGCTGTACAGATTCCTGAAAGACGGTGGTATTGACATATAAACCCCAAAGATCTCCAAGAACATTAGTATCCACGATCCCTGATTTTACACACCTAATAACAATATGTTACGTAAAATAGAGACATTAGACCCTGAACGCAAGATATGTAACACTGTGTCACTAACCATGTGAGTGTGAGTGAAGCCACAAATTGTGCGATGGACACACGGGCTACATGACACTTCAGGACCTGTGTTTTGTGTGGAAAGTGATATAACTATAATTACTTTATGTACCTAATAATAAAAATGTAGTACTGTAATAACGACCAAGGACTTGGGAGAGAAGTCCATATACTGTTATAGACATAATTGTTAGGACTAGAGCTATGTGTGGATAGCTCAGGTAACCGTGGTGATATCAAATACCTAATATAGATATGAAACATTGTAATAACGACCAGGTATTCTTATCTTTATCCTACTCTATCTTCTTTTGTTCAGAGAAATCACAGATTGTGATACAATTATAAATGTCACATAATATCAAGGACCAGTATAATATGTATGTAGCTAGAGACGTAAGACCAACCATATTGAATTCTCATTCCTGTCATTACGCAAAGTAATAGAAACCATGTATATGTGAGAGAGCTTATAATTTGTGTTAAGGCCATAAGCGCCACATATTAATCATGACCAGGTCTTCCCGTGGAAACACAATGTACTGTAATCATAGCTTTAGGTAATTAGAGATATGAAATATTGTAACAATGTCCAAGTAATGTGTAAGAGAAGTCATAATTGTGGCATGTGAGATACAATCCATGATCAATAATACCTGTAAACAAGTGATGTAACAATTGATATGGCTATATGGCTCACCGGCCCACTGCCAATAATAAAAAAAAAATAAAAAATAAAATAAACCTTCAGTTGCATCCGACTAACCGGAAGCTACAAGTCGCTACGTTATTCAAACAAGCTCCTTTTGAAATGTAATCACCAGGCTGTTGTCAAATGTAACAATCTGCAGATTTACATACAGTTATGTTTCTACGTTTGGATAGTAGTTAACATTTTACAGTGCTTTTGATGTACCTTCAGAGAATGAAGTCTAATGATAAGCAATTTTCGTCGAGTTTAATATAAGAAAAGTCACATTTATTCACCGACTTGGAGTATTAAGTAATTAAGTCAGTACTTTTGTGAAGGAATAAATCGCTTGACGACCAAATTAACCTGCAAGTAATTAAACAGGAAATTATAACCTTACACGCGGTTTAATTTCCTACCAAGGCAACTTCTTTCCATCGCAGCAAAAAATTTTATATCACTTGAAGTGGGTTATTAAATAAGGTGCGGGGATCTGCAGAGGCTGTGAGGTGTTACTGAGTTCACCTTTTCCATCCTGGCGCCAAGGTTGGTGTTGGAAATACAGAGATTTACTTTCACTAGTCTACCATATGGGCACAACGTGTTGTACAACAAGTGTGTCAAATTACTAAGAGAATGTTTATTTTTTTCTTAAAATTAATGTATTAGTTCTCAATGAAGTCAAGGAACTCGACCAAACGCTTTTCATATGGAAAAGGAAACTAGCATGTTTCCAATAATTCTCCTCACCAAGCAAAATACGTGACACTCTTTTTTATAGCCCGTTTGTTTAATAGAGGCGGCTTAAGATCAGTTTGTTCAATCCCCGTTCCGCTGCCCTTATCCCCTCTTGTGAAGGGGAAACTTATCACTCTCCTACGTAGATACAGCCTTCAGCGTGGAGAGGTAGGAAGGCAGGATCGAGCGTGGTTGGTGAACGGTTCTGGCCTCGCATTCGGGAGCACGCGGGTTCGAATCCCCGTCCGGGGATCCAGATTTGGGATTTCCATGGTTTCCCAAAATCACTTCAGGCAAATCTTCAAAAATCTTCAAAAAGGCCATGGCCTTCCCGTTCCTTGTCCCCAGTCCCATCCCGCCTCTAATGACCTTAGCCACCGACGAGGAGTAAAAAAAAAAATATATAAAAAAATACTAAAATAAAAGCGGAGGGAATAAGGTGAGAAGCGAGGCCAAGGAAACATGACCTTCAAGCGGCCTGTTCGGAGTGAACAGGGTATAGTACAAAAAAGCCGTAATAGGAATGTTGTCATTTGAAGAGGCTCGTATTTCATTAGCAACAGCTGGACAAATAATGATTCATTTAGCTGAAGATTTTCAACATTGCCAAAGGTGATAAAGGTGATATACGCCATCGCTGTAATAGGCGCAGACCGTAATAATTTTGACTTGCCCGCGAAATATGTTTGCCATTGTCTAAGACAACCTTATTGATTCGCTACGACTTATCTTATAGTAACCACGAATGTTTCGATTTTCGCTGTAACAATGTATGACGAAGCGAAGCTAACAGTCGAATATGATCTGTGGTTCGTCCTTTATGACACCTTCCCCTTTTTCAACACAATGCAGCGCTGAAATTGTTAAGCTCTGCCAACGTTTGTTCAAAAAAACTTGTTTCTACAAAAATGTTACATCTTGGCTAATTTTTGTCCTCAAATACCATGGTAGTTCAAATTTAAAGCATAATTTGGATTAAACGCTTAGTAAAGAAACATATGGCAAAGTTGGTAACATTGCTGGCGCTGCCTGTGCATGACTACCCTATTAAGGTGGCTTCCCACAGCCCGTGTATTTTCCGGCCGCGCCGGTCCAGCTTACAACAGCGGGCTGTGGGAAGGGAGCCGCTATCCGTCGGTAAACATCAAATGCCCGGGTAGCTGAAACTACACTATTTTTATTTTATTTTATTTTTATTTATTTATTTTCCATATGCAACATAGCCCAGCACCTAGTATCTAATCTGGGCCCTTATTTCCACTCTTTTACATTTACATCAAGAGTTGACCTCCTGGAATACCGAGACGGCCCCAGTTGTCGCTCAGAAGACGGCCTCTCTGGAGCACACTGAAGTTCCTCTGACGATTGATGTTGCTCATTGTCGTAGGATATCTTCCGTCAATCCGGTGTAATTGTGTTCCCCTCTTCTGCTATCTGTGGCCATTGATTTCGCTCAGCATTTTTCCTTTTTATAAATTTCTCCTTCCAAAATTTTGAGGCTAGACCAGCTGCCTTGTCCAGCAAATGCCACAAACTTTCGTCGCGCAGTATGCCAAATATTCTCCTACCTTGCAGCCGAGCTTGTTGGTGTTCTCTCAAACTGGCTGTTATTTCACACTCCCATACCACGTGCTCCGGCGTACTCTCTTCACCACATTCGCACCTGTCTGAGTCCACAATATTTCGACTTCGGAGCCAGCTATTGTATGGCCCGTGACCTGTAATGTAGTGTACCAATCCGGGAGAGGGTTGAAGGTACTTCAACTTTAACCTCTCCTCTACGGTTGGGAACATATCATATGCTCTTCGACCTGTTTCACTGTTGTTCCATTCTTGTTGCCATTCCGACAATAGAAGCTTCCGAATGTGCATCTGCGATGTTGCTTCGCTGCCTACAATTTCTGCTACCTTATCTTGTTTCCCTTTTCTGAGCCAGTATATGGCACCCCGTTTCCTTACTTCAAGGTCCAGTGGCCATACACCAATGGCAACGGTTAATGAATTTGTTTCCACGGTTCTGTATGCTCCTGTCAATTTTAAAAGTATTCCTCGTTGGACTCGTCTGACTCGCTGTTTTAGTTTTACTTTTCTTAGATGCTTTGCCCACACACTTGCTGAGTAGCCCACTAAAGAGGGTAAAATTGCGTCATGGTATAGTCTTATTGTTTGGACTGGAACAGTAAATTTTCGTTGGCCAATATTAACACTAGGCAAGGTGGTGGGTAGGTGGCTGCGAGGTGGCCAGGGCTAGTCTGTGGCGCATGCTGACCCGCACAATTAGGCTGCATGGCGCGGACTATTAAACCACGGTCCGTGGGAAGTCACCATTACACTGTTATGGTAACCAGCGGTATTATTTGGCCGAAAGATATGATTGACGGAGAAGTGAATGCAAAAATGGAACAATGCATCAGTATTAAATTCCGTAATGAAGGATACTTGAAAAAAAAAAGTAGAATCTTGTGAAAAATTTGTAAGACAATTTTTTTAGTAACGTCCATAAATGCAGTAAAGCATTCGAAGATAATCTTTTCCTGACAAAAAGAATTTTGCTTTCAGAGAAATTCGTAAACCGCAGCAAATATGACGCTATTATATTGAATGGGAGGGATATTGTATTTGAAAGTAAGAGTACGGTATGTCAACTACTTACTTCATTTTACTTTTTGAATAAATAACAATAAGGGTATATAATTTAACCTCCATTATATATCTCGTTTATGTTTGCTTGTTATACGAGGAGCACCTTTACGAAATAAAAATTGTGTCAGGTCCGACAGCAATATCTCTTTGTGCGTCTCCGAAAGTTGACTTCTTTTAATGGATGTCCCGAACGGCCACCGGATCTGAAAATTATACGTAATGAATGCCCTGCGGCGCCTTCAATTAGGCATTAACATTTTTCTTTCCGCCGTCCCACGACGAAAAGAGCCCCAAAAAGAGGACCCATCGTGTGTCATTAAGTTAAGGCTAATATAATTTTTTAAATGGCTCAGCACGGTCGAGGAAGGTGGCCGAAGTGAACCTAACCGAGTTTGTAATGTAAAGGCACAGACGTGCTACTTCAGGTTAATACCTCCATTTGCGGCCGTTGCAAAAACGGCTTGGCAATTAGGAGGGCCTCGCTGCAGCACGGGGCGCGCTCTCGTCGACCAGGATTTATCGACCGGCCGCAGCTGTGGTGTCGGCGGTGCGGAACGCTCCGCGGAAGAGTGGAACAATCCGATTGTTACGGCTGTCCCCGTCGGGAGCGCGCAGCACATTAACGTCGTCGCACTTCTTTACAGCTTGCCCCGTAAGAACAATGGCGAAAAGGCTCATGAATCCAAAGATCACGGTGCGTAAATTTCTAGCAGCCGTAATTACAAGCAGACACAACTTGCACAGAGCGTGTGCTCAACCGAGGTGACCTCCAGAAGGAGAATTGCAATGTGGAGGGGCTTTCTGCAGCTGCAGCCTTATAACTGTTCTGCGGATCACCCTGCTATAAACTGTCTTTCAAGAAGTGTCGCAAATTGCACAACTGTTTCCCCATGAAAACAAGAAAAAGTATTATTTTTCTCCTTAAATAACCGACCGTCGTGGATGAGTGGTAACGGCAGCACGAGGGTTCGCATTCACTTGTGCCCACTCAGATTTGAGTTTTTAATAGTTTCCCCAAATCACCCAAGGTGAATGGTGGGACGGTTCCTCTAAAGGCAATTGCCGAGTTCCTTACTGTTTCTTGCCTCCAGTCCCTTGCCGCCTCTAACGGCACCGATGTCAACACGACGAAAAACCACATTAAAAGGAAAAATCTTTTATAACGTGGCATGCCAGAGAAGAGTGACTTACTGTATCGTGTAACTAATAATTTCTTTTAAAACTATATAAAACATATTATAATCTACACACTCATATTTTTCGATATATCTTTCCCAACGAACTGGGGCGATCTTTCTGGAAGCTCACGTACTTCTTGACTTTTTTTTTTTTTAATGCTCTCAGATATCAAGACTATGTATTATACTGTTGTCAATTGTGAGATTTGCGTTCTGTCGTATCAAACCTACTTTCTCCCGACTTCCGACCCATGTCAAAGGTTTTCTGCAGGTGTCATGCCACCTGATGAGTCTACTTGAGAGAAAAGAGGCATCATTGAACGTAGTTTAGATCTCGCAAAGTAAATTTCAGCATTATGAAGGATGTGAAAAATGCAAAAAATTGTAGCAAAATTTCATCGTATAAAGAAAATTTTCAGAAATGTGGGAAGGGGAGTATTTCAGAAATTTCTTATGGTTTTGTATTTCGTTTAGAAAGAAATTTATAGTCTAATAATGCCTTGTTCTACGCCTCTAGCCTGTTTCACTCATACTTGTGAAACAAATAACAGTGTGTGGTGGATGTTGAAAGGCTGAAATAGTTTCCACACCGCCAAAGCCCATTCTTGGCACTTCTGCTTTACGGTGCCCGTTGACAAGTAGAAATACTATAGGTTATCTTACGGGCTTTTGGCAGTAATACCCGTTTCAGCATTTTTTTTTAAAAATCGAATTACACCCGTTTGATGCCATAATTGTTTTAAAATTGAGTAACATTTGAACTGGAACACGTTAGTCCGGAACTAAATAATAGAAAATTGGATCATGTACTCTGAATTTTTTTAAATACATATATTTTTATAGAAGTGAAAACTTCCATAGGCGCGTTACGTGATGTTTGGAGGGAGGTAAATCTGTGAATTCGTGACGTCACCGTCACCGTCACGCCACCTGTTGCGCGTATGATATGCGCGTTGGACGCTTTTTGCAAAATCTTTACACAAACACACAGTTTTTTACCCAATTCTGATGGAACTTTGCATACGTATATTTTAAAACAAATAGTAAATCACTGTTTACTTTTGATTTACAGAAACCTAAAACCTCTCATCCTCCCCCCCCCCCCCCCGCCTTAATTTCTGTCACCTTTGTTAATACAAGCCCACAGTTTTTATCCGGTTTTGATAGTAGTTAACACACGTATACTTCAAAACAATGCGGTCAGGTAGCTCAGATCCGTTTCATAAAAAATGAGTAGGAATTTGTAGGAGTTGTATTTGATTATATGAGCTACGCCGGGGCATTCCATGGTTCTGATTCCACGTTAAACTGCAGGCCCCTGATGAAAGGAATTAACCTTCTAGTCACTGACACAATATCTTGGTACATCTCCTGCGGGAAGATTCGACGAACCGTAGGGTTGCGGACTAAGTAACGTTTATTGTTTTAAAGTAAAAACTTCTTTATGCGCGTTGGGCAATTTTTGAATGGGTAAAATCTTATGAGTTCGCATTACCGACATGCTAATGTTAAGAATATATCCATTGCGGTTTCGTGGCTCAGGAAGTAAGATGTCTAATGGCGAATGAAAGGTCCCCGGTTCGAAACTCTATCTCGGCGGGGATTTTCATACACCATTAACCCGACCTTCACCTCTGGCATAGCTTTCTGTGTAATATGAAATGCGCTAGAACGTTTCCGTGGTTGGGATTCCACGTTAAACTGTAGGTCCCTTGTACCTGGTAGCAATACCCGCTTATGTTAAGGCGGCTAAGACAGGAGCGGAAAGCGCAGCTAACAGAAACCCTGTCACCAGGTCATTACGTTCACACGGAATTATTTAGTATTTCTGTAGCTGTAAGTATGACGTGTTGCGCTTATCATATTAATAGTTTTAAGTTTTCACTTCTGTCGACAGTCCACAGTGATTGCGAATTGGTTTTTTCTTGCCCTTTAAGTCTACAACCAGTTGGGTTAATCTTGTTAACGTTTTCCCGCTTTACGCAGGGTCAGCTTTTTGCTTTATAGATGCAACAACTTTTCTTACCAAACAGTTTGTTGTGCAACCCGTTGCTGGGGATATAGGAAAACTTAAGTCTATCCGTTTATCTGTGAACTTTTGTTCTGTGCTGTGTATCCGTAGATTTTGCTTGTGAAATGAGTAATGTCGTGAGTCGGGAACTAGATCTTCTGAGTGTTGCTTTGTAAGTTAATTAATTTAAATGCCCGTCAAAAATGACGTAATTTTTATTATTAAGAAAAACTTTCTGAGTAAAGTCATCACCATTGTTAGACGTTTCCGTCTTTGCGGGTCGTCTAGTCTGGCGGTCACTCCGAGATTTTTCCTTCGCCACTTGTTTCCAAACGACTCCCTTTGCCTCTGCATCTTTCTTCATTTGGTCCATCCATCATGCCGAGGTCTTCCAATTGGTCTCCTTCCCTTCCCGCTGTTCAACAGTGCTAACTTCCACATTCTCATAATATGACACAGTCACTACAGTCTTTTTCTTACTAACATCTCTTCCAGTAGTTTCTCCCTCATGTTTTTATTTCTGATTTTATCTTTCCTCGTGAAGTTCTCTAGCCCTCTCAGAAATATCATCCATGCCACCTATAGTCTGCTAATATATCTCTTTGTCCAAGTTAACGATTCAGAGACATATGTCAATCTTGGCTGGTAATGTACTTTAAAGATCAAAATTTTAGCTTCATTCCTTATGTTCCACTTTCAGATTTCATCCTTTATTTGATGATACAATTGTCCACACTTCGTTATTCTCTGCCCTATTTATTCCTATATTTCCGCTGATAGTTACTTTGCTTCCCAAATACACAAACCACGCTAAACATTCCAATTTCTTGCCTTCAAGTACCACATTGTGGTGTAACGAGAAAAATAGATAGAATAAAAGTATAAATAATTATAATTAGGTACTCTAAGGTAGTATTACTATTTATTTATTTTTTCTATCATTGTCTTTCGACTGGTTTGATGCAATCCTCCATCCCTTCCTATCTTGTGTTAACCTATTCATCTGTTCAAACCCCCTACAACCCATGTCCTCAATTATCTGTTTCATATATTCTAATCTCTGTCTTCCTCTACAGTTCTTACCTTCGACTGTTCTCTCCACTAACAAATTAACCAATCAATCATGTCTCAAAATATGACCTACCAGATTTTCTCTTCTTTCTGTAAGCTTCTTCCACAAACTTCTTTTCTCACCCATCATTTACAAAACACGTTCATTTCGTACTTTGTCTGTCCACTTAATTTTCAGCATTCTTCTGTAGCACCTCATTTCAAATGCTTCAAGTTTCTTTCTTTCTGGTATTCCTAAAGTCCATACTTCGCTACTATAAAGTGCTGTGCTTAAAAACATAGAGTTTAAAAAAAGTTCTTTCTAATTCCTAGATCAATGTTTGAAACCAAAAGATTTCGCTTTCTCATGGTGGCTCTTTTTGCTAGTGCTATTCTGCTTTTAACATCATTCTTGCTTCGGCCGTCGGTTTTAATTTTGTTCCCAAGTAACAGAACTCACTCACTTCTCCTATTGCATCCGAACCTGTTTTTATATTTAATCTACTGTGATTGGTATCATTTATGCTACATTTCATCACTTTTGTCTTGCTTTGGTTTATATTCAGACCAAAATCTTCCTTCAAAATTTGTTCGTGCCATTCAGTAACTTTTCAATATTCTCAGTCTGTTCAGCTATCAAGACAGTCATCAGCAATACATACTGATTATTTCTTCTTGAACACTTATGCCACATGAAAATTTTTCTTTTATTTCCTTTATTGCTTCCTTTACATACAGATTGAATATTAACGAGGATAGACTACAACCTTGTTTCACACCTTTTTAAATGATGCATGTCTCTCGTGATTCTCTACTTTTATTAAAACCACTTGATTTTTATATAGTTAATTAAGTATTCTTCTATCTCGATATTTTAGACCTGACCTCTTTAAAATTCTGAACATCTTGTCCCACCTTACATTATCAAAAGATTTTTCTAAATCAACAAACGCCATGAAAGTATCTTTGTTTTTCTTGATCCGCCCTTCGAGAATTAATCCAAAAGCCAGAATTGATTCCCTTGTACCGCGGTTATCCTAAACCCAAACTGATGTTCACTTACTGTCTCTTCTACTACCTGTTCCATTCTTCTTTGTATTATTCTGGTCAGTAATTTTCTTGTGATGTTAGACTAACGGAGCTATAATTCTCACATTTGTTGATTTGTGCTTTCTTTGGAAGTGTGAAGATGATATTTTAATTAAAATCAGTTGGAATATCTGCTGTTTTATTTTTTTATATCAATTTGAATAATCTTTTGAATCCTTCTTCTCCTACGGATTTCAGAAGTTCTGCGGGGATCTCATCAATTCCAACTGTCTTATTTGCTTTCAAGTCATTCAGAGCTTTATTAAATTCTGTCCTCAAAACAGGATCCCCTAAGTCACCAATGTCGACATCGCCTTCCTTTTCCATTACCCTATTGTCCAAGTCGTCCACATCATACAGTTTCTCAATGTATTCCTTCCATCGGTTGGCTCTATCGTCTGAGCTTAAGAGAGGTTTTCCTTCAGTAGCTTTAATGTTTAAACCTCTTTTCTTCATTTTTACAAAATTTTGTTTGATCTTCCTGTATGCAACATCTACTTTACCTATGACCATTTCCTTTTCTACTTCTTCACACTTTTCTTGTATCCATTTTTCGTTTGCCTTTTTTATTTTTAAATTGCCTGTTTTGCTCTCTGCCTGCTTCATCCTGAGCATTTTTATGCCTTCTCCTCTTATCCATTAACTCAAAAATTTCTTCTGTGATCCAAGGTTTTCGGGTGGCTTGTTCCCTAAAGCATAATGTTTCTTTACAAGCTTTCATTATTTCTCTCTTCAATGCATTCCATTCGTTCTCGTTTGAGCTCCTTTCACAGTAACTTCTTAGCCCGAAGTCTACCATTTCTGCAAATTTTTTCTCGTGTTAGAGTTTTTCAGTTTATTCACTTTCAGTCTGTTCTGCTTATATTGTTTCCCTTGAAATTCAGCCTGAACTTCACAGATAATAATAATATAATTCAGGATCTTAAGTTGCAGTAGTGAGAGTGAGACATGGATAATAATTTCTTATGAAGGTAAGCACACTGTTGTGACTGACATTATGGTAGGAAGGTGAAGCTTAGGGGATCGTTCGACCCCGCCCTCCCTCCGGCTCGTCTTGGCGCGAACTACCTGGCCCGTACCAGCTTCATCGCACCTGAAGTCTCCTGGAGGGAGAGGTATTATCTTTGGAATTTTATATGTTCATTCATAAGGTAGAGGTGTTTGAAAACAGTAAAAGAAATTTTTGGAGTCAGAGTTGGTAGCAGCAACGTCACAAAGTCACAGAACGATCCAAACTATAGTCAGAGAGAATTTAAGGCCCACTGAACCAATAGGGCCCTCAGTTTTGCTCAATGGGATCTATTGTTGTGACTGCCTGCAGCAGAAGCATGCCCGCTAATGATGTAAGTCCATTTTCTCTCTCGATGTCTCTGTACTAATGCTCACTCTTGCTACGGTCATTGGAATGGAATGTTCTGGCAGATTTCTATGAACTTGCTAATTTGCATATGCAGTTGAAGATAATTGTGACGAGGAAAAGGATATAAGTGTAGAATTATTAGTTACTGGACAATTTCTATGAACGCATTTACTTGAATACGTGTTCTAGTCCAGTGGTCCGCAACCTTTTCATACTCGCGGCACACCATAAGGTTATCCATAAATCTCGCGGCACACCTTACCGGTCGGGCGGTTGGAAAAAAAGTATAAAATTATAGCTTAAAACAGCGGTTGCATAAAATTAATAATCAGGCAGTTTTATATTACTATTAAAGTAAATAACTGTACACACACCTTTAATGTGACACTTGTGACTGCTTAACTACAAACAGGTGGAGAAATCGTTGATAAAGCAAGGCACATTTCTTCATCGACGGATTTGAGTCTTGCCCTCTTGGATGTTTTAATCTCAGTCAACGTCGTGAAGCCCAATTCACATAAATATGTAGTTGGAAATGGCATTAACTGCCATGTCGGAAATAGTTGGATATTCATTATTTATTGTTAGCCAAAATGTATCTAAAGGAACTTCGAGAAGTTTTAATTCCACTGTCAGCTTTATACATTGCGAGTTCCTTTTGAGTATTAATTGGAAAATGTTCCGAATTTGCAGCGAATGGATTGCGAACCCAATCGAAATCTTCAACACTTTCCCCAAAAAAACTTTTTGAATCTCTACTGCATGACTTCTAATCAGGGGCGTAGCTACCTCAAGGGGCCCCAAAGCGCATTTATGGGGGCCCCCAAGCGCAGTTTAGAGGGCCCACGAGCCCTCTGGGCAAACTGGCGACCTTTTTTTTAGCTCTACCGTCGTCTAAAGGGGCGCCTGAGACACAGGAAAACCCCCACTAAGGGCCCTCGCTGCTCAGGGGGGCCCCCAACCACTGCTCATGAGGCCTATACCAGCACACGAAGCAAAAAAAAAACGTCGCCAGTCTGGCCTGAGGGCCCAAAATAAATTTTTTGCACCGGGGCCCTTGTTGACCTAGCTACGCCACTGCTTCTAATTGTTCTTTAACAAGTCCATCACTATTTTATTACCGTCATCGAGTGACCATACATACAGTCGGGAACATCTCAAACGATCCATTTTCAATCCCCTGTTACCACAAGGCCAGCTTATTCTCAAAAACCTTAAATCTTATCCATACTAATAAGAATATTTTCATTCCCACTTTGCATTTGCTCATTCAAGTGTACGATAATATCGGAAAGATATGCCAACTTACATACCCATTCGCCATCTGCGAATAAATTCGCGTACTTGTGTCTTTCAACAGTCAAAAATTCCTAGACCTCTTCTGTAAGTTCAAATATTCGCGTCAACACCTTTCCTCGTGACAGCCAGCATACTTTTGTATGTAGCAGGAGTGTAGTGTATTCTGAACCCATTTCCTGATATAAAAAGCAATAAAGTCGCTAATTTAGGTACCGCGATTTTATGAAGTTCGTGACTTTTACTACTTCGTCCAGCACATCTTTCAGAGAAGCTGGCAGAGGCTTAGCAACAATGGTTCGTGGTGAATGAGACAATGATCGCATCGTAGTTGGATTTACCTAGCGTACTTTAGCTGCATATACTTTCACTCGGCCCGTCATAGCAGCCACTTCGTCTTTACAAACATAAACGCAATACTTCCATGTTAATTCATTAAGGAGTAAATATTCATCAGTCAAAAGAAATATTTCTTCACCGGTAGGTTGCTCTGGAGGTTCTTTGCAAAAGAAAACATTACTTACAATTACATCTCCATCGATGTACCGAATGTCAGTCAGAAGTTCTGCCTGGCGGCTAATATCTGTGGACTCGTCGGTCTGAAGTGAGAACTTCTGACTGTTGTTGATTTTCTCCTTCATAATGGCTTCAATGTCACGAGACAGATCAATAACTTTGCGACAGATTGTGACTGCAAAAAGGAATTTTTAAAATTTCACTAGCAGATTCTAAGCCCAGAACTATTCTCACCATCTCTTTACAAACAGGCTTTAACAGCGCTTCACCTATTGTATGTGGTTTCTTGGCCTTTACGTAAAGTTCGGCTGCCTCATAACTAGCCTTCGGTACTTTTTCCGAAAAACCTAATGTAGTGATCATGAACGTTCTTTGTGTTTTCTTATTTTCCAACAACCAACGAAAATAAGACACCTTTGCTTTAAAGAGAAGAATGTTTTGTTGACAAAAGTCGTTTCAATTTACTGAGAACCATAGCAGTGTTACTGAACTTTAATCACAAACGATACACTCGGGAATTGGGCACGTTAACGTTATTTCACCACACCAAAAAAAGAAGAAGTAATTATAACTATATTTCCGATGCATCAACTTTTGTTTCTTTCTTTCTGGCTCAACGCTTTCTCCAGTTGCACTCATAGACGAAATACTCCGTTCATGGAATTTGTCCATTCTGAAGAGATAAAATAGTCTGCTAGTTGTAATAGAAAATATCAAGACTAACTACTTACAGTTTTCGGACCACTTCAGAGCACAAGCACACCTATGATGGAATTGAAGTAATTGAAAGAAGCGGGATTTATACACTTCAAAGAAGTCGCATATACGGTGTCGATTGATGTCTTAACAATGCGTCAGCGCAACGGTACAGAAACAAAATAGTATTGCTGGAGAAGCACCGACACCGATAACGTAATAAAATAATAGAAAGTTCTGCTAATCCTAGCAATTTAGACTTACGGCAAAACGTATACACAAGACCTCAAAGAACAACAGTAGAGGCGAGGAATAAAAATATTTCAAACCTGAATAAACAAAATTAATAGCAACTGTGAGTAAAAAAATGACATTTAATTTCTTAGAATATGGCTCGTGAAACTAAAATATAATTAGTTAAAAACTTGACAATTAATTCCTTATAATGGGTAAAATTTCGCTGCACACTTTTCATCTTGTCGCGGCACAACAGTGTGCCGTGGGACTCCGATTGCGGACCACTGTTCTAGTCTATACTACTGAGCGTTGTATCCAATTATCTTAAAGATAACACACTTTGCTATAAAAAGTGTGGTGCATCTAAATGCTCAAAATGCTGAGTATATATATATATATATATATATATACTGTAATTGTTCCTGCCTTCTACTACCTCGCTATTAATAAGGGATTTGATAAAAGTGAGTACAGACAATCTCCGATTAATAATAATTGTTAAAGATGGGGGTAGGAAGGTTACAACATCCAATGATGGATCAACGTTTCTTGCTATTGTCATTATCTTTTTTTTGTTCCTACTTCGCTCATCTCAAGGCCATGTTTACTTATTACAGATCACAATTTGCCTAATTTTCTTTCCAGAGGGTCGGTTGTTTAGTCGGTAGCCAGATGCTTTACTGAATGAGCATCGCGTTCCGCACATTGTGCATCAGAAATAAGTGGTAAAGTCAACATTTAAGTTTTCTTTCTTATGACAATATTATCTGTTTCCATCTTAAACTGGGGGTTCCTCTTATCTGGTACGATTGCCAGGTTAGGTTAGGGGACTACGACAGAGGCACGTGGCGCAATCGGCAACAAACTAGGTCCTTGACATCACATGAAATACTTATTATTTTCGTTATGGCCAGCTAGGGACCAATTTAAGTTCCTCTCCTGTTGTTTTTTATTTCTTCATTTTCAGTACTACTTCATTATTGCACTGTGTTTTCTCTTTCTCTCCTCAGACCATTTTGCACCTTTCTTCTCCTCTCTACCTTGGAATCCTGCCATATTCGAAATCTGCTTTAGGAAAATTTTCTCTTTCCATAGCGTCCTGTTTACTGATATTATTTCGCTTCAAATCTTTCTTAATCTCTTGAATCCAGGTTATAGTTAATTTTTTCTCACAAAAATATTTTTTTGTTAGCCTGGTGTCATCCACGCGATAGATGTGTCCAAAAAATATCATTCTCTTAAGTAGTTGAATAACTTATTCGCAAATTGGATATATATATATATATTTACTTTGGTAAATGTAAACAATCTAGTACTGTTCCAAATATTTAATAGTAAGCAGTCATTGTTTCTGGAAAAAGTTCACCCATCCCATTAACAAAACTATCAGTTTGACACAAAGGTTCAAAACCTGGGTTATTGTTCAAAATATTTTCAAACTTCACTTTAAGTTCAAATTCACACAGGAGTTCATTTGGCGGAATTTATTAATTAACTGAATAGATTCAGTCAACGTCAAACCTCTAGTTTCGAGATTTCTAGTTATGTGGAAAAAATGAATACAAATCACAGGTATAGTTTTAATACTAGAATTGTTAAGTGCTTCCTGGTATTGACAAACTGTCATAGCCTCTGCATTATCAAAGTAATTTACTACACCTTTACTGGCCTCTAAATGTTCATTGTGTAATAGTACAGTTACCACTGGTTTCGGAGGTAAAGGCACTATCGACAAATTTTTTTATAGGCATTATTAATATAACGTGCCTTAAGAATTCTTTGTTAATGAAATCAGTTCATTCACATTCTAAAAAGTTGATTGTATTTCTTCAGTGATTCGTCGTACTCCGTGAGCAAAGCATGTCACATGAGTAAAATTGAGATAAAATACTTGGAGGGCCTTGGATGCCTTGATCATATAGGGAGCAGATTCTGAGAAAAATATAAACACTCTTTCATCTGCAGAAGAAATGCTCTTTTTTAAATCCTCATTTACAAATGTGGCGATCGTAGAATGATCTGCATTTTCAGTTTCTTTGCAGGCAACCAAAAAGAAAGAAGAAGGCTCTAGTTTTAATGCACCGACAGTTAAATTTCCAATGCAATGACCACAACTGTCGGTAGTTTCCTCAGCTGAAATCCATGTAATGCTATTCATAAGTTCATTGCATGTTTCTTCAAGAACATGTGAATTGTTGGTAAGTAATTTTTACGAAATGTTGATTCATGTGTTTTATTTTGATTCAAGCAGCATTTTTTTCAAAAAGTCTTTGAAGACAGGATTTGTAAGTTTGTGAATAGTAATATTACTTCCAAGCAATGATTCTCGTAGATCCATATTTAAGTGATTTTTTTTTTGTTTTTTTTTTTTGTTTGCCTTTACTGCTACTGCTACTGCTACTGCTACTGCTACTTGCCGCTGTTAACTGTTGTTCTCGTGGGCCTTTCTTTAGCAAGACTTGTCTTTACATGCTGGTTTGTGCACGAAATATTTTTCTAGCAAACTCGACAATATAAAACATAGCTCGTACCCGCGACTTCGTACGCGTGGATTAAGAATTTTTTGCCAGAATTGAATATAGAAAGTTGTTGGTAAGGAAGCATTGGACCCAAACAACACCAAGTCGGCATAATATGACAGGAAAGCTATCACTATATAATTTTACCGTCGAACAAGTCTCTAGAAGAGAATCAGTTTCCAACATATTTCTGTCACCATTCGATAAGGTCTCAAAATTTCGTGACTACAACTATTAAACATACCGGAGAAAATGTCCTGTTCCCTTCATACAGATTTTCTTGTCAAATTCCATCAACATCGATATAGCCATTTGATCTTCAAAACGTAAAGACAGAGACTTACTTCCGTATTTATAGTATTATTATTGCGGTTCACACACACACACACACACACTCTCTCTCTCTCTCTTTCTCTCTCTCTCTCTCTGACTGCGAACAACCCCTGAGGAATCATTATCACGTAAAAAGTATACACCTACAGCTTTGCAAGACTACCTACGATTTTCCTCGAATTGCACCCTTAACTTTGTGATATCTACAGTTTAACATTCAGTCCGAATAACCTACGGCCCAGGCGTGACTCTTACGATCAAAAACAATTTTTAAAAATCTTAGCCTCGACGGAGATTTGAACCGGAGACCACGACCTAAAAATTTGTAAGCAAGTTCTTTAACCACTGAGCTGCCTGACCGATACACGGAAAAAGGAGTATACAGACGTCCATATCCAACGCGTCTGTCTATCGCCATTCAGTAGTATTTCGAAATTATGAGACAACATGTATTATTCATACAGATAATTTTTCAACCAAATGTAGACAGTATTTTTCTCCTTGTTTCAAAGGATAAGTGTGCAAAGTTTCATCGAGATAGGATGAAAACTGTGTATTTGTATGAAGAACAAATTTGTCCAGTACGTAGAGTGCTGCAGTAAACAAGTGAGATGCAGAACAGCATCGTCCGTCTTTATCTCCCGTGAGTCTGTTTTACTTGGCCGCATAACAATATTATCTAACAAAACAATAGACGCACGACTGCTAAGAGCAGTGGTGTTAGTAGGTTTTATTTGTTAACTAGGTACACTGCAGGAAAATATTGTAAATATAGCGAAAATATGCATCATCACTAGGTTTTCGGTAAAATATGCAATGACCGGGAAAATACGCTTAATATGCGAATTCATATGCAAACATGCAAATGCGTATAATTCGGTCTCTAGTTATGAGTTATAAACAATAGCCGTTTGTAGTTACAGGCGATGGTGTAATATAAAGGTAGGCAACCCGACAAACACGGTAGTACGCATCATGAAGGGTTGACAAAGAAAACACTAACGATATGAAATTGGCGTGATATGTAGTATCTGACATGGTCAGTTCTGATGTACTGTGCGATATTTAGATTGCAGTTGAAATGCAACGTTGGGCTAATCAACGGGGAAATGGGAAGGTCAACAGCTGTGCCATTCAGCGGCCGGAAGTGTGGAATCTCTTGCGCAGGAAAGTCGATACAGTTGAAAGTAGAAGTTTGAATTCACGTTGAAATAACTTACGACGTGCCGGTCTAGGTAGCTCAACGTGCCGATGGTCACCGGTTCGAATTCGGCCGAGGGCATGGGTGCGTCCTGTGGTGTCTATATTTACTTAGAAAATAATATACGACCACACGACCCGTGCGAAAATTTCGCGAATAAAATGCGATGAATAGTGAGGTTGAATGCTTGTAATACAATGAAAAGTAGAACCGTCTCACATATTACGAAACAGTTAGAAAAATTTAAAACACTCTTTATTTATTACAAACTGTCACCGACTTTAACAGAAAACAACCAACCTGAACAAAATGCACTCAAAATATCAACATCTCTGTGATATTTCTTGCTGTGCGAATAAAATGCTTACATAGGAACTGCATGGCAAAACGAAAGTGTTTCCGCAACAGAAAAAAAATATCCAAAAAGCTACTTATTGAATAAAAAAAGTTTATTGAAATCTCTGTTATATCTGCTGCTGCAATCTAGGGACTTGGCTGTGAACTGTCACATACGTGCTGCCACTTTAAGCACTAAATTCCGAAAAATTCTTTCTTAATTTATGATTTTACCTAACTGGAGACCTTAATCTTTAAAACAATATGATATTTATCGATTTCGGCTAGGTATCGAAGAAGATAAATCACTTGTAATTAAAAAAAAACACGCTGTAGAAATAATATT
Organism: Vandiemenella viatica; assembly: GCA_031002005.1. NCBI lineage: Eukaryota > Metazoa > Arthropoda > Insecta > Orthoptera > Morabidae > Vandiemenella > Vandiemenella viatica. Next base: position 194,140,067 of record JARYHS010008074.1, on the reverse strand, counting down.
GATACTTTTGTCCCTTATTTGTCGAATTCCAAATAATTCCTTTCATAAAATATGGTGTGACCAAAGCAGCTACGTAGGTCTTTGAAATCAAGCCAGGTAAAAAAAAAAAAAAAAAAAAAAAAAAAAAAAAAAAAAAAAAAAAAAAAAAAAAAAAAAAAAAAGTTTTAGAAATGATGATATTTTTGCCTCTTAAAGTTTGTATTTGGATTTTTTAAAAAATATGATGTGACCAAAGTGGATAATTTAATATTTAAAACGATACCTTATTTATTAATTTGGGTTAGGTATCAAGGGAAATAAATAGCTCGCGACAGAAAAATGCGTTGTAGAAATATTAATACTTTTACCCTCTAAGAGTAGAATTTTGAAAAATTTATTTCTTAAAATGTGGTTTAACGGAACCGGAGACCTTACTAAGACAACAATCTGTAAAATGATACCTCGATTATCTATTTTGTTTAATTATCAAGCAAGATAAATGACTTGAGACACAATAAAAGTATTTTAGAAATACTGTTATTTATGCCATTTAAGGGTCGAATTCCGAAAATCTCCTTTCTTAAAATATAATATGACCCTGGCGGAGATCTTACTCTTTAATATCATACCTCATTTATCTCTATCAGTTAGATATCAAGTGAGATAAATGGCTCGTGACACAAAAAAAACCGTTGTAGAAAAATTAATACTTTTTCCCTTTAAGGGTTGAATTCCAAAAAAAAATCTTTCTTAAAATATGATGTCACAAAGCTGAGACATTATTACTCATAATCCTACTTCATTTATCGATTTTGGTTAGATATACAGGGAGATAAATCGCTCCAGACACAAAAACGCATTTTAGAAAAATTGATATTTTCGCCCTTTAAAGGTCGAAATACGAAAAATTCCTTTCTCAGAATATAATGTTACCACGGCGGAGACCTCAATCTTTAGTATGATATGTCATTTATCTATATTGGTTAGATATCAAGGCAAATAAATAGCTTGTGACACAAAAATCCGTTATAGAAAAAATTATACTTTTTCCCTCTAATGGTTGAATTCCAAAAACATTCTTTTTTAAAATATGATGTCACAAAGCTAAGACATTACTCCTCATAATTCTACTTCATTTATCGATTTTGGTTAGATATCCATGGAGATAAATCGCTAGAGACACAAAAAAAGCATTTTGCCCTTTAAGGGTCGAATTTTGAAAAATCCCTTTCTTAAAATATAATGTTACCACGGCGGAGACCTTAGTCTTTAATATGATACCTCATTTATCTATTTCGGTTAGATATGAAAGAAGATAAATGGGTCGTGACACAAAAACGCATTGCAAAAATATTGATTTTTTGGCCCTTTAAGGGTCAAATTCCGAAACATTTCTGTCTTAGTATATGACGTCACTAAAGCGGAGATCTTAATCTTTAAAATTATACTTCATTAAGCGATTTCAGATAGATATTCAGGGAGATAATTGACTTGTAACACAGAAAACAGCATTTTAGAAATATTGACATTTTGCCTTTTAAGGGTCGAATCCCTAAAACTTCCCTTCTTAAAATATGATGTGACCAAAGTGGAGACCATAAACTTTCAAATGACACCTCATTCATTGATTTTGTTTAAGTGTGAAGGAAGATACAGGCTTGTGACAAAAAATTACCTTGTAGAAATAATATATATGATGGAGAAACTGAAAACACTGGACGATCTGAAATCGCCTTTGAGCTGGTTGGATGGGCTAAGAAAAGCCAAATGCCATAAAAAAAACAAAAAAAAACTTGCGACGCTTCCGTTGATCTTATACGCAATCTTTCGAACATTTCCAGTTAGAAAGAGTGATACTGCATGCTTCTTCCACGCCATGTGTACATCGACACTCCTATCAACAGAGATGTGAAAAGTTTTAAAACTGCTCAAATTAATCACTCTGGCAATCTCTTTTCTAATTTGTTTGAGCTGGGTGCAACGAATGTTTGCTACCACAGAACCTCTGCGGACTTATGTTTATGAAATTTCTTGTACAATCTTCCAACTGCTACAGCCATATAAATTCGAAGGATTGTAGTGATAGGTCGGAAGTAGCAATTTCTCATGTTTTATTATGGGGTTGACGCCATAGCGTTATTTAAGTGTTCTTCTCATCCATTATCAAACTCTTGATTCAAGCGCAGAGTGATAGGAAAGGTGCTACTTAAAATAGCACTCAGCGTTTAATAGAGATACACCTTACCGGAGCAAGGCTACATGATTACGAAACGCGGAAGGATATTAGAGAGTTATTACCTCAGTAAATCTCCTTTAATGCGCAAGGGGTCTTGTGTAACAGCTAAGTCGCTGTTGTATGTTACAATCCGCAATGGCAAGAAGAGACAGGACATGTGAATTTCCTGGTCTTAATCTTTGTGTTATCACTATCCGAAATAAATTGTCCGTCACAATTAAGTGCGTACTGCTGTGAAGTGAAACGGAAAGGTATACTTCTATGCAACGCGTTTTAAACGATATTTCTGCGTCTTCACATAATATATACAACTGAGTATAAACCTTTCAACACTATTTATGTAAGTTCGTGGCAAAGTTACTTCGTGAATTATAACTTATCCCACTATTATCTTAGAAGAAGAATAGGTTTAGCTGATTGAGTCGCAATGACAGGAAAGATAAGATTAGAGAAATAAGATGCCACCCTGATGCTTATATGAATCATTTTTTCCCTCGTACCATTCCGTATTAGAATGCTCAGCGAAGAGATAAGTTTTCGTGCTGAGCACCTTCTGTCACCCACGATGTTGTGAATTGCAGAGTATAAATGTAGAAGTAGATAGATGTAGAAGAACACAGGAAACCGATTAAGACATGTAATAAGAATGTCCTTTGTGTCGGTGCATTTGAATCTCTGCCAGTTGAGACTGGGGAGAGTGTTAATTAGCATTTGGTTTGCATACTTACTTTTATTAATGTACTGTCCTGACTGGGGCATCCGTATTTTTTGTATTGTTTGTTCTGGTTGTCTCCTATTCTTTTTTCTATGTTATGCAACAATCAAAATCTTCATGCAGATACCGAATGGTTTCTTTTTTGTTTGTGGCTTCACGCCCCGTCGTTGTCGACGTCTAGGTCGTAGGAGGCAGGCGAGAGAGGACTGGGAGCAAGGAAAGCGAAGGAATTCGGTCATGGCCTATTGAAGGAACCCGACATCCACCTGGAGTGATCTCGGTAAACCATGGAAAATCCAAACCTCGATGGGCGCAGCGGAAGTCGATCTCCCGTCCTCCCGAATGTGAGAGGGTTACCGCTCACCAACCATGCCTAGTTCAACCTTTATTTTCAAAACTGCTGATGCGAAAATTCTTTCGCAATTTGCAGTAATAGGTAGCCTCGTAAAGACCAGAGGTAAACTGTAATGGCATTTCTGAGTTTATGGCTTTCTCAAAGTGACTAAATCAGTAATTGTAACAAATCTGCTTTTTCTGCAGAGAATGTTACAAAAAGATCGTATATATCATTTGACGGAAAATTTCATAAATCTATAGAAGTATGCATTAAAAATATATTTTAAAAAAATTTTTTTTTTTTATGAGACCCAAGATATCTATTTTTAGTTGATTTTTTTGTTTGTTTAACCTATGTACAAATCCCCTGAAAAATAATTTTGCGTAACAAATAAACTCTATTTGAAATTCGGATGCTATGGATTTTATAACGAAGTTATTATAAAATATTTTAGTGATTTCTATTTAATGCACACTTCCATCACGCGATTTTTTATATACGATATAAAGTTCAAAGTCCAAAGTAAGTATTCCAACGAAAGGATTATTGGATGTAAACTTTGACTACCTTAGGAACTGATATCTGACATGTTTGTATTCACTTTAATTCGTTTAAGGTTTTAATGCAGTTATTGGTTGAAAGTCGGCAGTACTGACGAAATGGGCTTGAGGAGCCAGAACATTTACCCTCGCTCAACTTTCCAGTTTAAAATTACCTAAGTATGAATAAAATTTTTTTTTTCGAAACTATCGTGTGTACATGCAGGTTAACAGTACCCGTCTCTCAAGTGTCGTGGTCCTCGCGCGAAGGAGCAGTGGGAGAGCAGGTGCTGTAGTGGACGCGGGCCCTCCCATAACTCACGGCTCGAGACCGCTCGCCCTGTAATTTGCGTCGCCGCTCGGCGCCAACAATGGCGGGCGCCCCTCTTCATTTGAATCAGGCTGGTATGCGGGCCGCCCACAGCCAGGGGCCGCGGCCCAGAGCTCAGCTCGGCGCGGCTCCGAGAGGAACGCTCGCAGGTAGCACCGCTCGCACGGGATCACACAATTCATATTCCTTCCCGGCTTGATACAAGGCGAGTCGGATTGTTTTCTCTCCTTAGTGGATCTCATTGGAGGGCCATTTCCGAAACTAACCAGCACTCCTATTCTAGAGTATGTTGCATAACTTGTAAAGTTGATCGTTTGATTGCAAGTTAAAACGGTGGCCGAGATGATTTCTACAGCCACAAAATAAGTCTTTTGATTTCGTAAAGTTTGAAGATGTTGCATAACCGTATGGTTTGTTTGACTTATAACTGTTAAAGAATTCAGTTCTTTTGTTTCAAACACATTTAAGAGTTTATTAATGTACTTCCTCTACTCCTCTAGGAACTACATTGTAACATCCGAAGGTGCAAGGTTCTTTCGGCAGTGACTATTCCAAGCAACCGATCTATGCTTCTATTTCTGTTAGCCTCACTCTCTTAATCTATCTCCATAGTACACTGTCTTATTCTTTTCTCTCTAAGAGTAAATATTATTGATTTTTGTCCACGCTCAAGGGAAAAATATGATTTTTTTACTATAAAAAATATTTCTGTTGTGTCACAAAGTGACAGTATACGTCTTTACTAGAAATAACGAATGGATGAAATATATACGGCAGCAACTTTATTAAATTGTTGACGTTCCGTGTTACAGTGGACTACAGTCTGCGCAATCACAGAGAAATATTACCTTAATACACACAGAATCTTAATGGATAAGAAGAATTATTAAACACTGAATGTGAGTCAACTGACTATCAGAGCCCACCAGATCGACTTCGAATGAAAAATCCATCCGGATCACTGGAGCGAACATCACAAAGTATTTAACGAAAAAGATTACGACTTCACAAAGCCAACAGGCCAAGTCAGACAGTAACAAACATATATGTATATTTGTTTATGAAATTAATCATTCTAATACCTATAAACATAGTAGGTGATAAATCCTGTTTCTATTACCACAATCCTGTACGCTATCAGCTTCAATGGAGCCAATGTCCGTGGGTTGCTATTCTGCTCAATAATACCAAACAGAAGACATCGCATTTACCTCTTACATCTCCAGTATGAGTACGCGTGAAATATAAAAAGACTTGCGCCAGCGTATGTTAATTAAAATGATGTAGTATGACACCTCAATAACTTTTCTTTCGCTTTTAGGTAAGGAACAAGAAGAAAATCAGGCTTTGGCTTTATCATGAAGTCCTTAAGTTGATTTTGGTAACTGAAGTATACTAAATTTAACATCCCCGAAGAAGTTTGAATCTGATTTCATCACATCATACATCCAGTGAAATAGCAGTTATTCTACTTTTCTTGATTATGACCACTACTTAGTAAGTTTCACCAAACCTAATGATTCAGAAATGCCCTCATCTTCTGAAGAAAGTGGACTTGATGATCCTTATTAAGCATCACAATTGAAGTTTTCTAGTGCGTTTCATAGAAATAATGCGAGAATTCTCTATACCAATACCAGATTACGGTTGTCTCTACGTTGCTGAAACTATCTCACATTCACGGCCATCGCATTCTATCCTCTATATCCCATTCAAAAGAATTTAGATAAAGATATCAAATAAAGGAGTAATAGGTTCATCGAAACACCACGAAAATTGTATAGACAAGCTTGTACGGAGCTGCGTATGTACAGGATACAATCTATTCAAATAATCCAACTTGCGTCTGAAAATATTTATCTCTAATTGGATGAAAATATACATTATCAACACTTTCTATCTACACTTGGCCTCTGAGACTATAATGTGCAAATAATCCTCTTAGACAGATGAAGACGAAATAAATGTTACAGCTGCAATGATATCAAAACTAACAATTAATGCACCGACGGAGAAATAGTCGAAGACAAAGGCAAAAAAAAAATAAAAAAAAAATAAATAAAAAAAATCAAAATATGAATTAAAAAATTGTGTAAATTGTGGTGAGGAGTGATTTTCTTGTGGTAAAATTGGAAATATTTATAAAAATTTTAAAACAGGCTTCGATTCCCTTAAATGCAAGAAAAAGGGCATATACAAAATACTTAAGTGTTCTAACCATGCAGAAATAATGATTCTATGATGGTATCAGAAAATTAATTACGATAATCTTCAATTAATTGTCTAAAAATTTAGTCCTTCTATGTCATTGATGTAACTTATTGTAGTTTATTAGAATTTTTTCTGATATTATAAAGATGTTTACAGTAAATCGCTGATGTGAGTTTACAGTGAGCCAATATTTGTTTCATCACTGATCATTCGCGTTTATCGGCTAGTGCACACATGTTAACTAAACCTAAGTAGTAAGAAGAGGTGCCTTTACATCATATTTATTTAAAATAGGGTCATTGCTGTTTACACTGCTGGCAACATAGAGGCCAAGACAATAAATTTTGGAATTTTTAACTGTCTGATTGTGTGACCTTTGCATGCATCATTCAGAAACCATCAAATTGATTTCAGTGACATATACTGAGAGTGGTAGCTTATTTCATCAGTTAACTTGGAGGATATTTTTTATATCCTGATGATACAGTTTAGAAAAACCGTAAATTTTGGAATTTTTACATCTCTGTTCATGCAAAAATTGACAATCAGATATAAACAAAACTTATACAGAGTAATAGCTAATGTCATGGCTCATCTTTTTATCTTGATGAGTTACATAGATGATGGGCAGACCAAACCTTAAATTTTGGAATTCTTGTCTCTCTGCGTGCTCGTCATACAAAAACTAAGCAACCAATTTCAAAGTAACTTAAACAAATAGGAGCTATGTCGTCCGTTAACATGCAGATTTTTTTATCCAGAAAAGTTAGATAAACTTTGATGAAATGGATGGCAGTACCATATATTTCTGAATTTGTCTGTCTCTGTACAGAACTAATCGATTTCAACGAAACTTAATCATAATAATACCTTATGTCTTCAGTTAGCGTACGTAATAACTTTCATCCCGATGAATTACATAGTTCCTGACGAAATCACCAGAAAATCAACACAATGTAAATCACTATATGGGTATTACCTAAATATATGACAGTTAAAATTTTTATACGTGCCATAAGATTCCACAGTAATTATGATAAAATCTATGCAACCAAAGAAGAAGGGTATTTTTTTTTCTAGCCGACAACTCTTTGATAGTTCATCAATTAACAGCTTGTAACATTACAGAGCCACAAGCTAACGAACTGTCAAAGTTCATCTATGTCAAAGATGTCGATAATCGATATCTATCATAAGTACTTCGTAGTACTAAACTCTTTGTAAGCAGCAGCACTCGGTGTGTGAATGTCGCAGATGTAGGTTGTGCGGCGACTACATTGTCGTATGTGTGGTGTAGTGGAAATCTCCCGGCTCAAAATCCGCGCTGCCGCGACAGGACAGAATATTGGCATTTGTTCCCGCCTCGTTCGGACAGGCCAAGGCATATAAACTTTATTGAATACCATTGGAGAGTATACAATGAGTGGTTCATTCGTTTATTTCGTATGGCAGAAGATTAAGTGGTTGATGAACAATGATTGATGTGTGTGAACAGTAACCATGCTAGTAACCTAATAATCGCCAAGTGACTGTACTTTTCACTCTGAAGGACCTGTAATCTCGGATTAATATTATTTTATAGTATTTTTCAGTTGGTGGTCGGTGTATGTGTGATCGTTTGAAACACTGTGAGAATAAAACTTACTACAGTATTAATTGGCTGTGCGTGTTCAGTGTTACAGTACCTCGTACAGTATTAAATGTTCAAACTATACCGCGGATTAAGGGATTGCTTGGAATTACGTCGACTATCCAGCTGTGGCGAACGCATTGTATAAATAAGTTTAAACAAAGTCCGAAACCTTTCCATTACATGGGTCAGAATACCAGAGTCTAATGACTATCATTTATCATTGTAACTGTTAATTAATAAACTAGTAAAACAATCATATGTTTTACAAGCTCAGGTTTTACATTTAATGTTAACGAAGTTGTGAGTACAGCTTTACTACAATAATCAAAGTAAATCTTATGCTTGTTAACTATAAACAAGAATACTAATGTGATATACGAATCGCATGTGCGATGTGGCGTACATATTATATGATTCCAAAAGCCAATAATAAAATTTGATGTTTTATCTAAGACAGAAACGACACACTTCTGAAAAACTAGTAATCTCAAACAACGAAATAATTTAATTATTCCAGAAGTTAAATAATAATTTTGACAGTTAAAAAGAAAAATATTCTTCCCCAAATACAAATTGAAATACCCATTTACGATTATGGTTTTATTCTACTTCAACCTCGATGTCATTAGAAAAGGGTAAGGATTGGAGTAAGGAAAGGGATGGAAATCGGTTACGGCATTTTTCAAGAAATAATCCGACATTTATCTGAAATGGTTTGGGGAAACCATGTAAAACCCAAATATAGATGGCCAGACGGGGATTCGAACCTTCGTTCTTTGGAATGCAATGCAGGAGCTATACCTCTCACCCACAACGCTCGGTCTGCAATTCCAAAAAATAATATAACGCATGTGATTTTGAGTGTTTCTTGCAGTACGAAATATGTCTCATGTTGAAAGTTGTGTAGCTTAAGACTGGAGCAGATAATTAATCGCGTTTATGCTGGTACATTTTGTTCATTCCTTTTCTTTTAATATATCTCTATCACATGTCCCAGAACATCAGTATCCCGCTACCCCATCCGTGAACAAACCACATAGCCAACACAAGGGGAAAGGAGAACTGATTTAAGTAATTAATTGTAACATATTGCTTTATGCATTTTAAAATTTCAAACATGGCTGCGTTTCAGCAACGGTAAGAGTTGTTAGGGTGAGAATAATAGCCAACCAGTTCCAGCAATTAGGTTTATTTAAACTTGACCGAGGTTTTGGCGATCGTAAGATTGTCTTCTTCAGAAGGACGTGTATTATCACATAAACACAGAAAAGAGCCTGAGAACCCTTGTCATATCACAGTGCGGTGACATAAGTGCACACTTCATTATGATATGATAAGGGTTCTCTGGCTCATTTCTGTGTAAATGTGATTCTACACGTCCTTCTGAAGAAGACAATCTTACGATCGCCAAAACCTCGGTCAAGTTTAAATAAACCTAATTAACGCAACTGGTTGGCTATTATTCTCACCCTAATAGCTTTATGTATTCTATTTCATCATATAAATTGTGCATCGTTTTCATCGAAAATGATAATTACCAATCAAAACCTTGTAAAAATACATGCAGTGAGAATGCGGAAGGCTGCAAAGAAAAAATTTTATCGTTAAAGTCATTTTGTACGTTTCGTTCTAAACAATTATAGTAATACCTTTTAAATATATGTAAAAGATGAGAAAATTAATTTATTAATATATTATAAAATTCCTGAAAGCGAATAAACCTGGGAAAAAAGCCAGACAAATTTTTTAAAAATGTCAGAAATGGGCCTCGAATGCATTGCAACAGCGTGACAGGTCGACAAATTTTTGTTTGAGCCATCGCGCTTAATCGCTGCAACTAGTGTTCGAAAGAGAGTCACTCATCATCAAAAAATTTTAGCCGTTATATCTCGTAATCGAGTTCCCAGCAGGATGAAAACCATGGGGTGTTTACTATAAGGGATCATCAAAATCGGTGACGCCACTATGGTTAATTCCGCTTGTCAGTGTCAGTTTTAAGATGAGCGTCAGTTAAAAATCTAGCATGTCTCGGCGATCTGTTTGACTGATGTATACACAATGTACAGAATTTGATAAAGGGAGGGTTGTAGGTTTTTTGGAAGTAGGTTGTTTGTTTTCTCGAACTGCCCTCAACCTGAACCGTTCTGACCATGTTTATGGCGGTGTTTGGAGCAGTAGGGTTATAACATATTCGGCGGGAAGACTCTGAGTGGTCAACGAAGACCACCATTAAGGACGATCGTTTCATCAACCAGCAAACGGGGACTCAACCAATAGCGTCTGTTTTCTATGATTCAGAAACTTTCCCCTATTCGTAACCGCACTATTGCAAGACTACTTGAATTCTCGATGTTCCTTAAGCCGTATGGACTCGAATGACCTGCGCATCTGAATTTGGAGGGGAACTGAAGACCCAAAAGTTCGTATTTCGTCGTTGAGTGACAGACAGCCAGAAATGGTGCCATCATAAAGTTGCGAGCAATCTTCTATGGGTGGCTGTCTTCCCCGACATTTGTCAAGAGACCATTGGAGGCACTGGGATACGTCCAAGAGAGTCTGCAATCTCATGTTCTTCTCTTCATAGCACGACTATAACTGACTATTTTTCAACAGGACAACACCTGTGCACATAAAACACGGGTTTCGAAGCACTGCCTTCGTACTGACGACACCTTGCCTTGGCCTGGCAAGTTTTGTCGTCTATGAAACTTGTATGAAACTAGCTGGGGCGGTGGTATAAGCTATCAACGGATCTACCGGGTCTGAAGCAGCACTTATACCAATTAAGCAGTTGCCTTTCAGAAAATTACATTATACGTCTCCATAACTATATACCAGATAGCGTCCTCTCAATGTATGGCTTTATGCCTCGTCGATATCGAGGCGATTAGAGGCTGGAAAGGACTGGAGGTAAGGAAGCGGAAGGAATTCAGCAATGGCATGTTTTAGGCAACCATTCCAGCATTCGCCTGGTTTGAAGGTTTTTGTAAATTTCCAAAGAAGGACTGGTTCGGTTTGATGTTATAATCGATTATTTGTATCGCTGTTCTTGTTATCTGGATTAAGCTTTCTTCCATTTTGACACCTCCTACTGGATGTTTCACTTTTTATGACAATGAGAGAACTTTTGCGAAATATATTATTAAGTCACAGAATTTCAACATTGTAAGTCGTTCTGAGAGTTTATATACCAGGAAATAATTTCCTCATGAGCGAACAATCCTATTTCTCTCTGGAGAGGTCTGGTGGCTCAGTGATTAAGGCGTCTGACGGGAGATCGAAAGGTCCCCGTCTGAAATCCCTGTCTCTGTGGCGATTTTCAAAGGCTCCACCTCTAGCACAGGTTGCTGCTTAATGTGAAGCATTTCACAAATCTTCCGTGATTTCGTTTCCACGTTAAATTATAGGTTACTTTTACCCGGTAGGATTAGCGGATTAGTTTAGCAAGCCACGACAGAGATCCATGCTCGCCAGATCGAAACTCTATAGAACGGGCGGCCCAACTACCCTTCGGGGTCTCGCGGCCAATACTACCATACGTATTATTATAATTCTACTAGCTGACCCGGTCACGCGTTGCTGTGACTCAGTAGTTATAGTACGTTGGATCAATATAATTCTAAACTACCTCTTGTAATCAAATTAATATTCACTAATAACGACAAAAACGTTTTAGTCGATTTGAAAATTCAAAAGTAATTGGTAAAGAGTTTCGGATAATTGAAATTAAGGACAATCGAACATAAAAAATTTAATTACATTTTATTACAAATTACTTAATTAAAAACATATAAAAATTGATATTTATAAAAATAAATAAATTATTTTTTATTTATTTATAAATTGAAATTTCAGTTTTATAAATGAGGTAGATTTAGTTGGTTTTTAAACATTTTTAAGAATTATTTTAAATTATTAAAATTTATAATTTTAATTTATCAAAGGGCTAATTGATGTACAATATTTTTTGTTAGCCTGTCTTTTGCTAATACAAATAGATTTAATGGTTTCCCCACACGTGGGCAGGCGACATATAGCTGCCCATGGGACGAACACGTATTTTCCAAGTCCAAGCCGCAAACAGACATTGTTTGGCCTTGAGACTTATTTATGGTCATAGCGAAAGCCAAACGAATCGTAAAATGAAGACTTTTAAATGGTATTGGAGATTCTGAAGGTATCACTGGAATACGTGGCAACAGGACAATTTCTCCTTTGAACTTTCCAATCAAAATAGTTGCTTCAAGAACATTTTCGGTGATCATTTTTATGACCTAACGTGTACCGTTGCATAATCTAGGTGGATTCAAATTCCGAAGTAGAATAATCGGTGAATCAATCTTTAACGGAAGATTGTGTGGTGGCATTCCTGGTATATCCAAAGAATTTAAATACTCAGTTGGAAAATTTACGGCTTCATTGTCATCTATAATAGTGTCTATTGATTTAAAAGACATCAGATCACCTGGCAACAACTGTTGTATCTGGAAATTAATCCCGTTGACATCAATATTTTTTGCTGCCAAAATAACACGATTACTGAGCCAATTATCATCTGAGCAATTATTTGATATATCCGGAAACACACTCTTAATTAGTTCATTTATTGAGTGAACAACAGTGCAGAATTTGTCTGGCAATTTGATGTATTGTGTATTTCGATGCAGTTCTATTTCACCATTTCCAATATACAGCAAGTGCTTACAAAATACTTGTGCCGATGGATCATTTTGCAATTATACTCGCATGTTCATGGTCAAACGAAGTGTTTCGACATTCTGCCATAAAAACGATAGTTTTAAACATCCGTTAATCTCATCGGCAAAAGTAGAGCGAGGAATCATGGGCGTACTTCAAATTTCACAGCAAGCTGTGCCAGAGGGGAAAATCGGGTTAAATGCCTATGAAACTCCCCGCCGAGACAGGGATTCCAACCACGGACCTTTCGATCTCCAGTAAGACGCCTTAACCACTAAGCAACCAGACCGCTCGCTATTAAATTAGAAATTGGATAAGCTTGGAGTATTGGAATGGAGAATTATAAGGAAAATTTTGGGTCCATTGAAAAATACAGTACAATGGAAGATAAGAACTAATTAGGAAATAAATAATAACATTCAAAAAATAACAGAATCAGTCACAAAAAGGGAGAATGATTTTTTTCGACACGTCTATCGCATGGATGACACCAGGCTAAAAAAAAGTATTAAAATATTTTTGGGATTCAAGAGGTTAAGAAAGATTTGAAACGAAATAATAGCAGTGAACAGTATGGAAAGAAAATATTTTCGAAAGCAGATTTCGAATATGGCAGGATTCCAAGGTAGAGAGGAGAAAAAAACGGGTGCAAATTGCTCTGAAGAGAGAAAGAGAAAAAACAGTGCTATAATGAAGGAGTACTGGAGAAGAAGAAAGAAAAAAACAACAGGGAAAGAATTGAAACTGACACGTGGTACCCAGCTGGCCATAACGAAAAGAAGAAGAAAAATGAGAAGCAAGCATCAAATACTTACATGTTTTCGAATTTATCGTAACGTTTTCTTCAATGTTACATTCATGTGTGTAATTACTTTGTCACAACACAGTACACAGCACTATTATAATAATGATACTACACGAAAAATTCACAAAACTGGGTTATGTCATATATAAACACATATGACGTGGAGTAGACTGTAACATAAATAAATCAAAACACAACGCCATCTACTGGATAGTTACCCAACCTAAATAACCAAGTATTGTGTCGATAAATTAATACATCGCATATGTTAGATACCTATGGAACTATAATAATAATTTCGTGCGGTCGTAATGACCTGGTGACAGGGTTTCTATTTGCTGCACATTTCACCCCTGCGCCGGAGGTGAAGGCCGAGTTAAGTGCGTATAAAAATCTCCACCGGCACAGGGATTCGAACCAGGAACCTTTAGACCTCCAGTCAGACGTGTTAACCACATAGCCACCATAACGCTCGGACTTACGGCCCTTACATATTGTTACAAACCATTGTCCTATGACAAACATTGAACGAACATTTAATTCAAAATAATAAATATAAAGATTAATAATCGGGATCAAAACTATCCTATCTTTTAAGTTGGACCAAATTACACACAGTAAGCCAGACTTCATCAAAATCAGTTAAGTAGTTTCGGAGTTCATCTCGGACAAACATCGTGACGCGAGATTTTTATATATATAAAAGATAAAGATTACACATGATGTACGTACAGTATATCAACCAGTGAACTAGTTAGCTTACGCTATCTGGAGGGACTCTGGACTTTAGCTAATGACGAGGATTCACTACAGATAGGTCTCCACTAGCTCACCTTTACTTTTTTTTAATATTTATTTTTGTTGTAGATTTTTTTAACAGTGAGAATGCTATTCATACTGGAAACGATTTTTACCATCGTTGATAGCTTAGTCCATTTACAGACGACAATTCCTGGCAAAATTATCACCAAATTATTTTTTAAATATTTCATACATTTCTGACGGTATCTTCCGTAAGGAATTTAAGAATAATGCGTTGCTCTATGATTAGTTGACCTCATATCTCGTAAACAATACCACAGTGCGATGGAACAATGGAAGTGGATTCACACGTCAGGCAGTAGGGCCAACTTTGGGGTTTGTTTCTTTTAATAGGCACTATAATCATATTATAGTATAAATTTGAACAATTATCTTAACGGTATTTGACAAATTGTGTAGTTAGATAATAAGGCTTATCCTGTAAGAGTGTCCTCCTTCTTATAAAAATGGGACTCAACTGCTGAAAAGCTGTTTTGCAGAAGCTGGAACATGCTGAACCTAATCATATCGCAATATAATGTTGGGATCTCATCTGATATAACTTCTGAAGGAACAAGGGAATTTTATATTCAAAGGCACATATCCTAATTCAGAAATGAAATGGTGGTTACAACAAAGAGAAATGTAACCTTTCTGCTAGAACGTTAGACACAACGTAGAAGGATTGGTGCGTCACTGGTTACTGTCTTTCATTTTATTGTCGCAGGCTGTTTAAAATTCTCTGAACGTCATAACTTGGATCGATTGTGTTAGTTTTATACTATATTTTAAATATTTAACTCTTCGACGTTTAGTTCACTACATATTTGTCTCGTATTAAATATTTATTAGCCGTTCCCCCCCCCCCCCCTACCCCACTACACGGTTAGTCATTAGGTAACGTTCGTTGTGCACACACGTTCCGAGCCTAATGGCCCGTTTTTCTATTTGTGAACAAGGCAGATGCCGAAATATTGTGTAGTTGTTTGTCAGCATTAGTGTTCCCTCTCATCGCATCCGTCCACTTTGGTATGTGGTGGGTTAATTTCCCTTTCTTTTCTTATTTATAAATATTTATTTACAATGTTTGGAAAATTGTTGGGATTAGTGTCTAAACTATATAAATGGATCTAAGCTAAATAATCGTAGAATAGCGCATTAGGACCTTATGGAAGGAACATGATAAACATGTTAATGGTAACATAGACATAATTAAAGTCCTCGACCATTTTATCATTTTTTCCAGTCAGGCGTACTATCCGTTAGCAAAAAAACTATATAAATAAAAAAAATGAGTACATATGAAGAAATAAATCAGTTCAATATTCACAATGCTATGTGGAACCTGAGAGCTCGTCTCGGACTGGATGAAACGGGATCATCGTACTTTTACTGTATAAAAGGACGTTTTGGGAGATTTTAGCATTTCTTAGGAGTGGTCTTATATGTCTATATTATATTAACTATATTTTATGTAATTAAGGACTCCTAGTCTTCGTAGTTAACGATTGGCCGACAAACATAGAATTACAGGGGATGATGAGAACAGAAGGGGAAATAATTCGGCATCGTTCTTTATAAAGGAACCATATCGGTAACGGTATGGGGCGATTTCTGAAGCCCAAGAAAACGGTAATCTAGAAGACCTAGCCAGAAATCGAACCCGTGTACTCCCGAAGTGCAGGTCCTTACTTTACTGTTCAGTGACCAAGCGCGATGGTTAAGGGTACACATTCAAGAAAGCAATATGGCTTTAGGTTAAATGTTCTAAATCTCGAATGTTGATATCCACTAGTTTAAGGAGATAATTAAAATCTTTGTTTGAACATTTTAGGTAATCATCTCTGAAGAGTGACTTCCGGCTCTTCACAGGACATAAAAGCCGGGTTCTGTCGGTCTTAATTATATGGATCCATCTTTCACGATATCATATAATGTTAATACTATTTGATTTCATTAATGAGTATATTGTTTATTTCTCCACTTATGCGTTATTTTAAAACTATTGTTAGTGAAGGGTCACTGATTGCTGAAAATTACGAAGAATATAAAACACTTTAAGTGTACTAATTTGATCTTTACTTCGAATTATTTTAATTAAAGCTAGTAAAACAGTGGTTCAAACACTGTTCATAGTTAAACTATCTAAGGTAATTTTTGATGTGACTTCTTGGCAGAGTAGTAGGTAACATGCTATCCTCGCGTCATAAGGATCGCTGGTTTGAATCTGTCATAGAGAAAGCATGGCCATTGTTAAAAGTTGTATTCATCACTGGTATCCTTGTTTTACACAGCCTAATAATAGTCACTTAAAGTCGGTCCTTAGAATCAACAATTTACATTTCTCTTAATTTGTGTAGCATAGTATATACCGAGTTGTACCATCTGCCACATGAAAAATTCTTAATGTTTCTGAAAAATTTATTTCATACTTGTGCCAAAAGCAAAAGGTTTTTAAAAAAAGGATTTTACGATTATTAAAACACCGAAGATTTTAAACAGTATAAAATAAACAGAACTTGTAAATATATGTTATTTATTTACCATGTAACTAGTGATGATCCGATACAAGTAAATACGAGTAGGTACTCGATACTTTGTTTCAATACCGAGTACTTTTCGTATTCGAATTAATTCATTCGATACTTACTCGGTATCGCAAGAAAAGTACTTGTATCGAATCGAAAGTATCGAAACGCACCCGGTGTTAAATTCTAAACTCAGTCGCGCCTGCGAAATTAATTTCCCACTGATGTCAAGTTGATATCATCGAAAATCAAACGAAATCAGTCTTAGAATAGGCAATATAATCTCGAAGAGTTTGTTTTAGGTCCCTATTTGGTTTTAATAAAGTTGTACTTCGTGCGCATTTCGCTACACCTGGCCAATGGTCGCTCCCGTGCAGCCCCACACAAAAACTAAAAGATATGATTCATAAGCAACTAAGTAGCCCATGTGAATCGGAAGAAGAATCTGCTTCAGCTAGCGTTTCACAGGAATATCACTTCTGGAAACATCACAAAGAAAATAAAACGCACCGTAGTAACTAAGTCTCTACTTGTTAAACACTGTAACGCCGGGACCACACGCTAGCCAAACTTTGTCAAACCTTCACAAATTGAAACATGTGTATAGGGCGCTTGGCTTGGCTTGTGTAGGCTTGTAGGCACTTGTGGCTGATCCGATCGATTGTCGGTTTTTTTGTACAAATCAAAGGTGTTTGCGGTAAGTGCTTGTGAAGCGGCTACACGTTTGTGCGGACTTAGTATTGTTTATTTACTACTGAAGAAGGCAGTTGCTGAAATATTTTGTATATGTTTGTCCAATTAAAGGTTTTCTCGCATCGCAGCCGTCTACTTTGGTATGTGGTGGTTTAATTTTCCTTTCCTTCATTATTTATATCGCCTAGAAGCTACTTCCATTTTCCTTAGTTTCGTAATTATATATTAAAAAAATACACTTATATTAAATCAAATACATACATGAAGCTACACAGTTTTTCATAGTTACATGAATTAAATTATCATAATTACTTGGCACGGTTTCTGTAGATTTTTAACATCCACGATATTCTTTGTCGTCTCTCGTTTTTTAATTTTCTTTTCTAAAAATAGGTTAGGCCGAAAGTTTTGGCCGACACAACCTCGACGTCCGTCATGCTTTCTTCTCCAAAACATACAAGCACACGCGCAAGCGTGTGGATGACAATGTTTGGCTCCCCAAAATTAACCAAGAGTTTGTAGATGCTTGGAGTTTGTGACAAAACTCCAAGCGTATGGTCTCTAAAAAGTATTCCATTTACAGAATTGGAAGAAGTGAAACAAATATTTCCTTGTCTCTATAAATACACACAACAGTATCATATTGTTGTAGCAACGTCAGTATTGTGTAAATGTTTGTTTTCTAATGGGTGTGAAACAATGACAAACAAAACAAATAAGCTGTCCCCAAAATATCTGTAACCATTGCTTTTTTGGGAAACCTTTCAAAAGCGGACTTTTATTGTTTAAAAGTGTTAAAACAATAATAAATAAATATTTAAAGATAAGACAAAACCTTCAAAGTTTGCTTACAATGTGAGCTTAATTATAATTTTAATAAATAAATAAAAATGTTTACTGAGTGTTATTTGATTTTATAACACTAGGCAAATAAAATAAATAATTTATCAACATCTAACATATATTTTTATATTTCGACATTAATTTTTTTTAAAGTATCGATATGAGTAAGTATCGATACTTTTGCAGTACTCATATGAGTAAGTATCGCAAGACAATTTGAGTACTACTCATTTGAGTAGGTATCGATACTTTGATGGTATCGGAACATCACTACATGTAACATGTATCTAATGATCCAAAATCAGTTCACCACTATGTAATTGGTATGAAAGATACATCTGTTGCACTTAGAAACAGAACGTAACAATGCACAACCTTTGGGTGTAATTCTTCAACTATGAAAATATTCCCAAGGTTTACAGTAACTGAAATCTTTGTAGAACGAGACGCAGTTAAATCCAGTGAGGCCAGGAAATGGAAAGTTGTAATATTACTATCACACTCGGTTTATTGAGACTTGATAAAGGGGTAAAATTAAGAACAAAAAATCTGCTAAATGCACTATGAAATACAACACACTCTCTGCTGTGCGCTATTCAGATTTCATTCAATTTAACTGACAATTCGGAGATAAAACAAACATAGTTCAAAAGTATCTTGGTTTTAATTTTGTCTGACTTACATTTAACGAACTCTGTTTTCAACACACCGATAAACGAAACAAAAGTTCCTTGTAAGATATTCTGTCCCCGACAAAGAATGTACAGTTACATATTTACACTTCAAACTAAATTCTTCTTGTTGCAAACGCTGAATAATAGTACTGATTTCGTCAACTGAACGCTCTGTGACTTCGGGAAAACATGTATGTGCCGAGATGTGAAATTTTAATTTCTGATTGACCCTAGACAGAAATACCAATTGTGATCCGGTCTCGTCAAATACAATGATTACACCTGCTAATACAAAACTATGAATTTTATGTCAATTGGTACTTAACAGCTGCTAACCATCAAGAATTTTTAAACCTTTGCTGTTTGTTCATTATTAAATTCTTTCAAAAATTAATAGAAAGAGTTTCAAACAGTCTACGAGTATTAGAAAGTCACTAAATAGTAACAGAAATTTAAAGATTCAATATTTACAACGCCCAGAATGAAACAATTTCATTACTAAATCAAACAAAAGATATTAATTTCAGGAAATTTTATATTATAAATCATTAGATCAGCGGAATGCCACCATCAACACAACTTATTGCCAAACATTTTGTTTGTTCAATTATCACGCTTCCTTGAGCACTAGATGCTACTGAAAAAACTCAAGCCCTGTTTTGTCAAAAATCAGCAATACTGTTAAATGAACAATGCATATAAAAAAAAGTAAATTAAAAATACTTAGAGAAATTCGCCATTTACACGTATGTAATTGTGTAGAAAAGGGGAGAATTCGTTTTTGGTAAACCAAGCATATAGTGTAGTAGTAATCTTTAGTTTTAAAAAAATATGATAGGAAAATTATTGCTGAAATTTTCGATACAATTTCAAAATCTGAAAAACGCAAATACCGCTATAAAATGTGATATATAATTGCTTTGCGTTTGCTTCATCTTTGCTGCAGTGTGAGGATAGTAAAACCCACAAAATTTTTGTATTTTAATGTTGCTATGTCAACAAGAATCTCCAGTAAACATGCCAGTAACAGAGAGGGCTTGGAATAAAATTCTCCGTTGGTACTTGCTGGTAGTGTACTACTGGTTGCCTAACCTGACGCGGTGGCGTAGGGGTCTGCCTGTCTTAATGGAGGCACGCCCAGCTCGTAAAGCCGCCGCTGATTGCCTGGCCACACCGTTTGCGGAAAAACACGCGCTACCTTCCGTAGCTTTGTTAGGCGACACCACAAATTACTGTAATCTGGTCGGCCCCAAACAGCCAGACATTTAATTTCTGTTTCGGCTCCCAAGAATTCTTTCCCTCAGGCGAACTAATTTTCAAAGGTGCTTTTCGCAAACACATCTCATCGCCTGATCGTCAACAAAGGAGCTCTTTTTTTTTTTCTTCGAACATTCGAAAGTCGAAATCTCAGTGTGTTCTGCACTTTAATTCTGTGTGCGAGAAGATGTCCAAATAGCTTCCTATGCATTCTTCTTTTTCGCAACAGGGAAGTATGTAGATTTGTAAACGTTTTCCAAATTCCTGCTGTTCTGATATTGTTCAGACCGTCGCAACGTCCTGTTTAGAAAAGATTACACAATAAATATGGCTGTCAGAGTTATTTCCTCGATTTTGACTTCATACGTCATTCAGGTTGCTCTCTTACCGATTTTAGAAACAAGAATACAGTTTCAATTACAAATGAAATTCAATCTACCGTGACGACAGTTGCTGCAATTCCTTGAATCTGTTGTTTCTTCCTATTACCTTGCTGTATGTAGTTTCTATTTTAAAGATACACTAACTGCTGTTATTTTGTTCTTGGTCGCATTTTAAGGTTTTCACTCTTAAAATGCATTGTGTTATTTTTTTTTAAAATTTTGTAATTGTTCACCTCACGCACACAGTAATCTCCATTCTTTTCGTTAGAGCTAACTATTCTTCGTAGACGGATTGTGTATGAAGGAAACTTTTGAAATCTTGTACAAACTACCTGCTCACCCCTTCCCTTGCATACGTGGTGGGATTTTATAGCAAAGATGCAATTTAATAAAAAAAAATATAAACAGGAATCCACTGTTACTTTTTCAATTACAGAAACCTGATAACACAAATAGATAATGAAATTTAATCAATCTACATCTTTAAAACAAAACCCGTGTATATTGGTTCCGGAAAAACTAAAAAATTGCTGCTGATAATTTGATGGGGTTTTTACCGTCTTAAAGATTGGAAACTGAATTGAATAGTTCGGTGTGGCTTAAGCTTCAACGTAACATAACGCCTGAACACTAGGTGAAAATCCAAACGTATAGCGTTATCAACTAGATGCATACGATATACTTCGCAAAAAATAATAGCCATATTATCGCATGTAACGTTTCCTTCCATAAATTATGGCAGTATTAAATGCGAATAGTAAACTACGTAAAGAGTAAAATATGTAAATTAATTTTGATAACATAATGGAAAACATTTTCCGAGAGCTTCTTTCCTTCATGAAGCTACGATGTCAGGCCACACAGATACAATTTCTGATGTTTGGAAGCGAAATTATGTTCGCTGTTAATAGTAAGTAATGCATATGTGAGGGGTTTGAACATGAAAGTGAAGTGTTTAAAACCTTCAGTGTTCGCATTTCAGGTATTTTTATAATTTATTGTTGAAAGATTCTGTATTTTCCATATTTCCCGAAAAAAAATCATTGTTTCAATTGCTCTTTTCTGCTACATCAGGGGTAAGTCATGCAAGAACGTATAGAAAATGGAGTAATTGATATGAAATTTCACAAGGGCAGCAAGCTGACCTCTGTTATGAGCTTCAATATTTACTGTGTGGGCAAATCAACCTACATAATACCGGGCATCGCCGGGAAATCTGATAGTATCATAAAATAAAGACAGCTCATGCGTTAATATTTAAATTAGCAGAAGAAGATAAAAGTAGAAATTAGGTAAAGAAAATGCGAAAATTTATAGGGTATGAAAACAATTATTAGGGGTTATAGAAGAGGGGGGGGGGCACTTTTAAGAAGAAATTTCTTTAAATAATCTTAATTTCGACAAGGTTACACGACTGGGGCTTCAAGAACGACTCTCAATGTGACTGCGATATTGAGCAAGTGGCTGAGCATACGCATAATTTATATGTTCCACTTCAAAGACATTCTCGCGAAACGAACAAGGAGCTCTGTTTAAAAATTTCATGTTATTAATTTTTTAAATAGATTTTACAAAAAATGTTTTAGTGAAATCAGTTCAACGCACAATCCGTGTACGGAACCGTCAGTGCGCAAGAGTAATGAGCACTTAGCAAATACTTAGACCTAACTTTACTAAATTTCTTTTTCTCTGTTGAAAATTTGATAAACGTATTCCTGATTTTTCTCAATTCATGTTGACTGTGCTAGGTTTTCACCTAATGAGTATGGTTAATTCGCAGCCGTGATTTGAAAGATCACCCTCGAAGAACCATATTGATTATTAATATAGGTACACTAATTGGGGACGAAGGATTTAGATGATTCTGGTCCATTTATCATCACTCAATACATGCTAGCTATCAGTCAATGAAATATAACCTTCAAACAAACGGAAGTCATCATTACCAAGTATAAAAATGAAAAATGTACTGTTCTCATCAAATTTCGTTTCTTGAATTAATTTTTACATATTCAAGTTACATCCATAAATTTGAAAGCCTATTATAACTTATTTACAGAGAAGCACAAACTCGCGTCATGCAACAATATCTACCGTAAGTGGCACAACACAACCTGTCGCCCGCCCAGCAAACATTGCACTTCGCTCCTGCTGGCTAGACCAAAGAGTTTACAATACAGTTCTTAAACATAATAAACTAAAACTACCTCAATAATGATGTCAGCTACCATCTGTGGAAACTCTGAAATATTACAACAGGTTACAAACATTTATACAATTATTTATAATTAATTAATAAAAAATTACTGTAATAATAATAATAATAAAATAACTTGGAGGGTTGTGATAATCTTAAAAGTGACGAAATAAGTTATTAAGTCTTTCAGTAGGAATTTTAATTTGTTAAATGGAAAGAGTGAAATGTAATTTTGCTATGTTCCTTCGGAGCATGGCTAACTGACAATACAGAAATGGAAATCTGGGGACTTCAGCAAATTAATAGAAGCAGTTCGGTAGTTCTTCGGTTAAGATACTTTTGTCCAAATTTTAGGGTCCTGGGTTCAAATCACGATTGGTCCAGGAATTTTTAAGTATTCTGCTTGATCATAAGAACTTTGCTATGACGTTCCGTTGTCCTGATTCCAAGTTAAACTGTAGGTCCAACTACAACACAGGTGGAATGCGCTGCAATTATCATCGGGTCGTACGACCACACGTACTCTAGTAGTTCAGGATACAATCACTTTTTATGCTTCAAAGCATTCATGGAATTTTGAATTCCTGCTTACATCTGTGATAATAATCATGCATTTTGTTTGATCATTACTTTTTTTTTAATGCTGGTAGTTTGTTTGGTTGGTTGCTGGATTTAGACTCCAATGTAGGTTCTAAGAACAAGAAAAAGATGGGGCCGACAAAGGAGTTTTAACCTGTTCGGGTTTCTTCTCCTTGGAAAGGATTATTTACCATTCAGTAAAACGACTGCCACGACTCCGGAGAACTTCCTGCCAAACAAACTGAATAAACGTCAGAAGGATCTTCAACCATACAGTTGATTACAAAGAGAGAACACGCTACTTTAGGCGCCAACAACATCGCTAAAATGTGTTGTAAATAGGTGAGGAGAAAAGTGGGACGGGGGAGGGGGGGGGGGAGGGAGAGAGTTCTAAAGAGCGTAAAATTCGTGATGCACGGCACCTTCACGTGTTGCCGTATAGAACAGCACAGTGATTTATGTTCACAGACCAGTCATTAGTGACTGGAGTAACACATGTATTCTTTGTTGCAATATCTGAAGTTCGAGTAGCCTTGTTTATTGCCCAATTTTTCTAGAACACTACTAATGGAGAATAAGAATAGAGAGCAAGCAGCTGTAGCGAAAAGATGGTGGTTAATGAATTTATAGGAAGTGAATGGACAGACTTAATTTAGGGAATTAATCAGAATTAAAAACACAGTAAAGCAGCCATGTAATGAATGCTCGATCTTGTGCGATATTAATCTCTAAACTATTTAATATTTTTCTATCCAAGGATCGATCTTAACGTATAATCAAATCTGTCGGATCCAAATGAATTAATAAGAGACATAAACAATTAGGTACCTTATTGCCTGCCTGCTTTTTACTCTTCCGCCTACATGCCAGTATCGTTATATCTAAATTGTAAACTCCGTAATTAAGACATTTACATCTTGGAAGAATAGATACCAGATCCGTTATACTTATCTTGCAATAATTTATAATGGAAATTAAAGTGCGAACTACTGAAAATTCTATAAATAAATAGCAAATAAACAATTTTTAATCCATGAAATGTGATCAAATTAAAAATTTCAGCTGAAACACATCTAGATCAAATATAATTAAAATTGGGAAATTTTTATCCAGTTAGTCCAATTGTTATAAATAATTATTAGCACTTTTAAGAGGCAACATTAAACTGTTTTGAAATCACTCTTATCTCGACTGTTAGGCATGTGCTCTCTGGATATTTTCTGAACAGATTGCTCATTTCTGATCTGTATTAATAAATAAACAGAAACACGGATAACAAAATCCTGCAAGACAATCTCGCAATCAAATTTTCCGTTGAAGAAAATAAGATCGCAACATTAGTGGCCTTCTTTCATGCTTGCAACATTTTACATCACGCGTTTAGAACACCGAATTATGAATTATATTTCTATTTTATAAAATTAGGTTCGTATTTTTTCTGAAATCGGTTTAGATGACTGCAAGGATATTTCTCAACTAGATTAGGGCCAGTTTCGTGCCGTTTGTTAAGTACATACCCGAATAAAAATCTCTAATAACATGCTACATTTCCGCCACCATCGGAATGGTTTTAATTAATTCCATTGCGCAGTCCCTTACAACCTGAGGCAGAGAAGTAGTAAGGCTGCTTAAGAAAATTAGTGATCAAGTCTCTGACAAAGATACCTGACTATACGATCTTAGTAGTAATAGCGACTTATTTAAAAATTATTACAGGTAATAACATCAGACACACACACACACACACAGTCTCCCCGACAACATGGTGGGAAAATGAAACATCGCAGGAGCAACAGTACTGAAATATTCCCGTTACCTAGTTCCTACTTTTATCAAACACCAGTTAAGTAATTAAGTGTGAGTAAAATGAAGGAAATCATTTATTAATTGTAATTACTGGAGACTGATTCGTTAATGTGTGGTGTTTTGTTCTGTATATTATGTGACACTATTCTGGATAATGAGTCAGACTTTATATGCTTTTTAAATTTATTTAGATACGTGGCATTTTAAATAAGGAGAATAAGTGTTATGTTAATTCAACTAACTTACCTTTTTTTTGACGCACTAAAACTGTTTATTTTGTTCAAATCAAAGTAAAAATCTCGTAAATTCTTT
This sequence comes from Vandiemenella viatica, assembly GCA_031002005.1. NCBI lineage: Eukaryota > Metazoa > Arthropoda > Insecta > Orthoptera > Morabidae > Vandiemenella > Vandiemenella viatica. The sequence continues at coordinate 194,114,510 of JARYHS010008074.1, read as the reverse complement.
ATTATTTAATTTAACTTGGTTAATATTTAGTTTCAAGTAATTGCAAGTAATTTTTAATTGTTTTTAAACATAACTATTTGTTTATGCCATTTTTTGGCGTTTTGTAAATGAATAGCAGCACAGATGTATGAACCGAGAATATTCTTTGTATCTAGAATTATTTCGCCTTACCAGGAGCCTGTGGAGTTGGTCGTTTAGAATATGACTAATAGAAAGGTCGAAAATTTCCTGGTAATTTTCGGTGAGGAGTCTGATACCAGTTTTGAAACACTAAATATGGCGACCGATTAACCTGCAGTTTTCATGTTTATAAAACTTCACTGCATATCACTCCTAGTTACCTCACACTTTAATTCGTGTCGGTACAATATGAAACTTGTGAGCGACTCAGTACAGGTTCAAAATAGCCGCAACTTGAAGTTTTCCCCACTAGGTCATATATTTTTTGCTTCTTGTTTTACGCCTTTTCGACGTCGAAGTCATCAGAGGCGGAAAAGGACTGTGGGCAATGAATGGGTAGTAATTCGGCAATGGCCCTTTAAATGAACCATCCCGGCATTCGCCTGGAGTGATTTGGGGTGACCATGCAAAATCCAAATCTGGATGACCGGACGGGGATTCGAACCCACGACTTTCCAAATGCGATGCGAAAACGTTATCTCTCACCCACCACGATCGGTCTGGGTCGTATAACCAGCTTCAGTAACGCAGTTTTCTCAACCTAAATGAATATCGACGTAAAATTAATTCAACTAAGTTCAGACAACACAAAATAGGCAATTAATTAAAACCACTCATGCTCGAGACTGGTGTCAATAGGATTGAGAGACAACCCACTATGCGACTGCATTGATCAGGCAGTAGGGGATATAAACCATCTTCTCTTCTCATGCAAGAAATACGCCCCCATTCAGGACAGAATGCTAAAAGAACTCGCAAAATGTAACATTCCTCTCCCAACCAACGCTTCCATCCTGCTCGCCTCAAATAAATACGAAATACTCAAAATCATAATGACCTTCTTTAAGGAGGGAAACATCCAATTATAGATTTTAGACAAGTAGAAAATCCAACAGAAAACGACGGGAACAAAGTTAGTACATTTACAATCGTACACCACTTGAAAAGATAGATCCTCATACATATCAGCCAGTCATATTACTAGAATTTTAGGCCATAGTGAACGATTAGGGCACCAGTGCGATACATTGACCCAAATAGAATTAAGATATCGCACAAATTGTATAATAAACACTCTACGGCGCAGATAAGAAATATAAGTGATTACATGTCGACTCATAGGGTATAACACCAAGAATTAAACAGATAGATATAGAACTGTAAAAGAATTGAAATGTAAAAGATCATACAATTTAAACTGTTGTGTATAGTACTGTAATGTAATGTAAATTATGTATTTTAAAAAACTGTAAAGGAAATGAAATGTAAATTGTTAAACTATGTAAACAGAACTGTAAAGTAATGAAATGTGAATTGTAATAAAACGCAAAGAACTTGGCTGTGTGGCTGATAAGGCTGAAAGCCATATAAATAAATAATTTTAAAAAAACCAGTGACTCCAGAAATGCGTGGCCAAAGTATTAGTCCCTTCATTGCCAGAGCGGCATTGCGTCTTCTGCAACAACAAACTGGAAAATAGAATAAATGTGTCACGTCGTCGGCAGTATTTGCTGAACTTGAATGGCGCATCCATAAGACCAATGCCCCTCCTCGTGGTGGAAGACGGACAGCGTCATGAATTAGGGGATAACCTGTATGGGTGAAGTACAGTAGAGACCTAGTGAGCTCCGTGATCGAAACGGTATCTGTGAAGGGCCAACGGCCAGCGGACCTCTGGCGAAGTTACAACAAGCCTAGAAAGCTGACAGAGGATAGGAATTAACTTTCAAAACCAAGCGCACACTCGGCAAGGATAGATATAACCGAAGATAATGTCCGAACGGACTGGACTACGGATGGGAACAATTAACGTCTTGTCTCTGAAGGGGAAGGAATAAGTGTGTTGATGCATGAGAAGAAATGGCATCAGAGATAACATTGCAATGGCTGGGGTATGTCATGAAAATGGAAGCGGGAAAAGTGCCGAAGTGAGCACTCCTGAACAAACGGAAGGGAAAAATATCAACCTATTGCAAAATCACATGCAAGATGGATATATTAAAGGCAGAAAGACATAGATACCAAGCGAGTTGATTCGAGACAAATAGTATGACAAGAACCTTCGAGATACCGTCAAAAATGGAAGAAGATGTGCCAGATGATTCGTAGAAGTGGAAATGTCAGATTATTATGATAGAGCGCATTTCCGGTGGCAGATAACAGCCTGATGATTGTTGCATAGGTTAAAAAACATCTAGTTGTATAGTGCTATTAACGGAGTCTTTATAACATAAATAGAGTCACGATATATTTTAATTTAAATCTGCTCTTTGACTGTTTTTCTTTCTCAGTTAACAACAGAAAAAATGTCTGAATCAGAGTTGTTTATAGATATCATAACGATCCTCTTTTTTCTGATATACGCGCGTAGTTTAAATGCATAAAGGAAAAACGAAGGTTTTAGTATCCTAATATATAAATTATCAATTTTTCGCATTTAATTTAGAACTATTTTATTTCACAAACAATTGACATATACACGCCACTTTATTTCACAAACAATTTACATAAATACACCTTAGGAAAATTTGTGGTGGAATAAATTTATAGATCTGTAAACAGAATTAATTCATACGCAGAGCTTGAAGCGGAATTTGGTTACGATCATGTGCTTATTACTGAGGATATTGTAATCTATGAAACATTAACATTAGATACAGTCATAAAAAATAAGAATTATCACTGTCGTTTATAAAAGTAACATGAAAGTTGCCGCTGTTAGGAATAACGCACTGCAAATTTTTCAGATATTGAAGAAATATTTCAAAAAGATTTGTGTTATTGAAATAGAGCAATAGAAGTCGATACATTGGAGGGGAGACAATCGGTTAGTCTTTCTTTCAGCTAAGACGATAAAAAAAACTTGAAACATGGATTACCACCACACAAACACGGGTAGAGACTATAAGAGAAATTCTAAGAACAATTTCTAAGTTCTTCTAGAGTGTTGCATTGAATTCTCAAACTGAAATATATTACTACTGTCTTGAGTTCTGTATTCTACTGAAAAACAACAGACTACTACGGTCTATTTTGTGCTGTTCTCACCTAGGTGGCAGGAGTGTTGTTCGATGAGGATGGTCTCACTTTGTTTGGTTCGTTCCCGTTCTGACTCCCCAGGCACTCGTCCTCCCCACCCTCTTTTCTCTGACCCTTTCTCGCCTCAGCTTTCCCTCCCTCCAACAGGTTGCACTAATGACACTTATACAGCACAGTTTAAAGATAATTGTAGGCCATTACATTAGCTCATTAGATTGGCCCGCGCACAAAAAAAGCCGAACATAAACTGTGTAGGGTGGAAGGTGCAAGTAGTCTCACGCAGGTAGAAGGACCATGTTGCAACATCTAGCCGAAACGAGAATTTCGCAAACACGCGGGTTCTGATAGGAAAACGTCCTGAGGCTGTCATTTTGAAAAAAAAAAGTTGAAAACATCTGCACGATCTGTAATCTTTTCAGTATCTCCAAAATAATAGCTAGAGCGTTAACTTCGCGACGTGAAGGTCATCGGTTCGATTCGGGCAGAGTGTACCAGCGATTTTAATGAAGTGTTGTGTTTTCATGTGTTGTTATATTTTAGAACGAAATAACGCTGGTAATTATATCATATGTACAACCTGCACTAGCAGAAAATGTATAGAAACTAGCATAAAATGGGGAGCAAACACTTAAACATTGTTAGTTCTGGTGCGATCACGTATAGGTTATGATAGTGTTTTTCATGCATCTAGTGGCGCTCTCAAAGAAATAGACAAAGTTTAATGCAAAGCACGCCACACGTGCACAAGTACCATGAAAATCACGCCCTCCAAAGCGCTGCTCGTTGAATCAAATGTACTACATCTAAATATCCGAAGAAGATTCCTCGCAGCTAAATTTCTGTTAAATGTGGCCAATACGCTAGCAACAGTTTGACAGCGCCATACGCATTCTTATAATGGAATGTGCAACTGCCTCGTATTGGATAATTAAGATGTTTCCTCTTGCTGATATCGGACCCAACAAGGCATGTGTCAGAATGTGCCAGGGAAAATAATGTTCAGCCAGTTTTGAATCCCCTTATTAGGACACTCTCACAAACTTGGAGATATATATGGTCGTGGAAGACATCACACAGTTGCCAAATTACAAACCAAGCGGGTACAAATGTCTGTACTAACAATCCCATGCGAAAAATATTTTGACTGATGGATCTGCAGATACTTCCGCTTGTGCATACATTATTCCGAGGTCTGGATATTACGCCTCCGTTCAACTAACAGTAGAATCTTCGATCACAGTGGCAGAACTAATGGGCATCTTGGAAGCAGTGAAATACCCCACAACGTCTCCCATCAAAACTCTGTGAATTTATCCGATCCAGGGTCAACTTTGACTTTGCTAGAAAACCATCATTTGAAAGCGCATAATGACCTAGCAGTGTATGTTATCATATATGCGGTTCGTGAGTTGAAATGTTTGATTTTTTTGCATTTCTTTGTCTTTTTGATTTTTATTAATTTTTTGCTTCGGGCTTATAAGGCTTGTTGACTTCGAGATCATTAGTGCAGGGAGTAGATGGGGGTCAGTGGATGGGAAGGAATTTTTCCATGGCCAGTTTGAAGGAACCACCCGGAATTTGCCTGGAGCGATTTCAGGAAACCATTAAATACCAAAATCTGGATAAAGGACGGGAGAATTCGAACCCATGTGCTCCCTAATGCCAGACCCGTGTGTTACCGATCACCCACATGGCTCGGTGAAACGATTGAGCAAGATCGTGGAATTTAAGTGAGTCAAAATACACTGCAATCTCAAAGGGAATAACATGGCGGACCGATACGCTAAGCACGATGTCTGCAGTGGTGGAACAAGCATTAAAACAATACAGGTGGAACACACATTAAAACAATGTTGTCGTTCATATCAAAAGAAACACGGAAGGGTTCGCTCGCAACAAAAAGTCAAAACAATCTGAATGTCGTGGGTGAGCGGATAACGACCTGGCCTCGCATTCGGGGGGACGTAGGTTCGAATCCCCGTCCGGAAATCCAGATTATTTGGGTTTTGCATGGTTTCCCATATCATTCCAGGCGAATTTATTTCCGTCCTAGCCTCAAATATCCTCGACGTCGACAAGGCGTAAAGCCATAAGAAAAATAAATATCCATCACTGTTTCCACAAATATCTTCAAACAATGCACGTGATAACCCTAACTGCATTAGTGGCGTAACAGAAGGTTTTAACCACATCCTATCTGGCTGCTGAATGAAGAAGATGGAAGTCGACTAGCTCGTACGTAGCCTCGCAAAATTAGTACTTCCGCTGCTAACCTGTGCTACCATAATACTAACCTCAGTTGACTAAACTGTCTATAATATGCTTTAAAAACATGTAAATATTAGTTCTAAATGCTAATAGTTTTGCACTCTATTGAGAAAACCTCATTGTTTGTAAATTAATCATGTATAACAAATCTGAATAACTGATCATCTGAAAACTACTAAGAAATGCACAGAGTAATGTTAATTTGTGAATAGGAAATGGCTGTATGGCTTCGGCATTAAGACTAAAATATGAAAGTTAAGAGAAAAAAAAAATACTTGAAAGAATGAGAAATACAGTTTTGGCTGCGGTATGCCCTATGATTCGGCGTGACCAGGCGCCGGTGTAGGCATTCATGTTCTGTTCTTTACCTCAAGAGATATCGACCAAAGGTCTTTGGTACTATCCCAACCAGATTTTTCAAACTCCAATAAAGATATAAAAACAACATTAACGAAGCATGCTAATATTCGCTGTTTGTGGCATTAAAAAATTAATGTTAAAAAAAAAAGATTAAACTTCGTTTTCCCTAATAAAGGAATTTCGGTTCTGTTGTTTGTGTTTCGATGGAGTTTTAACTGTTTAAATATCTAAGATTTGACTTAAAAATTGTTCTACAAATTTTATACATTAGTATTAGTTTATTGTCCAGATGTAGTAGTTGTTTTTTTTTTTTTTTTTTTTTTTTTTTTTTTTTTTTTTTTTTTTTTGCCTTAAAACAATGCATAACACGACAACGAGATTTGTGTATGGTTCACGAAAATATTAAGGTCATTACTTCAGGAAATTGTAATTGTTTATATGAAGCCTACGATTTAGTAGAAGTAAGTCGCAGGGAATAATGCGCTATGATCATCTTATTTCAGGTGAACAATTTTTACTTTGAAAGCGAAGGGATGTTGGTATGTTATCGATGTCCAGCCTGCAACTCAATATAACCACTTCCTTCGCTAATATTGCTGCTCAAAATTCAAAACTTCTATCGTACGTGCATTTTTCCACACATGTAGGTCCATGTTCGAGAAGCTGCAGACAAATGTTAGTTTAATAATATTTTGACATCTGCGAAAACCAATATATCATTATACATATATATACACACACTTTACCTCTTTGTAACCTGAAGAACGTTTTATGAAGACCCCAAACATCAGATTCGCCGGGTAACCTACGATCATATATCTGGCACTGTATGTTTGACGAAAGGCAAAGTCACTAAATTATGACTTTTTACTATTGATATTTTAAACGTCGTGGAAGTCAACACATTGACAATCTTATGTATAATTTGATGACTTTATTAATTGTCTGCACTTTAATTCACTAACTTATTTCTAGCGAAGTGATTGAAACAATGCTGGTACAGATCACTATAAGATAATACATATTCTTCCAACGTTCTCTAAGGCCTTCTGCCACGAGACAACGAAGGGATAGCATGTCAGCCTGAGTAATACGGTTTGAGGAGAAACGAATACTTAATGCCACAGTTGTAGGTGGTCAAATACGCAGTAAGCGACAGCTCTAATCAAAACCTGATCTTGATACATAATGGTGGTGAAGGGGTTTTAAACTGAAGTTCCAGAGGTACCTAATATTATTGGGGTCCCTTTTTTTCGGCGAATTCTAGCCCAACGTGTATTGATTCAAACCATTGGAACTTCACTCATGCTTCCTCTATAGCCGCCCATAATTGCGGAAGTATTGCCGATGCAGGACGTTGTGCACGAACAGTCCTTCCGATCATTTCCTAGCTATGTTAGATTGGTTTCATAACTGGTGATCTATGTGGCCAAATCATTCCCTGGATTTGTCCAGAATGTTCCTCAAGCCAATCATGGACGATTCAGGCTCGGTGACATGTCATATTATTGTCCTGGATAGATCCATCGTTAACATGGAACGTTAATGCCATATAGGCTACAAATAGTCTCCAAGTAGGTGAACTGTTAATAGTAGGTCCAGTCTGACCAAGCCATACAACACATGTCAGGATGGAGCCACCACAGTGCCTTCCTGACAACCTGAGTCCTTGGTCTCGTGACTCATCTGACAACGTATCATTTTTCCAATTAACTTGGGCCCAACCAACATGTGCGTGAGTCCAGGAGAGGCGTTGCAGCTGATGACGTCGATCTTCTGATGCCATATTCAGTGAACACCATATTTCGCAGCACTGTCCGCGTGCACACTGTTCTACTTTACACATTGAGTGTTGCTGTTCTTGGATGCAGTGTTGCCTATTTGTGGACATCGAAAATCCGACACAGACGTCGCTGGTCTCGGTCGTTTAGTAGACGTTGTCGGCCACTGCGCTCTCCATGTCGGGAGGTTATGCCGGAAATTACATAATCACGGCACACTCTTGATACTGTGGATCGAGGAATTTTGAACCCAGGTACAATGTCCGAAATGGGATTGTCCCATGCGTCTAGAGCCAACTACAATTCCGCGTTCAAAGTCTGTTTATTCAAGTTATGCCGCAATAATCACGTCAGAAAATCTTCCACGCGATACGTGAGAGTACAAATGAAACATTTATACGTTTCTTCCGCGGTGCTATCGCCATATGGATGTTTGCAACTTTCTGTCCCATGACTTTTGACGCGTAAACTGTAACTTTTCAGAGAGATCGAGTTTTATGTTAGAGTAATCCCTCTGGCCGGCAAACGTTTTCGGGGGCAACAAATGAATGTTCAGGGAGACTCGCGCGGTGGTGAGTGACGTGAACTGTTGGTCTCGGGTGTGTATAAAGTGCCGGAACGAATATCGAGTAAAATCACGAGGATTATGGGCGGAAGTGATGTTTACGTGACAGAAGGGTGTTTGGATAAAAGTGCCGACGACTTCAAGAAGAGTTGTGGCCAATGCAGAAGACTAATGATCGGTTTCGAGTGGTGAAATGGAAATACCGATTGTTGGGACAGCTGCCTGCTTGACGCATCTCGTTTCTATTACTTTCCGCTGAATATGCATTGTTCGAATGACGAAATCTGAATAATCTTATTGGTCTGGTGGATACTCAATATTAACGAACTATTTACCTCCTCCCAGTCTGGCGGTCGTACTACGAACAATTTAAAATACCTATTATTATGTTAAATAATTAAGCGGATTATTTAAGATAACAATAGGACAGAGATTAACTGTCACGAACAACTTTGATCATCATTCCCACATAATACCATATGTTAGTTTACAACATATATGAGGTTAAAAGAGAACTTTTCAATTTAATACCTCGGTTTCTTTACTCAGTTCCTCCTTTAATCATAAACATCCACTTTTTTTTCACGCCGTAGCAGTTTTAGATTCAAAACGGGTATTCATACAAGACAAATCAGTGTCAATTTAATTTTAAAATATATGTTTCCTCCTTTATATGTTCACAAAGAAATGAACGATTACTCCTTCGAATAAAGAACGAATTACTTTTTAACGACTCTATTATTCACCGAATTCAACCTGTGCGGATGGATATGCTTTTCAGAACATCGACGACGTATTTTTCAGAAGCAGAATATATTCACATAACTCTCGGCTCATAACTTTACAAGTTTCGCCTTCCACTATTTCTTAATTAAATGTTCAATATAAAGATATAGCCGATTAACGATTAAGTGACTGGCTAGATTTTTCCAAATCATATTCTTCCAAGCAATGGGTTATTGCTGACGTCTGTCCAAGGAAACAATTTCAGAAACGATCTAGGCAGTGGCAGAGCCGGGAGGTTCGATTTGGTGAGAGAATAATATTTCTCTAATTATCAAAAGAAAAAACTTAACACAAAATAACCAAATAAAAAATAAAAACATACAAAAATAATTTCGTCATGTCTCCCTTCATTGAGGAAGACTCAATCAAGAATAAAAAAAAAATAGTGTAAGGTGTTTGGGTTATGAAGTTGATCCTTCGCACGAAATAAGCTTCAGAAGAATTTGGAGTTTGAGATCTCCAAGAAGAGTACGATCCCTAGCCATCTTCGCTTTCAGAAACGGTTCTCAAAATAAATATCTGAAACTAAATAATACACAATTATAGGAATTGCTTAAAGTATATTTAATGTAGGTGAAATATAACGGTTTCATTATAAGTTGCGTCTAGTATTTACCAAAATGAGACCCCTCGTACAGCTTCATTGCCTCGCTGCGTCTGTAGCTGTCACAGACGCTATCAGTCACTCTGCAGCAGAGTCGACGTTAAGTGAGATCTAAGTACTGAGGGGATTAGTTACGCTGACAGACATGCCTGCCGGTCCAGGCGGCTTTCTCCTTAATGGCAGAAGGAGTGAGCCGTAAGCGGGCCGCCGCACCGTTCAGTCATATCGATTACCCGCGTGCGCTCTTATTCCCACGTCATTTGTTAACTTTTCAGTGACCAAACCTACTCTCCTCGATCGCACCAGCAGATCAACCGCATCTCACAAGATGTTGCTTGTGTAAAGTGTTTACCGCAAATGGATGATCCGCAATTTATAACCGAGCGTGGTGGGTGAGCGGTTAACGTTCTGGCCTCGCATTCTGGAGGATGGCGGTTCGAATCCCCATCCGGGCATCCAGATTAGGGTTCTCCATAATTTCCCCAAATCACTCCTGGTGAATGTCGGGATGCTTCTTTCAAAAGGCCATGGCTGAATTCCTTCCCGTTCCTTGTTCCCAGTGCCATTCCGCCTCTAATTACCTCGACGTCGACGAGACGTAAAGCCATAAAAATCCGATATTTATATTTCCCTTCATCCATAAATTCATATCGAATCTTAATAAGTTTCGAATAGGAGCAGGCTGGAATTTAGTGGTAAATGAATAAGTTACTGTTTGAAACTCCTATCAGCTGTAGTTTCTGGGTTGTGTATCCCAAAAAACGCTTGTAATACTAAAAATATTTAAAACAGCACATCACGCTTTCAGTAGGCAATATCTCGAGTTTATCAAAATGAAATAAATTGGACTGATATTAAAGACCGCGAATCCCGAAGAATAGTTCGGTAGCAAATGGGAGTTTAGCTACAATTGACCATGCAGTTAACCTGTTTCATGACGACCAAACCTATCCTAATAGCCCTACCGGTAACCTAAAATTTCTTAAGTGTTATATGAATTTCGTGCAGAGCTATATGGCTGATTAACGTTTCGTTAAAATTCGAGACTAATAAATCTTCAATCCGGGATGATGCCGATCATCAGTCTTACCACTGACGGAATAATGTTAAGAATTCACTACGTAAGATAACCAGGACTGTCCGTGGTGTAATTACTTATAAAATTACTGTTTACTGCAAAGTTTTAGTGAAATACCTCTCTCGTAATCGGATCTAAGTCGTAAATATGTTGTAGCTATGTAAGGCTACATTTTTTTTCCACAGAAATTGAAGCCTGGAATATACGAGGAGCAATTCGGACGCTGGTACAAGGTATAGTGTTACGTATTGAGGACCTCTACTAATATAAATCTATAAGCGGACTTTATCTGTCCATTTGATACCGCATCACACAAAAACTGCCTTACAGATTCGGATAGTGTTTTTACAGTTTAAAAGTTTATGGTCTATCTTAAAAACTATGGCATCTCATATCACTCTTCGTGACAAAGATACGGAGCAAGAAATAATAATCTGTATGTAACAAAAGGTATCCAAATTACATCTACTTCTTCTTTCTTCACCTAAAAAGATAGCAACCAAAGATTATATTACATCATACATAAACACACAATTCTTTGTATTCTGTTAATATTGCTTTTGACAACATAGCATTGGTTATTTATTTCTTACTTTTTCTGAAATATAATACGTTAGAGCACACGGAAAACATAAATCAAACCATTACGTCAAAGATTAAAACACTAATAAACTGTGATATTTTTGACGGTAAAGGTTCCGAAGATACTACGTTATAGACCTCAGATAGAATCCTAACCAAAGTTTCTGCTTAATATCGATACTAAAACCTATTCACATTTATGTAGAATATTTCCTCTTCGTAATATGCAATATTCACGTAGCTTTATGAACATGTGATTAATTAGTCTCTAAATTAATCCATGTTATATAAGGTTCTCTGAGGCTTAAGATATTTATGTAGAATGTATCCTCTTCGTTTTAAAGTGCATAATTTTCACATAGCCTTAAGAGCATTTGATTTATTAATTTCTTAATTTTTCTAATTTACATTACGTGAAAATACACAGAAAAAGAAATTCAGATCTTTCTGATAGCTGGAGGAACATACGAATTAAAAAAAAATTAAATAAAAGAAACTAATTTGGTTTTTTCCCTTGTTCGGATAGTAATAACTAACCAAAAAAGTTAAACCCATTACTCCAAATCCTATCTAGAAGCAGCGGGTAAATGCTAGTTGCTTCCGAAGAATTTGAAACTATTGCATTCCTTTCTGTACTAGGATATTTGAGTTGGATTACTTATGTGGTACGAACATAGTAACAATTCACTTTATGAAATTTTTATCGTAGGGTTACCTGCACTGTTAACTGTTATATACCACCAACGCAAAATCTGGAATCGCGGTTCCAAAGAGATTTAATTGCTACAGTTACTCATCAGTACACAGACCCTTGGGTCTAAAAATTTTCACCACTGTTTTATAGGAGTTGAAAACGATTTATTATTGCACTATGATATTACTAGCTAAGTATATGTATACGTCAATTTTAAAATGAGCCTCCGTCATGACATTATTGGTATTTCGTATTGAAAAATCGAAATACTTACATTTGTACGATTCATTCTCCAGCCTTGAAATGATAACTAAAATCTAAAACAATTTTGAACAGTCAAAAACGTTTACCGTAGTTATGCTGTCGAAATTAATATAATATACTGAAGGAAAATAGTAGGAACTGAAAGAATCAAATCCAAAATAAATCACAATCAAACACATTTTCGTACTAACGTGTCTGGAACGTTTACCTGCATTTCTTTACCCTGAATTCTGTTGCTTACACCCGCAATGAAATAAAAATTTGAAAATCTTGAAAATGTACCAACGAAAATGGGGATTTAATTTTTATGGTGAGTCGGAGACGAACGTCTGCTTCTAATGAGTTATAATCGATGATGACTGAAACAAGATATCTCTAAAAGGTATATTAGGAATTGATTCCTTGACTTATATTACCGTTTTGTTTACGTAAAGAAATATCATATCTTAAAATTTTGGAGGATGATATGACTGCTCTATTCTTATGCGCAGTACTGAATACTGTACAGGTCAGTGTTTTTCCATATATATCTTCTGCTTCATCGCAGATACAAGGTCTTGTTTCTCGTCGAGATTTTCATTAATTAACTTTCAGTCTGTATTTACCGAAATACTTGTATAAACTACTTTTCTGAAAAATATTACAACACTGTAATATCTACAGCGTTATAGTTTTTTAAAGAACATACAACGGGATGCAGCAAATTCCTTTGGGAGAGTAAAAGTTTTAAAATTGTTAAACAGCTGATCTTATCTCGCATGTGCAATATATATTTATTAGTTTTATAAGCTTCCGGATGAATGATGTTCAATCTGTATTAGTATTTATTTGCAATCACTGTAATATTTCAATGATTTTTAATGCTGTATAAGAGGACATTGTTTTTCATTAAATATTCGTACATCACAAAACAAAACTGTCGAAACCGTATCTGGCGGCTAGTTTTAAATCATAATACATGTTATCACAAATTCTCTAACGCTTCCACTGAACTACAGTAGTCTTTCACATAACTCATGAGTCTCATTCCAGCCTTCATACTCACTGAGAATTTCTTTTTTTTATGTTCTTCAATTCTACTATTACCATAGTGCTTTTTCATTTTCCACATGGTCTACCCAATCAGCGAAAAACGGTAGTACAAGGTACAAAGTTTACACAGAATAACAAATGGGAGCAATGTTGGAATATACACACACACAACTGATATAGGTCCTGGTAATGCCTTGGTGAGGTCATCATTCTCTCTTTACTCTGGTTCTCAGAAAAGATTTAAACCTTCAGGCCTGTTGCTTTTAAGGGGTGGTATAGTAATAGATTCCACGGATGACGGAAAAGATGTCATTTTTCTAGCAACTGATGTCCTTGTAGTAAGACAGGCTCAGTAGCTTACCAACGTAAGATTGGTTATGTGGACATCCATATGCCATTTGCGATCATCGCAGACAGAACTTCTCAAAAGGTTACATGAATAGCTGCTAACATAAACAGCAGCGGCGTGAAATAAATAACATCTTTAACTTACAATGCATTCAGTTATGCTATTTATTTGAACTACATAGAAATTCAGAAAAAACTTTCACAGCTATAAAAATTCTTTTGTGACCACTAATTAACTGATCTTTTTTTTTTCTGGTTCTGGATTGATGTCGAAACACTAACTTTCTTTCATAGCCTTGATGTGAAATATCCGTAAAACTAAGGCAATTTCTTAGAAATGTTTCGCGAAAAATAATATATATAACTCATAGGAATAACAACGTTTTAATAGGTGTCTATATAATTTTCTAATTATATATATATCTTCGGCCGACAGTGTAATCCAAGAATTGACTTTAATCCTTGGTTGATTTTGTTAATCGTTTAATTTCAATCTTGTATAGTCCACTATTCACGCAGAAGGTTAGTTTTACCCTTTTGAAGCTTAGAGGAGTGTTGAGAATATCACGATCAAATTCATTTACAGATTAATATGATTCTTTTCGTTTTCAGCAATAAATCATCAATAAATATTATTTCAGTTCATTGGTTTACCTGTATCAGTTAGCTGTACTCTTACCAGCAAGAAATACGAATACCGATTATAAGGTAATAACGAAAATTAATAATATTGCGTTCTTAAGGAACGAAAAATGTAAGTTTCCAGAAAAATAAAATAGTGGTGCGAGAAAAGAAATTCTCCATCATAATAGAAGAAAACTTGCATCTTTCGTAGAACATGTTATTTGTTACGTGAAAGTGAAAATTATTGTTTTGCAATTGTACTTTTTTATAAGGCGTTGCTAAGAGAAATGTAGTCACAAATTTGTTTTCTTGATAATCTGTGTGGAACCGCATCTATATTTTGATACCTTGCTGTGGCTCTTCTGTGCATGCATTCTGCTGAAGAAAGGTTTCAAAAATCGACACTGCTCCATCCGGAGAGCCAAAAACATGATAATAATGATCGTTAAAGTCTACGCAGTCATTATTCATATACTCACTAGTTTGTGCGCTTAAACTGAATGAAAATTTATACAAAATTTTTCTGAAGAAGTCAAACAGAATTTGAACTGATGATACACATGTTATTTTCCACTGAGAGAAAATTAAAGACAGATACTAAAACGTAATGGACGTTGGAGGTATTTGAGATGGATCAAGATTCTGTTTTACGAAAGGCAGAAATTGGTTGAAGTTACCGTTCTCTGAAAACATTTCAAAAATATTTTTGTAATTATAGGACAGCTGTTTCACACTTAGTGTGTTAACAGTACTATTAGCGTTAAAATGAAACCGTAAATCTAATTTTATTAGTCCTTTTGGCTATTTTCCGCGCAACTGTAACTTATTATATATTAGGCACCCTAACTCATCTGGGATCCATGAAAATGACAAGGAAGAAAATTTTGCGAAATTTTGGGAAGCAACACTGTAGGTACAGTTGTTATTTATTTCGATTTGTTGGTCAAAACTCTTCTAAAAAGTTTGTTCATGGTTTCATATTGAGAATAGTGATAGACAAACAGAGGCGCTTTTAAAGTTCAAAAGTCTGATTTGGAGCAAAGATGCTCTATATAAAAGAAAGGGAATGATATATTTGACCTATCCTTTTTTAAGAAATATTGATAGTGAAGAAAATGGATGTTAATATGACACAGGCTACAGAAATAAAAATACTTAGAATCGAAAGAGGAGTAAAGAGATTGGAGAGAGTATGAAGGAAGGAGGTTTCGTACGCCCTAAAGGAAACATTTGAGATGGCATGTAAAAGGAAATGGGAGGATATAAACCGAAAAATGTACCTATAATTTAGATAAATAGAAACGACATGGAGGAAGACCAAGGGATAGCTGGTTAAAAGCAATGGAACGGTGCACTGAAAAGCGGGTTGTACTGAACCGTGGTGATACATGGAGTTGGCCGGAAGAGAGAAGAAAACGGAGAGGCTTGTGTTCAAATAAACCCGGCTGTGGCTGTAAACTGTGGATGGTGTTGATGAATATCTGATATTTTCACTTAAGCTGTCAGAAATCTATTCACTGTGGCTGCTCCTTAAAGATAGCTACCACGGTAACACCACTTCCGAAACAACAATGAGTTGCTTTAATGGACGGCGAAATGGTCTTCCTGCCGTGCCGAGTTTAAAATGCTAAATGGACTAGAAGCACAACACCAACCGGATTTGGTGTGAGCAGAAGATGCTCATCCTCCAGTGTCATTTGCTTAAACATGAGTCTGCTTAAAGGCACGAGCCCAAACCCAAAAAGATTTACATTTCAAATCAGAAGTTTATACACACTCAGGTTCTTGCTGAACATCCATTATACCAAAACATATGGCACTATTCTGTTTTTAGGGAAAATGTGTCTCTGGATCACGGTTTTTTTTTTTTTTTTAAAATTACCGTGAGCTTTGTTACCTACAAGAATATTTTTGGCATAATTTCTAAAAATCGCAAGCAATTAGAACTGTAGTCATACTAGAGTATCGTGTAAAATATACATCTTCATTTTATTTAGAGAAATTTTTGCCGCTATTTCTGAGTATTAAATTAATATACTCAAATTCTCTCTTTTCGCGTACAGTATGTAAAGTCTTAAGAAATAAGGGGTATTACTTCTTAAATGGATTTTCTATTTTTCAAAAATCTTATTTGTATATTTTAGCATACGCAGAAATATTTTACCAAAAATAAAAGAGGATCTGAGGAAACGGTTCTTCGAGGTTCTGGTTAAACGTTGATGTGTCGGAACACGATCGGATTAAGCGCGATACCATTGCCAAATAACACGTCTCATGACTCGACGTTTTTCAGAGAGATGGGATCAGCTGTTGTGTAATCGATTTTGTGGAGACAGTTGTTAGAAAATTATCGCAAACAGTGATTTTCTATGGAAATCTGTTGAATGATACGTTATTTAGATCCCACAAAGTGTGGTGTACAAACAGCCAGATTTATTGGGCGATGTACCAATCAGCAGTTGGAAATAACACTTCAAATACCGCGGTACCAACACTCGTTTCACGGCCGATTATTAAATGTACTTGGAGCATGCGTTCTAGGCTGAGTGGATATAAACTGATAAATCAAGTGTCAGGACTCAATGGTCTCCTTGGTCTCCTGATTAAACACGTGAAAATAGTTGCAGGACCATTCAGAAGGACCTTAATAACATGACGACTCTAAGAAATCAAAAGAGTATTTGAAGTGAAACCGAAGACGTACTGGACGAATCGTTTATAGATCAGTGAGATGGCATAACATGCAAGTAGCTCCACCGAAGATGCGTGCGCGTATTCTGAACGTTCATTTCATCATTTCAGCAGGAAAGTTGGTAGTCACTAATTTTTTAAATTCTCATGTGATGAACGCAATAATCAGGCAGACTGGCTGGGACAGTCAAGGCATTGCTATTCGGGATCTAAGGCCACAGGACTTCTATTTCACAAAACCCAAGCTTTCTGGTAAACTATTTGTTAAGATTTCTGTCTTGAAAATTCGGTGATTACGGGTTAAAATCTCAGTTCTGTCAGCAATCTTTACTGGCATTTAATCTGACCTTCACATCTTGAAAAGCTTCCTGTTTGAACATGAATCACTCTAAAGCGCTTCGTGGTACTTCTAGCCGCAACAGATCCGGGATATGCGACAACTTCAAGTGTGACAAAGTCACATGTTTTTCCGGCGTCCTGAATACATCAGTTCCTGGGACGGACTTCAATTCAAGGAATAAAAACTATAGATGCTTAACCAGATCAACACCAAAGACGCAATACAAATACGAGTAAGATCCTCAAACACATGGCAATATTGTGACTTCAGTATGAAAGAGAACGTCAGTATCCAAGATGAGCTCCTTGGCAACAGATCTGATAGTAAAAAAAGAAAGGCTGAACCTACGAAAAGAATGAAAACGCTAAGAAGACTACCTGTGGAGCGCATTCTCAAAGTACTCCTTTAAGTTTCTGAAATATCTCGTAAATTACAGAACAGGTGATTATTTACTTTCTAAAATGCGATAATAAGTTAAAAATATCAGAATCAACAAAGATCCAAAGATGTCTACACCATAGTACCCCATAGCCACCTCCTCTCTGTTTCGCACTACCTCTGCGTAAATGAAACTGAGTTTTTTATTTCTAATCTTATTATTGTCTCTCTACATACGCGGTATTTTGGAACCGTCTATACTGACTTTATCTGATTTTGGTATTTCCATTTGTGTTCTTTTGTTCCATAAAGTTATCTTATTACTTCTCAACATGAGGTAGATTTGTCTAGAATTTGACATGAAATGATTCTTCAAAAATTAATAACAATTGCCCAAACTTATATAAATTTTATGAGGGCGTTACGGAAAGATCTTTGTCTCCACTATGCATCATTCTCCAAATTAAATTGTAGTAACAAAAAAAAAAAAAAAAAAACATAAATAATAAGAAACTTATGTGGGTTTGTCGAAAAATGTGATCACAAACTTCTCGGGAAGTGTTTGATTCCACGGTCTGCCTTTGTCATTACCGATTAGGCGTAAGGCCGAGAACTTTTCAGAGGTACTAATTGACAGTTAATGTAAACCATCCTTGAAAAGGAAAATTATGCTTGTGAAAGTATTCATTTGGGGTAACTAGGACCATACTATGCCTTCGTTTGGCTTGAATTTGCTTTGGATGTGTACTGTACATATCCGTCTTATAACTACAGTTTTTAGGACTAAAAGAACCTACATTTTAACGCGAAATCTGAACCAAGGAAACGTCCTGGCTTATTTGACATTACACAGCATGCTGTGTGGGAGGTGAAGGTGGTGTTAAGTGCTTCAGAAAATAACCTTCGATACAGGAATTCAAACCAGGAACTTTTCGATCTCCAGTCAGACACATCAACCTCTGTTCCACCAGGCTACTAAAATTTCCTTGAATATAAGCATCTTTTTAATAAAATAATCTCATATTTTCAACTTTTCGTAAAATTATTGATTAACGGACGTTTTGGCTTATTATTCCAATCTTCATTATATTCATGCAGTAACGATAGTCGCAGTTTGCTGTCACCTATTCACAGATGGGAAGTTAGGATTAAACTGGCTCGTAATGGCATGACTACTGAAAAGCAGGGAGAAGTTGGTTACATTATATTAGAATATTCCGCAGCCATGTTAATATATATAAAACCGGTTATTGCATGCATAAAACGTATCAAAAAATGCGTACATTTTACTAATTTAGTAGAAGATCAAGAGGTTTAGTGTGATCTTATATTTAGTGTTGATAGCTTCTTTTGGAAATTCAATTTCTTTGACTTCATGTTACACAGAAAAACGATGTTTTGCAAATAATGAAAAGTCAAAATGGACGAATACGTTTGATGTTTAAGAGTATCTCATTTATCAGGTGCTTTTCAATGGGTCACCGGGTGGATGATTTGTTTACTATGATTTCCTTTAATTAATAGATTTTAACCGTCATATTTATCACTATTCACTAATATTAAAACACTCAAAAGTATTAATCATTTATCAGAGCAATGTTTGTTTTGGTATGAAACATATTCCAATAACTATGCTTCACCAGCGATGACAGGAAAATTATTTCTGGGAAAGGAGATACAATTTGGAAATTCTTAAAACAGTTTTTTCAGCAACCAGGAATAGAAAAAATAGCGGAAGTGTTAGGAATTGGAAATTTTTATACAGATTGTTTTATATTGCGAAACCAAGTAACCGGCATTTGTTGTTTACCTGATTTGTTTACACACTTCCTTGACCGTATGTATCTAGGACTTTCAACATATAACGATCGTGAGATGCATTGGTAATTACACACTAACACCTCAGATTTAAATCTCTGTTTACGACGGCAGTAATTCATGGAAGGACTCTATAGCCAACATTTACTGTGGCTGACGTCACGTCTTTACTGTCAGAGAAGAACGTTATTTAATATCATTTCTTTTCTTTTTTGCCATTAGATGAACATAGCATAGTTAGCTGTAAAACTGTAATCTGATTCATTCGCGAAAGGATTTTGCGCCGTTTGGTGTATCTTGAAGTGTAGGAAGATATTTAAGACCTATTAAACAAGATGTATTTTATTGGGTTTTTTTTTCAACCACTTCGAATTTCCAGAATATTACAGACTTGTCCACTAATGATGCAAAAACACTTAAAATATGGGCACTGAGATTAAAACACAACCCTAATGTCTGTAACATGTAGATTCAACGTCCCTGGTTTGAGTGATATACTACTCCATTTCGGTATAGCTTCCGTTATTTGACAGTTATTGCATGTTTTTCATCACATTCCGGTCCACTTAGCCATATTTTTATTTGTGTTTGGTAAAGCGTTCTCGTGTTTCAGATCTTATATTTCAATACTATTTTTTTTTCTTTTCTTTGGAATTTGTTCTTATCTGTTAGAGAATAATTTGGTTGTTTACTTTCCATTCAAAATAGTTTTGATTTGACCATTAATTACTCAAATATTGCTGAATTTACAACAATGAAAAAACGGAATCAAATTTCGATTAAATTAATAAAATAAAATAAAATTGCAATGGAGTGCATGCTCCGGTGGCAATTTCCCTAAACACCCATCTTCCCCCTTTTCTGCAATCACCTACATTTACCCTTTACAAATTAATTTTAAATTATTTCACCGTTTTTGGCAAATTATTCATCATTTCTCTTGTTAAATTATTAAGGTACGTATAATCACAACAACGTAAATGTAGGTTCTAAAATAAAAACTAAAGTCGTAATTTAATTTCGGCATAGCCCATATTTTATTAAAGATTAATAGTGTGATGATAGAAGGTTACAGAAGTACACGAAAACAGTTTAGATAACAGAGATTTACGGGTAAAACATGTTGATCCCATACAATGTGTTTCTGTTTCGTAAGATCTTCTCCTTGAACCATACAGTGCTCTTGGATTATAACTGTATTTAAAGTTGTGGTTGCTAAATCCCAAGTCGGTGCATTTGAATCAGTATCATGATATAATTCATACCTAATCACGGTCAATCTACTAGAGGATCTCCTATAAGATCGGTGGTTGCGGAGATTTCTGATCGTCTTGGTGATAAATTTTTATACCATCGTTTACCGCCTCCGTTAGGGGAACTTGTACTAATGGTGGAGCGGATATGCTGCCATCTGTCTGCGGGACGTGTAACTTGTGTAGTGTGTGATAAGTGTATTTTGTTTACAAAATGTGTAGTTAATTATGAGGAGATTGGGAACCGTCTCAGCATTCGTCTAAATGATTGCGAGAAGCCGCAATCAGGAGCGCCGGAAGGCGGGGACAATGACTGGAACCTGGTCCCGTTGTTTGTCCCCAATCTAGTGTGATGGCGCCTTAACGCCAGCAGTCATTCTGCAGGTTACTTCTTACGATTAAAACATATGGCGGAACATTCACTCGCGTGAAGAAGAAAAAACTGTGAAAAATCGGAAGTAATGCACGAGGTGAACACGTAAAAGCTGATCGAGTAAGTCAAAGTGCTTGCCATATCCTCTGTTACGGGGTAGAATCTCCGCGGGGAAGTTTTTGAAGTGCTGGTTATCCGTTGCCCTCCTCATCACGATTAACATCTTATGTAAAGATGATTGTGTTAAGTTTCTATTCTGAGCATCATAGACGATGAAAAGAAGTCCAAAATTCACAGTTAGTTAGGGAGCGTGCATAAACCACAAAGCTCCATTTTGGCCTCCTGTGTACCCCCCTCCCCCCACGTAACCCTACGTGGCTTTTGCCTCTACCCCCCCCCCCCTCTACGTAGCACATAGCTCTTTCCTCTTTTGATACCAGAAGACATTTTGTACTGTTTTCTCTAGTCAGACTACTGCAAATTACATACGGAGATAATTAACTGAGGGAAATAAATATTCACATGCTGTTGTGAGTTCTGTTCCTCATTTTAACTGTGAAAAATGTTATGAAAGGAAAGCTACGTGGTCTGGCTCGGAACCCCCCCCCCCCCCCTCCCCCCAAGTAGCCCAGCGTAGCCTTCCAGCCAACCCCTCCCTCCCCCCCCCCCCCTGGACCGAGCCACGTAGTTTGTGCACGGTCCCTTACTGCCAATTCAGACCAACTGTTCCTTAAAACACCAAGTAGACACCAGTATAACGTACCCATTCGACGAACAAGTAATCAACAGTGTATTACGCTTTCACTCCAGCGTACTGCGAAAAGGATAGGAATTTAATTCAAGCTTTTAGTATACAATCTCGTAATTCAAATCGTTCCCCACAAACATTCCTAACTGCTAGGCAAGTACAGCGAACTGAAATTTTAGCAGTGCAGGTTCTTCAACCAGTTAATCTGTGTAACCAATACCGCGAGTAAGCAATGAAAATATATGTCTGTAACTTACAGTAACTGCTAATGTACGTGATATATTGCCACTGCTGAAGTGAGATTCGAACTACTGCATGATTGTCATTTACGTCCTCAGCTCAATGTAGCAAATTGAAGTATGAGTTATGCGACAGTTTAAATATCTCATACGAAGTGGAAGATTGTTTAAATGTCTTTGCTTACAAACCAACAGCAGTCGAGTGGCTTCTTGCATCGTAAACATACTTATTTATCAAGTTCTATGTGTCAGGCAAAAATATGAGCTCAGTGCAACGAAGTAATCTCCTTTCGTTGGTCTGTCGACTTTACTTGCAGCCACGACCCCCTATTTAGTATTAACGAGCTTCTGACTCAGTGTCTTGATCTACATCAGTAAGCACATCGGCAATATAAGTAAACGATGGCTCAGAAATAAAAGAATTACATTCACCTCACAAATAAGAACTATCCGCTGTCGGCATTTTAAAATCTGACACATATGGTTTCTGAAAACACTTGAAAGCAAAAACGTTTAACTTGGTAGTAAATACTGTTTTGTTCTTTGGCACTTAAAATCAAAAACCGGCATTACCATATTGCAAGTATATATGGGGTTAGGTGCTTCTAGTCCCGGAAGTAGAATCAATTTTCATCAGCACTTTTCGGGAATGGTCGGAGGGGTTGTGGTGCACAATTTCTAATCACCAGATTGTTCGCCAAAGTCCTGGGTCTTTCAGAAGAGAAAACATGAATGGACAGGCATCGGGGTTCCTCCTCTCCCTTCTTCCACCTTTCATTCATTCACAACGCAAATAGCCCACCGAATATAAACATAATCACAGTCATGTACACAAAACAGTAATACGTACAAGATATACCCTTCCATCTCTGGGAAAGCAAGGAAAAACCATTTCAGTTAAGCTTCGGAAGGAAACTACCATGGAGTAATGAACATAACTTATTACTGCGCAAAATAATGTCGGCTATCTCTTTAATGATTTAAATTAAAATATATTTAAATTAAAACATATGATTGAAACATATAATTAATTTTCTTTCTATGTCCTAAAATTCTGTACTAACTATAAATATCTTTTCTTCAGAAACGAATATAGTATTTTACAAACATTCCATAATCTTCACTGTTGCAGATACTCCTATGTACCCCTATCACATAGCTCATTTGAAAGTACGGTTTTGTTTACCATACATATGTTCTACTTGTTCAACCATATTTCACCTTAAGTACTTTACAATTTTCTCATAAATCGATGTACAGTGGCAGTAAATAACCTTACATTAATTTTCTGTGAAAGAGATAGTTACAGGTAACAGCAGCATTTGAAATTTACCCTACGTTCAACTGTAAGGTAAAAAACAAACGTTTGAACTAAACCCAAGTACCATTAAAAATCAGTCCTGTAAGACATCTTACGATTTTACTTCAGAGATATTTTAAGCGAATAAGTAATTGAGAGAATCATTCATAATTCTTACAGTACTTACGAAACGAAATACATATTTAAGTATTAAAGCATCGCAATAAATATTTTGCGTTTCAATTATTGTTATCAGAAGTCAAAACTGAAAAAGGCACTAAAATAATGAAGATCGAGTGGAAAGCTGAATTCTGTCTTCAGAGAATCCCGAAAACTAGGAAATTTTGAATTTTGCTAAATATAAAACAATCACCCCATTGAATAGCAAATTTATTAGCATTCAAACCAATGAATCACTATTCCATGCTATAAGTGAACATTAGATTGCTACACCTACTAATAACGGCGGGCAGCAAATAGTGTGTTCATATCAAATTGCTGTGGGAATGGAATTAATCAGCAGTCGATACACGTCCAGGCCGTATTACTTCATAATATGCTGTATCTGAAGGCATAACCGCTCGTATCCGAGTAAAGCATCAATCGATGAACCCAACTACCGATAGCTGGTCGAACTTATTCTTCAGAAGCGAGATACATAAATCATATTTGTATTTTTACAATTTACCAATTCCTGATTACAATTATTCTTATTTAATTAAGAAAACGCCTTCGACATTTACTCCTTCATTTCATAACATAGGCACAAATAAAGTAGGCCTATTATCCAATTTTCATAATATCAGTTGTGAAAAACTTAACATCCAACCAATGTAGGCATAAGAAATAAATTAAACATCATGTCAGAAAAGTCATATCACAATAAAAGTTAACTTTTTATCTATGCAAAGCGAATTAAGAGCAGAAAAAACAATGCGATTCATCACTCTACACAAAATAAATAGCGGAAGCATCTGATCGCCACTTTTGCACAAACACGAATGATACTAATAAAACGTTAATCTTGGTCACGGTGTAGCCATATTTGTCATGCTGTGAAGTCACTGCCTAACTAACAACGGTCAGAGATATAGTTCGAGGTTATGCCCGTTATTCAATGACAGTTCTGTTTAGTTAAGCATTCGCGAAGAAATAAATTGTCACAACACTGTATGAAAGGTATGTATTTCGTTTAATGTGGCATATTAATTATTAGTTGCTTAAATTTATTGACTGTTGTTCGATGGGAAAGTTTACGTAAAATAAAGGCTTTAATTTTCGATTAACAATGTTAGCGGAAGTTTTGACTAGATTGTTATTTAGCCTGGGTCAGAATTACAACTGGCATTTGATGTTGCAGCAGAGGGCAAGAATACTTTTTAGTTTTCACGAGCGTCCTATTATTGAAATTATTATTTTGTTTGATCGAAAGTAGTTCCACACTGATCGTTATTACATTTGAAACTAATTTAGTTGGCACAACGTAGGTTATTAAGATTTATTTATATTTTCATTTGCTTACACTGAGGACATATTGCTGAGGTCATAATGTCAGTTGCATGTAACTGTGTCAAACATTCAAACTTTGTAATATCGGTCTAAATCACAGATAAAAAAAGAACGGTAAAGATTTTTGATCACGTTTATATCGCGGTGCATTATTGCCACTAACATGCGGTAATTCGCGCATGTTTGAAGCATTGATTTTCTAGCGGCAATTTTAGCGGCGTTTGTGGTTGGTTAGGTTGAAATGCAACTTGGACCAGAAAGACAACTGAAACTTTTTGCTAAGAGGAATTACATTATTCTTTATTTTGTAGCAATTCTTTGTAATTAATCAACTGTGAAGACAAGAATTGCCAGAAACCCCGTTCAACCCGTCATTTGAATAAAACTTGTCATAGCTGTATTATTCAACTTCTACTACGATAAAACTGCGATTCGCCATTTGTGGAGATGTACATATTTTTTCACAAATAAAGCAGCATGAAAAATGTCTACAGTGTATATCTAATGGAAATAAATGAAAATTGCCTTTGATTTCACGATCACCACGCTAAGCGACATGCCACATTTATTCCGCGTAATATTTACTTAATTGATTCTGGTAAATATATATAAAATGTAAATTAACTTCGAAATACGAAATTTGTATACTAGTTTGGAGTAAGATAATCATCGATGGAATAGGGGTCAACTATTTAGGGTACAATGTATTAAACTAAATGAGTATTTTCTTTTCATTTAATTATAAACATTTAATATAATATCGCAAATCTGTCAAAGCGCAACAAATTTTTAGACTGTGTATGCAGCGGTAGAATACTATCTTTCACCTCCGCTGGTTGTAATAAAGACATTTAACGACAAAAATTCGATGCATCTGAGGAGTATATATGAGGTTATTCATATATCATTAAGATGTCCTGCTGAATTATCTTCTGTTCCAGTGGTTACTGGTGAGATGATGGCTGAGAACTTCATTCATCGTTGACATTTCCATTTTGTTCATGAACAGTCGGGATGTCAGAGACTGCAATCGAGTTTGAATTGTTAAATAGCTCTCTGATTCAAGAAATAATTATACAGTTCGTCTGATAATATTTCACAGAAGTGGATGAAACTCATAAAAAAGAGGTGTTCTTAGAGGAACAGAGTAAAGCGAAAATAGTGATATTGCTCACTGTGTGACGAAAAATGGAAAAAAAATGGATTCAAGTCACTTATTTCAGCAAAATTGTCTTATGTCACAATTTATTTTCATAATCCTGTGGCATGCTCAGTAATCGTAGTTTATATAAGCCCCGATTCTAGCTTAAGTTCTGAAATTCATTTTTGAACCACATGCAGTATACTACTACCACAGTTCTAAAGTGCTCTGAATTCACATGTAAAGCAAAACACTAGGTAGCCTCTGATAGCCTTCTGGGAATATATATTTAGTTCGTTGTAGAGAAATTTTAGTCACCAACACCATAACAATTCATTCACTCACTACCTCAGTCTTTGTTAGCACCGACTGAATATGGTAACTGTGCAGAGCTGCTCTTGTTGAAATAATCATTACTGCAGGTCGCTCCGATAGTAGGGAAAAAAAGAACTTTCAAATTGAAAGTCAAATAAGCAGATGTTAAGATTTAAGCCTCATTCTGCTAGAAATTTAGCCTACGTGAACTCCGGCCAAGATAGAAATTGAAAATATAATTAAGACCATGCAAGACAATAATAATGGCTTTTAGTTTGTAAAATTGAATAGTTACAAAATATTCTGATTATTAGAATAAGGGAGGCGGACGAAGCAATTATTAAAATAGCTAGCCTCAAAGACAATAAAACATGAAGGGTGCAACAAAATGTACTGGCCAGTCATTTCTTAAAATGATTGTTAGGTAGAGTCGTAAAATAACGCTCGATCAATCCCTCTTACCTTATGCTGTCGCAAAACGTTCTGTACTAGACTGCATTTCAACCTAACCACCAACAAAAATAATGAATTCGGTAGGACGTTGGTTCTAATTCCCGTCCGGCAATCCAGATTTGGGTTTTCCATGATTTCCCCAAATCACTCCAGGCGAATGCGGGAATTGTTCCTTCATAAGCTCGTGACTGAATTCTTTCCAGTTCCTTGTCCCTAGTCCTTTCCCGCTTTTAGTGGCTTCGATTTCGACGAGGCGTAAAGATACGAGCAATAAATAAATAAATAGATAAATAAATAAAGGAAATAATGACATCAATAGTATGGCGTCAGTGGGAGCGAAGGAAATTAAAAAATAAATCTTAACAACCCAAGTTATGCCATATAATATTAGTTTCCAGGCCGCATAGAACGCGATAAATGTGACACTACCTTTTATCCGCATGAAGTAATGTTTTCAATAACATGACCTTCATTAAAAAAAACTATAACTATTTAAAAAAGTGATTAAAAACAACACTTTAAATGCGTATTGTCGTTCTGACCCAGGATAAATTTCAATCTAATCAAAACAACACAATTAGAAATGACGATAGTAAAAAATTTGATATCCATCCTGAGGAAATCATGAAGGAAATAAGAAAGCTGAAAAAACATCAAGGGGCTGGTGAAGATAATATTACTACAGATATCTTAAAGATAGCCGGATGTGACATTGTACCTTATCTTGAAATATTATTTAAATTGAGTCTAGACACTTGCTGCTTACCACAGCACTGGAAAAGTGCAATAGTAGTACCGGTACATAAGGGAGGGGTGAGAAATAGAGTTGAGAATTACAGGCCAATCAGTTTGACATTAGTGGTAGGTAAATTAATGGAAAGATTGATATGCAACCACATCAGAAATATATGTGAGGAACATAATAGGTTTTCAAGCAGGCAACATGGTTTCAGGCAAGGATATTCATGCGAATCTCAGTTGGTCGGATATATGCAAGATATTTCAGATGAAATGGACAAGGGAGGCCAAATTGATAGTGTAGCACTAGATCTGTCTAAGGCGTTTGACAGAGTAAGCCATAAAATGGTAGTAAATAAGGTAAAAACCATTGGAGTGGATAAGAAAGTCATTTGCTGGGTAGAAGAATTTTTAAAAGGTAGAAAACAGAAAGTTAGGGTAGGAAATGTAGTATCAAAAGAAGTGGAAGTAAAAATGGGTGTGCCACAGGGTAGCGTATTGGGACCATTGCTATTCATTATTCTAATGAATAATTGTGTTGATTTTTTACTATCTGAAATTAGATTGTTTGCAGATGACAAAATGCTGTATAAAAGAATCAAAACGATAGAGGATTGTAAACAGTTGCAGGGTGATCTGGACAGGATATCTAATTGGGTTGGTAAACATGGAATGAAGATAAATGCAAAGAAGAGTCAGCTTATTAGATACACAAATAAAAAACAAAAGGTTAATTATGAATATAAGGTGGGGAAAGAATTGCTTGCTGAAGACTTGAAATGCAAATATCTTGGAATTACTTTTGATAACAAACTTAACTGGGCAGGACACATAGGACAGGTGGTAGGAAAAGGTTTCAAAGTTCTGCACTTGTTGGAGAGAGTTATGAGGGGATGTACGAGAGAAGTCACGGAATTGGGTTACAAAACTTTGGTCAGACCATTGCTCGAATATGGTAGTGTAGTATGGGACCCTCATTTTACATATCAAATACAGGAGTTGGAGAGGGTGCAAAGAAGGGCTGCTAGATTTGTTTCTGGAAAATATCGCAGAATGCAATCAGTGACGGATATGATAAAGGAGCTGGAATGGGATTCATTGCAAGACAGGAGGAGGATGAGGAGGGTCATGGGAGTGTACAGGGCATATACTGGTGATGAGGCATGGAAAGATATTGCAATAGGTATGAAAAGTAGTGCATGGAAGGGAAAAGATGACCATGACCACAAGCTGGCACTCGATTTCAGGCACAAGGGTGTGGGAAGATTCTCTTTTTTAGGTAAAGGTGTCAGGGATTGGAATGAGTTACCAAGAGAAATGATGAATAATTTACCGAAAACTTTGAAGGAATTTAAAGATAAAATTTGTAGAGGGCAAATGTAGGTGGGTGCAGGATAGGGGGAAGATGGGTGTGTAGGGAAATTGCCACCGGAGCCTGTGCTCCATTGCAATAAAATTAAATTAAATTAAATTAAATTAAAACTTTCCTTAACATTCTTCTCGAAATTTAAATATTTTATGTTTCATGTCTGTGGGCATTGGATCAAATGAAAACATATACATCGAATAGATATAAATAATTAAAAATGAAATTGTAATTATTACGTTAATTTAAACGCAATATATTATTTTCTTTCAGTGTTTTTGTAATTCATTTCGTCAAGAATCTACACTACAGTATATTACAATTGCGAAAGTAACTCTGTCACTCTGTTTGTTACGTTTCTACGACTAAACTGCTATACCAATCTTGATGAAATTTCACTGTGACATCTAAGTATCATTAGGAAGAACATAGGATACTGTTTTCTGGATAAATAATATATTTATATTATGTCACGAAATTTTTAAATCTAAGCGAACGGTGACAGACAGACAGACATGCAGTGTGTGTAAGTCTATGTAATGTTTTATATGTCACTCAGGCTATGTTTCTCTCGCAGTCAACTTGTGTATGATCTACTGAAAAATTTTAATCATAGACACAACTTATTATGTAGAACAGATGTGGATTTTATCCAAGTGTAGCAATAAAATCTTAAGACCATATGTACGAAGTCGCAGGTAACAGCTAGTGCTTAATTAAGTGCAACTGTTATTAAATAACGCACATAACCTCAACCGGTAGCGTGACATCACTGCCTTACGGACACGGCTACTCGATGACCAGTTTAGCCTTTTATTAGTGTCGATAGGAACAAATATCGGGAGGTGTTCTTAAAGACTCTCATGGGTGAATACGAGAGGCGCTAATTAAGCAACAATTAGTTTGTGCACTCACAGCCAGCGTATGGCGTCTGCGGAGTGTGCGGCGATGAGCAGGCCGGCCACGGCGATGGCTGCGGCAGCGGCCGGCGAGCGGCGGCGCCGCATGCCGGGCCCTCACGGCGCCCTCCGCGCGGGCACAGTGCCGCCCGACAGCCGCATCCAGCACACACTACTCCACTCGAGCTTCACACACCATCAGCATTCTCCTGGCGATGTTGCTGAAAAAGGCGGTAATTGTGAAGCAACACTATCGAAGTTATTACTACATAAAGCATTAGAGGAAAGGAACCAAACCCCGATCAGGGTGGCTAAGTCGGAACCCCATTTAAGTTTACAGCTTGTTTTGTTGTTTTTTTGGGGTTTTTTTTGTTGTTTTTTTGTTGTTTTTTTGTTTTTTTGTTGTTTTTTGTTTTTATTTGTTTGTTTGTTTGTTTTTTTTATTTTTTTGTTTTGCTTATGGCTTTTCATTTCGTCTACGTTGAAGTCATTACATGCGGGAAATGGAAAGTACGAGGGCAACGAACGGGAAGGAATTCGGCCATGGCCTTTTAAAGAAAGCGTCCCCGTATTCGCCTGGAGTAATTTGGGGAAACCAAGGTGCAGGATTGGGCAGAGACCCAATTAGTACTTTCGATCAGAATGAAAGTTTTTGCATAGGTGCATTAAACAGCGTTTAAAAAGTCTTGCAAAGGGAGAAAGTAACAATCTGTTCACTGAAGTGTCTCTATCAAATACTATTCTGTATTGCCGCGTCACTTTTTTTACTTTGATATCTACCCAATAGTCTTTAATTTACCAAGTCAAACGCGTCCTATGTAGTATCCCTTCGGACCCCCCTAATTTACATTAATATTTCGCCAGATGTTAAAGTGATTCAAATACTGTTTCAAAAGATCAAACCAAACAGAAAT
The DNA here is from genome assembly GCA_031002005.1 of Vandiemenella viatica. Classification (NCBI taxonomy): domain Eukaryota; kingdom Metazoa; phylum Arthropoda; class Insecta; order Orthoptera; family Morabidae; genus Vandiemenella; species Vandiemenella viatica. Next base: position 194,083,830 of record JARYHS010008074.1, on the reverse strand, counting down.
CTTGTGAAAAATTGGTGATTTTTTTTTTTTCATTAGTGGAAGAACCTATGATAGTAGAAACTTGTAATTTTTTTCGTAGCTGATAAACTATCGAATATTATGAACTTCAAATAAGCTAAATTGTTTATACCACATGGTAAAATCTTAGAATAAAACGCTTTCATATTATTTTTTAATTTTAATGGACTTTTCTGGCAATTTTTGAATCTTGACAGGTTTCAGACTTAGGCTACCTTTTTTTTCAAACGCCTTTTTCTTACTAAAAAACGAATTTGAAGTCTATGATCAGATATTTACTAATTTCTGTCATGCAGGATATTTGAAACCCTATCAAAAAACGTTTTAAAATAACATTAAAGTAAATTTAACTCTAAGATGAGGCATAAAAAAACCGGGGGTCGGAATTTGGTTTCTTTCCTCTAATATTTGAACTACAACCATTAAAGTATTAATTTGTGAACATTTCCTGAAATTTCTTGTATTAGAAACGAAAAGAATTAATTTTTGGACATTTGCTTACTTACCTAAAAAAAATAATTATCTAATTACAAATGCTGTAAAAATAGATTGCTCTATTTTACACTAACTGTTACGCGCAACTTAGTACTAAAATTAAATAAAATCCGCATCTATACTATGTAATAAGTTGTGTCTGTACATGAAGTTTAGAAACAGATTATACACAAATTGACTGCTAGAGAAACAAAGCCTGAGCAGCCGATATAACATTACACATTCTTATACGTGCTATTTTCTGCCTGTCATTGTTCCATTAGTTTCCAGAATTTGATGACAAAATATACTAAACATTACAAAAAAGTATCATACGTCCTTCTTAGTGATACATAGTATTTACAGGAGTATCCCCAGGAGTGATTTAGCCGTTTGGTTGTGAAAACGTAAAGTCAGAGAGACGGAGTTCCTTCCGAATTTTTAATATTAGAATAAATAGGTGATTTATTTCAAATTTTAAGGGTGATAAGTTTTTAATATTTGTAGATGATCTGTTTGCTATTTCATTTGAATATATTGAATTTTAACGGCGAATGAGTATAGGTGATTTACAAAAGTTATACAAAAGTAATCGATATGACTGCATTGTAAAGTGGCGTGGGAAGTTTAGGAATAAATCAAATTCGTTCTATTAATCATTTAACAACGTGTCAGATTATATTTTCTCTTAGTATTCAATGGAACTTCCTCAGAGTGTCGATGTTTTTAATACGATGCCTTAGGCAGGTATATACCAACTATAATTTAGTGTAAAAGTGATTAAATGAGTCTATCTTAGGTTTTTTTGTTCGTCTAATGTAATTTTTTTTTAAAGCTCATCACGTAATGTCTCCTCTTGTTACAACGTAGAGGTTAGTATTATATCCTGAAATGCACGGTAGTAAATTTTAAATCTTCTTCATTAAACCAGTATACTTAGTATTTCTAATAGTTATTCGAAAATTATCTAACTGTACAAAGTCTTATATTGTTCGAAAGAGTGATCGTTTTTACCACTTATAAAGCTTAAGAGGATATTACACCAATTTTCTACAGTGGTTCACAGTAACATCTGTTAAAACTTTCAGAAATAACCCAACACGATTTGGATTCACTGTCTGCCATTCTTCAAATTAAACTGTTGATGCCAAAAGGGTTCCAAATCTAGTCGACAAATAAAGGAAGTAATACTGTTATGTCATTACATAACTATATGAATGTTCATGTGTTTCCAACTAAAACATTGCAGTGAATGGTAAAACATTCTTATACTTAAAGTGAGTTGCCAAGAAAATTAACGACTTTTATTTTTTGTATTAAATATAGTGTTAAATAATATACGAAATTATAATCAATATAGTTTCAAAAGTTACACTGATCATTGATACCGTCTTATTGTTACATATATGAACGAAGTTTTCTGAAACTTATGTTGGTCACTATTTACATTAATATACAATTTTTACACTTCACCAATATTCAACAGAAAAAATTCATTTAAATAACAAGAGAGGAAACACATATATTTTTACAGTCAAGACTTAAAATAGTCAACACTCCATATTTACTGTGTTATATTTTTTTGGAGAGACATTACAACTGTATAAACTTATTTCACTCGTAATCTTTAGTGCTGACTGTGTATTTCGGAAAGAACTTGGTATGTTCAAAAATATATAAAATACTAACTCTGCCCGGCGGGCGCTGCAATGCCTATTTTTCTTTCTAAGTGGGTAAAAATATGTAAATCAGACACATTTACATGTACAAAATAAATGAAGGCGTTGAATTTTTGTGCATAAATTAAATTTAAAAAAATATATTCTTAAGTTTTTCTTTCTTCTGCAAAAGCAGAGTACCCATCATTGTTCGGAGGCTGGATACGAAAGATGTGAAACAAATGTAAACATCATTTTTCACTTAATTTAAAGCGTAAGTGCACAAAGTACCTTGGAGATTGGAATCGGTCCAACGCTGTTTGACAGGAAGTGTTATGGGCTCTCAGAATATCACTATTCACTTTGGCCAATTTCCCTACCTTTTTTTAGATACTGAATGGTTTCAAGTGTAAATTTTGTTTAAGTAGGCTGATGTGATATAGTGGCTTGTTTTTTTTTTTTTTTTTTGTAAACCTAATGTAGACAGTATTTTTCTCTTTGTTTTAAAATATACGTGTGTAAAGTACCATTGCAACTGGATAAAAACTGTAGCTTTTTAGAATGAAAATTTGCAAAATTAAATGGATAAAGAGGGTGATAGGTTGGTTTTTTGTAAATAGTATTTTTCCATATGTTTCATAGTATACGTATGCAGTGTTCCATCAAAATAGGATAAAACTGTGAGTGGTTGGGATAAAGGGGGAGAGGAGTTGGGCTTTTGTAAACCAAATGCAGACAGTATTTTTTTGTTTGTTTTAAAGTTTACTTGTGCAAAGTTCCTTCAATAGCTGACAGAAAATGTAGCTTTGTATGAAGTTTATTGACAAAAATAATGGGGGTAAGAAGGGGGAGAGGGGTTGTGTTTCTGTAAACTAAATGTAGACAGTATTTTTCTCTTTGTTTTAAAATATACGTATAGAACCTGTAGCTTTGCGAAAATAACATTGAAAAAATTAAGGGTTAGGAAAGAGGAAGAGGGGTTGAGTTTTTGTAAACTAAATGTAGAAAGTATTCTTCTGTTTGTATTAAAGAATGTGTCTACAAAATTCCATCCATATTTGATAAAAGCTGTGGGTATGTATAAACAACATTGGAAAAAATTAAGGGGGATATGAAGGGGAAGAGTAGTTAGGTTTTTGTAAAACAAATGAGGACAGTATTTTTCCTTTTGTTTTAAGTTATACGTGTGCAAAGTTTCATTGAAATCGTATAAAAACTGAATAAAAATGAATGGGTGTAAAGGGGAGGTTTTATTATTGTAATTATTTTGGTCAGAAACCTTCTCCATGAAAAAATACATATATGTGCCAATTTTCATGGTGATCGCTCAAATGGTATCGAAGTTTATTAATCTCGGACATATATTATTCCATCTTTCATTTTTAGATGTAAGACAAGATTTTTTTTTTTGAGTGAACCACTGTCAACGAAATGCATAGACACTTTTTTCTTTATTTCTTAGTATAGGAATGTCGCATCAAGATAAAATTTCCGTAATTTTAGTCCTGGGACTTTGGGGTGCATAATGTATGAAACTATGAAAATCCATCCTGTTGCTGTAGCGTGAATCTGAATTAGCGAAACAGAATTTTCTTCTTGCACTCGAAGTATTACAACAAACTATATATAAGTGTAATGCGCCTTGATAGCAAATATGTAACTATTTTTGATACGATGAAACACTGCTGATATAGAGCTAATAGTAAATGCTTAGTTTTAAATATTTCTACGTGAAATTGGATCGTTTATTTAATGGTTTCTATTTCCAAGACAAGATTTCCAGATTTTGATTGAACAAAAGGTATAGTTGTTGTTTATAATTTCTCAGTAATGGTCTGGAACTTAGTGTTGTTACCAGTTGCTAGACATTACTTGGTTATATCTTGCTTGGCTCTCTGCGTCTGTAGATCAGTGCCGTTATAGCCCAGTCAATAAAGGTTTTGTGTCGGAACTCTTTCTGGTAAAGCTGATTTTTTCAAGGGTGATAGACCTTGATGAGAGGATTATTTTCTGAAAAGTCCCCGAAAATTCCAACGGAGCTTCCCTCCCTACCCCCCTTTAAGTTTAAAAATGTAGAGTTTTACGCAATCGCATACAACTTTTTAACTAAACGTTTGTTAAGGTTATATTACTTATAGTTTTATTCCCTGATAAATATTCTACAACTTTTATAATAACATAATTTATGATAAGTGCAGCAGTTTTCCCGTAAATAACGAAATGTTGTAAAAAACAATATTTTTTTGCCACCTATCTACGTTTTTTGCAAAACCATACTTTTATTCTTCGCCAAATGAAAAAATGCTTCCAATAAAAGTTGTAGCATATATATTCCTGAGTACATCGGTGTATAAACATATACAGTTATGTGTATTACTCTACTAGTAACATAGAAAACAGTAGCTAGGTTTGAGCGCGAGAGCGCTCGGGAGTCGGCGGGCGTAGGCGAAAGGCGCCTTATTCTCATATGCCTATTCAATTAGTTAATACTGTAATTATAACATCTATTTTTAACACTTATACTCGTACTAGCCCATAGTGTGTGGACCTTTAATTTGTAATTTAGTAAATATTTGTGTATAATCAAAATAACATTAGAGTGATATGAGAAGTAAAATTTGTTTTTCTGATTATAACATATTTGAATTAAAGATTTTAATTTTATTCATAATTAATTATTGTACACTTTTGTATGCCAGTTTTTGTTCGGGGGATTTAACCTAGCCTTGTTATATCAGACCATTCCATTATCCACCACCTATGGACCCACCGTGTCCCGGACTGGCTAAACCGGCAGCTGTTTTAAATTACTTGTGTTTTAAAACAGCATCACGGACCTCCCACCCACCACAGATATTATATACACCGATTTAATATTTACAAGTCATGATTATTGTAACTCATAAAACTTATTTTATGTTTAGAAGCATGTCTCTTTGATAACGGTTACATATTAATCTGTATGAGGAAATTCATCTTCTTCTTCTGAATACAGGTGTGAATTTAGGCAAGATAAGCCACTACAGTGTTCACACATTGCAGTGCAACTCAGGTTCACTTTCCTACATCCACAGTATTGTCCGCATCCTTGTTTACAAGAACATGACACTAAGTACAGCAGTTCGTTTGGAGCAAATGGCTTCGAGGTAGGAATTGGTTTCAATGTTCTTTTGGTACCTCTCATTTCTTTCACGTTTTCAATTTTCCAACCCCAGTTTGTAGCATCAAGAGTATTACCTAACCATTTTTGAACTTGCAAAAATACTCTCAGCGAATGTTCACGACATGCCTCAGACGTTGGAGGTAATGTTGCTAGATGAAAATTTGATCTAAGGGAACTTTTCTTTGTTACTGTCAATAACTTGTAGTAACGGGCTTCATTCAGATTTGAATATTTCTCTAACCCATAAAAACATAAAACAAATTTCTCACCAGCAATCAAAAGGTCCTCTCTTGTTGTAGAATCATCCAAAAACTTCCTCGCTGTATTCTGCATATCAGGTTTCGATCTGAGCAATTCTATCGCTTTTAATTTGCCCATTCCATACATGCTGGATGTGGTATCACATCCGGTCATAGCGTGACAAAACAGAAGTAACTGACGTTGATCTCCAAACTTTTCTATGAGAGTGGCGATTCTGTAGTACACTGTTAATGGAACTGCACCCCCTATCTCTTTACAGAAGTATATACAAGTACTTTCAGGAGCCAGTGCCGTAAGTAATACTATTAAGTCGGTATCGGTTCCAACGACAAATACCTTACAGTCATTTCTCTGCTGTTGAATTGCTGTCATAACAATGTGCACATCAGCATCATCTTCCGCTGTAACAACTTGTAGTCCTCGTTTTCTGAATTCAGATGCCAAAGCTAGTACCAGTTTTCTCTTGTTACTAGTATTTCCTAAAAACTCCTCTTTTCCAGTAACACAAATTGTGTTTTCATCAAATACTATGTCAGGTGAAGATATTTTGGCAGCTCTTCTGTTTTGCTCTTCATTTTTCGTTGTTGGCTCGTCTGGATAACCATCAAATACTACAATTGAATTAGATCCATATTTATTTACAACATATGTACAGTAAGTTTCTAAGATGACGCCATAGCAACAATTTCTTGGCCACGCTACTTTGTGTAGAAGAAATCCCCCGTCCAAAACATAAATTGCACCATTTTGGTCCGTTACGTCGATGACACCTTCTTCAAATACTTTCATCAGTGACGATTTTGTTCCTTTTCGTAAGGATACATCATCAAACAAAGCAGGTGGTCGAGGAGCCAGTTCGAATTCCAAGTAAGTCTTCAATTTTCCGGGACTGTAGCACACACACAAAATACGGTTAAAAAGTTGTTGGGAGTTCACACAAACTTCTTTTGATCGTACCAATGCTGACTTCTGCACTGCTTGAGTCTTAACCATAACCTTCCTGTGAAGTTTAATATCATGGAAGTTAGTTCCCTTCATTTTGGCTATGGCTGAGAGACCGACATCATAAGCTTCATCGCAGTTTATTGAGTCATCACACACGAATCCAGATGTCAATGAAACTAATTCACCTGATAGTTTTGTAAAAGGATTGTGTGTTTGGAACCATGTTGTAAATGTTTGCAGGTCCGACAAATCTCCTTCTCGTCTAGATACGCGAAGTTCAACATGCTGCTCATTGTACTGAATTGATGTCCCAAAATAATCTTCCACAGCATCATGAATTTGTGAAAATTGTGTTCCGAGGACCCATTTCGATAGAGTGCTGTCGGTTATGCCTCGTCCATGACTTAGGCCCCCAACGGATTTCATGGGACGCATCAAACCCTGTTCGATGCACATGTCAGTCCACGTCCCAGACCAGTATTTCCCCGTTCTTCTTACAGTGAAATGTTCTTTAAAGAGACCAAATTCTAGTGGAGATAGTTTAGAGCCAAATTAAGTCATTTCTTGTGCATAAAGATGTGCGGATTTAGCATATGGCAGATGGCCTGCAGCGTGAAAGTATGGGAGCATTTCAATTGTAGTACTTAAATGGAGGTCCCATAATTATGAGGTCAATGCTGTTAAATGCATTAAAAATTATTTCTGGAAATTATAGCACCTTTATTCTTCCTCTTACACAATGGGCGCGGCCGGCTCACGTTGCCCGCCGACTCCCGGGCGCTCACGCGCTCAAAACCCAGCTACTGTTTTCTATGTTACTAGTAGAGTAATACACATAACTGTATATGTTTATACACCGATGTACTCAGGAATATATGAGCTACAACTTTCATTCGAAGCATTTTTTCATTTGGTGACGAATAAAAATATGGTTTTGCAAAAACCTAGATAGGTGGCAAAAAAATATTGTTTTTTTACAACATTTCGTTAATTTACGGGAAAACTGCTGCACATATCATAAATTATGTTATTATAAAAGTTGTAGAATATTTATCAGGGAATAAAACTGTAAGTAATATAACCTTAATAAACTTTTGGTTAAAAAGTTATATGCGATTGCGTAAAACTCTACATTTTAAACTTAAAGGGGGGGTTGGGGGGGAAGCTCCATTGGAATTTTCGGGGACTTTTGAAAAAATGTCTCTCTAATAGTGATCTACTACTGGGAGAAAATTCAGCTTTACCAGAGAAAGTTCCGACATTCACTGTTTTTGGCCCTTTATTGACTGGGCTAGTTAAGGTGAGGCAGAGGATTGCCACTTGTCTTCAATCACGCGAGCGTGCAGTCCGCCGTAAACTGCGGGCCGGTTGGTTTAGTATTTATGTCTTACCACTGAGTATCAGATCGTTTAATCTAACCTCTAAATTTATGAAGCCATGAATCAACCCTGTTCTGCACGTATATTAAACATATTTTATGTAGTGTGACCATTACGTGTTGCGAGAACCTCGTTACGCGAAATGAAACATTAGTTTTGACACGGACCTAATACCGTAATTGACTCCAAGGGCAAACGACGGCATAAACAAAGCGATGTGAGCCTAAATAACGTCCTGGCATTTGATAGCCACCGTCAATTTGTATCGTGGCTTTACGAGATACATACAATTATTTTTTACATGTCTGGAAAAATAATCATGCGCTGCATATCGGACAGCTATATACAGTACACCGCGCAAATCTTTTATACTGCAGGACGCAATGAGTTTTTTTTATTTTTATTTATTTATTTTTTATTTTTTTAATTTTTTGCACCCTCTAAATTGGCGAAATGAATTAAAATCTTAATAGAGCTTTGCCGAGCAGTCTCTGCAACTCAGATATTCTGGGATAGTATAAATGAAAGAATTTGCACCAGATCTGATCACAATTATTTCGCATTGAGTAACTCATGTTCTGGTTTTCAAATAGATATTAAAATAGAAATTCAAATTTAACTGCCAGGATTGTGGGTTAAGACCAACATTTCGATCTTATATTCTGTGTTGTAATCACAAATAAGATTCTTCTTCTATGAACGCCTTGTCCTGATCCTAGCGTAGGCGGTTACATTAGGGGTGTTTACCCCTGCATCGCAACATCTGGGAATACGAACTGGGATGGTTTTTCGTTGCCTTCTCCAGCGTGACAGTTTTTGTTGTTGTAAGTGTGAATGACTGTAATAGTGTGTGGTTTAATGATAGAGTGTCGTTTGCATTGTGTGTGAGAAATGAAAGAAGGGAAATGTGAAACCCGGCCCATTCAGGCCTACTCTTCTGAAAGCAATCGGTTTAACGTCCGCATCCGATGGACGACTCATAACTGTCGTATACCCTCACTTCATACGCGCTGTGGATATATTTAGGGTTTAATTCGAGAATGTGGTGCACAATCTGGTGATTAAAAGATGTGCACCACCACCACCACGGGGTGAGACACGATATTTTAACGGTTTACATAAAAACAGTGAATTTTTACTAGAGGAAACTGGGAAATCTTGCCAAAGAAATCGTCAGTCTTTAATTGCTTAGATTATAGTTTATACTAATTGAGGTAAAGTTGTGTTTGCGCTTAAAATTTATCTTAAAAAGAGTAATTGCAATTTATGCTACTGGTGATAGAGATACAAATAACTGTAAAATCTGAAATTTTTGTCTGTCCGTTCGCTCATCCGGCAAAAACTAATAGACGTATTTTAATTAAATTGTATTTAATGATAGCGTATGTTACCTGGTAAATTATAGTACCCTCTCTATCCAGATTACTTAGATATATTTTCTTGAAATAAAGAATCAAAAACCGTAAAAAATATTTTCATCCAACCTAAATTTATAAGGAGATCCAAGAAAGAGATAAACACAAGGTTGCTCGTCCGTGTTTTCATCCGTATCCAGTTTCATATTAATATTAACCGGCTTTTCCAATTTCTTTGTATTAAGTGTTCTTTTATTGTCATACAAGACAGTCGGACAAGTAATAATAATAATAATAATCATAATAATAAACAAACAGTAGCTTTGTTTAATGTAACTTGATGTTTATTGCATTATCAGTACTCGGCACACTAAAGACGTTCTGAAAGAAGTTATAAGATGGCATTTGAAGAACTGTCGAAACTACCCGCTACACACTTTTCCCTCTTTCTCCTAAGAAACTATCAATTATTTCTATTCCTTGAATCTTGAGCGCAGGAAAAGAATTTTTTTATCACTGAAATTGATCCTGATTTTTTTGAGCTAGCGACTTTTCTCTGTAATCTGAAGAAGTGTCAGTTGACTAATGATGATATTGTCTGAGAGATTTTGAAATGTCAACATAAAATTAAATATATCAGCGAAATTTATTCGAATACATCACCACGGAGAAGTAATATTTAAGTCGCATTTTGGGGAAACGTAGATAGGAATGTAAAAATAATCAAAAAGTGAACCGTCTAAAAACGTTCAAAACGTTTACTCCTTAATCGTGACCAGTCGGAAATGGATTAAAGACAATAATTATTTCTGGTCGCTAAAATGTTTTCTGTTCTTTAAATCGAAAACATTGTTCGTTATTTTTTCTAATCATATTAAAAGCTAAAGTTTCATAAGATTTAATAGGCCACCATTTGCGTCATTTTTCGATGAACTGGGCAATAAATACAGTTTTGAGATCCATAAGCAAGGAGACAAGGCACTAAAAAAAAAATATGTAGCCGGATATGTTTCCAGTTAGTTTTACAGAGAGTATAAATTTGACATAATCTTTGTCAGTGATCCGTTAATGAAAGTACGTTTTGAACTCCATATACAAAAATGTTGTGTTTTGTAACATTTTTGATATCGTCAAAATGTCATGATACAAAGCTATAGTAATGTATATTGTGTTGCAGACACAGTATTTTCCTTTAAATATTGAATGACAATAAACAGAATTTTCAAAAAAAAAAATCCGTAGAAATTTTTAAATGCTTAATTTCAAGAGAGGTATGTACTTGCAAATCACAATAACTACTTTCCAAACTGTTTATTCGTTAGCGACATGTAGACCTAAACGCTCCGCGTTCTGTCTTGTGGTACCACGCAGCGTAACCAAAGATCAGTTCTAGATTATTAATATTGTTATTTTGAGGATCAAGTAGAAATAAATACTATCACCGAAAATAAAATTGGTGTACAGAAAAATTACAGCTAACGATTCTTCAAGACAAATAGAAATAAAAAAAGAAAACGAGGGGAATAAATTGAAGGTGGGTGATTTTACAACTAGTCCTGCTGAAAAGAATTCTGACGTACAGTTTTAATCGTAAATATTTCTTCATAAGAATATTACAAGGACATGTTAGCCATACCAATATTCATGCGCATATGAATTACAGTTTTCAAAATAAAAAATAAATAAGTAGGAAGTACATAATAATTGATGGGACATTTAGCTGCTAATATTTAAAATGCACACAACGCAAGGCCATTCTCTTTCGGCCCGTTTGAATTCAGTGGTAGGAGTTTGTAATAGACACTAACTTATCTGATTTATGGTCTCAATCCAATGAATATACGAAAAAATCCAGTAAAAGCTATTCTTGCGAACTGTGAAAATCTCTAGTGCGTCCGTTGCTTTAGTACGTACCAGTGGCCTGCAATGGATTTTAGAGAAAATTCACAAGTGTAATAAGTTCGCTTCACCACTGGATGCTTCAGCTCTCATACAGGTCTATCGTTAGGGGTTTATTAAATTAGTTGAGGTTTGTAAGTGAACTTCGAACATATTGACAGCAACAAATTTCATCAACCACATTTAAAATGGAATTAAAATAACTATTGTTTTCTATAGTGGTGTAAATAAGATCAGACAAAAAAAGGCATGACACATATATATGCCCACAATTCATCTTAGAATGTTAGAGTAAAAGTGCATAGTACTAAGGATGGGGCATAGCAGTGGTGTAGCCATTTCGCTTACTTGTAGCCTGCGATGAAGACACGGAGTGCGCGTGGTGATGCGATGCGGTGTCTCCGCGAGGGCTGCAGGCTGGAGACTGGCTGCTGCCAGGTAAGAGGAGTGCGGGCCCGCCTCTGCAGCCCAGCTTCCTGGCCACACACTGCGGCAGGGCCAGCCACTCGGAAGCCAATCACCATTTTGTCCAAATCACATAAGAATTTTTTTTATATATAACTATCGCCTATAACCATCACTCACCATTTCAGAACGTGCGGCGGCGTGAAAAACACTAAACGTCACAAAAATTAAAGATTTTCGGCCGAGGCCCTACGTCACGAGTTTTGTATCTACATCTATACGCTGCAGTTCAGAAACATTTGGGTGGCAGAGGGTACATATTACCAAATTACATTTCTCCCGCGTATTTTCCAGTCCTAGGGCGGCTGACTGGAGATCGAAATGTCCCCTTTTCGAATCCCTGTGTCGGTGGAAATTTTCATAATACGTCACGCCTGACAAAGCTTGCGGATTCCCTGTTAAACTATAGGTATCCTTTAGCCGGTAGGATTACCGGGTTAGGGTAGATAAGGAAGAAAGGAAGTGGCCATCCCGCCTCCTGTACCTCCTTCGGGAAGGTCCAGCCAACCCTCGGATTGACTACCAAACTTGGCTTTTTAAAGTCCATACACTTTGCTAGGTCCTGATTACTAATTAGTATCAATTAGTCGAAGGTAGATAGCCCGCCAATTTCAACACATGGCCCAAGCGTTGTTTCTCGCGGTAGTGCTATCACCTAGCATATTATTATTGTTTGATAAACTGCTCTCAAATTACACACTTCAGCGCAACGAATGTTAATGTTAAATCAAATTCACCAATATTTTCATTTATCTGCACAATTGATTGAACACTTTAAATACTCATACAATACAATACATAGTCGTCACTGTCCAGTTAATACATTCCCTTGTGGTCTCTCTGCGCCATCTTAACACCCCTTCATTCTTTATCAACCAACAGTACCGTAGTACCAACTACAAAAAATTACATTACTACAAAAGACCTAAAATTACCCAAATATCTATACATACTACTTATGCTGTGAAAGTCTATGATTTGCTAATCTATTTACAATTTCAGTAATGATTTGTGAGTGGGACCTCACAAATGAAGGTACGAGCAAAGAAATATGTATAAGGGAAGAAGTATATGTAAGTATCAGTACAGCATGTTATTTCCCCGACCTTTTATCCCTGGCATTGGACCTCACACACGTTAGCGGGTGAAGTACTTATCCGCAATCATAAATGAAAGTGGGTGTTCGCATGTCAATATTTTTAATCTAAAATTACTTCCCTGTCTGCCAGACGAGCCTTGGTTAAGTTCTGAACACAGACTATTCCATTACATAAGAAATGTAGTAAGCGCTTATAAAACGAGCAGCTCTTTCTGCACTTTTCTCGTATTATCAGTGAATTCTTTTGCGATGCACATCCCATATAGTACTACAATACTCTAAACGAGGACATAAATGAATTTTATACACTGTCTTCTTTACATCTGCGTTACAGTTTTCAAAATTCGATCTATGGATTGAAATTCTAAATTTACTTGACGATCGAAGTTAGGTGCTCATACCACTTCAAGTAGCTTTGTACTGTTACGTCCAAATGCTTCAGCAAAATCAGTTTTATCAAGAATTGTACTTCATCCTTTTTACTCATGAAAAATTGGGTTCCTTTTGTTTGTTTATAGTATTACTATGCACATTTGGTAATTTAAGACAATTTATCGCACCATGATGAAGTAATGATAATCAGTCAGTAGAACCCCTCTAATGGAAAAAAGGTGGTGGGAGAGCGGTAGCGCTCTGGCCTCGCATTCGGGAGGATGCGGGTTCGAATCCCCGTCCGAGCATCCAGATTTGGGTTTTCCATGGTTTACCCAGATCGCTTCAGGCGAATGCCGGGATGCTTCCTTCAAAAGGTCATGGCCGAACTCCGTCCTTGACCCTGTCCTTTGCCGCCTGTAATGAAGTCGACGAGGCGTAAAGCCATAAGCAAAAAAAAAAAGTCCTCTAATAACGTCGATGTTGACGAAGCCACAAGCAAGCGTAAGCCACGAACCTTTACTTCAGTGTAGATAACCGTATCACCAGCAAACAATCTTAAAATACTGTTCATGCTGTCTCCTAGATTGTTTATAAAAACCAGAGAAAGGAGTTATCCCATAATGCTTCCTGGTCAGATACCCGATGTGACATCTGTGATAATAGAATCCCTCTTCTACGACGGTATACTGCGATTGATCAGTTAAAAAATCACGTACGAATGAATATTCGTCAAGAGACGGTTTTAGAGTACTGTGTCGAAAGCTCTCTAGAAATAAAAATAAAGAATGGATCAGCTAGCGACCCAACATCGATAACTATCTTCAAAATAGGCCCAGCTGTCTTTTGCACGATCTCTTCTTCCGAAGTAAGTGTTGATCCACTGTAATCAATCTGTGGTGGTGGGTGAGCGGTTAACGTTCTGGCCTCGCATTCGGGAGGACGCCGGTTCGAATTCCGTCCGGGCATCCAGGTTTGGGTTTTCCATGGTTTCTCCCAATCACTCCAGGCCGGGATGCTTCCTTCAAAAGGCGGTGGCCTAATTCCTTCCTGCTCCTTGCTCCCAGTCCTTTCCCGCCTCTAATGACCTCGACGTCGACGAGGCGTAAAGCCATAAGTAAAAAAAAAAAATGTTTTCGCTTACTCTCTAACAAAGGGAATTGCCCTAAGATATTCCTATCTTCGCAGGTTGTTTTGTGTGTGTGTGTTTCTTCTTTGGTGAGTGATGACTTCTTTCAGCGAACTTAGTATTTTTTCTTCTGTTATCTTTATGTCAGCTGTTTTGAGAGTAATCCTCCATCTATACCTATCCAGAGATTATCTCATAATCTTCACAGACAATTACAACCTTAAATATCGACGTTAAATATTTTTACCTCTCATTTCCTTTACAATTTTTCCTCTGCACTCTTTCTGTGTGATATTCGACAAACTACTTTGACAGTATATCGTCTTCAGAATGTTTTCATTTGGCACTGTATCTCCCCTTTTAATTTGAATTATCATCCTAACATACCACATTTATAATATTTTTCAATAAAAACTTTTTGATTTCTATGTAAATAGTTACCAAGCAATTTTGCAATTCTTTTTACATAAGAATTCAATGAACACGCCCCATAAAATTTATTGCAGGAAGTCATTGTTGGAAGATAGTTATGGAAGTTACACATTAGTTTATCCAAATACTGCCATTTGACTTTTCACATTGACCGATCCGTGAAAAGTCAGCGCGAAATATTTCAGTTTTGCTGACAGCGTCACAAATGCGCGAAAATGAGAGTGTGTCGTGGGACGCACGAGAAATTTAGAACATTGTGTCTCTTCCCCTCCCCCCCAAGAATGTTCCGATGATTTATGTGCCACAAGCATTCTCTTGTTGTTCAACTCGTTGACACCGTCAGTGGTGAAACTTTTTTTCGTGAGTGGAATGCTTATATGTCACCATACGAAACAATAGCTTCAAAATTTAATTCATCCAGACAAATAGTCTATGTTCAGAAACTCAGTTATAGTAAACTATACACAATCACTACATTTACGTAAAATAAATTTTAAAGTAAATTTTTTATCATCGTTTCGTGAAACGCTCAAGACTAATAACTGTTTGGGCAGATTCTGTTGAAAAATGAGAAAATAAATTGGAAATTTCGTAAGTGACGGCTTAAATATTTCAGGATACCCTCCTATTCATAAATAACTCGCTCTCTGCAAGCCAACAAGGAAACATTACATTCTATTTAGTAACAAAATGACAGGAGGTTAACAGTTGTAGGTGTTACCATTTTTTATGCTTTCGTCTGAACATTTGTTCTGGAAAAAAATGGTTGCCGTATCCGATGTTACAGATAACCAATGCAAATTCTACAGAATTTTATTTGCTGTGATTTACTTTTACCTTCCCAGGGTGAATATTTATTATTAGCTACTAGCGTAAGTATGCATAGCTTGGATGGTGTTGTGGATGAAAGATGAAATAAAGGAGGGGTTGAAATATCTCTTTCCATGCGCTCTGCGCAGATGTTTAGTATTTAAACCAGATATCCGGTAAACAATTATTTGATTAACTACTGCGCACCATTGTTTACCCTACTCCACTGGCGTAGTAGCGCAGCTTGAAACCGGTGACTCAAAAACTACCTCTACCAAGGCGTCGGTTACATCCTCTTTATAATTTTTATAAGTGTAAACAAGAAACGTTTATTGTACACTCGTAGCACCCAATATTTTTGCATCTGTAGATTTCCTTGTAAGTTTATACTGACTGTAACGACATAAACGTTAATTTCGTCAGTTTAATAATACAAACACATCTACAAAATACTTGTGATGGTTATATTGTTTTCAAAGAGATAATCACAAACCGAGAAACGCCCTGCTCTTGCTAAGTAATTCATAAGCTCCGTTCAAATCGGTATTTACAGTAAAACAACCAACAGTTAAAGACAGAGCTTTTCCAAATGCTAACGACGTCCCGTAAATTAATGAGACATGTTAATTATCACAAAGGCTTATGTAATTATCGTCGAAGTACCAGTGAAGTAAGCATCTCCTCATTGTACCAAGATAATTGAATCATACAATTGAAACACAGTCTGGTGTTAATACGTTAACGCCCGTTTACACTTTAGCGTGGAAACTGGTTGTTATTCTCACTGAAACAAAAGTTGATGCGCAGGACAAATAGCCCGCAGTTGGCTGCCATGAATATGCAAAAGACTTACTCATCGACTCTGATTTTTGTATTTAACCACCTTTAACTATTCTTCCTTTCTCCTGCGAACTCATTACACGCGAGCTATAGAGTCCATCTATTCTACCAGTTGCAAATCATAATCGGAGAAATGTATTCAGTTTTCATGATATTTCATTCACAATTGCATGTTTTGTTGCTGATTCTTTAGAAATATATTTTCAAATGATTGAACCAATACACTTCCTATGCTTCTTATTTATAAATACGCCTATCAGTTAGAACGTAATACTCAGCAGACACCCGTTTCATAGAACAAATAAATAGTCAAATATACGAGTAGAAGTGTCCCGAGATATAGACATTTAAGAAGAACCAGTTACAGTTTAATGGAAATTATGTTATACAAGCTCTGACAAATATCCATTCTTAACTAAAACCCTACAAGAAATTTAGTAAATGTTACCATAAACAACATATGTGTGTTATGTGTATTACATTAAATATTTACGAACAGAAATTGAAAAAATACTAACTTCCCATAAATTTTGTTTAAAAATAATTACTTAACCATCCATTAGAACCAGCAAGCATCGAAATTTAATAATTTTATTTATTATTATCTGCATAATTACATAAAAATATAAAGATTATTAAATGTGCAGAACTTCTGTTTTCATATTTCAGTGGATCTTTAGATAAATTGAACGTTAAAATTCTGATACAATTCTGCTTTACGGATTTAGGGCCAATTCAAGGCCACTTCCGTTAAAAAAATTTGCCTAGTGTATTCAATAAATTTCCACAAATACAAAAAACATCGCAAACGAAGAACGAATAATACGCAATAATATCAGAGGTAAGTTTCTTAACAATTGATATCAAAGAAGGCAACGGGCTGTAGTTACTGAGTAGTGACTGGGAAATATACGTTTGTTTCACGTCACCACGTGACAACCGAAGCAACAATGACCTGAGTTTCATGAAGTTTTGAAGTTAAGCAATTTCATTTGCACTTAAATGAGGTTTTGTAAATTTTAGCCATCGGACGATTTTCGTATCGGACGAGACGACTGACTAATGAGTTGGCGGAGATGTTCGGCAATCCGCTTAGTCCCGGACGTATCACTGACTTAGTAGTGAAGCGGGAGGGCAGATGTATGCCCTGCTTTAGTTCCCTGTTCTGTAGCACCTACAGCGTTTTTAGGTGAAACGTCCTGTGTATTCTATTACCTTTCGGATCAGAGTGGAGTAGATGAAAATCCTAGGTGGGGTCCCAGTTAACTATCCCGCTTAAGCACCGAGTTAAATGATAGAACTAGTTGCCTGATATCCTCAATGTACACTCACCGAGTCAACTTGATATCTATAGTAAACCCGACGTCATTAGCCCAGGGAATTATCTTACCTTCGACTGCAGTTGCGGACTGGGCAGTTTATGTCCATGTCGCTCTTGGGATGGTGTCATTACCAACAGCTGTTGAGTTGACTTTTGATTCGTGACTTCGACAGAGTATTTCGTCAGCCATGAAGACCTGAACAGAAATTTTTTGAAATGGCCAGTTTTTTCCTAATTTCATGTTCTCGTGGCAGGGAAAGGACTCCAATCTACGTGGGTTCTACGATTAACTTATTAATTCTCTCATAGCTATTTATTTCGTGTAGCTAGAGCAGTAATCAGATTTCCTATTCCATTTCTACATGTACGAATAAAACTTGAGTTCATTTCTAGTGCTAGTAGCTTAAATCACTTTTACTAGCTCCAAGTAATTGTGTGTACGTTTTCTGTCGACGCTAATGAAACAAACATGTCGAGGCGGTCTTGTCGAGACGAACTCATAAGGTTATGTAGCTAACTACGCTTCGTCCGCTACAGGTAACAAACTAATTACTCATTGGTTCTGTTTCCACAGCATCTTGCTTCGTCACTAGCAAAAAATAAATAAATGGTAACGGTATCATCACTAATTTTCTTAATAGATAAACAATAAAAGCTTGCACTGATTATCATTACTAATTCTTAAAGTAAATACACTGGTAGAATAGAAGATTGAATAATCCAGTGGCATTAGGTAGTTACATCGTTCCTGTACTATCTGTTTAGCCATTAATTTTTTTTAATTTTTAGTATATTCTTTAAGACTCATAGTTATCTACCGATCAGACTGTCAAAACCAAATGGAGATTTTATTATTAAAAGCCCTATACTTTGCATCCTGCGATATGAGTGACTTAAAAACATTACCCAAAGCATTCAACGAGGAACAACCAGCCTGAGTTCAGATCCACATGCCCGCATTCTGTCTTGTAATGTATGAGGGAACTTACATCAGATCCTCTCCATGTTCACTTATATTCTTTCTGTTGATTTAATGCTACCTTTCACTTGTTCCTGTCCTCTGGTACGGTACTTATCCCTTACACTTAGTTTGTATGCTCTACATTATTATCTACATGTATTCTGGGTGTAGCTGAGTCTTCCATTCTATCAAAAATAAATCGATATCTCACGTTTATTTTTAAATATTATTTCATAAATCCATTCATCACCTAAGGTATATAATAGTCTTTATTGCGAACTTCATCTGAGAACACGATGTTTTACAACACAAATTATTGCACCACTTCTCTTTCATACAAAACCAAATCTTCGCATCCATAATATCCTGTGCTCGAACTTTCAAAAAAATTCTTTTTCTTCCATCGTAAATAACAACTATGAACTAATTGCAATTTAGATAGCAAATAATTCTCCAATCTCAGTTTATGTATTATTCAATATTGCCAGACACACTTCCCAAATCTACAAAGACAGAAAATAAAAAAAAAATTTTCCCCTGTCTCTCCTGATATTAATCATAAAACCAGAATTGCTTCTTTTGTGACTCCATTTTTTCTGATCCCAAATCAGTCTCTATCTTACTTACTTCATTCGTTTTTAAACACTCTGGTACGCAGTGATAGTGTAGAGTGCCATGTCAGAATGATAGGATTGAAGAATTCACGATAGTGATATTGTGTTATCTTCTGAACGATATAAATGACGCTTTCTTAATGACTCGTCGACATCATTATTTTCTCAAGCACTTTTAACAACAGTATAAATTCCTTATTTACTCAGAGAATTCAGCTGTTTGTGAGAGAACACCATTCATTACTTTCGCATTTCTTATTTTTTCTTACACTAAATTTGATCGTAATGACACTGCTGTTATTATATTGGAAATATTGTATTAATAAATTCCTACTCTGGTAAACAGTCTGTATGCTGATAGCAGCTTCTTTTAATTGACGACCGTAACACTCGACTATTCCGAATCACTGGTTGGTATTAGGCACGAAATCTCGCGATTGCTTTCTACAACAGGCTGTCTGACACTCACTATTACCTACGCGCACGTCGGAGACTTAATTATACTCTTTCGCGTCTCCTCTATGCTTGTACATTGTTGTGGCTACTTAGTCACCATCCACAGCCACATATACCATCTCGCTGTTCATCCACTCAGCTACATCAAAACTTCGTATTTTCTTTACCGCACGCTGCTGTGGCGAGATTTCTTCTGTCCAAACCTATTCTGGTGGCAAATTCTGGTCTTATTATTATGTTTGCTGCTTCTCGATCTTCCCATACAGATGACTGAAACTGTGACGTTTACTCACAGCGACCCCGCGTAAGAGAGAGTGTACGGATATTTCATCATTTTGTTAATAATTATTTACCTCTCTCGCGTAATTCCAAAGATAGTTTAAATTACCCCGTATCTCGGGTATCATCAGATCTCATTTCCCTATTCTCTAAAGTGACTGAATAAAGTCGGCTTATTATCGTATTCTATTGCTTTAATCTATTTCTTTAACCTATTTCTTTTTGACGACAGCTTCCTGGGCCGGGTCTATTTAGTGACCCGAATGAAGGACTATTTCATATGTAGAATATTTTAGGTGTGATCAAATCATCAAAATGTAAATTTATATGCTGTCTAGTCCATGGTATTTACATGTACGCTCTGCCATTCAAAGAGAACTGTGGTTGGTTGAGGGTGCTTTGCTCCTAACCTAACTTTATTCTGTACGTTCAAATCCTTAAGTGCACGACGGATGAAATAATACATATAGGAGTCAGTACGACACCTTATCTATCCTCTCAATCTGGCCAAAGTATGTTGATGGAAGAAGTATTCCACTACATTCGTAACTGACAGAAGTTGTTCGCATGTTACTCAATACATTTACGCAGAAATTACGTTATCTAGGAGGAAATCCCAGCACAAACTCGGAATCAATTGTGTAACACTTTTATTGGTCATAAATCGTGTAGCTCTTTTCTGCACATTCCAATAAATCCCTTCCAAAACTGATCCCATACAGCCCCACAATACTCCATTTGAGGACGCACGTGAATTTTATATTATATTTCCTTGATATATACGTTAAAATTCTTTATTATAAAGAGTTTTGCAATAATCACTATTTTCTCAGTCGTGTTATCTTGAAGCAAGCTTGAAATTGTAGCGCCCAATTATAATAGTATCCGGCAATTCGTTACTTGCGAAGTGCGTACTCAACTCCAGAATATAGCTGCTTCGCTGCCGGAGTGAATCATTGTATGGAATTAACTTTTCCAAGGAGTATCTCCTTGTGTTTTAGAATCACTGAAATTAAATCCAACTTATGTTCTGTCTGTACAACTTTTTTCCAGAAATGTCAAAGTAGCACACTACCACCCAGAAGCGGCCTCCAATTATATCAAGCACTGGTGCGCCCGATTATGGAATATGCATCCCCTGCATTGGGATATGTCACAAAAACGCATATTGAGAAGCTGCAGAGAATTCAAAACAAGGCGCTGAAGAGAGCACTCCACCTGCCAATGATATTCCCGACAGACATCCTCCACGAGACAGCGGGGATCCCGAGACTTCGGGATAGGTATAAAACAATAACAAGACATTTTTACCAAAAATTTGAGAAGAGCGACAACCACCTTATTCGCTCTCTAGCGCACTACGACATACACTAGGGTCCATGTATAAGACCACTCCAACTGCTGACAAAAGAAAACAAGTGAGAAAACCACAAATAAAGTGCAAAAGGAAAGCACTTACACTGTTAAATTAAATAAATATATACAAAAAATAAACAATAAAAAATGATAAAAATATTAATAATAATAATAAAAAAGACTCAACAGAAATGAAAAATATAAAAGTCAAACAAGCACTTACACGGAAACAGCAAATAAATGAAGGCAATGCCAAGACGGTAAGTACTTCTGACAAGAATCCCTTAACCTAAGGGCTAAGGGAGATTGATAGAGCCGCTACTATTTTCCTGAAACTATCAGTTTCGCTTGGAACAAAAATGAATGGCTGACACATTTTCAATTTATGTAGCGGACTTCGCTTCACGGCTCTAAAACGCCGCACCAGGTTACCACGTCCTCTCTTTGTGTTATCATTCAGTGATAATCAATTTAGAATGCAATGCAGTCTGAAATTAGAACATTTTGAATAAAATTATATCAATATATGGCAAAGTTACCATAAATAAAAAAAACTCTGATTATTTTACTTACAATTTACATGATATGTTAGTTGAAGTGTTTTAAATATTTATCCTTTAAATATGGGGTATAGAGGATATTGGGGACAAAATTCAAGTTCAACAGAAATTTTGAGATAGATTCGGTAACATAAATAATCAAAAATTGACAACTTTGCCGGCCATACGTCAATTTTCTTACAAGAGAAAAAAATGGAAGAAATAAATTAGTCCTATAATTGGAGAGCTTAAATCATCTATACCACACACGCTGGGATACAAAAAAGAATTTTTTGAACCCTTTTATTTCTATAGTAGTATACTGAAAGTTTACAATTTTACTAAACTTACGGCTTTGAACCAACATAACACGTATCATATGCAAATTTGAAGTCTGAAACTTATTACGTTTACGAGCTAGTGGTCTGTCATACAATAGACAGATAAACGGACTGACGGGCAGACAGGGAAGCGACAGCAATAGGGCTCCATTTCCATTTTGAAACAGAACCCAAAAAAAGAATTATTCTGCTGTGTAATTAGTTGAGATATTAAACGAATTGGTGGACTGACTGGCTAAGGAAATAATCCACAGCGGAATAATATACGAATGTGCAGTCTGCAGCTTCAGAGTTCTGCCACTATTAATAAAATGTGCACGAATTGTGGCTCGAGGAGCGGAATGTGGAAATAAAATATACTGTAAGGCTGTATAGTATCTCATTTGTATAAGAAACCTAATGGTCACGCCTTTTAGCCATTAGTAATACAAGATTTACGGTCAACTACGGTACTCGTAAGAAACTCCTCCACCGAATCGTAATTGTCGACTCATCCAAGTGTAACGTCGTAAATGCTGCTCGGCTAGAGCGTGAAACGTGCGGAATCTGACACCAACAAATGTGTTACCAGCCGGATGGAGTTCAACGTTTCAGAATTATTAATGTAGACAAGCACTCGCGTAACATGTTTAAATATTTCGTGTGCTTGTAATACTAGGAAGTGTATAGCCTTCTCGATACGGTACCAATCGCAGATGATGACGCAACAAACGAACCAAAATACATGACATTTCGCTCTCTACTAAGAAATACAAGCTTCTCGTGGCAGTCTATAGATTTACCTTATGCATTATAACAACGCAGAATAATATATAGGAGAGGCCGAGAACTTTTGGTATCACCTATGTATTCTGCTGCCATTGTTTCATAGCGAAAAATAGTTACTTCGTAACTGCGTTATTTATCCATTCTTTTAACAGCTACACATTCCCAATTTCACTCTCAAACATTTCTTATCAGTAAGACTAACAAAACTATTGAGATCAGAAGCATGACACATACGGCGTTACGCCTCGACGACGTCGAGATCGTTAGTAGCGTGAACATGACACTGGAGCAGAATGTTAGATTTTTACGTAAATAATTGATTTGTTATTATTCACATTAGCACTGAATAGTATCGACCTGTAAAATTTAATCTTAAAGTTAATTTTTAAATTTACAAGCATAAGTTTTGTTTTATTGGCTTTTTAGTAGTTTTCACTTAGATATTACTTCCAGTAAAGTGATTGAAGAGTTAAGCTTTAATAAAAAAAAAATTTTTTAAAAAAGAGTATTTTTTCTTTTTATTAGACTATCAATTAAATTTAATATATATAGAATTTCGTAATTTAATCCTTAAGGATCGTTGAAAAGGTACAAGCAGTTATTGTTTAGCCGAAAATCATGCCTGGAAAGTGTGGCACCTGTCGCCGACGTGTGGTAAATGGTTAGGATTGCAGTGGGTGTAAATAGTTGTATCACTGGGAACCTAGGACATTGCGAAAATGAAAACTAAATGAGGCTTTTCTATGGTACTTTTCGCTCTGTTTTAAGTATAGGAAACTTTCAGAGCGGGACGAAACGACCAGGGAAGTGTCAGGGTCCTTGAGGCTCGGCCTGTGGAAGTTAAGCTAGTGGAGGCTTAGTCAGTGGAGACTCAGCCTGTGGAGGCTCTGCTTATGGAGGCAGAAAGTGGAGATGGTGGGTTAAGTGAGGAGGGTGAAAAGGAAGGTTGGGAACTGATAACAGGTCGTAGGGGAAATATGGTTTACAGGATGAATAAGCTAGAAATTTTTAGAAACTGTAGGGAGAGATAGGTTTGACCTATTACCAGGGTCAGATGTAGGAGTAGGTAAGGTGCAGCAGGCCTGTAAGAATAGACGCGTAGAAGGAATAGCTAGGTTGTAGCCATAATATAGGTATAGGCCCTCCTCTGAAGGATCAATTAGGCACAGACCACCAGGTCACAAGCTTTTGTAAACCTAGAGCAACATTTGGACAGGTAATACAGGTTCGCTTAGTAGGGACTTCACTAAGGACAACAGAGTTGTGATAGTGCGAGGTGCGGGAAATAGTATTTGTAGGAACACAAGATATAGTATAGAAAGTGAACTGAGGAAGGTGATGACGGAGGCACAGCATACCAGGGTGGAACTCACGCAGGTTCTAAGCCGCCACGATAGGCTATAGTTGAACCACGCTGTGAGGCGAGTAAACGTGGAAACGGAGATGCTTCTTGGAAAAGGTACTAATATTGTTTTGGGAGTTGTGCCTGTGAACACCATTCGTAGGTGGGTTTTCACTTGACTTGGCCTACACATAAATAGAAGGGAGAAAGGAGTACCTTCTGAATTGTTAATTGAAGTTGCAAGGGAGCCCACTTCCAGTAATAATGGGGTCAGGACTATGCATTTTTTATGCTAGAGGCTGCTGGTGAGGGGATAAAAATAAGTGATCAAACGGATAGCCAACTGGTTGCAGAGGCACGATGGGAAAAAAACAAATGATAAAAAAATAGATGACGCTGATGAAATAATAACAGACGAGGGTACAACTGGAAAGACAGAAGTTAATGCTGAAAATATCACAAAGTCCATAATAAGAGTGTTATTGGTGAAATGTAGAAGTATAATCAACAAAGTAATAGAATTTGCAAACTTAATCGAGATACATGAACCACAAATGATTATAGGGGTAGAATGTTCGTTAAAAGAAGGAGTTCTAGACAATGAGGTTTCGCCTGATGGTTACAAAGTATACCGCAGATGGAGGAGGGATATTCACACATGGAGGAAGGAAATATATGGAGACGACGCAAGAGACCTCCACCACGCATTGAAGTGAAGCAGGGCGGAGGAGGAGTGTGGGGGGGGGGGGGGCATGGACGGAGTGGAGGGGGCATGGCCGCTTCCATACAGACACGGGGAATATGTACAAAAACCTCAAGGGGACTCTAGGATAAAGGTGACGCCGCAATCTGGTGATGGATTATTATGTAACTCGATATGACAAATAAAAAATGAAGAATAAAATTTTTTGATATCCTGCTTAGTTTTCGAGAAATTCTGTCCCAAATGTGAAATGGTTTTGGTTGAAATTCAGAAGAAAAAATTAGTCAAAGTCAAATTTGATGATGGATTCTTATTTAAAAAGACGAGACAAATGAAAAATAAAGAATAAAATTTTTCGATATCTCACCTAGTTCTAGAGATATACTGTATCAAAAGTGAGGTGTCTTGAGTTGAAATGGAGAAGAAAAATTTCGCAAAAGTCAAATTTAATGATCGATTCTCATGTAACACGACGAGAAAAATCGAAAATAAAGAATACAATTTTTCGATATCTTGCTTAGTTTTCGGGATATACTGGGAACATCGCAATTGTTTGGAAGCGCAATATCGCCGCTGCCGCCACTGTGCATGCGCGAGCCTGCTTCACCAATTTAAGGTCACTTCTCCTACATATATTTCCTTCCTCCATGTATTCACATTGGTTAGCAAAGATTACAACAGTTCTCCAGTGTTCGTAGATCATAACCATGAGTTGCTAGGGGTAGATTTTTTGGGGTGATAAAAAAACAGGGCGTTTGCTACTTACCATAGTAAAAGAATGAATGAAGGAGATGATGCTCTTGGAAATAAGCTTAATTCATATTCGAATTTCAGAGGTGAGTGTAGAATGGTCATTATTGCAGGGGATTTAAATTTACCACGTGTCAACTTGATAGGAAATAAGATTAATAACGCAAGGGAACAGAGATCTGCAAACACCTTAGTAAGGGAAGGAGGTTTTAGACTAGTGATAGAACAGAACACGAGGGGACCAAATAAATTGGTTATATTTTTAATGAAACCTGATGAAAATCTTGTGGGGTGTCTACTAATTGAAGGAATAAGTGATAACAATAACAATGCAGTACCAATGGATATTAGGGGATTCAGTAAACCAGTGTCAAGAATTGAGGGGGGATAATTGATAAAAAGGCCAAATTCAGTAGAGGCAAAGTGGTAAGAGTTTAAGGAGATAATAAAAAAGGATGAGGAGATATCTATTCCAAGGCAGAAAATAATGAGTAGTGCAGAACCTACATACTACAACATGGAGGTGAGAAGATTAAATAGGTTAGTGAGGCAGGAACATAACAGGGTTAAGGGGAATACTTAAAACAACTAAACAAGCAATTAATAAGAGTAAAGAGAGAAGTTAAGGAACGGTTTATGTAGAATATTATTGGTGCAGTGGGACCACTGAACGATATATTAAGAAATTTCTTTTGTTATGTTATAAATCTAAGGGGAAGGGAAGGTATTCACACGATTGTAGATAAGAATGGAGTTGAAATCACTGAGGATTTTAAGTGACTGGTTTAATGAGAACACTAGGGCCTATCATCCTCTGATGGGAGGGAATAAATCAGAGGAGAGTCCTCCTATAAGTGTAAATGAGGAAACTACAAAATTTGAAATAGATTCTTAGGAAATAACTAGCTGACCCCGTCACGCGTTGCTGTGGCTCAGTAGTAATAAATAGTACGTTGGATCAATGTTATATTAAACTTCCTAATGTAGTCAAATTAATATTCACTAATAAAGATAAAAACGTTTTAGTCGATTTGAAAAAACAAAAGTAATTGGTAAAGAGTTTCGGAGAGTTGAAATTAAGGACAAACGAACATACAACTTTACCTGATGCACAACAAATGCCGGCTGCTTCATTGCGGAATTTCAACGCCTGATAATATTGGTATACTTTGTCCATTGCACCGATTGCATTTTTAGAATGTGTAGAGTATCAATGTCTGGTGCATATTCGAACGCAATACGAACAAATGATGCACTTGTTAATGCACTTCTGATTTGCGGTCACTCTCGTTCTCTTTCTCTAAATGTAGTTATGTGCAGTTGTCGTGGCGCTCTTGTTCTCGAAATTTTTGTCGCAGACGTTCATCACGCTGTCCTAATTCTTTCAGCTTCGTTACTTGCCGTGATTTGTTCTGCCGATTGATGACCTCTCTCAACACGTTTGCGTCGTGCCCCACTGCTACACGCATTGTTGAGGTTAGATTTTTTTAGTGGTATTTCGTTGAAATTTGTAATTGCAACAATAAAAATAATTGGATTAAAATAAAAATTAGAAGCAAACAAGAAATACGTATACATTTTTTAATTTATCGTAACGTTTTCTTCAGTGTTATATTCATGTGTGTAATTATATTGTCGTTAAATATAATAACATACAAATGATATATAGTATAATTATAACACAATACATAGC
The DNA here is from genome assembly GCA_031002005.1 of Vandiemenella viatica. Lineage (NCBI taxonomy): Eukaryota > Metazoa > Arthropoda > Insecta > Orthoptera > Morabidae > Vandiemenella > Vandiemenella viatica. Next base: position 194,056,408 of record JARYHS010008074.1, on the reverse strand, counting down.
ACAATTATAAAAATGATAATACATGAAATATTCAAGAAACTCAGTTATGTCGTAAACATAAACACATATGCCGTGGAATAGACTGTAGCATAAAGAAATCGAAACACAACGCCATCTACTTGATGGTTATCCAACCTAGATAACCAGGTGTTGTTTTGGTAAATTTACACACCGCCATCTGTTAGAAACTTATGGAAATTACAAGTAATTAAACCATTGGCCTATGACAAACATTTAATGAGCATTTAATTCGTAATAATAAATATTGAGGTCAATAATCGGGATAAAAACGATCCTATCTTTTAAGTTGGACCAAATTACACACAGAAAGCCAAATTTAATCAAAATCGGTTAAGTAGTTTCGGAGTTTATCTCGGAAAAATATCGTGACGAGAGATTTATATATATATATAAGATGAAGGAACTCAGAGAGCTATAAACGCGAGTGATGGTGTAGATAATATTAATACAGATGTGTTAAAGATACGATATTGTACCTTCCAATTAAAATTTTATTTAAAATGAGTCTGGAGTCTTGCTGCTTACCAGAGGACTGGAAAAGAGTGATAGTAGTCCTGTTCATAAAGGTGGGGTGACAAATCGGGTTGAAAATTACAGGCCGATTGGTTTGACATCAGAGATAAGCAAAATAATGGAGATATTGATATGTAAGTATATCAGAAATGTCTGTGAGGACAGTACTGATAAAAACGCGAGTTAGTATAGACAGTGACCTGATGAAGGTGGTGAAGGAAGCACAGCATAACAGCCTTGAATTCATGCAGGTCCTAAGTCGCCATGACCGGCCATAATTGAACTATGCCATGAAGCGAGTAAATGTGGAGGCGGAAGTACTACTTGCGAAAGACTTTAGTTCTGTATTGGGGGTAGTGCCTGTGAACACCATTGGTACGTGGGGTTTCACTACACATGTCCTACACCTAAATAGTAGGGGCAGGGGGGTACTTTCTGAGTTGTTAGCTAAAGCTGTAAGGGAGCCCATCACCGAGGTAGCGATGAGTTGAGGATTTTCCCGTACGACCATTTCACGAGTGCACCGTGCCTTTTTAGGTTAGGGGCTGCTGGAGAAGGGATTGAAATAGATGATCACAGTGATACTGACTGTAGATCCATGATGGAAAAAATCACAGATGTTAAAGAAATAGATATAGTTGCTGAAACAATAACTGACTGGGGTAAAACCGGGAAGGAGGAGGTTAGTGCTGAAAACATAAAGCCAGTAGTGTTACTGGTGAACTGTAGAAGTATAATGAACAAAGTAATAAAATTTGTAAACTTTATAGAGATACACGAACCACAAGTAATCAAAGGGATAGAGTCTTGGTTAAAAGAAGAAGTACTAGACAGTGAGTTTTTCCCCGATTGTAACAGAGTATAACGCAGAGATAAAGGAGCAACTGGTGGAGGAGTTTTCATACTAGTTAGCAAAAACTACCGTAGTTCACTGGTGTTCATAGATCATAACCATGAGTTACTTGTGGTAGATTTCAGGGGTAGGCTAGTAAAAAAGAAAAAAACAGGTTGTTGGCTGCTTACCGCAGTGGAAGAATGACTGGCGAAAATGAGGCTCTTCGGGAAAAATTAAATTCATACTCAGATTTCAGAGGTGAGAAAAGAATTGTCATTATGTGTAGTGATTTAAAGTTACGTGGTGTAAACTGGGTAGGAAATAATATTAGTAACAGAAGGGAACAAAGATTTGCAAATACCTTAATACGGGATGGATGATTTACACTAGTAAAGGAGAACACTAGGGAACAAAATATTTTGGATAAATTCCTAATAAAGCAATATGATAACCTTGTGAGGTGTCAATTAACTGAAGGAATTAGTGATCATGAAGCAGTTCTGATGCATATTAGAGGATTCTGTGAACCAGCAGCCAAAATTTAAGTGGGAAATAGGTATAATTATAATAAGCACAGATTTCTAGAGAACGTTTCAGCAAATGGAAGGAAGTCACTAAGTACAAGGCACACGGTACAAGATGGGAAAAGTTCAATGAGATAATAAGAAAGGGGGTGAAATATTTATTTCATAACAGAAAATAAAGAGATGTAGAGAACCTGTGTACTATAATAGGGAGGTTAGGAGAAGGGCGGATCCAGTATTCGAGTCAACGGGGAGGGGGAGAGGAGTCGTAACATAGTCGAGGTTCAGCTAGCAGATGCTTTAAAATTATAATCTATAAAATCGATATATCAATCACCTTAGACTTTTATATATAGTTGGCTGTTATTATTTCTATTGCGAGTTTCAAGGCGAATGCTGGTATGGTTCCATACAACGCCACGGCCGACTTTCATCCCCCTTCCCCCCCCCCCCCGGCCCCTTTAAGCTAATAGACTGAAAAGGGTCATCGACACCCTTCAGCAGCTTTACCCAGCAGGCTTTACCCAAGAGGAATGAAAATAAAAAAAAAAAAAAAAAAATCGAAATTTAAACTTGTATTCATCATCAATAATTTAACTTATTCTTAGTCGTAACCCTACCGCATTTCTCACTGTGTTCGCGACATTCGTTACTGCGTGTAGACTGTAAACCAGAAGGTCAAATTTTCTGTGAGAGTAATTTCTGTAGAAGGCCTGACTTACAACTTTATAAAATAAAAAAATAAAACATCAAGTAAATGAAGTTACGGGCGATGGCTAGTAGTATATATAACTAAAAAATAAATAATTTTTACTGGATTACCTCAAAATAATTTTAATCCAATAAAAAATCAATTATTGTCGCGAATCGTGTTATGACTTCCTCCAGTTGAGTGAGTACGTTTTTGTGAACGTGGAGAAGTACCGGTCCAGTTAAGTGGTCTTCTGCCAGTGATGCTCAAATTCAAGTTTTGAGCCCCATGAGAGTAGAAAAAGATCTCTCTGCCGTAGCGACACTAACGGTTAGTGTAGCAAGAATACACAAAAACTGTTTTACGTTGGGATACATTTCAGCTTCATATTTTTCTATTAGATTAGAAATCGACTGCGGAATGTGCTGATTGCGTTGGCATTTTACTATCCACAGCCGATATTAGTTTATAATGATTGATACTGTAGTGTTGTACACCGAAGAGCGAAAGAAACTGGTATAGGCAGGCATATGCAAACACAGAGATATGTAAAAACACAGAGTACGGAGCTGCGGTCGGCAACTCCTATATAAGACAACAAGTGTCTGGCTCTGGCGTTAGATCGGTTACTGCTGCTACAATAGGCAGGTTATCACGATTTAAGTGAGTTTGAACGTGGTGTTATAGTAGGCGCTCGAGAGATGGGACACAGCATCTCCGAGGTAGCGATGAGTTGAGGATTTTCCCGTACGACCATTTCACGAGTGCACCGTGAATATCGGGAATCCGGTAAAACACCAAATCTCCGGCATCGCTGCGGCCGGAAAAAGATCCTGCAAGAACGGGACCAACGACAACTGAAGAGAATCGTTCAACGTGACAGAAGTGCAACCCTTCCGCAAATTGCTGCGGATTTCAATGCTGGGCTATCAACAAGTGTCAGCGTGCGAACCATTCAACGAAACACCATCGATACGATCTTTCGAAGCCGAAGGCCCACTCGTGTACCCTTGCTGAGTGAACGACACAAAACTTTTCCCCTCGCCTGGGCCCGTCAACACCGACATTGGACAGTTGATGATTGAAAACATGTTGCCTGGACTCACGAGTCTCGTTTCCAATTGTATCGAGCGGATGGACGTCTACGGGTATGGAGACAACCTCATGAATTCGTGGACCCTGCATGTCAGCAGGGGACTGTTCGAGCTGGTGGAAGCTCTGTAATGGTGTGGGGCGTGTGCATTTGGGAGTGACATGGAACAATGCGACACCACACACGTCCATAATTGATACAGAGTGCTCCAGGAACACTCTTCTGAGTTTAAACACCTCCGCTGGCCACCAAACTCCCCAGACATGAACATTATTGAACATATCTATGCCTTGCAACGTACCGTTCAGAAGAGCATTTCACCCCCTCGTACCCTTACGGATTTATGGACAGCCCTGCAGGATGCATTGTGTCAATTGTCAATTCCCTCAAGCACTACTTTAGGCATTAATCGAGTCCATGCCGCGTCGTGTTGCGGCACTTCTGCGTGCTTGCGGGGGCCCTACACGATATTAGGCAGGTGTACCAGTTTCTTTGGCTCTTCAGTGTATATTACCGGCTTATGATTGAATATGAGTTGTTTAACAATTTCAATGTTTTTATTGGTGTAGGTATAATTGACTTTCGGAATAAAAACGCCTAGTTGAAATAAAGTATTTCAGGGGACGGATGGTCTTGCATGTCGTCTACTATAGAATCTAGAAGCAGGATGTATACTGCCCTACGGAAACACTCTTCAACTGATTGAACAGGTTGGTTATTGCCTCTATGTATTCTGGGGTATAATTTCCACGTCAAATTTCTCGGCAAATTATTTTGCCTCTTCAAAAAGTTGTCAGAAAACTGTGTCCTCCTGTTCGATTTTTATATCTCAGAAGACTCATTGCATCATTTATAGCGTCAGTAGAACTTTTTAAGTCAATCGAGTTCGTAACAATATTCTGCTCAAGAATAGAGTTGTACTTGAAAAATAAAGTAAGGGATATCTCCGTCTCGATGCCATATAAACTTTTTTTTTTTTTTTTGAATACACGTATATATAAAAGTTGATAGTAAAATTTATCTATATTATTATTAATCTCTGCGTGTGAGTGATATTTTGAAATTGCATTACGCAAAAAATACTTCAGCAATTCGTATGATGTTTCCAAATTTTTGGAAGCTTATGGACCAGATTAAAATCTGAGATAATAGCTTGTGACTTGTGTGTACTGAGGAACGGAGAACGAAACTATAATCATTTCCAGAAAGGAGAATTAAGCGATCAAATCATCTGTATTTCATTTAAGCACTCCTCGTTGACGTCGAGGTTATTAGAGGCGGGATGGGACTGGGGCTAGGAACGGGAAGGAATTCGGCCATGGCCTTTTAAAGGAGGAAGCATCCCGGAATTCGCCTGGAGTGATCTAGGGAAACCATGGAAAACTGAAATCAGGAAGACCGAACAGGGATTCGAACCGGCGTCCTCCCGAATGCGAGGCCATAGCCTTTCAAGAAACATTTTCAAAAGATTACGCTACGATCGAGCTTGCAGTCTGTTTTATTTTTTCAGTCGATTATTTAGTGCTCAGTTTTGTACACTAAAATAAACAGAATACGTCAGTCAAACGTACTAAAATTATTAAACGTAATAAGAATCTTAAAACGAATAATTCGTTTGGGTATTGTCATTATAAATACCCATTTCACCAACACTAAAGAACCTACTACTTCCTTGTCACTACTGTCACGTTTACTCATTGCTTTCCACAGATATACATTGCTTTTAAGTTACCAAAGCAAGAACGTTATAATATATTCAATGATGTGTGAAAATTAATTCAGTTCATAAACTAATAGTTCCGGAGTAGGAAATTATGTTCTTACGGGAAAAATTATAATGGTGATTCATATCAACTAGCTTCGAAGGCCGACGGAGATGAAGATTTGAACGTAGTGCTCTGGGAATTTATTTTTTGCTATGGCTTAATTAAATAGAATTGTTATTAAATAACGCTCATAGAACAGATTTTGTAATGTACGTTTTAGATTGTAGTTTAAATAGTCATGAAGTTGGAACTTCTTAAGTGCTATTTGACGAAAGCAATATGGAACCCCTGAATTAAAACGTTAACTAGGAATCCTATAACCCTTATGCTACATCCCGTAAATTATAGAACTAAATCCATCGTGCCTTATATTTTAACAAAAGTGTGTCTGTTGTCATTCTGTCCAGACTGCATTCCAACCACCAATAATATTGCTGTTCGAAAATCAAAGCTTCTTTCATATGCGCATCATATCATCAGTAATATGGCGTCAGAGAAAGGACAGGAAATTGAAAATAAGTCTTAACGATCTTATGTGATAACTGATGGAATCAACATATCGTCAAAATTAAACTAATATTGAAACTGCAATAATTTGACTTTTTTGGAGTGTAAATATTATTTGAATTTCTTTTTCGTTATAGGACTTAAATAAAATTTTATTATTGCAGTGTTTATTGCTATTACTGTAATTATTGCTAAAGAAAACACATTTCCTAGCAGACGTCGTCGCGGGTAACTGTTGTAAGTTATTAAATTTTTGCGTTCGTGTGTTAGTACATACCTAAGGTACCTACCTAAAACACCACTCAAGCAGATAGATAATATTATAAAGTCCGAACTGTACAATGTTTGTTGTAAGCAATGCGCGTCATTGGCAGTTTCATTGTCTTGCCAAGTAAGAATCTATTCCAGAGCACTACGAATTTTCACTAAGTTGTCTCATGAAATTGTAGATGGCCATCATGCCTCTCAACCCAATGCGTCTCGTAGATACCTCACATTGCAGCTGCAAATTCTTTTAAAAAAATTTGATGCCTTTTAGGTAATGAATTGGCAAATGCTACAACGTTTCTAATTGTGCCCGAGGTATTAACGGCAACAAATGACTGGATGACATAGCTAACACATTATTAAAAACATGGTTGCTGCATGTACAGGTTATCATAATTTGAGACAGAGGCTTTCAACTACTTTCGCTAGTGCTACATCTGTCAACCGAAGCTCTATATCGCCTAGGTCGTTATTATCACATCAAAGCATACGGTAAGCATCACAGAAAGTCAAAAAATCTTCCATTATTGTACCATTGTGAAGATATCTAAATGAAAGGCTCGGGTGTGAGAAATGTGATATGTCTGTTGTTCCATCGAATAAAATAGAAAAGTATTTAGCTAGTCACATTCAGTAAAATATTTTCCTAAATAATTTCTTTGCAAACATCAATCAACTTATTTAGCACAATTTTGATGATATATGTTGCATTAGATTAAAAAGTCTCTAAATAATGATGCTATGCTGTGTCACGAGATTCTACATGAAATTTTAAACTGCTCTAAAATTTCCTTCATCAACTACCGTGCTGTCATTACCTGCTTCTTTACCCAAAAATTTGTCACTGTCACGATGGCCATGTAACGATATATCTTGATGATGAGAAAAAATTATCGTTTCGGCAATTGGCAGAAAGCGTTCCCTATTTTCATTAACTCGTTCATTCTTTGACTACTAATTTGGTTAGCAGTATAAAGTTCAGGTTTGTGAAAAGTTGATAAAAAGTTTTTTTCAGCTTCGACAGCTATGTCGTGGTACTGATTTTGCTGGTGAGTTGGTAACATACCATTTTCAACAGAAAACCATCGAAAGCTATTAACTGTTATTTTACGAATCGTTTTAGAGGCGTTTCTGACTGTGTGTCACATCAAGAGCGCTGCTGTAAATAAAACGTAATATTTGCTGTAAACGTCGTGGTCTTCATGCGATGAAACAAGCCAGTGAAACTTGTCAAGGTGTGACTGCCGTGCATATTTTTGTTTGTTTTCCTTTTTTGGTTAAAACACAGCGTGTAAAAATATAAATTGGAGAAGGCAACCAATGCTTTTCGAGTAATATAATTCTTATTACATCGTCTAGTGTTTTAAAAAAAAAACAAAAAATACCGTCCAATATCTAAGGAAAAATTTCAATTTAGAAAGTGGACTTTTTATCTGATCAGAATTGGAAGTCGACGTACATGATATAGCCATGAGTTGAACATCTTCAGCAGGAGTAATATTTTCTTCATCTAGCTGTGGAAGCATCGGCAGCACCATATTATCATTTGTGTTAGTGCTCAGTACAGGTAATTTTTTAGGGTGTTTATCAATCTCAAACCTAGGTTTCTTTGTAAAAGAATGAATCTATCTTTCTTAATGAACCTCTGCATGCATTAAGTTTCGAACCACCAGGACCATCAACTTTTTCTCTGGACTCATCTTGCAGTCAAAAACACCAACACTACCGAGCACAGACCACCTTTGTTTGTGCGTGGAAGTAACATGGAGTTTCCTATAGTGCACAACGTTGGACGAATGCCGATAACTGTGGGGGTGTGAGATACGAAGGTTAAAAGTGGTAGATGCAGGGCATTTTCATATTTCGACCAAAGACCATTGTCTCCTTATACTTCTCTTTCCAGTCACAACTACATAGGATGGACCATTGGTGTTTGTGTGTTGTAGTATCACCAAATCTCCCGTCATGCACTATGGTGTTTATATTTCGGTAGCTATGGAGGCGTGGGTGATATGGTGGTCGAAAGTGGACGACCTGTGGCACTTTCATATTTCTACCAAAGACGTAATTGTCCTGGTGTATCAGTTTTCAGCCAAAACTATCTCGCGCATATCACTGGTGTTTGTGTCTGGTAGTAGCACAGAGTCACCCATCGATTATAACGTTGGCCGAATTGTGGGAGATATGGTGGTTGAAATTGGCCGGTCAAGGATATTTTCGTATTTCGACCAAAGACATGTGTCTCCATATATGTCACTTTGCTGCCACAACTACATAGCATGGACCATTGGTGTGTGTGTGTGTGTGTGGAAGTAGTATCGTGTCTCCTATCGTGCACTATGGTGGTTAGATGTCAGTAGCTATGGGTTTGTGGGAGATCTGGTGGTTGAAAGTGGTCGACGTAGCGCATTTGCCTATTTTTATCAAAGACGTGTGTGTACCTATATTCCGCATTGCAGGGCACTGGCGTTTGTGTGTGGTAGTAGCCCGGAGTCTTCCAACGTGCACTATGGTGATTGCGTGTCGGTAGCTGTGGGGGTGTGATAGATATGGTAGCAGAAAGTGGTGGACCAGAGAAAATATAGACATGTGTGTCCCTATATTTCATTCGACAGCCAAAACTATCTAGCGCAATCCACTGGTGATTGGTATTAATCTAAATTCTCCCACCGTGCACCAAGTGGTTTCATGTCGTTAGCTATGGGGGTGTGGGAGATATGTTGGTTGAAGTTGGTGGACGGAGGGCAATTTCATATTTTGACCAAATACATGTGTGTCCCTATATTTCACTTTGCAGCCATAAATATCCTGCGCAAAGATCACTGATGTTTGTGTGCGGTATGAGCCTCGAATCTCCCATCGTGCACTATGGTGGTTACATGTCGGTAGCTGTCAATAAAAATTCTTTACAATCACGAAGTCGTGGGCATTACCTAGTATTTATACAACAAATACATCAAACGATTTAGTGGCGAGGCGCGGTCGCAGTTACGCGGTTGTGACGTCACCAAACAATAGGGCCACGGGCAGCGCGACACGGCAAAATCAAAAGTTGGAATCGCACACACAATATTCAATTCGCAATGACGGCACGGGTACAATATAATATTACAAACAGCATAATGTTGTGACTATCGTGTATGGTTTTGTGAGATCGGGCCACCCATCATTCAAAATAATAATATTTAATTATTTAGATTAAAAACATTATCAGAAGTCGACCTTGGCCGAACCCAGGGGATGGGGGTCATGACACCCATCTAGATTCGCGCTTGGGTAAGGAGGTTAAAGAGATTGGTAAGAAGAGAACATAACGGAGTTAAGAGAAAGCAGGGTAGTAGATAATATTTAAAACAACTAAACAAGCACTTAATAATAGCTAAGAAGGTGGCTAAAGATGGGTTTATAATGAAAATTGCCATGCAGGGAGACCGTTGACTGATGCATCGAGAAATTTCCATGGCTATGTTAGAAAACTGAGGGGAAGGGAGGCTGTTGTGACGCTTGTAGATAAGGATGGAGAAAAAAGTTACTGAGGATTTGAAAAAGGCAGAGATTGTAAGTAACTGGTTGAGTGAGAGCATTAGGGACAATGGGGAGGGTCTAAATCGGAGAACTAGCTTAACAACACAATTAGAAATGAACAAACCAAAAATTTTTAAATTCATCCTGATGATATCTGGAAGGAAATAAGAAAGCTGAAAAAAACATAAAGGGGGTGGTGTAGATAATATTACTACAGATATCTTATAGATAGCCGGATGTATCTTACCTTGAAATATTATTTAAATTGAGTTACTTGCTGCATACCATAGGACTGGAAAAGTGCGATAGTATTGCGGGTAAATAGAGAAAGGGTGACAAACAGAGTCATAAATTATATGCCAATCAGTTTGAAATGAGTGGTAGTTAAATTTATGAAGAGATTGATATGCAAGTACATCAGAAATATATGACAGGAGCGCAAGTGTTTTTCAAGTTGGTACCATGGCTTTAGGCAAGGATATTCATGCGAATATCAATTGGTGGGATATATGATAGGTATTTGGGATGAAATTGACAAAGAAGGCCAAATTGATAGTGTAGCATTAGATCTTTCAAAGGCTACAAGTCAGAATGAACCATAAAATGGTAGTAAATATGGTAAAAACTGTTGGAGTGGATGAGAATGAGATTTTCTGGATAGAAGAAGTTTTAAAAGGTAGAAAACAAAAAGTCTGGTTAGGAAATGCAGTATCAAAGGAAGTGGAAGTAAAAATGAGAGTGCCACAGGGTAGTGTATTGAGACAATTGCTATTCATTATTCCAATATCCTAATGAATAATTGTGTTGATGATTTGCTATCTGAAATTACATTGTTTTCAGATGACATAATTCTATATAAAAGGATCAAAACGGTAGAGGACTATAAACAACTGCAGGGTGATCTGGACGGCATATTTAATTGGGTTGGTAAACATGGGATGAAGATAAATGCAGAGAAGAGTCTTATTATTAGATAAACACATAAAAAACTAAAGGTTAATATTGATTATAAGGATTGTAAAGAATTACTTGTTGAAGAATTGAAATGTAAACATCTTGGCATTACATTTGATAACAATCTTAACTGGGTGGGGCACATTGGACAAGCAGTAGGAAAAGGTTTCAAAATTCTGCTCTTGTTGAAGAGAGTGATGAAGGGATGTACGAAAGAAGTAAAGGAATTTGGTTATAAAACTTTGGTCAGACATTACTAGAATATAGTAGTGTAGTATGTGACCCACATTTTGAGCATTAAATACAGGAGTTAGAGAGGGTGCAAAAAAGGGCTTCTAAATTTGTTTCTGGAAATTACCGCAGAACGCAATCAGTAAGATATATGATAAAAGAGCTGCTATGGGATTCATTGGAATGCAGGAAAATGGTGAAGAGGGTCATGGGAGTGTGCAAGGCGTATATTGGTGATGAGGCATAGAAAGATGTTGTTGCAAGAATTAAGAGCAATACATGGAAGTGAAAAGATGACCATGGCCACAAGCTGGTACTCGATTTCAGGCACAAGGATGTAGGAAGATTCTCTATTTTAGGTAAACGGGTCAGGTTTTGGAATAAGTTACCAAGAGAAACGATGAATACTTTACCAAAAACGTTGAAAGAACTTAAAGTTGAAATTTGTAGAGGGCAAATGTAGGGGAGTGCAGGAAATGGGGAAAATGGGTATGTAGGAAATTGGCACCAGAGCGTGAGCTCCATTGCAACTGAATTAAATTAAACTAGGGAATATAAACTTACTTTTATGTTTCTGAGGAGAAAAATGAAATTTTGTTTGGTCTATATTTCTCTAATCATATTCACAGAAGTTGGGGGATGGCTTAAACAATATCGCAAAATTCTGACTGCATTAAAAGTATATTAAGTATTTTTGGTATTATTTACAGGTTTCTTTTTTTTTAGTTGCCTGTATTTGCTACACCTCTGAAGTTCAGTGGCAGTATCCAATTCGACAATGGACTTTTTATCGGCTATCGGGGAACTAAGACAGCTATTGATGGTGCATTTTAAAACCTGAATGTTTCTATTACCTAATTCGTTGGTTCCCAATTAGTGATACGTGTACCCCCAGGGGTACGTGAGCTTGCTTCAAGGGATACACATGGTAATCTCTTGGTTAGGATAATCAATAAGATAATTAAAGAAATTATGCAAAGGAGTACGCGAGGTTGATAGTGCATTGCCGCTAGTAATTTTTGCTCTCTTGTATTTTAGAAATTCAAGTTTCAGTTTTATATTTGTATGACAAGAGGCGTTTACTTCAGGCTGATTTGAATTAGAGACAACAGCCCAATCTATAGATCCAGGAAATAAACATTTAGATATTCGAAAGAATTATGCATCAGAAATTGATAACAAGAATAATACACTCCTCCCCTATCTGTACACATTATTCTGACGCAGCCGTTTACAGCTGTCCTTTCCTCCATAGAGAACATATTTGGGTAGCGAACATTCACCGAATTTAACTTTTTAACTAACATAGAGTAAGGCCCGGTCTTTATGTATCCGAATTTTCTATAATTGAACATATACAGTCTTATAAAGTGATACAATAGCACTTAGAAATAACAAAAAGAAGACATATTCTCCCTCTTTAAATTTTACAGTTTCATCATTCTTCGATAGCGGTGGTGTTTTAACGATTTTAAGACTGCAATGAAGTTCGTACTTGTTCCGATTGTACCGAGCGAGTACCAGCATGGCTTCGTCCCCACGCAGCAGGTGAATAACAGACCGAACCTCTATGCAGTATTTCCGGCATTTGGCCGGCAGATGTCTCGCTATCAGCGATAAACTGAGTGAACCTAGACAGATTTTGCACGAAAGAGATGACCATGACCACAAGCTGGCACTCGGTTTCAGCCATATGGAAGTGGGATAATTTTGTTTCTAAGTAAGGGAATGATGGACTGAAATAAATTACACAGGGAAGTTTATCGAAAAACTAAAAGAATTTAAAATTAAGATTCGTAAAAGACAAAAGTATGTATGTATGGAAATTACACTCAAGTAATTTGGGATAAAAATTTATTAGCAAAAAGAAAATGGGTGGTTAGGGAAATTGCTACCCGAACAGTCACTCCATTGCAATTAAATTAAATATCATGGGAATCTCTCGTCATACATTACTTTTATTTAACTGTGGATTAGGTTCGCTGATTTTTCCTTGGATTGAGGGGATTTGGTAATGCTCTGTCCTAATCTTGGAAATCATGTCATATTCCTGTGTCAACAGAGAGACAATAAAAAAAGTCATAAATGTAAGTGCAGTGCCTTCATAGATATTAAAATTTCTCAAGAAAACTAATTTTGAAACCAATTTTAAATGATGCATGGACTCAAGCATTGCACATAGTCGGGTGGTATTCATGTATACCAGAGTTTCGCATTAAAATAATGCAAGGTATAGGTAGTGGTCCAAACGGCATGTTCAGCCGTCTCGGTTCAACGATAGAGTCGAGAGTGTGTGTGACAGACAACGACACAAAGCCTGACGTAACTTCATCCGCATACTGATCTCCACGGACAGTACCACTGCAGCTCCACGTAAGCTGGAAAAGTGATCTTCACCCAAGTGCTACGCCTTGTAACAAATTTCTTTCCAATCAGATAACGGGCTTGGACAGCTCACGCTGTCACGCTGACCCACTCCAGTGATTTGAACTAATAAACAAAAGTGTAGCGTTACGAGAGTCTCTTGCCCTGTTGCCATTTAGTGGTATTACTCAGGCCCTGACATTGAAAGTAATTTGGCTCATGTAAAGCATATAAATTTAATAATGCCATACTTGTATATTTTGTGTTCTATGTACTTTCGTTTTAATAATAAATATTTTTGTGTTCAGGGTATTGTGAAAGGCTTTTTCTATGAAGCCCAGAACTGCATTATATTAATTTCTTTGCCAATCTGATTTCGCGAAATAAATTCAATATAAATGTAATTTTACTTTCATTTACCTGATACAGTAATATCGTGTTCCAGACCGATCTTCCAATGTGATAAATTTTAACAAAAGTTGGAACCCAAAATAATTGTTTTCAATAATGACGTAAATCCTGAACGCAGACGATCATTTAGGACAAACACCCCTCATTTACATTATATTTTGTACAATAGTCCCCTGATTAAAAATATCAGTTTCTATTTGAATGACGAATCGTTCCATTCTTTATGGGGTTGAGATGCCACAGGTTTTTCCACATTTAAATATAATTTATATATTTCGTAATCTTCCTGGCTCCTGTTTTGTAGGACTCTTTGGTAAATCAATGGTTTATTGTTAATATTATTCTTTATTGTATTATTCCAAATCCTGAGGACTTTTCTTTTTTCGATATTTCTTTCTTGCCCCAAATGCTTCATTTTCACCTGATGGGGGTCTTGTATGTTACGTCACACTTCCTCATCAGTCGTTCCTTCAGTGTAGTTTCTTTGGTAGTTGGTAAGTATTTAGTAATATAAAGCTCCAACACTGTTATCTTGTAGGAAAGATACTCTTTACACTAAGTGGTTAATTGCTTAATGTTTTGCTGTTTGGTGTCTCCATCTTTTGAGATGTTAACAGAAAGTGATCAGAGCCAACTTTACCCCCTCTGAATCTTGCATCTGAAATTAATCATTACATAGTCAATAATGGATCTTGTTCCGCGGGCAGCCGATATATACTTGTGATTATGTTTCTAGGTAAGAAAAAGTATTTATAATTTTAAGGCCATTAAAACCTATAAATTTTCTTAAGATTTTTCCCATTTCTCTTTGCTGCAGTTTCCCCGTTGCGCGTTTGTTGGTTTCCTATTTTTGCACTGAGGTCCCCTGTTATTGTCAAACTGTGACTTTCATTATATTTGCTGATTTCTATCTGCAGACGTTTGTAGAATTGTTGGGTTTCTTCATGTTACCTTCTTCTGGTGAGTACATTCCAATGATTATGACGTGTCTTCTGTCAGTCATCAGTCGACAGGTTATAATACATTCACTAATAAATGGTAACCATGTTTCGATATGTCCATTTTGTATCTATTACCGCTACTACTCTGCACTGTGCAAGTGAATTTTGGGGGATCACCGCTATTGAATTGTATAGTTCTTCCTTTAATTTTTTCATTACTTTCAGATATCACGGCTACATTTATGCGTTTCTTTTTTTATTATTATTATTATTTATTGACATTCGGTTATATAACCATACAGCCATCCCTTGCAACATGATTCATTATGGTTAACTAATAACATGTTTGATTACACTCATTACTTACAATTTTTATTATACTGATGACAATTTTAAGTCATACTTATCTACTCGTAGTTAAAATCTTAAAATCTCATTTCGGTAACACGTCAATACGTCGGAACCTACAAAAATTGTCATATCGGTCTGAAATTTGGTACACACATTCCTTAGGAGATAATATTTGATTAAAAGTGTATAACGTAAGCTTGCAGTAAATAAGGTAAAATCACTTGAAATGTGGGTAGACGCATATATGTTATTACGCAAGAAATACACGTTATTACATGTCGATATTTATTCTGTGTATTTTTACTCTTAATTCTTGGTCCAGGCTGCATTTCAACCTAACCACAACTGTTATTAGCAAAAGATTAAACCAACTTAAATGCTGTGTATCAATCATTCGTTACGGTAGACGCCATGTTTTTCCCTGTAAGGTAGGCTGCCATGCAATGTATCTTAGCACTGAAAAACAATATGTCAGCCCGCACAGATAAATTGTAAATATTACATGATTTTCTACTTATTACTTATCTGCAATTGGCATGTGGAAAGCAGTTTTTATTCAATAATGAAGACTTAAAAACACGTGGAATTAATGTCAACAGCTAGTAACGTGAATTACTTGCGTAATAATATGTATGCATCTACCCACATTTCGAGGGATTTTTCTTCATTTCTACTTATTCGAAGCTTACATTATACACTTTAAATCAAATATTATCGCCTAAGGAATGTGTGTGCCAAATTTCATACCGATAGGACAATATTTGTAGGTTCCGACGTATTGACGTGGAGCCCTCATTTCTTTATTTCTAATTGATCTGATCTTCCAAGGAATAACATTTAAGCTTTTTGAAATATCAATTCACTCATCCTGTTTCACAGGCGATTTTGTAAACCATTCAATTTCATAGATTTTCCTACGATTATGAGTTGTCACTTTATTTTTACTTAATAGGAGGATCAGTCCTCTTCAAAAGTCTTCATCCTGGATTACCAGGGACTCGTCTGTCAGGGTTACCACACATAGTCGGAAAGCCCAGTTTCTAGGCACCTTTGTTTCCCCAATTACTCTCTCCCATCTACTACACTACAATCAGACTGCATTGGACCAGGGCAACGCGATTTCGCGTTTGTAGAATTGGGAGTAGCGTGTGCTGGCATACCTATTAAGAGATTGTACAGGCATTTCTCAAGGTTTTACTTCTCTGACTCATCTGACACGGAGCAGGACCCATAAAACTAAGCCAGAAATTTAAATTCTTAATGTAATAAATACTTGGTATCATTAAACAACTATAAGTCTATAACTATGCATACCGCTCTTGCAGATTATACAGAACAGAGGAATGTACGCTACACTATATTATAAATGTCATGTAATACAGTGTCAATAGATAAGTTTGATAGAATTATCCAGGTATGCTCCCTACAGTGAATAAAATAATATCCTGAAGCACAATGTTATATTGTTCCATCAAGTTTTCCTAATGAGCCAAATACCTTGAAACTACTAAGTGCAGTAATAATTATAATTAAAATGTCAATGTGCTTGCCACACCAATTGCACGGGCATATACGTTCAGTGCGGAGAGGGTTCCTCCTCTACTCCTCTGTAGGAGTGATGAACTGGGATTGTTTCCCGTTTCCTTTTATAGTGTGACAGTTTTCGTAATTGTTGCTGTAATTGTGGATGACTTTGATGGTTTGTGTGTTCAGATTTATTTGTACTCTGGAATATAAATAAAATTACTGAAAGGGTGAAGCCCGGAACCGGCACATTAAGGTCAACTCTTCCGAAAGACACCTGGGGTCGCCAAGTTTTATGTCCCAATTTGTCGATAAGCAATGTCTTATATTCTCACACCACTTACTAATGTGGAAAACTTTATATAGGTTGGATACTATTTTTTTGTTAATTCTTGTAGCTAAATAGATAATGAAGCACATTTCTAATATAGCTTCTATTAAGATTATTGGTTTAATTAGTCATCAAATGTAAACTTTGGGCGAATATGATACTTACTTACATTTTGATGTTTGATTTCAAGCATCTAATGTGCCAATGACCGCTAACGGAACTTACTATCATTGTAATATCAATATTAAATTTCTCTCTATAAGATATTGTTGGCTCAGATTGTTAAATAATATCTACGAGTATATCAGATGGTTTAACTCTTTACTTCTGGAACTAAACATGAATCATAGCAGCTCCAGTTTTTGCATTAATCGAGATTTTCATTCTTTTAAATAATAATATTAACTGTTTCTAAAAATAAAACAAATATTTGGATTATTAAAATTTAAGATAAAATTGTGGTCAGTGGTAATACTTGGATAACGAATTATTTAATTGCAGTGAAGTTTATTGCTGAGTTTGTGATTATAGTTTACATGCTAATTTCCAATCTTAATCAAGAATGGCTGATCGGGATATCAAACATCCGACTAGAAATTAAAAGAATGATATATTTGTTGTGTTGCTTTACGCAATAAGGAATAGCTTTTTTATTTCTTTTACAACAATGTGAACCCAAAAGATTAAATCCTTCCTTTTTGAATTTTTGTCTTGAAACATAATTTTCTTTATAAAGTAATTAGTAATTTTAACCTATATTTTTACTTCAGGGACAGTACCTTTAATATTTACTTTAGACTGTGAAGATAGACGTATAATCATGCCGATATTTGTGGTAACCAAACTTTAATTTTAAAAATAACTTGAATTTTAATATTGATTCAACTTACACTTAAACAGAATTTAGTAAACCCTGTGAAACCAGAAATTATTAAGAATTTAGTAAGTTTTTGTGAAATATAGTGTAAGAAATATTTTTTATACAGTTAATTAGTAATATGTAATATCATTTGATGAAGATTCATCTTTCGTTAACGGTTATATTGTTATAAATGATTATAAGATATACAATAGCCTAATTACAGGGTTTGAGAAATATTTTGTACAAAGAAAAATTTGTTATTAGTAGTTACCTAAAGTTAAATTAACATAAACTTTTACAATTACTTAATAAAAAAATAATTTTGCATTATAATCGTAGTCAATGTATGTAGGAAATGCAAGGAATATGCTACATCACATTTAATTATTAATAATTACGACAACATATTAATGCATTAATACCCGTAAAACTGAAATTGAAAGAAACATTCGTAGTTATAACATGCTAATTAAATTTGAGACACATTGGAATCCTTTAGAAACAAAGATAAAAAATGTGTACGTTATTTCTTACGCATTTAAATACAAACAATTAATGTAAAATAAAATAAATTTGCTGTTTTTTAGTCTGGTAATCATTTTTTAATTTTTAGTGGTCAGAATGTTGTATAACACAAAGACCCACTTCTTTTCGGTTTTCATTGTGAAATAATGCTCTTAAATATTATAGCATTTAGAAAATGATGAAAAAATGAGAAAACATAAAATGGTTAGCAGAAATCAACCTAATAAACTTATCAATTTGCATTTTATTTCTAGAGATAAAATGAAGGTTAATTTTTCAGGAAAGTCTTTGAATCGTATGTTTAGGAATAAGTATTGTATTTTATTGTCATAATGTCTCTGGAGTATTGGTCATGTGGTTAAGCGAAGAAAAACAAAAGTTTGACAGGTGGTTGCGGCACTAAGTACGTAGGAGATAGTGTGCGAAGGTTATTGTTTTTTTCTTGATTACTAATCCCTTAAAAGGAATTTACGTACTGTAATATTAGAAATATCGTTTTATGTTAATTCTTAGTGGGATTTGATTGTTTTGCTTTCAGTAAAATGTTAATCTCTCTCATAGAACCGCTGCAGTATCGAGTATGTTGAACCTCGAACGTATTCCTGACCAGGTCGGATATCTGGTACTTACAGAAGATGGAGCTGTTGTGGCTGTAAGTAATCAGGGCTGTTTATAATAACCTGAAAATTTTTGAGCTGGACAGTGTTTCTTTGTTTCCTTGTTTATATATAATGACACATAGAATATTTTTTGAAACATATGTTTACGAGGTTAATAATGGATATTTGCTCTGTCTTGTTTCTTGTAGACTTTGCTTCATTCCGTTTTAGACTCATTAATTTCACTCATTCCTCCATTCCATGTTTACATTGGCGATCTGCATCATAATGAAGAATTTGCAAAGTATTGTTTGTTTGGACTATTCTGTTCAGAAGTCGTTGACCAGTCTTATGTTCAATACATTTTCCATCCACACGTCAACTTATCTTGCTTCTAATAACTTTCTTCTTCAACCACTATATAAACCATGGTTGCACATCAGTTACCTGGTGATCACGAACCCACTAGAACAATTTTCAGCCACATGAACTAACAATGTCGTAACACTGCAGAAGACGGAGACATTGTTTTTAAGCAGTAATTAAGACAGAATTCACCCTTGACCAGCATAATACCACTAGAACTACTTTCTGAAGCAGTTCTAGTGATGTTATACTACTTTGGAAAGCAGTTCATGCTGGTGCAACGTGTACTACAACTTAATTCATGCTTGAAAATAATAAGTCTTGAGCCTGACGATTACAGTATTATGCTGTCATTACCTAATGCGGTGAAAGGTAATTCTAGCGGTATTTTGGATCTCCAGTAATTTTGCACACCATATTGTGAATGTCAGGATATCTATTTCTTATAAAATTTTATTTCCATTCATTTGTAATGTTTAAATTGAAGCACTGACTTGCATTTGTGAAGAATAGCTGTGCATTTTTTTTAGTACCAATACATTTTTCCGCATGGTATTAAAATTATCATTGAAGGAAACTTGTTCATTAGAATTGTAAGCTTTACCTTTTATATCAAAATTTCAAAATTGAATTCCTTCCAGTGACATATCAGAACCTCTTCTCATTTTAAAAACTATAATTTCAGACTGTGGATGGAATTAAAATGCTGTCAGTTTGATATTTTGAGTACATTTAATGAGAATGAATATTTGGACAGTAAGTAAGCGCTGTAAACAAACTGTAGCTAGGTACTATTTAATCATTACACAGTTGAAATTTGCTTGTCTGCCCAGAAATATATTCCTAGGGTAGTACCTTGGGTCAAAGATGGAAATAATATAGTTCAAATTGGTAGTCAGCCATGTTGATTAATGTGGTATTTGTGTCAACAAACATTAGTGTATGAATGTTGTTGACAAAGTGAATTGATCTTTCCTCTTTTTGATATTTTAATACTGTTACTGTAGCTGCTTTCATATAATTGCATTGTCAGATTGTGGGGTGATTGAAGAAAAAACAGAATAAGATATATATAAAGGTCATAAATTTGCACTGTAGGAAATGACAGCATTAATGAGGAGCATATAACAGTTTCTATAGTAATGTTTAAAGTCTCATCAAGAGAAAATTAATTGAAACAGTTATGAGTTATATTACAAATATTGAAATAAATGGTATATTGATGATAAAGCTTGGAAAGATACTGGTGGAAGAATTAAGAGGTGGAAGGGAAAGGATGCCCATGACTACAAGCTGGCTCTCAATTTCAGGCATAAGGGTGTGGGAAAATTTTCTTTCATGAGTAAGGAGGTTAGATATTGGAATAAATTAGCAAGGAAGTTGCTGAATAATTTGCTAAAAACATTGAATGAGTTTAAAATGACAATTTTTGGAATGGAAAAGTAGGTGAATACAAGAAACGGGAA
The DNA here is from genome assembly GCA_031002005.1 of Vandiemenella viatica. Lineage (NCBI taxonomy): Eukaryota > Metazoa > Arthropoda > Insecta > Orthoptera > Morabidae > Vandiemenella > Vandiemenella viatica. Next base: position 194,035,741 of record JARYHS010008074.1, on the reverse strand, counting down.
TGGGAGCCCACAGGGCTATGTGGTGGTGGCTAAAGTTTTTGCCTGGCTTGGAAAATTTGTAGATCCATCACTGCAATTAGGAACTGATACACAAGAAATGAAGGAGAGATCGTTAAAGGAACTGCTCAACATAATTAGAAATGAGCAGATTGCAATGTCTGAGGCAGAATTTGAGGATATTATGAGAGAATTATGTTGAGCAAAAATGTGTAAGGATAATCTGTATGGATAATCTTACCACATATATATAAAAGATAGGTGATAAATTACTGTGCCACAGCTTGTATTATATATGAGTCGAGAGACTGGCTGAATATGAGAGGATTGGAAAAATTTCATAGTAGTACCTGCTCCTAAAAGTGGGTAGATTAGTTTGACCTCAATGGTAGGCAAGTTGATTGAGAACTTGATATGTAATCATATCTGAATTGTTTGTGAACATGTCTATAAGAAACTTTATTCACATAAATCTATCTGTAGGTATGTTTTGACTTTCACTCTCGCTCCATTGACAGAATCTCGTGCTTTAAAAGAAAGATGTGGCATCTCAGCCAACTCATTAGCTGTCAGTCAGTAGACTACAGATGATTTCACACAATCCATAAAGACTTCATGGCAATCATACACTACGAAAGTCTCCATTCATACAATTAGCTAGTGGGCTTAGCGATGAGGTTATTGTTACCAAAAGAGCCTTGATAAAGTGACAGTCTATTTAGCTTTCAATTAAACTTTTAAGAAACTGCATCTTTCAAAATAAAATTATGTAAATAATTTACTGACATCTTTTTGGGAGAAGCCAATAACAGAAATAAAAAGTGATGATAGGAAATAATCTTCATGAATTATGTTGTCATTCCCATTGGATGTATCATTTTATTTCATGTTAGTATCTTTATGAATGGATCAGTACCAGTTTGGTGACTCTTTCCAACTACTTGATCTAATTTTCATTGATTTTTGAACAGAATAATTTGGAGGTCTATTCGTTTAATTTTAGTGAACAAGAATGCCAGTCATCTGACATGGCAATTTGTGTAACAGGAGTTAATTAGGACCAATTAACCAGTTGTGTGAAATTAATATATTGTTATCTGACACAGCTTCTGTAATCAGGACAAATAAGTCATCGGATACCAGGCCTTGGCCTTTGAAATATGTTCCCAGCAACAATAAAACTACCCCAGAGTCTACAGATATTAAAGAGCAACCAATACAGGAAGCATGTTAGCTGTTAATTATAACAGTTTTATTTTAGTGATGTTACAAATGCCCTGCTGCCACCTAATATACCGAGATGACATTCCCAAGGATGTACTGGAGCGAATTATCTTAAATAGCTGTCACATGAGTGCTAATAAATTAAACATTTTTTGGTCTTGAGGACCTAGTGACAGCTTCTTTGCTCAATTTGCCTTTGTCACAGCCTCCTACACTAACCCAGCAATCTTAACAAAGAGAGAGAGAGGAGCTACAGTTTAACTGAGAATCTGAATCCTAGAATACTTCACATTAACAAGGAAAAGCTTTGGCGTGTAATAAGAATTATGTGTGGGGTTAGCAATAGAACTTCATGTAGAGAGCTGTTCAAGAAGCTGTTTAACATTAGCATCTGAGTATATATACACATTAATGTCCTTTGTAGTTACAAATTATACTTTGTTTGAAACAAATAGTAAAATACACAATTATGGCACTAGAAGTAAAAATGATCTTTACAAGACTTACAAGTCATTGTCATTTGTTCAAAAAGGGGTCCGATATTCAGGGATACATATCTTCAATATGCTCCCAACACATATTAAATGTCTAGTAGATGATAAGAATAAATTCAGGAAAAAATTGAAAGAATTTTTAATTGACAACTCCTTTTACTCTGTCGAAGAATTTATTTCTAAGGTATCTAAAAAATAACTGCCAGTACCTTGTGTAAATATAGTTCACATAATTAATTTACCATGTATGCTATGACTGTACATCTCCTGGTGTATGTATTTAGTTTGTTACGTAATTGTTTACGGTACTATATATGTTATGACTGTACATCTTCTGGTGTATGTATTTAGTTTGTTACGTAATTGTTTACGGTACTATATATGTTATGACTGTACATCTTCTGGTGTATGTATTATTTTGTAATGGAAGTGTTTATCTGTAAATTGACAACTTTCCACAGAGCCAGTCTTTTATATTGGGATCAATGGAAAATGAATGTATTGTATTGTAAGCCACAGAAAATTTCTACCCAAGACTGGGATTTAAACTGGACATTTACTGGTGCCCAGTCATGCACATTTACCAACTGAGCCAACTACAAAAGTACTGAATAAGTAGGTATCAAATTACATTGAACACACACAAAACCACCAAACTAATTACAAATGGCTGCTGTTGGTGCTCCCTTTTGAATTAAGCACCCACGTACAGGGAATGAGGATTTAAAAGCTTAGTTGTGCTTTATCCATAAAGATAAGTATTTTTGCATTGCTAGAAACATTCAGCATACATACACTGATTGGGCAGTTTGCTTATACACAGCCCACCTCTGACTGTAGTGTTTGAGAATTAGTCAAGTACCTTGCTTGTCTTCCAAGATGCATTGTGCTGACATTATTAATGCTTCAGAAGGACACCCACCATTTCATGACACTGTGCCGGAAATGTAAACAGTGACCTTGCGTGGATTAATAGCAATCAGTCTCAGCAATGCTAAAACATTTAATTTGGATAAAGGAAACAAAGAAACTGCCGCGAGTGGCAGGCTCGGATGTGACCACATCTTTCCCCCTGCCATATGTCTCGCCTCCTACATGAGGAAGACTAAAAAGTCGAAATATTGTGTAATTCTTTTGTTTTTGTGTTTTTACGTGTCTCGCCCTCCTGCCTTCATCTGTGGTAAGTGACGGGTAACTGTTTATTTTCCCTATCCTATCTTATTTAAAAACATTTAATTTGCTAGAATTGACCATGTTTTCCAGATATTCAGAAGTGGCTAATTCCTTACATTATATATCCCATTGCTACACAAACCATTACTATTTTCAAATCAAAGATACTAATTTCAGTGCAGAATCTCGTAAATAACATCTTATCTCATGCTCTCGTGTATTTTGTTTGTACTTGGCAAGTTTCTTTAGCACCATGTGTGCACATTAAATGTGTGTTTTTAACATTTTTTTACCCCGTGCTTATCCCAACTATAAATTTTAACTTTGTGCTTTTTTAAAATCATGATGGAGTGCGTACATTGGTTGAATGTCTGTGCTGTGGTGGTGTGGTAGATATGGTGGTTGAAAGTGGTCAATCAAGGACATTTTTTGTAATTTGACCAAAGACATGTGTGTCCCTATATTTCACTTTGCTGCCACAATTACATAGCCACTGGTGTTTGTGTGAGGCAGTAGCATCGAGTCTCCCATCATGCACCTTGGTGGTAGCATATTGGTTGCTATTGGTGGGAGATGTGGTGGTTGAAAGTGGTCGTCCTGGGGCACTTTCATATTTTGATCAGCCAAAACTTCCTAGTGCATACCACTGGTGTTTGTGTGTGGTAGTAGTATAGAGTCACCGATAGTGCACAACATTAGCCAAATGTCAGTTGCAATGGAGGTGTCAAAGATATGGTGGTTGAAAGTGGTCGATCAGGGACATTTTTGTATTGTGACCAAAGACGTTTGTTCCTATATTTCACTTTGCATCCACAACTACATAGTGCAGACCACAGGTGTTCGTATGTGGTAGTGGTCTAGAGATTCCCATCGTGCACTGTGGTGGTAGCTATGGATATGTGGGAGATATGGTGGTTGAAAACAGTTGACTAGGGACATTTTCCTATTTCTTCCATAGATCTGTGTGTGCCTGTATTTCACGTTGCAGCCAGAACTACCAAGTGCATATTTAATTTTTCAGCCATAAATACCCTGCATAGATCGCTTGCCTTTGTGTGTAGTATTATCCTCAAGTCTCCCATCATGCATTAAGGTGGTTGCGTGTTGGTAGCTATCAATCAAAATTCTTTACAATCACGAATGAAGTTTATTGATAATTTCAGTATTATGAAAGATAATTGGGTTTAGATGAACCCATATTTTTAAATTAGTTTGAGCTGCTATAAATAGTTGTGTGCTAAATTGCCTGCATTGCATTTATGGTGATGATAATCTAGTGTCTATGGTAATGTGTGTTGCAGTCTGGTGGGGAACTTGAAAATGATGAACATGTTGCAAATGTAGTTACTGGATTAGTGACCATAGCCGACAGAGTGGATCCAGTTGCTTTCCAAAATGATGAAGGCTTCAAGAGAGTTTCAGGTAATCATTACAGCATATGTGTGATATGTAGTCAATATGAACAGTGAAAATCAGATGCTCTATGTAAGTATTAATGATATGCTTTCAGGTAATGAGTTGAAGTTGCATAGTATTTTTTTTTATAACTTGAGGAAGCTAATTTTTCACCAGTTTCCTGTGAAATTTGTTGTGAAATAAATGTTTACAACCAAATTCTACATAATAGGTGATTTACACTGAACATAAATGTGTTCTTTTTATTAATAAAACTATTACACAACTTGATCACAAATTTTAATGGTCATCCGTTAAGTTCAATAATAGTTCATTGAAAGATGTAGCATACTGCAGACTGCCTTAGTAAATAACACTGCAGTTAAGTGAAGCTGAAAATTTCATGTCAGGCGTTGGACAAAGTTCTGTGCTTTTTGCTTGTTCACTAAAAAACATTATTGTTGCACATACTTGGGCATTACAGGTATAATACATGATTCTGCAATTATATTTGTCATTTCTGATACCCCATGTGATTAGGTTTCTCCGTATTGGCACTCTGCTTATTCTAAAGCAGTTTAGTGTTTCACGGTCTTGAGATATCACCAATGGTTATATCTTGTGCAAGAGGATAGTTTTCAAATGGTTTGTTTTTACTGCTCTTTAGGAATCTGTTTTAGAATTTGAGTCTGTTAAACATTTGTTTAAATTACTGTCTATATTGTAATACCGAATGTTCTTTTACTGATTACTGTTTATTTTTCTTGTTCCTTTGTTAATTGTCACTTTAATTAATTCTGTTCATTAATATTTTTCGTTCTCAAAGGTTGACTGTTTATTTGATAGGCTATTTATTGGAAATCAGGAGAAAGGTTTACCAAGAAAGAAGACTATTGTAAACAAAAATTATATTTATTATATAATGACAGCCAGACCACTCATTCATTTTGCACCATAGCATATTGTGAAATGTCATTTAATGATACTGATTCTCAAATACTACATCAGTCAATTGTACTTTTAAGTACCATCCACTCTCAGTTACACAAACAGTTTTCCTAAATCAATATTGTTCATGAAATTCTAGCTCAATTTAATCCATGTATGAGAGAGAGAGAGAGAGAGAGAGAGATTGTTCCATTCACTATCTCATGTTATGCAGTATTGGCCATCAATGATCATACAGTTCCCACATAATACAACAATGTTAAGCACTGAAGCACAAATCCGATCAATACAATAAAACGGCAGCAACCAGAATAGGATAATCTTTGTTCTGAATGGTACTTTATAGTTTCAAAACTATGAAGTTGTAAGTTTCCTCTTCAAATTGGAGCTTTCTCATGTTGCTCCAGTGGCTTGTGTTAACCAATCTAGCATTTTTAAAAGCACAGATAATACCTATGCCTTATGAGAGTTTCTGTAGAAAGGTCAGTGACGAACTTCAGATATACCGGGTACCTGAAATGTTTTCAATTTCTGGTACTGGCTTACATCAATGATGCCTAGTTGACCTATTCAACCTGCCTTGCAACATGTCTACTTACTTCTAACTCTCTTCTGTCTTATACAGGGCCGGCGTTAGGGAGGGGTAAGCGGGGCAAAAGTACCCGGGCCCGGTCCCCCAAAGGGGGCCCTCCGACGAGGGTGCCTAGCTAAATAGAAACCAAACAGAAAAAACCTTTTCTAAAAAGGTGTTAATTGATTTTTTGGATTAAAATTTTCTGCCTGTATCCAAAAAATCAAAGTTAAAGTTAAAAAAACGGGGTTGGGGGGGGGGACAGAGAACACTTACCCGGGGCCCAAGAATCCTAGCGCCGGCCCTGGTCTTATACGATAAATATTACACATTTAAGACTTAAAATTATCAAATTAATACTAAATACACACTACACATGCAAGGTATCTTCATGCTGTGTTGTACTTCCATCTAATGACAGTGAAGGGTGTTCTTGCAACCTTGTGCTAGAGCTGTGAAAGTGTGTAACCCAAAAAGTTTTCCCATGGAAATGGAGATACAAGAACACAAGTTCAATGCATATCAGATACGCTTTGATCATGGTTATATCCACGAGAGCCAGCTATACAAACTTGACAGCCTCCAGTCATAGCACAAACACCACACCTAGTAGCTGTCTTAACCTATATCAGAGAGATCACTGAATGCACTGGGAAGCTGTTGTGGTAATGAAACCACTGTACAAGCTGCTAAGAAAGATCAGCACCTCTTTGATAAAAAGTGAGACAGGCAAACCTCGCAAACTGCAGTGGTTTGTGGGATTTCTTGCAGTTGTGTTTTAGTCTATATTAGAGAGACTGATTACACAGTACACGACAGGAAATAGGAATCTATTGGGCATTACAGATAAGTCATTGCACAGCATTTGTCTGACTGATCCTGTCACCAACTTTGAAAATATAAGTCTTCTTTTGAAAGATCAGTGGTGGCTGGTTTGAATAAAAGATGTGCCAGAGATTACTAAACACTAATAACAATCTCGACAGTGACTTCAAGTTTCATCATGTGTAGCATGTCTCATTGCATAGAGAACAACTCAAACAGCATGCCCCACTGAGCCACCAAACAACATGACAGCTTTGCTCTTCTGATTGGCCATGCTGATCAAATCTTCTAGAACACTAAATGTCATGAATTGAGAGTTAATTTTGTGTAATAGGGCATCTGAAAAACATCTCTGTGTAGTTACACCCTAGAAGATGGTCACAAGGAAACATGGAAGCTAAATAGTTTACTATCATTTGTTCTTACTCGAGTTCCATCAGACTTCATGATCCTTTTTCAAAATACTGTGTTGATGCAGAAACATTTTTAACCTTTCCCTGAATTAATAGACCATTTGCTCCCAGAAAATCTCTCTTAACTTACAATTATTCATCTGAGGTAGATGCTAGTCATATTTTGTTATAACTTTGTGAATTTCAAATTATATCTTTATCCATTAGAAGAATGATTATATGTACTGTAATGAGAAGGGAGTGGTAGTTAAAGAGACTCTAAAAATTAAAGTTCATATATTTTTATAACAGGTCTAATATGCCATAGACATAAATAATGTAGAGAAGAGTCCATCAGATACTTCTAATACAAATGTTTTCAAATTTTGCAAACAAAAATATGTAATATGTTCTGTTTTGTTTCAGTTATTTATGATGACCATTGCTATGTCATTTGCCTTTCCAACAAGAAGATACATATTGTAAAAAGGAAATTTATTCCAAATCAGACAGAACCAGTAATAGCTTGATATCAAAACTTTATTTTTAACCCATATATATTTTGTAATGCAGATGATATCAATGACATGTTAATGCAATCTGTCTTCCTTTTGTTGTAGAGTTGATTTGGATTGTTGTATATTAATGCTCAATGTTGCAAAAGTACTGATGATATTGAGTGATATGAGTGACTTAAAAAGACTGCTTTTGTGGAAGTCATCAGATGCTAGTCCTGTTAAGTAGTTGTCATTGAAAAGATGACTTAGTTCTTTTTGACTGAATAGCATAAATCTTTTTTTCCCCCAATGGCAGTAATCAAAAAGTTTATTTACCCTCAATTCTGCTTGGTTGAAATGTATATTTCAGTGGTGTTTTCCCTTTTCTTGGCGTGAACAAATACTGTATATGAATTATTATGAGTGATAACATAATGTATATTTAAACAAGATACCTTTTTTACATATCAGAGTTTTAAAATCTATTGAAGATATTTAAAAAGTGTTATCTATTAAGCCATTTAATTTCAGTGAAGTATTTTAGTGACTTCAGTTGACTTTGAGGAACTTTTTTTCTATTTTTTGTTCACATATGCTATTCACTCTATTAAAATAGCTATTTAGTTTTCATTTCTGCACATGTATGAAATTCTTTGCAGTTAAGTTTTTATACTCTTGTTTATTTTTTTTTTAATTATAATATTCATCTAATAAAATACAGAAAGAGAAGTGTAATTTTTATAAATTATTTTATGAAAATAAAAGTTGTATTACCTTTTTAAATAAATGCAGAAAAGTGATCCAGTGAAATTTTATTTCTGATCTCTAAAATATATATTGTGCTATATTCTTATGAGACCATGTTGATTCAAACTTAAGTCATGGATAACAATTTAATTGTTTTTGCATGGAGAAAATCATCTTTGACAAAACTTAATGGAAAATACTTGTCAAGGAGAGATTAATAGCAGTATACGGTCAACTTAGTAAAGTGCTTTAAAGAAATGCTTTATGAAATTTCTGTCAATGGTTTCTAGTATTCTGTATTACAAGTGTCTCACCAAAGTTGCTATCCAGCTAGCTGAACTGAATTTTCAGTACCAATGAACATCACATCTCTACATATCGGTGAATAAGGATTGCTTTGTGGGTAAAAAAGTATGAAGAAAAAAGCAGCATGTTATAAAGTAACCCAAGAAAGAATGTAGTGTGTTGTTAATTTCCTTTTATGGCTCTTGGGTATGTAAGGAATCTCCTTTCTGTACTTTGAGAAGGTTGTCGGAGATGAAATTTTTTTGAAAAATAACTCCTGTGATTATAATTCTTATTTTATTCTTAGTTTAATATAAAGACAAATCATTGAATATTTGAATTGATAGAAGTTCTAAAAAATCTTTTAATAATGTGGATTTGAAACAATGTTTAGAGCCACTGATTAAGGTCACATGATAATCCTCAAGATTGTGGTTTATTTTTAATTTCAATATATAAAATCTAGAACATCCTTCTTGTTACACCTATTGATCTCAATGTTTTACAAATAGTGACTGACAAAAGATTTGGCACTAAAACTTTATTATTCATCTGCATAAGGATGATATTTGATAGCATAATCATGTTAAAGATCAAGAAAATTACTCGGTCTGTAAGAAAGAAGCATTATGTTGAGAAGGACACTTAACAAAATTAAATAGTTATAATAAATTTCCTGGAATATTCCTCTTTTCTCCCAGTAATGGTATCTCATTTAGACTTGCCTTCAGTTGCTTGTCCAAACTCCATCCTTCCAGCATCTCTTTCAGATAAGTAGCCGTCATTCCCAATTCTCCCCCCATTACTTTTCATTCTTTTGTGGCACTATGTGAAAGTATCCATTTCACTTAGGTATGTGATGGATTTTCCTTTATTCTTTAGTATGATAGCTTTACATTTGATGAAAAATAGGATTTTGAATATCAGTACTAATCAAAGAAAGAAAGGAAACTAAATTAAAATAAATGAAGTAATGTTTTTGTAAAAAAAAATCTAAACATGAGAAGAGAAAATGTAAATGGCAACTGAAAATTTGTTTTGAGGTAGAGGAAAAATGAAGGGGAAATATTCTTAAAAAATTAGAAAATTAAACAATACATAGTTTGTGTCTAATTCTCTGCCTTTCCTTGGATGATGATTGGTTTATGTCAGCTCATATGCAACAGTCACAACTTGTGCAGGAAAGGCTTTTTTATTTCTAAGCAAGGAAAGTTATGATACTTATGGTAAATGTATCTGTGAAGTCTGGACTTGGGTATGTTGGGCTCCAACTAACCGCTAAAAAATAATCCATTTCAAAACAGACTGTGAAGCAATAGAACCCTCTATAGTAAATAGATGTTTAGGGAAATTGTTACCAGAGCAAATTAAAAAAAGGAGTTATAATAATAAGAAACATATTAACAAAGGTTTTATATGTCTAGCACAACTTCATTGGTTGCCTGCTATCGATAAACACTACTGGCATTTCTTATGTTCAGACGTTAACCCGTTGAAAATCGTATTAGAAAATACTTTCATATGACTACACATGATTTTTTTTCTTCTTCATGCAATCCATCGTACTGACAGCACAAGTATGAATTATTAGATTAAATAATAAAGCTTTTGATAGAAATTCTCACAGCAGTTTATTAAGGAAATGTGCCTACGTAATTTTTTTTTTTTCTCTCAGGAGTTCTGCAGCTCCTGCCACTTCTGGCATTTCTGTCTCCACAACTGTCTAATGTGGGCCTCCTTTGGTTCTATTTTTGTTTCATTGATCACTCTACCCCATGCAAACATCTTAGGTGTGCTCTGCATCTTCTCCGGTTTTTGGGTTGGTAATTAAAGGTTATTTTTTGTATTATTTCTTCTTTCATTTTGATTAAGTGCTTGAACCAGTATAGTTGATTCTTTTTAATGTTCTGGACTATTGTATCTTTGATGCCAGTCTGCTCCCTAACTTGTTCATCCTGCACAAGCTCTAATTTGGACACTTTGGAAGCTCTTTTAATTAAATCTTTCTCCACTTCTTCTTTCTTCTTGTGGTTTCTTTCCATAATATGACAAATTTTGTCAAGCATTCTGCCCCATAATTTGTAATTGGTTTCGCAATGGTTCTATACATACTGAGTTTTGCTTTCAAGCCAATCTGTGTACACCATAGAAGGGGATTTAATTTTTGTGTGGCAGACATTCCTTGATTTATTCAATGTCTAATATCCTCTTCACATGTCTCATTATTACTAATAATGTTTCCCAAATATTTGTACCTAAAAACACTAAAAAAGTAGAATACCTGGCTGTCAAATAGATGGCATAACCTCTCAAAGTATCATATAATCTAATGGTTGATACATATGAAAGGTAAGCAAAAGTGGAAAAAGTCCATAAAAAATACTTGATGATGCTGAAGGAAAAGAACATTCATATGATTTCTTTGGAAAGTATATTAGTGTAGTAATTGAAACTGGCTGTAATGGAGACACTTCTTTCTGTGGTCAGGTGAGATGTATAATTAGTAACTTTTATCAGTTTTTATTAATATTTGGAATTTGGCAGAAAATACTTTATATTGTCATATATATATATATATATATCTCCTGGACTTTGGAAAATAGAGAAGAATGAGAAAATAAATTCTGTCTGTTAAAGTTAAGGAAACCCCACCAGTGTGGCTGCATGCATTAAGGTATCACCATACTGAATCAGGAAAAATGGGAATTACCGTTCAACAGATAAATAAGGAATGAGAAAGATATCATTTCTTGACATATATATGTATTTGTTTTTTTATTCACAAATGATTTTTCATAATAAAACTGTTTACTGATAGGTGATGATAACTTCTAAAATTTAGCTCCAGGTCAGCTCCAGTTCAGCCATTCAGATTTTTGTTTTTGGTGGTTTCCTGAATTCATTTTTAGTGAATATCAGGATGATCCCTTTATCAAGGTATGGTTTATTTCCTTCCTTTTCCTTGTCTCAAATTCTTTCAGAGTTTTAATGACATCATCATTAATGATCTGTAAAGTCCTAGTTAAAAAAAACCTTCAAGATATGTGAAAATCTTCCTTGTGCTACCCACCCGTTTCTACATGTGAGTATACAGTTCTCATTACAATGATCACAAAACTTTTTACAGATTTCTTTACTGGCATCAGGTGTTGACCTTTCATTCACATGTACCAAACTCCTACTTTACATTGATCGCCTCAACAACTTTAACATCTTTACTTTTAGTTGAATAAACTATTAGACAAATTACTGTCCTTAGTATTTACCTTGGTTGTCACCACTAAGTTTGTAGCTCTTAACTCTTTAATACTTATCAAAGTGTTCACCATAACCAATTCCAATGATTAAAGCCCTTCTTCTCTTATAATATTAAATAAATTCTTCAAGCTCTGCACAAAAATTAAATGGTTCTTCTCAGCCCTTAATATGGTTGGCTCTACTGTAAATTTATCTGTAAGTATAACCTCTGATAGTTTAAAAAAATAAATCAGTGTTTAACTTAGTCACAACCCACATATACTTTTTCTGAATACTGGATAAATTATCTAAACCATAAGAAAAATTGTTGTTATCTGAGCCATTATGGGGCATGTCTTCACTTTATGTATAAACAATAATCATACCCAACTGCTGTTTCAGTACTGGACGGGTCTCTGTATTAATACCTACATCCTCTAAAAATAAGATAGTATAGGGAAAATAAACCATCACTTATAGATGAAGACAAGAGGGTGAGACAAACGCAAGAGAGACATAACATTTTGGTTAATAACCTTAATCATTTAGGAGCCAAGACATATGGCAGGGGGAAAGGTCTATACATATCCAGACCTACCACACTATGTCTGGAAGTGTACATATCTTTCCCACTGCCATATGTCTTGCCTCCTACATGAGTAAGATTATTAATCGAAAGTTGTTGTTGTGTGTGTGTCTAGCCCTCCTGCCTTCATCTCTGGTAAGTGATGGGTTATGTTCCCGATCCTATCTTATTTTCATTGCTTAATGGCAGTTTTACTGTCATTATCCTACTAACTACATTCTCTGTATTTTGAAGTGGTAGTCTCTTCCAAACTAAATTTCACCTCTTTTTCGCAATGTCCACCCTCTTTTAGTGAATGAGGCAGTGACAACTAAACAATTCCCATAGTAAGAAGTCATTCTCTTCTTGCCAGTTGCCTCCTGAAAGGAAGGTGGAGGAGCAGGTTGTTATCCAGGTCACCCTTTTGGTTAATAATTAACACAGAGGTAAAAAATTAGGCCTCTGTAAGTTAATGGTTCAAAGAATTACGTTTGACATTTTACTGGTCCTCTGATTGAAAAATGCTGAGCTAAACTGTTAAGGCAAGAAAGCAAAGAAAATTGACTGCCAGAAAAGTGTGAATAAGTAGGTAAGATAAATCGTCAAAGGTAAAGTAATTTCAGACTTTAGGAGGGTCCAACGGAATTTGAAGAAATGAAGAAAAATATATAATATTTAAAGTGCTGATGGTAAGTCTCTTTTAAACGTGGAGGTTATAGCAAACATTTGGAAAGTAACTGAAGGAGAGGTGTTCTGAAAAACAGTGTGCTGAGAAGAAAAGACATTGCTGAAACTGATAGTGCAGGAAATCCTTTTGAAGAGTTTGATTGAAATGAGACAATAAGAAGATTCCTGCAGAGTTCCTAATATCTTTAGTAGTAGAAAAGAAAAAATATTATTCACACTAATCTAAAAAATTTATGAAAAAGAGTAAATTTCATCAGACTTTAATAAAACTGTCTTCACTCTTCCAAAGAATGTACAAGTTGACAAATGTGAAAAGTATTTCACTGTAATTATAACATCATATATTTCAAAATTACCAAGAAAGATA
>JARYHS010008074.1:193994799-194021337 GCA_031002005.1 Vandiemenella viatica | reverse complement strand
TTAAAAATCGTACCACATGTAATAAGAGACGAAAGTGAATTTTGTCATTTAGGAAATAAAATTACAACTGTTGGTCAATGTGAAAATGTTAAAAAAGTTCTGCACCAGCGAAAATATGCATGATGTGCTCAGGTTTCATACAGTGTCTGCATGATGGGTGCAGCAGCAGCTGACTCTAAAATTGAAGTAGCGGCATGTTGATGCGTGAGAAGAACCTCTGCAGTGCCTTCAATGCGATGGTGATGCCTTCCTTGCATGAATCGCCACCGGAGATAAAACCTGGGTCTATTACCATCAGCCTGAAATGAAGAGAGCGAGCAAAGAATCGCGCCATTTGACATCACCAAAACCAAAGAAGTTTCGAACTCAGCCATCTGCAGGGAAAGTTCTGTTGACCCCTTTTGGGATGGAAAAGATGTCCTCTTGGAGCATTATACACTGCGAGGTACCACTGTTACCAGTAACACGTACACAGACCTCCCCAAAAATCATCTTCAGCCTGCCATTAGAACAAAACTCCATGGATTGTTATTGATAGATGTTCTTCTGCAACATGACAATGCACAGACCCATTCGGCTTGTGCAACGGTTGTGGCAATCACAGACATGAATGTTTTCCTCACCCATCATACTAGCCTGACCTAGCTCCAAGTGATGTTTGGACCCCTGATAGAACAACTTTCTGGGATGAAATTTCAATCCGTGATGAGGTGTGCCAGGCAGCGCAAGAGTGGTTGTGTCATCTCCAAAAAGAAATTATTTTATATGGGAATTCAGGCTGTTTGGAAGCGTTCCTGACATGCATTGAGTGTGGAAGAGACTATATCGAAAAATGATACAGTGACTTGTATGTGTGCAAAATACATAAATTTAAAAAATTATTAAGGTTTTCATTTGACTCTCTCTCATACGATATAATAAGACATAAAGAGAAAAATCAGCGAGTGTGATAGCTAGAAGAGTAATGAAAATAATGTTAGGTAGAAATGGAAGGTGACCTTTAGACTATTGTTGATACAATTTGTTATTTCCATATGAAAATAATATTAAACAGCTAGTGCTGTACCTTTCTTCATAAAAGTTTTATGACGTGTTTCCATGGATGATATTTTATTTATAGATGAGTTTCAATAAACTTCTGCCCAGTCAAAGGACACCAACAGTAGAGGTGGAAAAATTGAATTTGGTTTTGGTATCAGAACAGCACATTCTTTTATTTAAACTAAGATCTAAGCAGAATTTGTTTTATAAGTAATTGTAGGATTTGATGGGATGAAAAGCTGATATAAATAGAGAATTAGAAGTGAGAGTAATCATATTTTCCCATACTTATTTAAGAAATTTACTTTGTATGTTTCCACTATCCTGTGATTTTTAGTTGGTATCAGTCTCTTATATAATGAGGGTGGTGTCTTTAAGCATGATAACTCCCCTCAACCTAAACAGACTGAATGTTGATGTCAGTGAACTCTGTCATCATGCACCCCACCATCATTGGTAGATTTTCAGCATAGCTGGGCAGAAAACCATTAATTAACAAAGTTAACAAAATTGTAAAAATTTAACTTTTAAGTTAACCTAAAAAATTGTTAACGGTCTTCCTAACTTCCGTTAAATTGAACTACCATTAACTCTAGTGCATTACATTGGTAGTTGATGTATTTGGTTTGTTTGAATTGCACTCCACGCCATGCTCTATTGTTTGACGAGTCGGATGGCGAACAAATTAGGTAATATCAAGTGCAGGTATGATGCATATAAAACTATTATGCTAAGTACGGCTTGATTTGAGCAGAAAGCTAGAGTTTTGGAGCATTTTTATTTTACGTCTGCAAATCAGAGCTCACTATTCGTTTCTAATTCGAGGGGTGACTGATTTTGATATTTTTGTAATCTAACTTTTTTTCTGCCAGGAAAATGTCACTTTTTAGTTGTTATAGTTTGGTGTTTGTTAGTGAAATAAATTAAACTGACATTCGTTACATGATTACGTCATGAAAACTGAACTCTTGAATCCGTCAGTGAAAGCAGTAATGCTAACAATAGCAACAAGAATATTAAAAATCCTTGGCCCCATTTATGTGATTATGTTGTGTTTAAATCACGATTGGGGGAACAATTGATGTATAAGAATGCAAACTGTGTTTGCCTAAACTTTCTACATCAGGGCTCACATGTGTAACCTAAATAATCTTAAACAAAATATGAAGAGGATGCATATATCCAAATATGAGCAGTTTGAAGAAAAAGTAAATGCATGGCCAACTTGTGGAAAAATAAAATAATTCAAAGCCTTCTTCAAATGAGGTGGCTTCTTCTGATATAGATAGCAGCAGAATTGATTTGCTTTCACTCCATCCGCTAATAAAAGTTTACGTCAGTAAAACTTTTCGCATTGTAGCTACTGACACCGTCATATTCCAAGCTGGTGTTGACTGATGAATCGTAAACCTTTTCATTGCCAACATGATTCCACTACATGTTGAAGGATCCGATACGTTTGAGAAACTGGTAAAATGTTGAAGTAAAAACTCAATTTCCAGAAGGACATTTAGTAGACGTATTATTGATTCTCATCATGGTACATAGCACCTTGGTACTGCTTGCATTAATACCTATTGAAAATTATAAAAATCAGCTCCACTTATGGATGGTTAACTTTTAACAGTTAACTTTAACTTGCGTTAAATTTGCAAAAATGTAACGTTTTAATGATTATCGAAGTTAAATTTTTAAGTAGTGGATTAATGATTAACAAAGTTAACTTTTTGGTTAACTGTGCCCACCTATGATTATCAGCAGCCAGAGCTGTTACAACAAACTTAAACTTATGGGGAAATGAATTACCATGATATTCTCATTAAGTTTATTTTTTGTATCATTTCATTTTAAATTAAATACATCCATTTAATTAAAAATCTGTGGTAGAACTCTACAGCCGAAAAACCTGTAATATAGTTGTGCTTTTTGATTGAATGAATTGTTGACATTTTTTGGTCATTACTGACATGCTATTCGGTTATCTTTAGGTGTCTATTTATTTAGATTGGACATCAAACTTGAGGTTAATTCTATTAAAGTTAAAAAAAAAAAACTTTGATTTTTTTTTAATTACACTGAATTCAGTTCGAAAATTTAAGATTATACTAGGCTTACACCTATTCTGCTCATATAACCATTTCTGATATTCAACATTAGTGGAAATTTCTGCTCCTTTATAAATGGCTTTTGTGTCACTTTTAAACATTTTTCATTTCCTATGACATGGTTTTTAAGGGATTGTGTTCCTTTTGCTTCTAGTGTATACTAGTGTATCAGTATCATCCTGAGGAAGCATTTCAAAAATTTGTATAACAATATGCAATGCTGTGAGTTGATATTAAAATGGAAAGCAGAGCTTAAGCAAATTTATCATTACCAAAGTTAAAGAGAGGAACATACGGCAACAGGAAACGTTGTAATAGCCAGATGTACATTGGGGTTCTACAACATTCGTACATTAACCTTATCATGATGCCTGGTATGTGATATTTCTGATACCTTCCTTGACCAATCTGTCTACTATTATTAATGCAACAGATAATGGTGGAAAGGTTATGTATCCACAGAAAAAAAGTCACTACTTGGTAATCATTCTCTTATATCCTTTGAAAGTTAAGATCACACATTAGAAATATCATTGAAGGCTGAATTGGATATTTGAGATCACCTATGAAGATGGTAGGTTATTCTTCAGGTCACAACACTGGATAAAAACATTCACTCCTGCAGACATAACTTAGATTTTCAATCCCAAAATGTATAGTGAGCTTGATGAAATTTTTAAACACTGCTATTGAAGACTTCTTAACACATATTAGGAAATGTTCCTATCATTAAATTTAGTTTTACATTTCTTTTCCTATTGAAACAAATGTTATAGTCCATAAAGCTTTTCTGAGACAAGACGATAAACTTTTTAAATGTTACTTTCTTGAAAACTCACTTTGACAGCGTGACATGTGTACTACAATGGTTAGATTGAGACTGTTGGCCATAAGGAAGAGCGTGCATCCTATTTATAGTCTTGGATAACCTTGAACTGGATTAATCTGGAATATCGGTGAAACCCTGAGGGGAAATACTATTCTGTTACGAAAATCCTATTTCCTCATGGTTCATTATTTTTTGAAACTTTTATGTTTTAATCCAATGTATTTAGATTCCTTTAAGTTATACAAATTTTTTTGTAACCATTCTTGTTTATTAGTTATTAATTTCTAAAAGTCACATGTGGCGAGTTTCAGTACTAAAATTCTGTTTTTCCACTTTTAAATCTCAAGTTAGTGTTAAACTGTTACATAATTATTAAATGAATTTTTCTGTCTCATTTAATTCTACTTTTATCTTCCTAGCTGTTTTATTTACAAAATTCAAATTTTTTACTTTCCTAAAAAAAACATATATATTATCAGTTAAAATGGATGTCTTAATGTCGACAATATGCTGCCATAGTAAAAAATATTGTTATATCTTTTCATTAATTGATGATTTTAGATTTAGAGAGTTTGAGATAATTGCTCTGACTGGTCTTGCATACAAAAACAGTTGCATTGGCATTATTTTTATCATTTAAAATACTCTGATATTTTGGTTTAATCCAGTGTATAATACAATATAATGTTTGAGATTGTAACTGCTCTGAATTTCTTTTTAGTTTCAGATATAATCACTACAGATATATTTTGTGTTTTTATTTACTTTTCTCATTTGCTTTTTTTCTTAACCTTCACCCCCTTGAATTTGCTTGCTCTTCATCTGATCCATCCATTTCTTTGTTGCAGGGGAATCTGAGTCAAAGAGATTAGTTTCCTCCTGAAACAGATGGTCTCACAGCCTTCTGGGTTTATACCTTACCCAGAATGTCACAATTTTTAAGTCCCAGAACGAGCCTTTCATCTTTTCCTAACTCCTACACTCTAAGCATAGAACACTGTCCAGCACCTGTGTGGCTTCTGCCTTTTTCAAAATGAATGTAGGATCTGCTGGTAGCTCTACTGACTTGATGACAGACACATTTTCTGTACTTTTTGGTATTCTGTTTCATCTGGCATGAGCCATGAACCTTGAGACTATGTTACCTTTTAGAAGAAGATTTAAAAGCAGAAATGTGCTTGGAAAACTAGTTGACAGTAAGGATAGTTGCCAGCACAGTAGCTCCAGAATTGTAACTTCAAAGTATTTGCATTATTCCCAGTTGATGTTCTGGTGGGTGTTCCTTCTTTTGATTTTGTTCTCTTCCCTCTCAGAATTTTGTTCTTGTCTCTCTCCCAATTTCTGCATTCCTATGATTTATTTATCTGTCTATTTTAAACCAGCCCTTTTATTCTCACTCAAATGGCAATCCATGTGCTAACACTAGAAGTTTTATTACAATCATACAGTGGAGAACCTGTCTAATTCCTTAGCTTACGAAAAATAAATTCTCTGCTGTGGTGCAGGAAGAAATGTCATAATATGAAATTAATATGGAAATGAAAGATAAAGTGTATCCATCACATAAAAAAGTTGAAGGAAGGAGGGATGCAGTGACGAAAAGTGCTACTTAGAGGGGAATAATATTTCTGGCTGTGTTGTTACTCAGAAAATAGAAGATGAAACATTCAGCTAAGTTCAATCAAGTGCCACAGCCAATTCAGCCAGATGGCTGGTATTTTTTTATCATTAAATTTTGAATGGAAGAGCATGGGTTAAAAAATAAAATATATATACACTGTTGTTGGAAATGATTAATTTCTACAACCATTAGTCTACCATATACCTGCCCATCCTATGTCAGAGGTACTCCACTCTTCCTAGAACGTTTTTTGACAATCCCCACACCCTCACCTGTAGATACCTCCTGGCTACCATTGATGTCACCTGTTTTTGCACTTAACAACCCATATTGTCAGGGCCTCAGTGCCCTGAAAACTTCCTAGACATGTTTCCTCCACGCACTCTGCAACACTAATATCTTTATATCATTGGCTTACTTTATTCTATCCATAAACTTCTTCTCCTACCAGTCCCGAATCTACCATCAGATATGAGGCACTGCTGTGGGAATATATGTTGCATCCTGTTCCTGGGTAGATTGGAAGAAGACTTTTTTCAAATATTACTATACAACCAATTGTGTGGTTCAAATATTGAATGACCTTTTTATGAGGCTAAGGTCATTAGAGGCGGGATGGGACTGGGGACAAGGAACGGGAAGGAATTTGGCCATGGCCTTCTTGAAGGAAGCATCCCGGCATTCGCCTGGAGTGATTTGGGGAAACCATGGAAAACTCGAATCTGGATGCCCGGATGTGGATTCGAACTGCCATCCTCCCAAATGCGAGGCTGGAAAGTTAAATTTTCACCCACCATGCTCAGTATCTTGATCAAAGCTGAAAAATACTCCCTAAAAAACATCTGCTCTTGAAAGTTCACATGATCTTTCTCTCATATCTACATCAACTTCTTTGACACAGACATATTCCTATTTAGCAGGTACTTACACACATCTGTCCACATTAAAATCACAGACCTAAAACATCTACACTTTAATAGTTGCCACCAGCAGCGTACAAAATACTCCCTCTCATACAGCCTAGCCATCTGAGACAGACTCTGATCAAGAAACCCCTCATCCAATTCTACAACAACTTCATACTGTGTAATTATTACATTGAAATGGTTTATAAGCAGATATCCTAGGCCATAATCCAACCAGCATGTCAAAATACCTTCCATGCACAACCAGAAACCAACCATAATCCTGTCTTTTTCACAGAATCCATGAACCAAAACCATTGCCATAGCTATGGCTTTCTCAGCTCTTTCTAAGAAATGGATCAGTTTCCCTTAACTATTTTCCCCACATTATCTTGAATCATCTCCAGCAGACCACCCAACCTGAATAATATAATTATCCACCAAAACTAGTCATGTGTGATAGTCTCCTTGTTAGAGTCATAAGCAATCATTCGCATGGCTCAGATGACTGCTGATGTCCATGCAAACCAAGCCATGTGCTTCATCTTCTACAATCATTAGTAAGGAATATGCCTAAAAGATTGTGTTTTTGTAGTGTTTCCTTCACTATAGCCAAGCTTCCCCTAACTTTAGATAAGTGCAGGGTCTGTTTTATCTTTTCTCTCCAAACTACTAAATATTCATAATTTAACTTTATATTGTTCATTATTTGGGATGTATGAACTGTGTTTAAATCATATAATGAAACAATTTAGCATTTGCAGCTCAAACTTCCTAAAAACTTTGGAGAAACTGTTTTTATTTCACACTTTGATGCAATAATTTAGAATATTCCTTCCACCACCCCCAAAAATCTAGTAAAATTGATCTGTAAATAAATAATAACTGATATCAAGATAGAAAAGGAAACCACCATTTACAAAAGCTGACAGCTGGACAGTAATGACATACAAGAGTGATTAAGAGACACTTAACATTCAAATTTTTGCATTAAAATCCTTCATCAGCAGAACAACATAGTGTGCAAAGGATAGGGATTGAGTATAAAGTTTGAGATCTACAAGATTTTATGCAAATGTGTGTTATAGAAAGTACGTCAAATAATTATTCAAAAGCATACTAAACATTTTGTAACAAATATAATTATTCCTTAAAATATTTTGAAAACATACAATATGATTGAATTACCAGACACAGATACATTTTATAATGAAATGAAATCATTTACGTTTATCTAAAACAGTTAAGGCTTGAAGAATACATGCTTTTAGTAATCTGAAAATACATTACAAATGTGAGTTAAAATAAATAAGAATAGCGAAAGTAAACTCAACACATACCACAAATGAAGGCAGGAGGGCAGCAGAAAAAACAAAGAAGACAAACATATATCACAATACTTCGGTCATAAACCATAATCGTTTGAATAGAGAAGACATATGGAGAGGGAAGCACATAAATACACACTATCTATTACCATTTGAATGGAGAACCACAGGAAAGATGTGAGAGTTTCTGGGGTGGAGGTGATGGGGAAGAACACTGGATCTGTGAATATGGAGAAATATTATTGGAAGTGAGGAAATTTAGTGAAAGTAATGAAAAAATATAAAAAAGTAAAATAAAAATTAATAATATATGGAAAATAAAATGATTGTATGATTAATATAAAATTTACATTTACGAGGAGGTTCCCAAAAAAACTGGAATTATTTTTTAAAGCTATATATTTCCAAATTTTTTACAAAACAACCTTTTCCCCTTCAATTACAATGAATACATTTGTCCCACAGGTGCTACCACTGTTCGAAACATTTTCTGTGAAAAATTCACCACCGAGTCAGGTCAGGCGAGTAAGATGGGGCAGTGGAACCAAGCCATTTTTAGCAAAAAAAAAAACAAAAAACTATCTAACAGAGACAGCTGTGTGTGCAGGTGCATTGTCGTGGTGGAAGAACCAGTCTCCTGTCTGCCACAAATCAGGTCTTTTTTGACAAACACTGTTGTGTAATCTTCTTAAAACTTTCAAATTAAAGGTTTGATTGATGATCTGATGTGGAGGAATAATCTCTGAATGAACTACGCCTGTGACATCAAAAAAGCAAATGAGCACTGTTTTGATGTTTGATTTGACTTGACGATATTTTTTTGGTCATGGTGACAGTGATGTCTTCCATTAGCTTGACTGTTGCTTTGTTTCTGGGTCATAACCATAGCACTATGACTCATCACCAGTAATGACCTTTGACAGAAAACTGGATCAAATTTAATCTGTTGCTTCCAAACATAACATGTTTCAACTCGATTTTCTTTTTGATTGTCAGTCATAGCCCGAGGAACAAACTTGGCAGCAACACTTTTCATTCCAAAATCTTCAGTTAAAATTTGCCGAATCAAGCTCCAAGATAACCCACTAATCTCTGACAGTTGATCAATTGTCTCTCGACCATAATTTCTTAGCTCAGTTCCTTATTTCTGTTATACATTTCCCCACACCTTCTCTAATGCAGATCTTTGAAACTTTTCCTTAGCACATCCACAGTCAGTCCTGCCTGATTGAGTTCATGATTAAAGAAAATTCTGAGATAATGATATCTTGTGCCACCAATCACAGATATCATCACTTGTAACTTAAGCACGTAATGAGACAACTCTTTTTCACCATTATTTTGATTCAGTTTGACTATTATTACAAGATATCCTGTTTAGTTTCCTCTTTGTCTGCTCATGGTACTTCCTCTTTGTAATCTATAATAATATTATAAATGTGAAAATAGCTCTGTCTCTCTGTCTGTTTGTTACGTTTCTTGGGCTAAACAGCTAATCTGATCCTGATGAAATTTCACAAGGAGATGCGATTTGTCATTAGTATGGACATAGCGTATTTTTTCTGTATGAATAGTACACATTGTCATGTAATTTCGATAAATTACTGAAATGAACATAGACTGATGCTTAGGATATGTAAAACTATAGCGTCTTACAGTATCGTGGATTGGTGTCTCAGTGGTTAACGCACTTACTTACTAATGTTTTGACCATAGTTTCCGGTTCAAATCATGATGGCGGCAAATATATTTAAGAATTTTTTTTGATCGTTTGAGTCATGCCTGGACAGCCAGTTTTCAGATTCCATATTAAACTGCAGATATCACAAATCTAGGGATGAAATGCTTAGCAAATCGTAAGCGGTCTAACAATGCTGTAGGTGTACACTTTTTTACCCTGTATTGATTACTCTGCTCGGTTGCTAAAGCTGTGCTTCTTGCATAGTCTGTTGGTGTATGATTTGTTAGTAAATTTTGTTTAAAGACAAAACATATTTTGGTATAGATGTTGATTTGCTCTGTACTGTACCATTACTTTTTGTCTGCGTAAATGTTCTGGCACTAGTTTATTTTGTGTTCTTTTTTGACATGCCTTGGGTGTGTAAACCTGGCCTAAGTAGCAGCTCTAGCAGAGCCCCAACAGCTGAAGGTATTAGAAAATCCAAGAATCGGATGATTGTGCTGTAATCAAGCTTACCTTAGTTAAGCTAAGTGGATATATTGAACATTTGGATAGGAGAAAAACCACCGCTTTCCTTATATGAAGATTCCTGCGGCGTCGATACACAAAAAAAACTATACACACATAGAGTAATAATTTTCGAGCCTATGGCCCGTCTTCAGTAGTAGTGAGGTGGCTGCATCTTGGAGGCTGGCAGTCAACTGAGAGAGCCCACAAGGCCAGTAGCTCATGGTGGGGGTGGAAAAAAAAACAACATGGCTGGGAGTGAGGGTGGGGGTAAAAGGCATAAGTTAGAAAATACTAATAAATGGACAATAAACAACCAAGCATAGTGGGTAAGCGGTTAACGCTTTGGCCTCGCATTTGGGAGGACGCCAGTTCGAATCCCCGTCCGGGCATCCAGATATGGGTTTTCCATGGTTTCCCCAAATCACGTCAGGCAAATGCCAGGATGGTACCTTCAAAAAGGCCATGGCCGAATTCCTTCCCATTCCTTGCCCCAGTCCCTTCCCGCCTCTTAATGACCTTGCTGTAGACGAGGCGTAGAGCCCAAACAAACAAAAAAAAGACAATAAACCTGTCCTTAGGGACCTGTCACTGAAAGGCAGTAGGTGACAACTGATGGTCTTAAATTGCCTATAAAGTAATGGATGTATGTGCACAAAACTGAAGAATATGTGAAATCACAATCAAAAATATTTTTTAAAAAATTGGAACCTTAAAGTTAAGCAAAATTCAAAGTTACAAACTACAAAAAGATAGGCTTTGGTGAGTGATGGTTCTGTGGGAAAAGGTAGGAGGTGAGGGAGATGAGTGGGCGGAAAATTGGTGTTATCTTAAATTTAATCCTGGTGGTTGTCTGGTGCCCAGTTGGTACTGATATGCCAGTTCCCACCTTCTGAGTTCCGAAATGCTGCTTTTGCTCAGCCAACTGAGTGAGCCCGCAAGGCCGGTAGCTCATTGTGGGGGTGGAAAAAAACAACAGCATGGTGGGGAGTGAGGGTGGGGTAAGAAGGTATACACTAGAAAATACCAATAAATGGATATTAAACCTGTCCATAGGGACCCGTTGTAGAAGCGCAGTAGGTGACAGCTGATGGCCTTAAATCTATATATATAAAGATGAATATATATATGTTTGTTAGTTTGTTTGTTCTTCAAACAAATCCACAGTTTTCTTCCAATCTCGGTGAAACTATGCACACTTATCCTTTGAAACAAGGAGAAAGTGTCTACATTTGGTTGAAAAATTATCTGTTTAAATAATACGTGTTGTCTTATAATTTCAAAAAATTACTGAATGGCGATAGACAGATGCATTGGATATGGAGGTCAGTGTACTGTTTTTCCGTATAGTGGTCAGTTAGCTCAGTGGTTAAAGTGCTTACTTACTAATGTTTGGTTCGTGGCCTTCGGTTCAAATCACTGTGGAGTCTAAGATTTTTAAAAATTGTTTTCGATCGTAAGAGTCACGCCTGGGCCGTCGGTTATTCGGATTGAATGTTAAATTGTAAATATCACAAAGTTAGGGGTGCAATGCGAGACAAATCGTAGGTAGTCTTGCAATGCCGTAGGTGTAAACTTTTTTACATTATATTGATCCCTCAGGGGTGATTCACAGTCAGTGTGAGTGTGATCTGCAGTAGTAATACTATAAATGCAGAAGTAAGTCTTTTGTTACGTATGCCTATACCAATATTGACGGAATTTGACAAGAAAATCTGTAGGAGGGCACAGGGCATTTGTTATCGGTATGATTATCAGTTTTAGTCACGAAATATTGAGAACTTATCGAATGGTGACAGAGAGACGGATGTGTGTGTTAGTCTGTAATGTTATGTTGCTTGCTCAAGCTATGCTTCTCACGCATTATGTTAGTGTATAATTTGTTAATAAATTTTGTTTAGAGGAAAAACATATTATTTAGTGTAGATGTCGATTTTCTCTGTCCTGTTACTTTGTGCGTGCTTAAATATTTCTGGCACCAGTTTATTTTGCCTTCTTGCCTTGTGGGCATAAACTGGCCTAAGTAGTAGCTCTAGCAGAGCACGAGCAACTAAAGTTATTAGAACTCAAGAATCGAATGCTCATACTGAAGAAAGAAGAAAAGACCAAGGTGAAATAAAGCTGCCCTTAGTTAACACCTCCATCTCCCTCCCCCTCATCTTTGTTTGTTTTTCTCTTTTTAAATATGTTGGATATTGATTCTCTTCAAGAGACAGGTTCGATGGTAGAATGAAATAGTGTGGGCTTTCTTGCCATATTATGCCGACTCTGTGTTGTTTCTAACCAATCCTTCATTACCAACAACTTTCTATATTCAATTCTGGTAAAGACATTCTTAATCTACGCTTATGAAGTCGCGGGTATCAGCTAGTTACCTATGAAGTAATGGATGTATATGCAATAAAATGAAGAATATGCGAAATCACAATCAAAAAAAATTTTTTTTTTAAATTGGAAATGTAAAGTTAAACAAAATTTGAAGTTACAAACTTCAAAAAGATAGGCTTTGGTGAATGATGGTTCTGTGGGAAAAGGTAGGAGTTGTGGGGGATGGGTGGGAGGAAAATTGATGTTATTTTAAATTTAGTCCTGGTGGTTGACTGGTGCCCAGTTGGTCCTGATAAGCCAGTTCCCACCTTCTGAGTTCCGAAATGCTGCTTATGTCCGAGAGGACTCTGATGGCGCAGACTGCAAAACATGTTTCAAGATTGTTGGTACCATGAGTGGTGGCATGATAAGATACGGGTTGGTCCTGGTTCTGGGTGAATCCTGATTGTCTGTGTTTACTCATTCTGATGGTCAGTGGATTTGTTGTCAGACCAATGTAGGAGGCTGGGTAATGGTTGCAGGTGAGTTGATATATAAGGTGGGAGGATACAGTCGTGGCAAGTCCTGTGATGGGGAAGCTTTCCCCAGTTACCAGGTTGGTAAAGATGGTGGAAGACAGGTGCATACTGTATAATTTGCAATGGGATCTGTTGCTAGAAAACTAACCTTGGGGCTGTCTTGTAGGCTGGGTGGCCCCGTGTTTATGGACCAAGAGTTGGTTGAGGTTTGGAGGTCTGCTGAAGCAGGGTCTGGATGGTCTAGAGAGAATTTTTGGAATTAGGTTTGTCATCCCAGGGCAGTCTCGAAGGAAATTGTAACCTTGTCACAGGACTGGGTTGACGGATTCTAAACCCAGGAAATAACGGGTGATCAAAATGGGGTTTATGGTTCATTTTAGAGGGTTGTGGGCTGCTGATAGGTTGACTAGATTGTGATATGGCCCGTGAAACTTTTTTGTGAACTAAGTCTGGTGGGTAATTGTGGGTAATCAAGGCTTGTGAGATATTGCTAACCATGGGTGCCCATATGATAGTTTGTAGGGGGGGGGGGCCAAGACCTGATCGATTGGGGTATTTTTAATATCATACCTATACTGAATTTTTTTTCCTGATTCCCCTCCCTCCCTCCCCCCCCCCCCCACCCAAAAAATGAAATAAAATTATCGCTTACTAAATTTTCGCTGTTCATGCGGTCAAACTTCAGCATATGCCATGATGCTTTACTTTTTAACTATTGACACACTGCAGAGAGTATCTACATATACTACTGAATGCTTCAACAAAATTACATCACTCCGCAACACATAGTGCAAGAATTAGGACTTGATAGATACATATTCGCTTCAAAAACTACCTTCTGTTTACATTGGAATGCAGTAAACACAACTTCATGTCTGACGTTTTAATTTATCACTTTTTTGCTACTAAAAGATACTATTCATAACTTATAAATAAGAAAAGAAAGGGAAATTAACCCACCACATACCAAAGTGGACGGATGCGATGAGAGAACACTAATGCTGACAAACAAACAACACAATATTTCGGCATATGCCTTGCTCACAAATAGAAAAAACGGGCCATTAGGCTCGGAACGTGTGTGCACACCGAACGTTACCTAATGACTAACCGTGTTGTGGTGAGGGGGGGGGGGGGGGGTGACGGATAAGGAGTAAACTATCGATATCCAATGTCTGAGATAATATATTTAATATTTTGGCAGGCGATGGTAAGAGAAAATGTAGTAATGGTACGGTATAAACATAGAAAAAAAAAAAAAAAAAAAAAAAAAAAAAAAAAAAAAAAAAAAAAAGGTAGTGATGGGTTAATTGGAATTTAACGGTGGTTAAGTCCAGGTGGGTGTCTTGTATCCAGGATATTCTGGTACGCTAGTTCCCATCTCCGGAGTTCTGCTGCAGTGGTGCTGTCAGGGAAAACTCTGACTGCTCTCACAGTGAAACAGTTGTTGAGGTTGTTGGAATCATGGCTATTGGCATGTTCTGGTACTGGAAGGTACAGGTTACGAGTATGGACTGTTTGTCTGTGGCCATTCATTCTAACAGAGAGTTGCTGAGTGGTGAGGCCTATGTAAGAACTGGTGCAAAAGCGGCAAGTTAGTTGGTATATCAGATGAGTGGTTGAACAGGTGGCATGTCCAATAATGGGGAAAGTTTCTCCTGTGGTGGGGTTGGAATATGTAGTGGTGGGTGGAAGCATGCTGCAGGTTTTACAGCGCGGTCTATTACAAGGATAAGATCCATATGGTGCTTTTGGAGAGTCTAACGGAGGGTATTTGTGGACTAAGATGTTCTTAAGGTTGGGTGGTCTGCTAAAACATACCCTCCGTTAGACTCTCCAAAAGCACCATATGGATCTTATCCTTGTAATAGACCGCGCTGTAAAACCTGCAGCATGCTTCCACCCACCACTACATATTCCAACCCACCACAGGAGAAACTTTCCCCATTATTGGACATGCCACCTGTTCAACCACTCATCTGATATACCAACTAACTTGCCGCTTTTGCACCAGTTCTTACATAGGCCTCACCACTCAGCAACTCTCTGTTAGAATGAATGGCCACAGACAAACAGTCCATACTCGTAACCTGTACCTTCCAGTACCAGAACATGCCAATAGCCATGATTCCAACAACCTCAACAACTGTTTCACTGTGAGAGCAGTCAGAGTTTTCCCTGACAGCACCACTGCAGCAGAACTCCGGAGATGGGAACTAGCGTACCAGAATATCCTGGATACAAGACACCCACCTGGACTTAACCACCGTTAAATTCCAATTAACCCATCACTACCTTTTTTTTTTTTTTTTTTTTTTTCCTATGTTTATACCGTACCATTACTACATTTTCTCTTACCATCGCCTGCCAAAATATTAAATATATTATCTCAGACATTGGATATCGATAGTTTACTCCTTATCCGTCACCCCCCCCCCCCCCCCCTCACCACAACACGGTTAGTCATTAGGTAACGTTCGGTGTGCACACACGTTCCGAGCCTAATGGCCCGTTTTTTCTATTTGTGAGCAAGGCATATGCCGAAATATTGTGTTGTTTGTTTGTCAGCATTAGTGTTCTCTCATCGCATCCGTCCACTTTGGTATGTGGTGGGTTAATTTCCCTTTCTTTTCTTATTATATCGCCTAGAAGCCGCTTCCATTTTCCTTAGTTGCATTATTCATAACTTATTTTACATATGGCATATGTCAATCTATACGTGCATGCACCTGCACAATTGTATCGCTGTACAGCAAATAGTTGAGGATAGATGATGTCATAAATAATGATATGCGCCAAAGACGTGCTTTGCCTAAAAATGGAGCGAAAACTACCCCTCAAATATTCATCCAGTGTTTTATTATGAGAGCACTTCCAACAAACATTATGCACAATTTCAATAATTTTTCAAACATTTTCTCACTTACATGTTTATCATCAAGAATAACGGAATTAGAGAGCGCAGCGCTACCCTATCTCTCTCCCTCTCCCTCTCTCTGGTAGGCAATTTAGATAGAGCCAATACGAGAAACCTAATTTAAAAACCATAACTGCGCCTCGTGTGAAGTATTGCTCAAAAGTGTTCCTTTATGCCAACCAGGGGCAAATTGAGAAGTTCCAGAACAGGAAAATGCGAACTATATTGCATTGTGATATATATATATATATATATATATATATATATATATATATACACCAACGCGGGATATGCGTAACGTTTTAAATTATTTAGCTATTGACGAGCAAATAAAGCGAAATATTTTAATATTTATTTTTAAAATGGTACGCGGAATAATAACACCAGAAATGTGCGATCGGGTGGAACACGTAGGAAATCGGACAGGGAGAGTTTCGCAACAGAGCAATCATATTGCTCTGCCGTTTAAACGCACCTTGTCCAAGACAAAAACAAAAATTGTAAAAATTTTACTAGTTCAGAAAGCTAAATAAAATGATTTCTTTCTCTCTTTTGTTTCTACTATTTTTGTTGAATGGGGAGACCACGTAGCCGACCTCGGCCGCGGCTTTATACTGGCCCATTGTAACAAAACAATAATATGTTAAGTACTATATTGAAACCATTTAATATTTAACAATATAAATGCAGAAGCAATTTAATACAGGATGCAAACTCAAAATACACACCTCAAAAGATTTTACAATAGTAGTGATATAAAAAGCAAACTGTGAAATAAATTATTATACATTGGTTGGTTTATGGATTTAACACTAATATTTATGTGAAAAAGCAAACTGTAAATTTCTTTTCTTTTTGCAGAACAAGTCAATCACTTTGTACTGGAAACCAGGATTTCCCGCTCTTTTCCTGTGAACACTAAGAAGGCACAAGCTGGACAGACGGTCCTCCCCAGTAGTACTTCTCAGCCATGTCTTCACTCTACGCAATGTGCTGAAAGAACGTTCTATGGTGCAAGTTGTGGGGGGTATGGTCTGGTAGAATACAAGCAATCTCCTTACAGCTGGGTAAAACATAGTTTCTGCAAGTATATCATTGAGCTTTGTTTTTCCCAAACACTCCATATTTGTCCAAACGTCATACCATAATCTGGCTTCTGCTTCCAAGTTGTCTATTTGGTAAAACATTTGCAAACTTTTTATATCTCTCACGAAATCATCTTTCCTCTCCTTTTTCATTAAATGTGGGTGAAGAATCCCACCTTTGAATGGTATGTCTTTGTCTTTTTCAAATCTTGTGATAAGTGACGTGATTATGGAATCCATATACGGATTGTAAATTGCCACTTTGAAATAGTCTTGGGGTGATGAGTAATGGACATTCACATTGCATCTGAGGGTCTGGCTTCCAGTCAATCTTGGGATTTTTACATCTATGTCAAGTTCCTTACAATCTTCTTTCACTGCCTCGAAAATGTTTCTGAATTCGTCATCACTTTCTCTCTGCTTTTGAAAATTGGCTATCAAGTCGGTGTTGACGAATCTGTAAACTGAGTGGAGATCCATATCAGTACTCTGGAGTTTGTTCACTATTGGTTCCAGATATGAAGAATACCTCGATATAATGTGTAGACAAACGATAAATGTAGTTGATGATGTTGCACAATCAAGTTGGCTGGCATGTGATCGAGTGTCTTGATTGTATTCACTTTTATATGCCAGGTTATCCTTTATTATCAAGAAGTTTTCTTTGAATATCCTGATTGATTTATATTTATGGGACCATCTAGTTTCACAAAACAGTTTAATGTTAGGTATTGTTTTCCTATGCAATAGACTTTCTCTACAGAACCAAATAACTTCTTTTATCGTTCCGATTGTGTTACAAATTTCCTGGACACTGTTAAGATCATTGACAACTAGGTTCAGTCTGTGCGATGCACAGTGAAAATAGACAGCTGAAGGATTCTTAAATAGATGAAGAAATTCCTTCAGCATCCAATGTAGTAAGCTCCATAAACCCTAAAAACTCTTCTTTTACTGTAAAGTTATCTTTCTTGTCTACAAATCATACTCCCACAGACAGCTGCTCTTTTCCACTAATGTCAGCCGTTTCATCGGCCAGTAATGAAAACGCTAATGATCTGTTTACTACATCAACAATCTCGTTTTGTATCACTGAGCCACATGTACTTATTAAATCGTTTTGCACTCTGTGTGATGTATATTTCGCTTTTCCACAATAGTTTTGCATATGATCCGACAACACTTTGTCCCCCGCACTTACTCTAAACAAAAGTAAATCCTGAAAGTTTCCTTCGCTTGAATTCTTTCCTCTGATGGATATGTCATGAGTGCCACAGAAAATTAAAGTAGCAAGAATTGATTTCAGTTTTTTTATGTTGGTATTTACAAGCTCCGTGATCCCACTATCTAACTGTTTGATCACGCATTTCTTTCTCATTTCTAAGGACTCACAAAAACTATTAGCCTTACTCGTAGGTTCTAGATGCCAACTGCTCTTTTCATGGCCTCGAGCATCTTCATGAAAATGTTTGTAATCTTGATGAGCCTTTATTATGAAAGCACCAAATGTTCCTCTTTTTAAAACAGGTTTGAAAAGACTACAAAACTTACAAATGCCCCCCTTCAACTTTGGCGAGTATACTAGCCATGAGTACTTTTGTAGCCAAGTTTTTTGAAAAGGCCGTTTGATACGAGTGGTATTTTTTAAGTAAGAACCGGTCGGCGATATCCTCTTAAATCACCCACGAACGAAATTGAGCACATGCGCACACTATTCTGGCATGCTATCGCCAAGTCAATGGAGTTTACACTTTGTGGTGAGCGATGGAAGTGATTAAGATGATCCAGAATCCCGCCGCATGTGAAATAAGGTCAGTCATCAGATTCTTGTCAGCAAGCAATGTGACACCGGCGGAAATTCATCGCCAGATCTGTCAAGTGTATGGCCCCAATGCAATGAATGAAGGTAAAATTCGAAAGTGGGTAAGATTATTCAAGGAAGGTTGGGAGAATATGCACAATGAACCGCTCTCGGGCCGGCCATCCATAATCAACGACGATCTTGTGCGTGTGGTAGACAACAAAATTCGTGAAAACAGACGTTTCACAATTTCCACGTTGTCCTTGCACTTTCCACAAGTTTCAAGATCCGTCCTCTACAACACTGTGTTGGAGAAATTGGATTACAGGAAGTTGTCCTCCCGATGGGTTCCAAAGATGCTTTCTGAGGAACTCAAAACAAAAAGGTGTGTTAGTGCATTGACGTTTCTGACCCGATATCAAGAAGAAGGTGATGGATGTTTGGACCACATCATCACAGGAGATGAGCCTTGGGTGTTCCATCTCTTTTTGCACCTTAAGAGGTTCTTTGGCAACAAGCGTTTCAACAATGATGATGAAGTGAAACTTGCGGTTCAGCAATGGTTTTCCGCTCAGGCAGCAGACTTCTGTGATGATGGTATACAAAAACTCATCTCACAGTATGACAAATGCTTGAACAATAATGGCAACTATGTGGAAAAGTAGCTGAAAGGTTGCAGAATGTCATGTTGCATAAATTACCAAAATATTTTTCGTTGTTAAAAGTTTATTGCCAACCGGTTCTTACTTAAAAAATACGCCTCATAGTTTTTTTTCTCATCAATGTCCTTTTTGAAATCATAAGTCATATTTACAGCACGTATATTTGTTATTAATTGATACTTGACTTCGTCTGACACTGAATCATTTATGTATTCACCTAAATCAAAGCTATGATTAACTGTTAATGAACTACTAACGAACTCTGGCTTGTTAACGGTGGAAACCAAAGCAGGCTGGTTGACGTCATCCAAGTCAGTAGCATCAGGAGTAATGATATCAGCAGACTCAGGGCTAATGGTGGAAGGACATTGTTGCAACATGAAGTCAGGAGTTGGTGTTGAGAATTTAGAAGTAGTTGTGGGACGCACTTTCGAAGGTATTGGATCTGGAACTTTTAATGAGTCATCGAGGTTCCTTTTCTGTGTAGCAGTAACACCTTTTCGTCCAAAGAAATTCCTGATATCCATCCCTGAAATAAATATTTCTGACTCGATTAGGTCAGAACGAGTGAGCCACTATTTTGCGAGATCGATGTGACAGTATACTCACCAAATATTGAGAGAAAAGATGAAGCCTGATACTGGCAATGAATAAACACGGTGGTATTGCCAGTTGAGGGTCGACAGAGGCAAGATCAAGGATGTGACGAAGTCTCTTCCGTTAATCAAGCCACAAATGACCAAAAGATGCAAGACATAGTCTTTGAGAGAGGGGGAATATACGAGTAAGATTATATAAGGCTTAGAATAGCTATACTTTTGGGTAATGTCGGCATATATTGTATATATACACTCGGCACCTCACGTCGACTGCGAGAGCGACACACAACCTATAATGTGCATCTCCTAGCATAGCGCGAAGGTATAATAATATTGCTTAGTTGGCGGTTGATTTGAACCAGCATTATACGACAGTTATGCTAAACTAGCAAGTGAATACTGTGTTATTATATATCAGATTGACTAAAAGAATAAATAAAAGATAGTCGCTTGCATAAAACAAAATAAATAAAACAGTTAATGTTGTAACCGTGAACACTATATATATTCCCCGAGAACTAGGCGGGGGGGGCCGCGCCCCCCCCCCTGCCCCCGGGCATGGGCGCCCCTGTTGCTAACATAATGTTGGAGGGCATGTTCGTCAGATCATATGTGTCTCCTATGAATGCCAAGGCTATAGGAGAGGTAGCGTTTGATGTGGCGAGGGTGGCAGCTATCGTAATGAATTTACTGTTGTAGGTTTGGTGGGTTTGATATGGACAGATAAGTTGATGTAGCTATTCGTGAGGAATAGGTCAATATCCAGGAAAGTGGTGTGTGTCTTTGAGTAAGTCCACGTGACTTTCAGAGTGCTGGTGGTATTGTGTTTATTGAGGAAACTGAGTATGTTGTCTTCCTCATGGGTCCAGATTATGAAAATGTCATCAATGAATCTGACCCACAAAATATATATGTATCATTATCGATTACTTGTTATTAAATTAATAAACATTTTAATACAGAATATTTAATAATATAATGATAGTAAAAATATACGAGGAAAACTTACTGAAGAATCGAATGCTCGAAACGTGCTTTCTGTATCCTTTTCAACACTTCAGTGAACGAGGTTATCAAGTAATGCTCGCATGTTCTATTTTTCGACTGATGGTGATGCCTATTGTAGTTGTTGCAACCAAACACCCTCAGAAAAAGCTGGCGGAGTAACAAACTTAAAAGTTTTAATAACAATATTGAAACAGTAGGTCTACATATTAAGATAAAATAAACGACAAAAATTGATTAAGATCTCCAAAGCACGCAATGGAGAAAGATTAAAAACACAATATTGATTATTAACACTTGCATGTCAACAGGAAGACAGCAACTAATACTTTTTTTATTATTATTATTTTGCATGTGGTGCGGGCTCATAGGCTACAGCCTATGTAGCCTATGCCTAAATGCGGCCCTGCTTCTGACTCAGTATAAAGGTCACTCCTGAATCCTCTCCTTCTGACTTTTTGATTCTTATCTCTTGATAATTTCTCCACCCATCAATATTTGTTTTCTTATTTTTTATATAAATCACCTGATTCATGCCAATGGCTCTTATGTTATATTCCACCATTTTCTTGTCATATGATTGGATAGAAGAATGGGCAGATGTAAATCAATTTACTATCATACATGATCCCAAACTGCCAGCATCTTTCAACAGTGGGAGATGGAGACGGGGCTACAACCCTGATCTAATATTCAGCAGTAATCACATCAGCCAACAATGTTTCTGTAGCCCAATACCAAACACGCAGCACAGGCCAATAATGTGTGAAGTGTTTGCGACAGTGAGACCCCAGAGAGTTCCTTTCTGCAGGAGGTATAACTTCAAGAGAGCTGACTGGTCCATGTTCACAGAAATATTGGATGCTGCTATGTCTACTACTGAACCAACACCATAATCATATGACACATTCACTGCAGCTGTGATAAAATGCTCTAGAAGATCCATTCCCCATGGTTGCCAATCATCATATATTCTGGGTCTCACCTCAGCTCTAGCTGCCCAGTTAATGGTTTATAAGTCACTTTTCCAAGATGATCCATTTGGCGAAAAGACAAAGAAGCTGGTAATCAACTTATCTCATCTCTAAGTGCAGCAAAAAGATACCTCTGGATCAAAATATTAGAAGAGCTGGACCTGAAAAGAGTCACAAGGCATGGAGACTTCTAAAACGCCTCAACAATGATGCATCGAAGATCACTGGGCATTCCAATATAAACGCAAACCAGATTGCACATCAGCTACTCATGAATGGAAACTCATAAAAGTGGGCCATCTAAAAAACAAAGAAAAATGCACACAAACAGCCAGGAAGAGATGAACAACCTAAAAGGTTATTCATGAGTGCAAAACAGGAAAATCGGCAGGCCTCGATGACATACAATCAGAAAAAATTAAGAACTTCGTATATAAAACCAAAGAATGGGTTCTACAGCTTTTTAACAAATGTATGAGCTCATATCAAATTCCGAACATGTGGTGGAGGACAAGAGTCATTGCATTGCTGAAACCTGGAAAAGAAGGAAGCAATCCTAAAGATTTTAGACCTATAGTGCTTTTGTGTCATCTCTACAAAATATTTGAACAATTAATTCTGAATCGTATCCAGCCTGTGGTTGATCCGAAACTTATTCCACAACAAGCTGGCTTTCGTCCTGGCAAAAGTTGTACTGGGGAACTGCTGAACCTAACACAGTTTATAGAGGATGGATTTGAGACCCGTAAAGCCACAGGTGTGGTCTTAGTGGAAATGTCAGTAGCATACGATACCATTAACCACAAACTATTACTTGACAAGGTCTACAATCTGACAAAGGCCACCGGATTAACCAAGCTCATCGCTACTCTTCTTCAGAATCATAGGTTTTTCATTGACTTTCAACGACAGTGCAGTCGATGGAGGGTATAAAAGAATGGTCTACCTCAAGGTAGTGTACTGGCCCCAATCCTTTTCAACATTTATACAAACGATCAACCATTACATCCAGCTACCAGGAGCTTCGTGTATGCTGATGACCTAGCTCTAGCCTCACAGAGCACAAAGCTTGAAGTTGTAGAAAGAAATTTGTCTGCTGCTCTTGAAGGCCTATCAAGCTATTATAGGGAAAACCACTTAAGACCTAACCTTTCAAAAACTGAAGTGTGTGCCTTTCATCTAAAAAATAAGAAAGCTCAGCGTAAGTTAAAAGTAATGTGGTCAGGTATCGAACTGCAGACATGTAACACCCCAAAATATCTGGGAGTGACGCTGGACAGAACCCTCACATATAAGAAGCACTGCATGAATTGCAAAATGAAGATCTCTACAAGAAACAACTTACTGCTCAAACTAGTTGGATCACAGTGGGGCAGTCAACCACAAACTTTACGCACATTGGCAATGGCCCTTTGTTACTCTGTTGCAGAATATGCATGCCCAGTTTGGTACTCATCATCTCATACCAAACAGGTGGATGTAGCCCTCAATAACACCTGTAGGCTAGTGACAGGTTGCTTAAAGCCTACACCAGTTGATAGGCTTTACCAGCTTTCGGGCATTGCACCACCCAGTATCCGCAGAGAAGTGGCTGCAAACAAGGAGAAGACCAAAGTAGAACGGGAAAATGCTCATCCACTGCATGGCCATACACCACCAGCCCAAGACTCAAATTCAGGAAAAGCTTTCTGAGAACATCACAGGAACTAATTGGGTCACCCAAAAAGGCAAGAGTACAGTTATGGAAAATGAAGGTTCCTAACATCTCAGGACCACTGACAGTTGCAGAGCGCTTGCCACCTGGTCATGCAGAGGACTGGAACGTCTGGCGGTCCTTAAATCAATTGCGAACAGGAGTAGGCAGGTCCAAGGAAAAACCTAGTCAATGGGGTTATACTGATGCTACAAATATTAAGTGCGAATGTGGTGAAGACCAAACTATGAATCATGTGCTCGAGTGCCCTATGTGCCCATCATCCTGCAAAAATGAAGACTTGTTTCAAGCAACACACAATGCAATTGAGGTTGCGAAGTACTGGGCTAAGTGTGTTTAAGGTTGTTGATTTGCACAGTGTATTTAACTGTGTATTTTGATGTTTGTGATACGAGAATAATAATTGGATAGATCAAGAGCCATATTATTAATTATCATGAAATATCATGCATATCACTCACTAAATGATATTTTCATAAATTTAAACTTAAAGCCTTAATGTTTTGGACCATACTGCTCCATGCACTGAAGTCTGAGTATTTAGTCATTCTTACCCTAAGAAACTTATTAAGCTTATTCATCCTCCCACAATAGTAAGCAGTCAATAGGCCATATCTGATCCTTTAAATCTCACCATAACTTTACTCCCAGTAATTCATTAATCGTCTGCAAATACCAGGGAACTGCAATATTTATTACTAATTGTATTATTCATTGTTACTTCTAGCTTCCCTTTGTGCTACCCTCCATAATCCCCAGGAAAACTTCATTGTCCTGCACTACTTTCTTTAATCAAACCCCAACTGCTGTTATTATATATCACTTTTACATCTCCACTAAGTTACTAAACCCTATAACTATGTCCATTGGAATTCATTACTAGTTATCTGGTATCTGCCTTTCTCATACTTAGCTTTCTTGTTACCAATACTCTCTATATTGTTTTGTCAACTTTACCAACTTCTTTGATATCAGTGGTTACTCTCTTACCTTTGTATCTTTATTGTAACAAGTTTGCAAACTGGTTTATGCAAAGTGTGCACGATGGCGAGCTGGATCCGCAATTGACATTTTCAACAATGAGGCGTATTTTTATGGACACATAAATAGTCAAAACAGTTGGTAACTGGAGTACAGAAAATCCACATCTTTCCACGAAACAACCATGATGCGATGTGAAAGTTGGAGTTTGGTGAGCAATTAGTGTGAGGCGAATTATTTGGACCAGTGTTTATTTACTGAAACAATTACATCTTCTCGCTATGTGGACAATATTTTAAATACCTTTTTTGAACAGCTGACAGAAGATGAAAAAAAATTATGGTCATCTTCAACAAGACAGTGCAACTCCCCACGTTCTGGCCTCGCATTCGGGAGGACGGCGGTTCGAATCCCCGTCCGGGCAATCCAGATTTGGGTTTTCCATGGTTTCCCCAAATCACTCCAGGCGAATGCCGGGATGCTTCCTTCAAAGAAAAAGGCCATGGCCGAATTCCTTCCCATTCCTTGCCCCATCCTTTCCCGTCTCTAAAGACCACGTTGTTAAAAAGGGACGTTAAACTGTTACACAAAAAAAAAAAAAAAAAAAGCAACTCCCCATACAGCTAAAAATACTATGCGTGCTTTAAAGTGTGCTTACAATGAGAATCAGATTATCAGTCCATGGATTATGGCCTCCGCATTCTCAAGACATGACACCTTGTGATTTATTTTGGTGGGTTACCTAAAAAGAGCGTGTTTATGATTCAAATCCATGTATGGAAGAGGAACTTAGGGAAAACATAAGAACTAAAACTAATAATATTTCTTCACAAACACTGCAGAGAGTTAGCAAAAACATCCTTAGAAGATGTCAAGCGTGTATTGAAGCCGATGGCCAACATTTCCAGCACATGCTATAAGGTAAGAAATCGACGCACACAAGAGGCGTTCCTGAGCACAAGCGCTGCCCCGTATGATTTGGCGGCAAGTGAGCTGGCGCTGTGCCGGGCGACTATTGCCGTGCATGCAGACATGTCATAAATGAAATGCCCTGTACTATTTCATTAGTACACAGGATGTGGTTAGAATATGTCACTAAAATGTTTCAAAATACAGAATGTCATTTAAAATTAAACAAGCCGTAACCAATTTAACTTATAGGTAGAAGATATTGTACTAACATTTAGATCTTGTACTGCAACTTCAAAGTTAGAGGTGTGGACACTTCATTTCTTCAATATAATTTAATTGTGATGGAGCGCACACACCTGTGGCAATTTCCCTAATTAACCATTTTCCTCCTTTCATGTACCCACCAATTTTTGCTCTCTACTATTTAAACTTTAAGTTGTTTCAATGTTTGTGGTAAATAATTTATCAATTCTCTTGGTAACTTATTCCAAACCCTGACCTTTCCCTACGAAAGAAATCTTCCCACACATAGTGCCTGAAATCGAGTGCTAGTTTGTGGTCATGGTCATCTTTTCACTTCTATGTATTACTTTTAATTTTTACACAGTATTTTTCCATGCCTGATCACCCCTTTTCTACAATCCCATGACTCTCTTCACCCTCTTCCTGTCTTCCAATGAATCCAATTCGAGCTCTTTTATCATAACGGTTACTTATGTGTTCTGAGGTAATTTCAGAGACAAATCTAGCAGCCTTTCATTGCTCCCCTCCAACTCCTGTATTTGATACTCAAAATGTTGATCCCATATGATCCCATACTACACCACAATATTCAAGCAATGGCCTGACCAAAGTTTTGTAACCCGATTCCTTTACTTCTTTGGTACAACCCCTCATCACTGTCTCCTACTAGTGGAGGATTCGAAACCTTTTCCTACTACCTGTCCAATGTGTCCTGCCCAGTTGAGCTTGTTGTCAAATTTTATGCCAAGATATTTACATTTCAAGTCTTCAACAAGCAATTC
>JARYHS010008074.1:193515393-193993799 GCA_031002005.1 Vandiemenella viatica | reverse complement strand
TGTTATATTCCACCATTTTCTTGTCATATGATTGGATAGAAGAATGGGCAGATGTAAATCAATTTACTATCATACATGATCCCAAACTGCCAGCATCTTTCAACAGTGGGAGATGGAGACGGGGCTACAACCCTGATCTAATATTCAGCAGTAATCACATCAGCCAACAATGTTTCTGTAGCCCAATACCAAACACGCAGCACAGGCCAATAATGTGTGAAGTGTTTGCGACAGTGAGACCCCAGAGAGTTCCTTTCTGCAGGAGGTATAACTTCAAGAGAGCTGACTGGTCCATGTTCACAGAAAATATTGGATGCTGCTATGTCTACTACTGAACCAACACCATAATCATATGACACATTCACTGCAGCTGTGATAAAATGCTCTAGAAGATCCATTCCCCATGGTTGCCAATCATCATATATTCTGGGTCTCACCTCAGCTCTAGCTGCCCAGTTAATGGTTTATAAGTCACTTTTCCAAGATGATCCATTTGGCGAAAAGACAAAGAAGCTGGTAATCAACTTATCTCATCTCTAAGTGCAGCAAAAAGATACCTCTGGATCAAAATATTAGAAGAGCTGGACCTGAAAAGAGTCACAAGGCATGGAGACTTCTAAAACGCCTCAACAATGATGCATCGAAGATCACTGGGCATTCCAATATAAACGCAAACCAGATTGCACATCAGCTACTCATGAATGGAAACTCATAAAAGTGGGCCATCTAAAAAACAAAGAAAAAATGCACACAAACAGCCAGGAAGAGATGAACAACCTAAAAGGTTATTCATGAGTGCAAAACAGGAAAATCGGCAGGCCTCGATGACATACAATCAGAAAAATTAAGAACTTCGTATATAAAACCAAAGAATGGGTTCTACAGCTTTTTAACAAATGTATGAGCTCATATCAAATTCCGAACATGTGGTGGAGGACAAGAGTCATTGCATTGCTGAAACCTGGAAAAGAAGGAAGCAATCCTAAAGATTTTAGACCTATAGTGCTTTTGTGTCATCTCTACAAAATATTTGAACAATTAATTCTGAATCGTATCCAGCCTGTGGTTGATCCGAAACTTATTCCACAACAAGCTGGCTTTCGTCCTGGCAAAAGTTGTACTGGGGAACTGCTGAACCTAACACAGTTTATAGAGGATGGATTTGAGACCCGTAAAGCCACAGGTGTGGTCTTAGTGGAAATGTCAGTAGCATACGATACCATTAACCACAAACTATTACTTGACAAGGTCTACAATCTGACAAAGGCCACCGGATTAACCAAGCTCATCGCTACTCTTCTTCAGAATCATAGGTTTTTCATTGACTTTCAACGACAGTGCAGTCGATGGAGGGTATAAAAGAATGGTCTACCTCAAGGTAGTGTACTGGCCCCAATCCTTTTCAACATTTATACAAACGATCAACCATTACATCCAGCTACCAGGAGCTTCGTGTATGCTGATGACCTAGCTCTAGCCTCACAGAGCACAAAGCTTGAAGTTGTAGAAAGAAATTTGTCTGCTGCTCTTGAAGGCCTATCAAGCTATTATAGGGAAAACCACTTAAGACCTAACCTTTCAAAAACTGAAGTG
Organism: Vandiemenella viatica; assembly: GCA_031002005.1. Classification (NCBI taxonomy): domain Eukaryota; kingdom Metazoa; phylum Arthropoda; class Insecta; order Orthoptera; family Morabidae; genus Vandiemenella; species Vandiemenella viatica. The sequence continues at coordinate 193,992,206 of JARYHS010008074.1, read as the reverse complement.
TGTGCCTTTCATCTAAAAAATAAGAAAGCTCAGCGTAAGTTAAAAGTAATGTGGTCAGGTATCGAACTGCAGACATGTAACACCCCAAAATATCTGGGAGTGACGCTGGACAGAACCCTCACATATAAGAAGCACTGCATGAATTGCAAAATGAAGATCTCTACAAGAAACAACTTACTGCTCAAACTAGTTGGATCACAGTGGGGCAGTCAACCACAAACTTTACGCACATTGGCAATGGCCCTTTGTTACTCTGTTGCAGAATATGCATGCCCAGTTTGGTACTCATCATCTCATACCAAACAGGTGGATGTAGCCCTCAATAACACCTGTAGGCTAGTGACAGGTTGCTTAAAGCCTACACCAGTTGATAGGCTTTACCAGCTTTCGGGCATTGCACCACCCAGTATCCGCAGAGAAGTGGCTGCAAACAAGGAGAAGACCAAAGTAGAACGGGAAAATGCTCATCCACTGCATGGCCATACACCACCAGCCCAAAGACTCAAATTCAGGAAAAGCTTTCTGAGAACATCACAGGAACTAATTGGGTCACCCAAAAAGGCAAGAGTACAGTTATGGAAAATGAAGGTTCCTAACATCTCAGGACCACTGACAGTTGCAGAGCGCTTGCCACCTGGTCATGCAGAGGACTGGAACGTCTGGCGGTCCTTAAATCAATTGCGAACAGGAGTAGGCAGGTCCAAGGAAAACCTAGTCAAATGGGGTTATACTGATGCTACAAATATTAAGTGCGAATGTGGTGAAGACCAAACTATGAATCATGTGCTCGAGTGCCCTATGTGCCCATCATCCTGCAAAAATGAAGACTTGTTTCAAGCAACACACAATGCAATTGAGGTTGCGAAGTACTGGGCTAAGTGTGTTTAAGGTTGTTGATTTGCACAGTGTATTTAACTGTGTATTTTGATGTTTGTGATACGAGAATAATAATTGGATAGATCAAGAGCCATATTATTAATTATCATGAAATATCATGCATATCACTCACTAAATGATATTTTCATAAATTTAAACTTAAAGCCTTAATGTTTTGGACCATACTGCTCCATGCACTGAAGTCTGAGTATTTAGTCATTCTTACCCTAAGAAACTTATTAAGCTTATTCATCCTCCCACAATAGTAAGCAGTCAATAGGCCATATCTGATCCTTTAAATCTCACCATAACTTTACTCCCAGTAATTCATTAATCGTCTGCAAATACCAGGGAACTGCAATATTTATTACTAATTGTATTATTCATTGTTACTTCTAGCTTCCCTTTGTGCTACCCTCCATAATCCCCAGGAAAACTTCATTGTCCTGCACTACTTTCTTTAATCAAACCCCAACTGCTGTTATTATATATCACTTTTACATCTCCACTAAGTTACTAAACCCTATAACTATGTCCATTGGAATTCATTACTAGTTATCTGGTATCTGCCTTTCTCATACTTAGCTTTCTTGTACCAAATACTCTCTATATTGTTTTGTCAACTTTACCAACTTCTTTGATATCAGTGGTTACTCTCTTACCTTTGTATCTTTATTTGTAACAAGTTTGCAAACTGGTTTATGCAAAGTGTGCACGATGGCGAGCTGGATCCGCAATTGACATTTTTCAACAATGAGGCGTATTTTTATGGACACATAAATAGTCAAAACAGTTGGTACTGGAGTACAGAAAATCCACATCTTTCCACGAACAACCATGATGCGATGTGAAAGTTGGAGTTTGGTGAGCAATTAGTGTGAGGCGAATTATTGGACCAGTGTTTTTTACTGAAACAATTACATCTTCTCGCTATGTGGACAATATTTTAAATACCTTTTTTGAACAGCTGACAGAAGATGAAAAAAATTATGGTCATCTTCAACAAGACAGTGCAACTCCCCACGTTCTGGCCTCGCATTCGGGAGGACGGCGGTTCGAATCCCCGTCCGGGCATCCAGATTTGGGTTTTCCATGGTTTCCCCAAATCACTCCAGGCGAATGCCGGGATGCTTCCTTCAAAAAAAAGGCCATGGCCGAATTCCTTCCCATTCCTTGCCCCCATCCTTTCCCGTCTCTAAAGACCACGTTGTTAAAAAGGGACGTTAAACTGTTACACAAAAAAAAAAAAAAAAAAAAGCAACTCCCCATACAGCTAAAAATACTATGCGTGCTTTAAAGTGTGCTTACAATGAGAATCAGATTATCAGTCATGGATTATGGCCTCCGCATTCTCAAGACATGACACCTTGTGATTTATTTTTGTGGGGTTACCTAAAAGAGCGTGTTTATGATTCAAATCCATGTATGGAAGAGGAACTTAGGGAAAACATAAGAACTAAAACTAATAATATTTCTTCACAAACACTGCAGAGAGTTAGCAAAAACATCCTTAGAAGATGTCAAGCGTGTATTGAAGCCGATGGCCAACATTTCCAGCACATGCTATAAGGTAAGAAATCGACGCACACAAGAGGCGTTCCTGAGCACAAGCGCTGCCCCGTATGATTTGGCGGCAAGTGAGCTGGCGCTGTGCCGGGCGACTATTGCCGTGCATGCAGACATGTCATAAATGAAATGCCCTGTACTATTTCATTAGTACACAGGATGTGTTTAGAATATGTCACTAAAATGTTTCAAAATACAGAATGTCATTTAAAATTAAACAAGCCGTAACCAATTTAACTTATAGGTAGAAGATATTGTACTAACATTTAGATCTTGTACTGCAACTTCAAAGTTAGAGGTGTGGACACTTTCATTTCTTCAATATAATTTAATTGTGATGGAGCGCACACACCTGTGGCAATTTCCCTAATTAACCATTTTTCCTCCTTTCATGTACCCACCAATTTTTGCTCTCTACAAATTTAAACTTTAAGTTGTTTCAATGTTTGTGGTAAATAATTTATCAATTCTCTTGGTAACTTATTCCAAACCCTGACCCTTTCCCTACGAAAGAAAATCTTCCGACACATAGTGCCTGAAATCGAGTGCTAGTTTGTGGTCATGGTCATCTTTTCACTTCTATGTATTACTTTTAATTTTTACACCAGTATTTTTCCATGCCTGATCACCCCTTCTACAATCCCATGACTCTCTTAACCCTCTTCCTGTCTTCCAATGAATCCAATTCGAGCTCTTTTATCATAACGGTTACTTATTGTGTTCTGAGGTAATTTCAGAGACAAATCTAGCAGCCTTTCATTGCTCCCCCTCCAACTCCTGTATTTGATACTCAAAATGTTGATCCCATATGATCCCATACTACACCACAATATTCAAGCAATGGCCTGACCAAAGTTTTGTAACCCGATTCCTTTACTTCTTTGGTACATCCCCTCATCACTGTCTCCTACTAGTGGAGGATTCTGAAACCTTTTCCTACTACCTGTCCAATGTGTCCTGCCCAGTTGAGCTTGTTGTCAAATTTTATGCCAAGATATTTACATTTCAAGTCTTCAACAAGCAATTCCTTCCCCACTGTAAAATCATAATTAACCTCCAGTTTTTGTGTATTTAATAAGCTGAATCTTCTTTGCATTTATCTTTATCACATGTTTATCAACCCAGCTAGATATCCTGACCAGATCACCCTGCAGCTGTTCATAGCCTTCAGCCATTTTGATCCTTTTATACAGCATTACGTCATCTGCAAACAACCTAACTTCTGATATTAAACCATAGCAATTATGATTCTACTCTTAGGGTAAAAATGTTAACGATGTGCACTTACTTAATCCAGGTCATGTGCTGCTTAAATGGTGACATTCTGTGGAATTGTAGTGGAAATATTCTTCTCTATAGAGTATATTATGTCTGTTGTGCAGCTCTTGAATTTACTGGCATTGTCCTAGGCATGAATGAAGTCCGAAAAATTAATTCCTTGTTATTTGTCTATTTACGAGGCTTGTCTCAAAAGTAAGTTACACTATTTTTTATATCCGCGCATTTGGCAGGAGACATCTGGGATTCGCAGGGAACTTTCGTCCGGGTGTGGTGGCAGCACTGTAAAATTCCTAAGAGGCCGCCATGACTCATTTGTCAGTTGCGATTAAGCCACTATGGAGCTACCACTTACTCCTACCGCCGATTGCGAAGTACGCAGTGTGATTTGTTTTTTAACGGCAAAAAATAAAAATGCAACTGAAATTCACCGTGAGTTGTGCAGTGTGTACGGTGAAAACGTTATGTCGAGGCCAATGGTTTCTCGTTGGCACCAATCATTTATTGAAGGCAGGACAACAACACACGACGAACAATGAATCGGCCGCCCATCCACTTCACGGGCCCCGAACATTGTCGAAGAAGTCCGAAGAGTCGTCGATGCCAATCGTCGCCTTACGCTCGACAACATTCACTCACAACTCCCGCCTAATGTTGAAATTAGCCGTGCATCGCTTCACAGAATCATTTCTGATGATCTGCATCTGTCCAAAGTGTGTGCAAGGTGGGTTCCACGGCTCCTTTCAGACCACCACAAAGATCAGAGAGTTGACGCTGCTCTTCAATTTCTGCAGTTTTTTGAGGATAAAGGAGATGGCCTATTCGGCCGAATTGCGACCGGGGATGAAACTTGGATCCATCACTGGATGCCTGAAACCAAAAGACAAAGCATGGTTTGGAAAGGGAAGGACGAGCAAACTCCAAAAAAGACGAAAGTTGTGGAATCAGCTGGGAAGGTTATGGCGACGGTCTTCTGGGATTCGAAGGGGGTATTGCTGATTGACTACCTGCCATGTGGGACAATGATAACAGTTGAACGCTATTGTGAGGTGTTAAAGAAACTCAGGAGGGCGATCCAGAACCGAAGGAGGGGAAAGTTGATGAAAACAGTGTTTTTGTTCCACGACAACGCTCGTCCACACTCTGCTTGTCAAACTCAAGACCTGCTTGAAGAGTTTCGATGGGATGTTTTCGGACACCCACCATACTCCCCTGATCTCGCTCCAAGCGACTATGATCTGTTTCCACAGCTGAAACAACACCTTGGGGGAAGACGCTTCACAAACGAAGAAACTCTCAAAGAAGAAGTTCAAACATGGCTAACCAGTTTGGCGGCAGAATGGTATGACGCTGGATTAAAAAAACTTTTACCACGATACCAAAAATGTATTGAAATTCAAGGAGATTATGTAGAAAAATAACTAATATATGTAGTTTCACAAATATAACCTTTTAATCAAATTCGGGGCGTTTTTTTTTTTTTTTTTTTTTTAAAAGTGTAACTTACTTTTGAGACGACCCTTGTAATAAAGCACACAATTAGTTTTTATTTGCATTACAATCATCCTGGGACAACTAACCAGGTTTGCAGTGTTAGAAGTTTACACACTCAGAAAAGTGTCTTGATTTCTGAACACTTCAGTGTTTTGTATCAATGGTCTTTCAAATGTTATTGTTAATCTCTTTTACTTCTGTGATATAAGTATATACTCATTTCCTAGCTCTTTGATAGCACTTTACAATTAAAATAAAATAGGGAAGGTAGATCAGGTTGATGGTGGAATGCTAAGATGTCTCTAAATCATATAACAATGGAATAGTAGTGAGCAACCACTGGGATAAATTTGAGAAAGTAAGATTAGGCATACCATAGGTGGGGTACAGTGGCAATTATTGTTCATTATTCTAATGAAAGATTCTATTGGTGATTGACAGTCTAAAGTTAGATTGTTTGTAGATAATAGGATAGGTCAGCATGGAGTGAAGATTAACTCCAAAAAGGGTCAGTGCATTAGGTAAGGGCATTTTTTGTTGTTACTTTTATCAATCTCTTGACTGGTTTGATGCATTCCTCCATCCCTACCAGGGGCGGATCCAGGATTTTGGTTTGGGGGAGGGGGGCTTGAGTGGACTTTGGTTTGAGGGGGGGGGGGGTTGACTTGAGTGAATTTTGGTTCAGAGGGGCTTGCCTTCAGTGGATTTTGGTTTGGGGGGGGGGAGGCTTGAGTCGGCCATGGCGTAAGTCTTTATAGCCTCCTCGGGCCTCGAATCCATAGAGCTAAAAAAAAAAGGTCTCAAAATTACAATGTTGGGGATGGACCCAGATACTTTAGGGGGGGGGGCTTGAGCCCCCTAGCCCCCCCCCCCTTGATCCGCTCCTGATCCATACCTATCTTGCTCTAAAGTTTTCATTTCTACACAGTACTTACAACTTATATCTTCAGTTATCTGCTTCATACATTCTAATTTTGGTCTACTTCTACAGTTCTTTCCTTTGACTGTTCCCTCCACTGACAAAAAGTGTGGTGGATGAATGGTTAACATTCTGGCCTTGCATTAGGGAGGAAGCAGGTTTGAATCCCCATGCGGGCATCCAGATTTGAGTTTTCCATGGTTTCCCTATATCACTCCAGGTCAATGCTGGGATGCTTCCTTCAAAAGGCCATGGCTGAATTCCCTCCCATTCCTTGCCCCCAGTCCATTCCCAACTCTAATGACCTTAGGTAAACTAACTTAGTTCACAACCCGAAGGTTGGTTGGATCCTCCTGAAGGTGGCATACTAAGCCATTGTGTCAGAGGTACGTCGGCCAGTTCCTTTCCTCTGGGACTTAATGTAGAATCTGAACCATGGAGCAACCTGTTATAACTCATATGATCAAACAAAATTCTTAAAAATTCTTGCGCCTGCCGGGACTCGAACCCAGGACCAGAGCAATGAACTTTTTGAAAGCAAGCGCCTTAACCATTTTTTTTACTGAGCTACCAGACCTCTCAAGCAATAAATAAATAAATTAATTAAAAATTAACCAGGCCTCCGTGTCCTCTCTCTTCTTTCTGTAAGACTCTTCCAAAAACTTCTTTTCTCACCCATCATTTCCAAACTTTTTGATTTTGTACTTTACCTGTCCATTTATTTTTCAGCCTCATGTAATAGCAGCACATTTCAAATGCTTCAGTTTTTCTTTCGTCTGATATTCCCAAACTCCATGCTTTGCTACCATAGATTTTTCCCATAATAATATATTAGTGCGTCATCTGCAAACATTTGAATTTTACAATTCTTTAATATTTCAGCCAGTTCATTTATATACAACATAAATAACAAAGGTCCTAGTATACTACCTTGGGGAACTCCATGATTCACTTCTCTTTCTTCTGATAGAACCTTATTGAATCTATCCTTATGATACTTCTTTGTTAAATAATTTTCTAGCCAAGTATATACATGCCCAGTGTTGATATACATATTTTGTATTTTTTTTAACAGCAGTTCTCTGTTTACTTTTTCAAATGCTCATCTAAAGTCCAAAAATACTGCTATTAACCCCTCTCCCATACCTATTGCCTCTAACCAATTTTTTACAACCAACTGTCTCTGTACTCTGCTGTTCCCTAAATCCTGATTGGTATTCAGTCATGAGATCATTTTTCTTTGTAAAACTTAGTAATGTCGCATAAGCCATTTTTTCGATAAGTTTTTCTATTAATGGCAAATTTTTTATTGGCCTAAGATCTACACACTTTGAATTATCCTTTACTTTAGGAACTGGTGCAATAATAGATGTTTTTAATTCCTTTGGCAACATTCTTTGTTTCAATGATTCATTAATTATATTAGTTGCTGTACTCCCTACCAATGGCCCTATCCTTCTTAATACTTCACTGCTTACTCCATCAGAACGCATGATATTTCTTAATTTTCGAATTATAACACCAATTTTTTCCTCTGTCACTTCGTGAAATTTGCTAAGGTGATTATCAATCTTGGGTGTCATTAAATATTCATTTGTTTTGGGGATACTTTCAATATAGAAGTCATTTCATCTATTTGCTATTTCTTTTTAAGTAAATATATAATCTTTGCTGAATATTACATATTTAAATGCTCTTTTCTTGGTTTTATACAAAGTTTTTAAGCGTTTACATAATTTTGTTGGTTCATTCTTATATCTTGTAAATTCTTCCTCATAAAACTGTTGTTTACTTTCCATCCATAGCTTTACAACATTATTCCTATATTGTTTATACTCATTCCATGCCTCATCTCTATCTGTTGTTGCTTCTTCAATTTCTTTCAATAAGAAAAACTTTTTATGAGCTATATCCCTTTGAATTCTAACTGCTTTCATTTTCTTTGAAAACCAAGGAAATTGCAAACTCCTCACCAATAATCTGACTTTCTAGCCTCTTGTATACTCTGGATTACATTCTCTCTTAATTCAATATATTTTCCCACTACATTTATGTTATCATAACTTTTGCTGTTACCTGTTTTATCTCTAATTATTTTTATTAGTTTGTTGTAGTCAATCCTACCCTTTACTATTATTATTATAAACATCCCTGTGATAATGATTAGATTATAATCTGATATTCTAGGTGTGTCCACTACCGTACATTTCGGATTTAAATTATCAGTAATCATGAGATCAATTAATGTTTCACTATTGGGAGTGACCCTGGTCATCTTATTAACAATTTGTTTCATTCCTAGACCAGTTACTTGTGTTACTAGCTTCTTGGTGTAAAATTCATCTTTTTTTTGACCAATCTATGTTAAAATCGCCCACAATAATACAATCGTTTTGGCTGATTTCTAGTATTTCCTCCATTACCATTGAGAACCTATCTATAAATATCCCTTTGCTACAACTGGGTGATCTATGAACACCCACAATTGTCCCCCATCAATGTGAATCCATGTAAAACATGATAGCTACCATTCACCTTTTGTTACATCAGTCCTTACCACATCATATGAAAGTTTTTCAGTAACATGTATGACTATTCCACATGTGTGTGCTTTCTCAGTCACATCTAATGTGATAATACCCTTTGATTTCAATTAATGTATCTACATCTAATTAAGAGACATGTGATTCGACTACAACCGTCACACTTGGTGTGGTCTCCTGTGCATATGTGGCAATCATGTCCCTTTTCACAATTAGACTACCTACATTTATTACTATAATCTCCTCATTTTGGAGACTTTCCACATTTTTTGATTGCTATAAACACTCATATGTGATTGACCTCCTTTTTAAATCTACTCACCTTTGGTATACTGGACATTCCCAGCTAAGAACACTATGCTTCATATTTAAATTCAACTTTAGCTTGTTATTTGCCTCAATACAGTTACTACATTTCATTTCATTGTTTTTACAATCTTTTCCTAAGTGACCCTCTCCACATTTCAGGTATTTGGTACCATTACTACAATTTTCATTTTTGTGATCATATGAACAGCATTTAAAACACCTAAATAATCCTAAATATTCTACAACTAGACACCTCTGTCACTTTAATCTTTTCTGAGTCATTGTTCTACTAAATGTTTGTGCATCCAATGCTACTATAACCGTGTAATTATTTTTTACCTTTTTATTCACTTTGACCTCAATTCTTGATTCTTCAAAAATTGATCCCGGGTTATTATGTATGATTATGAAACCATGTACTTATCAGGAAAGTGAGAGAACTAGACTTCAAAACCTTGGTTGGGTCTGGTAAGATGGTACAAGATTCCATATAATGGGTATTAATAGAAGTTCAAAGAAGACCAATTAAATTTAGTTACTAGAACTGGATTTTATGTATTATTAGTGTTAATATTTTTCCCAAAATTCTAAACCTTGTCAGGTACCTTATTAATTTTGTAACTTAGAACAACGAGTGAGATTAAATAGTATTGTATATCATTTTTATAGTCAATTTCTATGTTAATTCAAGCCAGAAAGCATAGTAATTACATCAAAATTATTTATTTATGACTAAACTGTTAAGGTTGCGAAATTTTTTATAATAATTAAAGTTGATGTTTGAAACAATATCTAGAGGTTTGCAAACTTTAAAAAATATAGGATTATTTTTGCTGTCAAGGTCAGGTAGCTGACAACCTTCTGGTGTGAGATTTGATACCTGAACAGCTTTCCAGAAGTTTCTCATGTGACGCTGAAGATTTGGAGTTTCCCACAGTTCGTGTGAATGCAGATAGCTGCCTAGAACCTACCCTCATGCCCAGCCTTCCAGAAACTGGAGTGCAACAGGATGTAGACTCGTGCAGTAGCAGTCGAATAGTCTTCCAGAAACTGTGAATGAGACAACATGTAGTTCAGTTGGCCAGAAAGTTTCATATCAAGCACTACTGTGCAAGCATTTTATTTTGGCACAATGTAGGTTTGCATATTTAGTTTTATTGCAGTGTAGCAGTGAAGCAGTATTTACACCATTTGGTGCCTCGGGATCACATAAGTGTTGGATGTTTGCAAGCAAGTTGAATAGTGGAAGGGCTCTGTAGAACTTTTATTTGCTTTCACAAGTTAGGAAATGGTACTTTGAACTATGGGGTGTGGTCTGCCTTGAATCGGTTAATCGAACTTGCAATTATATCTTCAGAGAATTTGTCTGATGCCGTTTCAGTTTGTAATGTTGAAAAACATTTCAAGAATATAATTTATGTATACCAGCAATAGACTTGTGAACATTATCTGTGAACACCTTTTCTTAGTTTGGGATTATTTAAAACTAAGTGGCGACTAAGTAAATTTGTAAACCTAGAACAGTTATGTACGGTCATAGCTAAGACAGAAGTGTTATGCATTAACCCCCCATCAATGTTTTGGCCCTTACACCCTGTATGCTTATTACTTTTAACCTCTCGCATTAAACAAAGTTTCCCATCAATAAACCAGAAAATAATAAATAAACAGATAATAAACCTGTCTATAGGAATCCATCGCAGATGTGTGGTAGACAACAGCTGATAGTCCTAAATAACCTGTTACATCATGGGACTACGTGCAAAAAACTGTGAAACATGTGAAATAAAAATAATAATAATAAAAATATAAATATGTGGACAATAAAATTAAGAAAATTTCAAAGTTACTGCTACAAAAAGATAGGCTCTGGGGAGCGATGGTTCTTTGGGAAAAGATAGGTGGTAAGGGGGATGGGGGAAAGGGGGGTGGTGGAAGGAATATTGGTGATTTCTTAAATTTAGTCCTGGTGGTTGTCTGGTCCCCACTTGGTACTGATAAGCCAGTTCCCACCTTCTGAGTTCCAAAATGCTGCTTTTGTCTGAGAGGACTCTGAAGGCACAGACCGCAAAATGTGTTGAAATTGTTGGTGCCATGAGAGTGGCATGATCAGATACAGGGTGATCAGGGATCTGTGTGAATACTGATTGTCTGTGTCCATTCATCCCGTTGGCCAGTGGATTTGTTGTCAGACCAATGTAGGAGGCTGGGCAATGGTTATAGGTGAGTTGGTATATAAGGTGGGAGGATGTACACATGGCAAGTCCTGTGATGGGGAAGCTTTCTGCATTTACAGGATTGGTGAAGGTGGTGGAAGGCAGGTGCATATTGAATAATTTGCAGCAGGATCTGTTGCAAGGAAACAAGCCTTAGGGATGTCTTGCAGTCTGGGAGGCCCCATGTTTATGAACCAAGAGTTGGTTGAGATTTGGAGGTCTGCTGAAGCAGGTTCTGGGTGAGTGAGGAAGGATTTTTGGAAGGAGGTTTCTCTTCTCAGGGCTGGCTTGAAAGAAGTCATAACCTTGTCGCAGGACTCGGTTGATGGATTCCGAACCCAGGATGTATCGGGTGATCAAAACATGGCTGTGGTTGGTTTTAGAGGGTTGTGGGCTGTTGATGGGTTGAATGGGCTGTAATGTGGCCTGTGAAACTTCTTTGTGAACTAAATCTGGTGGATAATTGCAGGATATCAGGGTTTGGGAGATGTTGCTAGAATACCATTGGAGGGTCTGTTCACTGGAACATAAGTGTCTTCCCTGAATACCAATGCTATAGGGGAGGGAGCGTTTGATGTGATGGGGGAGACAGCTATCATAATGAAAGTACTGTTGTAAGTTTGTGGGTTTGATATGGACAGATGAGTTAATGTATCCACTTGTGAGGGATTGATTGACATTCAGGAAAGTAGCATGTGTGTGGGAATAAGTCCACATGAAGTACTCAGGAAAAAATCCCCTTTTGTTTGAATAAAATCTCCTTTCTGAATTTAATTGTGTTCTCCTACCTACAAAATCAACTATCAAGCACAAGTCTAATGAATTTCATTAAATCTTCCAAAAACAATACTTACATTTTTATGCATTATTATACAAATGTTACGAAATCATTCTCCTATCTATAAAAGTGTGGCTTCAGGAATTTGTTATCTGTTTGTTGTGACTTAGACAAAAAATGTTTGCTTTAACTTTCAAAGTCCTATATATCTTCAGAGCAATTGTGCATCTATGAAGTTACCTGTCTTTGTGCTTCTTGAGACCTAAAGTACCTCATAAAATGAATGCAACATTTTCTATTTCAAAATAAGCCAAAATGCATTATAGCAGTAATGTTTACATTATGTTATGATGTAATTTCCTACCCCCTATTTTGACATATCCTTTAAACTCTTAAGCAAATGACTTTAAATAAACTTTTTAGTAGAATTGATGTTAACTCGACATTGGCTGAACAAATTTTGTTCAAGTAATGACAAAATTTAGGTTATATTACAATACAATTCATACATCACATTAACAAAAGAGAGAGAGAGAAAAAAACAAGGTATTAATTTAATTGAATCTTTCACAAGAAAATGTTATATTCTCTCTCCTCTAGCCATTTACTCAGCTTTTCTCTGAAACCTGCAACAGTTCTGGTCCTTTTCATTTCTTCACGTAATTTGTTCTACTTTGTTAAACCTTTATGCAACACTGTTTTTTATGCTTTACTACTTCTATTATAAGTCAAATAGAAATGATTTGCCTGCCTTATAATTATCTTATAATTATGTACATCATTATTCTTTTTTACTAGTCTAGACACATATCTTGGATACAATCCACTTTCCAACCTATATAAAAAAGTCAGTACATCTCTCATTATTTCCTTTTCAATATACAGTTATACTAGGTCCTTTAGCATTTTACTGACATTTTCAGTTCATCTTTCATTTGGAACAGCCCTCATTCCCTTATTAAAATCATTTTGCTACTTCACAATTTCTTGTTTGCTTGCCAGCAATATCTTATGTGAGGCAGCACAATTGCTTTAACCAAAGCTCTGTACCTGGTTTAGATAACACTTTTTTAATTTGTATATTAAATTTACCTTTTTTATTCATTTAATATACATAATCTATAAACTTAAGCATATTATCTATAACTATACCAAGATATTTATTATTTTGAACCCATTTAATTTTAGTTCCATTCATTACTATAGAATACGTGCCTCTGCCTGTTCCCTAAAAATTTCCTTCCCTATCACCGTACATGTTATTTTTGGCACATTTAGACTTCACAAGTTTTTGTTTAGCCATTCATTAACTAATTTTAACTCATCATTTATCACCTCTATCATTTTTTCTAGATTTTTCCTGTGATAATATATTAGTGTATCATCTGCAAACGTGAATTTTACAATTCTTTAGTATTTCCACCAGATCATTTATATCCAATATAAATAATAAGGGACTCAGTTTACTATCTTGTGGAACTCCATGTTTCACTTCTCTTTCTTCAGATGGAACCTTACTGAATCCAACCCACTGGTACCTCTTTCTAAAATAATTTTCTAACAAAGTGTAAACCTCAATAGTGACATTATTCATATTTTTTAAATTTTTTTAACAGCAATTCCCTGTTAACAGTTTCAAATGCTCGCATATGATGTAAGAATACTGCTATGACTCCCTCTCCATTATCTATTGCCTTTAACCAATTTTCTACAACCAACTGCATTGCTGTACTATGCGGATCCCTAAATCCTGATTAGTATTCAGTTATGAGATCATTTTCCTTTGGAAAAATTAGTAAAGTTTTCTAAGCTGTAGTTTCAATAAGTTTTTCCACCAATGGTAAATTATTAATTGGTCTAAGATCTACACACTTCGCACTACTCTTTACTTTAGGAACTAGTACAATAATAGTTGTTTTTAATTCTTTTGGCAACATTCTTTGTTTTAATGCTTCATTAATAATATTGATTATTGTACTTCCCACCAAAGGCATTACTCTTCTTAATACCTCCCTGCTTACTCCATCAGAACACTTGATATTTCTTAATTTCCACATTACATACTCATTATTATATACTGTTTTGGTGGTATTTTCTATTAAATCCTCAATACTTTCAATAGAGAAATCATTTAATCTATTTGCCATTTCTTTTGAATTAAATACATAATCCTTAATGAATATTACAAATTTTAATGCCCTGTCCTTGGTTTTATACAAAGTTTTTAAGCATAATTTTGTTGGTTCATTATTATGTCTTGTAAATTCTTCCTCATAAACCTGTTATTTACTTACCCTCCATAGGTTTACAAAATTATTTCTGTATTTTTTACACTAACTCCATGCCTGATCTCTGTCTATCATTGCTTCTTCAATTACTTTTAAAAGAGAAACTTTTTATAAGCAATATCCCTTTGAATCCTTACTTCTTTGATTTTCTTTGAAAACCAAGAACATGGTCAATTCCTCACCAAAAATCTGAATTTCTAGCTTCTTGTATATTCTGGATTATATTCTCTCTTAATTCAATATATTTTTCTCCTATATTTATGTTATCACAACTTTTGCTGTTACCTGTTTTATCTCTAATTATTTTTATTAGTTTGTTGTAGTCAATCCTACCCTTTACTAGTACTTTGTCTCACCCTTTAATAATATTATTAAACATCCCCATGATAATGAGTAAATTATGGTCTGATATTCTAGGCGTGTCCATTACTGTACATTTCAAATTTTAATTATCAGTAATCATGAGATCGATTAATGTATCACTATTGGGAGTGACCCTGGTCATCTTATTAACAATTTGTTTCATTCCTAGACCAGTTACTTGTGTTACTAGCTCCTTGGTGTAAAATTCATCTTTCTTTTTTTTTTTTTGACCAATCTATGTTAAAGTCGCCCACAATAATACAATCGTTTTGGCTGATTTCTAGTATTTCCTCCATTACCATTGAGAACCTACCTATCTATAAATATCCCTTTGCTACTACTTGGTGATCTGTAAACTATACATGGCTGTATAGTTCTCAGTTCTTAAGAGCAAGATACCTGATGAAGAATACATAGAAAGCTGTTGAAATGTCATATTTTTATGACACAATCCAGCTGAAAACTCTTGAAGACTATGTTTCATTTACATGCTGGAAAAATTTCCTTTTGCACATGGAGTATTTTTGATGCTTAAAACAGTAGTTTTCCATTATCTTCTTTAACATTTTTCCTCTTAAGATTTGTGATTTATTTAACTGTTGGTTTCAACTCAAACCCCATGGGCACAAGAGTGGTATTTTCAACCTCGCACATCTTTTCCTTCCTTTTAGGAAACCTTTGGCTGGTGGTGAGTGACTTCACACATTGGGAGTTGTTTAATCTTTGTATCATTGTGTGTGTGTGTGGGGGGGGGGGCATGTGAAACAGAAGAATTTTATTTTTGAAATTTTGATGCATGAGGATGATATTGAATTGAATTAAATTGCAATAGAGCGCACACTTCAATGGCTATTTCCCTAGTCATGTAATTACATGGTACAAAATCATTAAATAATCTGCAATTTAAAGAATCAAACAGTTAGTTTTGAAGGTTTGTAAAGTAGATACACTGAGAAATTAATTAAATTGATAATAGCAAATGTTTTAAACAATTGTATAGCAGAAGTTTTCTACTACAAGAAATTTTGTGTGTATATGTTAGAAACGGATATATGGAAAGAAATAAAAAGTTTGTTAAAGAACCCAGAGAGGATCACATGGTTTATATCATTAAAATTTTCCCTGATCTATGTGGATGTGTGGACAATCTGTAAAAGTGTGAATGCAAATGATGATAATTAACCTATTTTTTAAGTATTAATATGAATGGCTTTAGGTTTTCTTCTGTGAAGTTAAAATGTTATATTTTTCTTCCTTTGTATTAACTGTTTTATTGCCTTCTCCTAAAGTTAGAAGAAATGAAAGAACTAAAAAAAAAAAATTTTAGCTATATTTGTCACCTTCTTAGCAGGATTTCAATATTGTGATCAACATTTCTTTTGACCGTTTGTCTGTTAGCTTTGTGAGAAGAAATGTTTATGTATACAGTAACAACTAGGGCTGGCAAATAATGTGGGTATGGTCTGTAGCAGTACCCACCCAGGAAATTCCAGTTGGGTAAAATTCCCATCCAGAATTTGAGAGTGACTGAGCGTGCATGGAGGAAAGAAATGAGAGAATGAAAGAAAGAGACAGCAGACCAGCCAAGTATATTAGTTTCATCATTCAAAATGTGTGTAAAATAGACTGTGTACCCACAACAATGCCAAGAGCGAAGTGCAAAATTCCTTTTATGTTTCAACAGAGAATGCCACCCAAGCTATCACCTACTGAGCTCGATTGACAGCAAACAATTAATATGTGTGAAAGCAAGAATACTATAGTAAAATATATTATGTCCAAAATAGTCATGCGTGAAAGCTGCTATTTCGAAGGTGCTTCAGGTGAATCCATGTGTAACTGTGTTTTATCATTAAAAAGGATAAATTCGCAGTCAAGCTGTAAAGTAGAAATAAATTGGGAGTAGAAAAAGCTAGGAGATAGGAGAATGTGAAGGTTGAATTTGCTTCGTTCTTAGACATAGGTCCATTGGAGCTTTAGGGGAGGCCTTGTTCAGTCAGCTGACAGTCAAAATCGAGAGAATATGTAAAAGTAAATTATTATTTTTGTTCTTCATAGCAATGAATATTCACACATATGTACTAGAGATGAGATGAAAGTTACATTATGGAAGCAGAAACAGAACCAGAAGTTGTATGAAAAGGTCTTTATTTACATTATAATTACTTCTATTTACTAAAAATGTCAAGTGAAATAATGTTTATTTTAAAAATCAAATCAATCAGTGAGTAACTGCCTTTCAAGCAAATAATAATAATATTAATAATTTTCTAATTACTGTAACTAATATTGGAATGTTAAATATGACAAGTTAATTATTCTCTCTTTTAAATTAATTCTTTTTTTTATCATAATTTAAGGCTGCTTCACTGAATAATTTTTAGTTAGCAATACTGATAGGCAGAGCTGACAAAAACCTGTGTACTAATAATAATGATATGGAATATTTGTGAGCGTTCATTTACCAGCATTTAGTAGGCTCTTATTTTGATGGAAGTCTTATTTGTGTCAACTATTGGACTAGACTGACATTGATATTTTTTTCTTCCTGCAACTTAAGATCTGCTTTTTGTTTTTCACACTCTTTAAACTCTTCTGGATGCAGAGATTTCAAATGACTTTTTAATGCAGTCGTAGTTTGGCAAAATTCTTTCTCACATAACGTACACTTTGGCAAAGATTCAATTTTTTTCTACAAAAATTCTCTAGATAGCTTTGTTTTGGTTTCATTTTAAGACATACTACTGATTAGACAGCAAAATACTAATATCAGCATGGTACAATTGATAACAATGGCTCATTCAAAATAGATGTTCGATAAGCATGTAGAGCAGTCAAAAATATTTGGTACCTTAAAGGTTTTTGTGAAACTAGGTCTTTCTGTCAGAGGAGCCAAAAACAATGAAAATTCAAATTTCATGGCATTTTTAAAAGCTCGAGGTGATGGTGTGACTGAGCAAAAACTGTGGTTGCAAAGAGATGGTTACAAATGGCATCATCATGAATGTCAGGATGAAATGATTGATTTGATGGCTACTACACTATTGTCTGGCATGGTATAAGAAAGAGGAGAATCTTGCCCGAAAATTGTTTTGGAAGATTAGTGATTATTTTATAGGATTGTTTTTAACTCCAAACACCAAGGCAGAAACCTAATTTGCTCTGATCAGTGATATTTTCGCTAAACCTACATTGGTGGTCTAAAAACTCAGAGGCCAGTGTTAAGATGGGACTTTTAATGTTTCTTGAAAAATAACAGGATTTCAGTCACAAATATGCAAAGAAGAGCTTTGTGTATTATTTGCACACGGTAGTGCTCATAATCTCAATCTTGTAGCATGAGATGGAATTGAAAGAGTTATAAAAGCAAGACAATTCTTTGGAACTGTTAAAGATTTGATAAATTTTGTGCAAGACTCGACGAAATTACTTGGACAATTTCATAACCCACAAATCGGAATAGAGAAAAAAAATTAATGATGATTTACCTTCTCTTGCAGCCTATTGTCTAACAAGGTAAAGATTACAGTTTAATATATTTTTTTAGATTATGGTTTTGTATTTGGAAACATATTTATTAATTTTTTACAGATGGTTAGTAAGAAGAAAATCTCTTAAAACAGTAAGAGAAAGTTATCAATATGTAATACAATTTTTATATGATCATTCTGTATCCAAAGAAGTAGATAGTGTAGTCACTGCTAACGCTTCTGGATTTTACTCCAACATGGAATTATTTGAGTGTATTTTGTATTTAACAATGATGATAGAAATTTTTGATCATGTCAAAAATTTGAATGCAGATCTAGAGAAATCGAATCTATGAGTCAATTGAATAGTATAAGAAGACAGAAGCAATCACCGATGCTTTGTACTATGCTTGAAATTCAAAATTCAAAGAAATTTGGAAGAAAGGTGTGCATTCAGATCTTAAATTTGAAATTAACAGACCATTAGCATAAAATTCCCAAGTGCCGTGACCAAGGCAGAAATAAAAATCTCAGATTTTTTCATTAAAGAGTCGATTTTACAATGATTCCATCCACTTCTTCAACTAGTTAGAACAATTCACTTTGGGACAGCCCACAATTATGGAGGAATTATAAATTTCTATAAACATGTGAATAAATGTTGATCAAACTTTAAAATTAACAATGTCTGTCACCATTTCATATAATCCGACCATCTCACAATGCAGCTGGATTAAGTTGATTTGTTATGCAACAATGTTATTCCAAAACACAACTTATTTGTTGCGTGACACCTTCTTCTTGATGGGATTACTATATTAGATTAAGCTAAGACGTAGGTGTCTACCTACGTTTTAGCTTAACAAGCTGAATAAAATCAAACTGTTTCTATTTCCTTAAAGTTGCACTTAATAGTCACTTACTTCATCATAGTAAAATTATTAATCAATATCTTCAAAATATTTATATTCTATTAGTGTGAAATAGGGATTATTTAAATAAAAGATTTTTCACAACTGAATGTTACATTTATTTTTCCATACAGCAAGGAATACCCTACTGGCAGTTTGTCTATAAATATTCTTAATGCTTATTTTATTACTATTCCAAATACATTACTCAGCACCAACCTTGAGTTGTTAATTTCCTTACCTACAAAAGAAAACTTTACTGCTTTCTTACGCCTGACATTAAGTGCTGATTCATTTTCTTTTGTACCTAGTATTGTTAATAATTTATCATCAAATATCTATCCGGATTTAATAATAATACCCACCACCTTTATCAGCCACCTCTTGTCTTCCAATGATTCCCATCCTAGTTCCTAATCAGTTAATGAATGTGTTCCACTGAAAAATCTAGTGGTTACACAATATATCCCACAAAATCTGTCTCACCAGTTAAGAGAGGTAAGGTAAAGGCAGTGGATTTTCACAGCTTTCAAGCCATATTCCTGTAGGATTAGTGAAGGCAGAGCTCTACATTCCATTTTGCTGACCGTAGGCACTAGAGTGGACGTGCCGGGGTTGGCGACACGGGCTGGCCCTATTTCTTTACCTTCCCATGGAGTTTCTGCCACAGAGCTCATTTGATAGCATGCTGAGTGCACCTGGGGAACCGTTCCGGATGTTCAGCTTTGAGGAAAAATCCTTGGCTTCGTTGGTGATTGAAACCCAGTCATCCAGGCCGTAGTCAGAGGCTCTACTGTCTGAGCTATCTGGTCACTGCCCTTCACCAGTTAATACTATTTAAAAACTATATAACAACAAATATACCTGAGAAATCCATCTTTATTTTTAATAATATTAACATACTCACCAATGACAACTTCCCTATATACTTGCTTACAATTTATGCACATTTTTTCTTTAAGCCTCCATAATGTCTGAGGTATTTTGTTAATGATCTACCCTTTTAACTAAATTTTATCACCCTGTTATGCCTGAAATTAAGTACCAGCTTGTGGTTATGAAAAATTTTTCCTTTCCATGTATTACTTACACTTCAAATTTATCTATCAAACCCTCACGGCCAGCATATGCCTTATGCACACCCAATAGTGCCTTAATCATCCTCCTGTCTTTTAATCACTTCTCATCATAGCTTCTTTATCATATCAGTTGCTGATTGTGTTATGCCGTAATTTCCACTAACAAATCTAGCTGTCCTCCATTGCACTCTCTGCAACTGCTGTGTTTGATACCCATAATTTGGGTTCCATGCTGCACTTCCCCCAGATCCTGACTCACCTGCCTACAAAGGAAAATATCACCATTTCCTTATACTTGAAATCAAGTGCTAATTTGTGGTCAGGATCTACTCTTCCATTTCAAATTCTGCTCTCATATCTTACCCCAGTTACATGCTGAACTACATGTTACCTTCACTGTGATGACTATTATGATCTGTGCACACCACCCGTTTCATTAATTTTTTTTCTGCGAATTTACCGTTTGGCAAAGTTAGCTGCTTACTTGCCTCGTCCAAGTGATGACACAGGACTAGGATAAATTGGATTGGGTATAGCATAAAAATTGCCTTATTTTTGGCTTTTTCACAAATTTTTGAATAGAATTGTTAAATAACTCCAAGAAGATTGTAAAATGTCTACGATCTTGGCATTAGTACAGACAGGGCCGACATAAGGGGTGGGGAGGAGGATAAGCGGAGAATAAGTACCCGATGACCAGGCCCCCAAGGTGGAGCTGCTGGCCTGGGTGTCTAGCTAAATAGAAATCAAATACAAGTTTTAAATTGTGCACCTATCACTTTGAAGATTTTTCATTAAAATTTTCTGACTTTATGCAAAAAACCAAAGTTTAAAGTAAATTTTTTTTCGGGGAGGGAATGGTCTAAGAATGCTTACCCAGAGTCCTAGAATCCTAGTGTTGGATCTAAGTACAGACATTTGTATGTGTCAGAGGCGAACCCAAGCGGACATTGTTGTTCGACTCATAGGCGGCTAATATTATTACACCAGATTTCATACCTCGTGAGAGACTTAAACCTCGCCTGGGACAACTGCGGTGAGATAAATTCAGTTAGTTTCAGTGCAGCTTTGGCGATGATGGAGTGAAGCTTGGATCGAGTGAGGAATGGATACTCAGGGTGTAGATGCACTCAACTCTAGGGTGCAAGACAGTTAGAATCAGAAATTAGAAAGCATAGACCGCAAAAAGATGTAGAAGGCATGCAGACAGAGAGCAGCCTAGTAGGTTATGCAAAAAGAGAAGGCACACAATAGAGATCTCTGATTTATGATGTACGCAGTAGTAGAGACACGGCGAGTTGCATGAGTTATCACTGCCAGTGACTTAGTTAGAGATTGAGTGAAGAGATGGTTCAGTAGTTTGCATATGGGGATAAAAGCTCTGTTGGATAGAAGGCATACAATGTTCAATTAAATTAAATTGCAATGGAGTGCACGCTTCGGTGGCAATTTCCCTACGCAACCATTCTTTCAACATTTTTGGTAAATTATTCATCATTTCCTTTGGTAACTTATTCGAATCCCTGACACCTTTACCTAAAAAAGAGAATATTCCTACACCCTTCTGCCTCAAAACGAGTGCCAGCTTGTGGTAATGGTCATCTTTTTCCTTCCATGCATTACTTTTCATTCTTACCCCAATATATTTCCGAGCCCCATCACCAATATGCGCCTTGTACATTCCCATGACCCTCTGCACCCTACTCCTGTCTTCCAATGAATCCCATTCCAACTCTTTTATCATATCTGTTACTGATTGCATTCTATGATAATTTCCAGAAACAGATCTGGCAGAACTTTTTTGCACCCTCTCCAATTCCTGTATTTGATACTCAAAATGTGGGTCCCATACTACACTACCATATTCAAGCAATGGTCTGACCATAGTTTTGAAACCCAATTCCTTTACTTCTCTCGTACATCCCCTCATCACTCTATCCAACAAGGGCAGAATTTTGAAACCTTTTCCTACTACCTGTCCGATGTGTCCAGCCCAGTTAAGCTTGTTATCAAATAAATGCCATATATTCATGTGGATCTCAGCTGGTGGGATATATGCAAGATATTTCAGATGAAATGGACAAGGGAGGCCAAATTGATAGTGGAACACTAGATCTTTCAAAGGCTTTTGACAGAGTGAGCCATAAAATGGTAGTAAATAAGGTAAAAACTATTGGAATGGATGAGAAAATGATTTGCCGGGTAGAAGAATTTTATGAAAGGTAGAAAATAGAAAGGTAGGTTAAGAGATATACATTTCAAGTCTTCAACAAGCAATTCTTTCCCCACCTTATAATCATAATCAACCTTTAGTTTTTTATTTGCTTATCTAATAATCTGATTCTTCTTTGCATTTATCTTCATCCCCTGTTTACCAATCCTGTCCAGACCATCTTGCAACTGTTTACAGTCCTCTACTGTTTTGATCCTTTTATTACAAGGGAAGCAATTCTGTCTTTAAGATTAATACTTGAAGGGCAGATCAAGAAAAACAAAGATACTTTTATGGTGTTTGTTGATTCAGAAAAAGCTTTTAATAAAGTTAGGTGGGAAAAGATGTTCAAAATGTTTAAAAAGTCAGGTCTAAAATATCGAGATAGAAAAATACTTTATAAACTATATAAGAATCAAGTGGCTATTATAAAAGTAGAGAACCATGAGAGATATGCATAAGTTAGAATGGGCGTGAGACAGTGTAGGTGTAAGGAAGTATTGTATAGAACAACATTTTGAATGATGTGTTACTAAACTAGAATATGATAAGGAAGAGCTCATAGTATAGCAATTTACAGGGCCCCCTCAGAAAATTTTAGACTGTTTTTATCTCAGTTAGAGTCTTTGCTACTTTGTTTCAAAAATAACAAACAAGTAGTTTTATGTGGAGATTTTAATGTTGACTTTCTCAATCACAGCAATGAGAGGCTTGATTTGTCAGCCTTGATGTTGTCTTTTAATTTAACAGCACTTGTAAATTTCCTTACTAGAAGACAAAATAATAGCTGGACTGCAATTGATAATTTTTTATGGATATTTCTCAGTACAGTAACTACAACATACTTCCAGTAATGAATGGTATCTCATATCCTGATGCCCAGCTGTTATGTATCAAGTCCAGAAACACTATTTAACAGATAAAGAAAAGCTGGGTATATAGAAGAAATATTAATGAAAACAATATAAAACATTTAATATATTCCTTAAACAATGAACAATGGTTGGATGTGTACAATGCACAGGGTGTTAATGCAAAATTTGATTCCTTTCTCAATTTATTTCTAACACTTTCGAAGGAAGTTTCAAAAAAAAGGAAAGTTGTCAATACTCCAAACAATGAACTGGGTAAGGGATGGATAACAAAGGTTTTAGAGTATCATGTAAAAACAAAAAGGACCTGTACTTAAAAGTAAGAGAATCAGATAACTATACACTGAAAGCTCATTATAAACATTATTCTAAAATACTAAGAAATGTAATAAGAAAGGCCAAGAACAGGTATATATCAAAGAAAATAGAGAATTCAGGCAATAAGATGATAACTATATGGAATATAATAAAAACTGAAACGGGAAAATCTGTAAATCACTCTAAAGACATAAAAATATAACAAAATGGATCTGTTCATAGTAAAGTAGGGGAAGTTTGTGACATATTTAACAAACATTTTACTTCAGGCAAAGAAAAGCAATCCCCACATAGTGCCCTAAGGCTTCTTCAGACTGCTTTCCCAAATAGATTTGGTGAAAAGCAAATGCCAGCTGTAACATTCTCAGAAATATATAAACTCATGCAGATCATAAAGATATATTTAAAGAAAAACTGAGAGATTATCTTATTGGCAACTCCTTCTGCTCCATTCAAGAATTTGAACAAATTAATTAATTGTATTCAATATGACTTTTGCAAAATCAGTTGTAAAAATTAATGTTTATTGTTATTCTCTTTATTTGTCTTTAGAACTTATAATTGCTTTTACTATGATTATGACTCATATTGTATGTATGTGTATTAACCATGACATGTTTCACATCCCAGAGGTCCTTCCTCAGCAGGGATCCATTCAACAAGATTGCTAGATAAATAAATAAAAAAGACAAGTTTGTTGTCTATACCTGTTAATATTTAACTTGTATGTTGAAGAAGCAATAAAGGAAGTCAAAGAAAAATTTCCATTTGACATAAGTATTCAGGGAGAGAAAATCAGTATTTCCTTCATGATTTCCTCAGTATGAACTTCAAATTTTTTGGTCTGCTCATTTCTAATTGTGTTGTTAAGTTCATTTCTGATTCATTGTCCTAATGCTCTCACTAAAACAGTTATTTAAAATCTCTGCCTTTTTTTATGGGTGCCAGCAGGATTACTTTAAGGGAGGTGCATTTGTATGTTTTTTATACATTATATGTAACACTTATTAACTAAGGATACTGAGTTTATCGACAAGGCTTTTAACAAATTTGGACAACAACCTAGGCACCTTAAGTTATTATTCAAACAGTGAGTTTAATGATAAATTTTTGTTTATTAATCTTTTTCTGCGTATTTTCTTTGATAGCAGGGATTTGCAAGTGCACCCCCCTCCCAGTGCCCATGGCCTTTTTCAAATCCTCAGTAAGTTCTTCTCCATCCTATAAGTGTCTCAACACCCTCCCTTCCCCTCAGTTTTCTTACATACCCATAGAAATTTCTTGATGCATCAGTCAATGCACTGACAATACTTTTCATAAACCCATCTTTAGCCACCTTCTTAGCTATTATTAAGTACTTGTTTAGTTTTTTTTAATGTTCCCTATTACTTGCTGTCTCTTAACTATGTTATGTTCTTTTCTTACCAAACTCTTTAACCTCCTCACCTCCCTACTTTCATTCACAGGTTCTCTACTTCTCTTTATTTTCTGTTTTGGAATAAATTTTTCTTCCCGCTTTCTTATTATCTCATGGAACTCTTCCCACCTTGACTCTACTGTACATGTGCTTGCTGAAATGTTCTCTGAAATATCTCTTCAAATTCAAAATCTGTGCCTTTTTATAATTGTACCTATTTCCCCCTTCAATTTTGGCTGCTGGTTCACTGAATCCTTTAATATCAATCAAAACTTGACACCCCACAAGGTTATCATCAGGCTTTTGTTAGGAATATATCCAAAATATTTTGTCCCCTAGTGTTCTGCTCTACCACTTGTGTAAAACCTCTTTCCCTAAGTAAGGTATTTGTAAGTCTCTATTCCCTTGTGTTATTAATCTTATTTCCTACCCAGTTTACATCTGGTAAATTTCAATCCCCACCAGTAATTACCATTCTATTCTCATCTCTGAGCTATTAGTATGAATTTAATTTCTCCCCAAGAGTCTGATCTGTAATTCATCCACTGCAGTAAACAGCCAACACAATGATTTTTTCTTTTCTATTACCCCAGAAATCTACCCCAAGTAACTCATGGTTATGATCTATGAACACCAATGAATTGTGGTAGTTTTTGCTAACTAGTATGAAAACTCCTCCACCAGTTGCTCCTTTATCTCTGCGTTATACTCTGTTACAATCAGAAAAAAGCTCATTGTCTAGTACTTCTTCTTTTAACCAAGACTCTACCCCTGTGATTACTTGTGGTTCATGTATCTCTATTAAGTTTGCAAATTCGATTACTTTGTTCATTATTTTTCTACAATTGACCAGTAACACCCTTTTTATTGGCTTTATATTTTCAGCATTTACCTGTTCCTTTCCAGTTTTATCCCAGCCATTTATTGTTTCAGTAACTTCATCTATTTCTTTAAGATCTGTGATTTTTCCCAATCGTGGATCTACAATCAGAATCACTTTGATCATCTATTTCCATCCCTTCTACAGCGGCCCCTAACCCTAAAAAGGCACAGTCCTGACCCTATCATCACTAGAAATGGGATCCCTTTTGCTTTAGCTAACAACTCAAACAACTCAGAAAGTATCCCATTGCCCCTGCTATTTAGGTGTTGGCCATACCTAGTGAAACCTCACCACTGTTAATTGCCAAAGAAAGTGGAACCGTCTTCTCTTATACGCGGTGAATTTAATATTTATAAAAATAGAAGAGTTCAGTACTTAAGATTTTATACAAAGGCAGTAAAAGAAATAAATGCAAATTATCTGATTAATGCAAATATGTCTAATCACAAAAGTTGTCCACAGAAATTGTTTCACTCATAATTTAATTTATTTATGAAATATAATTTAAAAAAATGAATATATCATAAAAAAATTGGAATATAACAATTGTTTGTTCTGTCACTGCATGTCTCACATGCATATTTCTGAAATGATTTAGTGCAGAGAAAAAAGAATGATGATGCAAGACTTAAAAGTGATCTCATAAATATAACTATACCTACCACAATTTTGCCATTGTAACAACGATGCAATCACAGCAAACAACCTTTAATTTCCAGATAACAGAATGTCTCTGTTGCTGCTTCCTTCCTTATACGACCTTGAATGATAAAATACTTCAGATATCACTGTTTCACGAAAGTCCTCCATTCACAGCTGTGGTCAGTACAGGATAAATCACATAGCAGGAGTTAGCAAATACTACAGGCCCCGTGCTTTGTGGGGGGGGCCTCACTTCTTCTCGCGCCTTCTGTAGGGGGAGCTCCCCGTCAGGCCAGATGAATGACTTTTAGCTCTACTACTGCCCCTGACGGCAAAACCAGGGGTCCATCCTTCACATTTGCTACGGGCACCATGCTTTCTTAATCCGGCCCTCGCTTTGGTCAAACGTGAAAAGAATTTTTAATCTTTTTGATTTGGCTGAATGGGTGCCATACGTTTCTGATGACTTAATATCTCTGAAACACCAGTGACTGGTGTCATGAATAAAAATTGTTATACAATTGTGATTTGCTGTGCATTTGTCGTGAAAGTACTAACCATATCTTCATAGAACTTCATTCTAACACAATGAACGAATAGGCAACGAAGCTTGGATTGATATTGGTAGAAGAATTAAGAGTTACAAACGGGGATGAAGATATGACCATAAAAAGAAGCTATCACTGGAAATTCAGGCAGGAAATGGTTGAAATAGAACGTGACAGGCCGTCGGGCTGGCTATATTGCAGTGAGTTGTGTAAACAAAGAGGAATAGCATGGAATACTGCCAACAGCGTGCCCCACCTGGAGGTTTTACGGAAAAGACCAGGCCAGTTTATCGCAGCACTACTCACTGAGCAGCCTAAGTAACACTATCACATAGATGAAAGATCTGTATTGATCTGGTGTACCAAGTAAGACAATGCCCACAGTGTTGAAGGGTGCAGATATAATAACCGCACTGCGACAACCGAAAAGTACTGTTGTTGGTCACTCATCGAACTGGCGACTGATCCAGCTCACGGGAGTTGACGCCAAACATCTTCTCGCCAAAGAAGACTCCATTGTGGTAAAGTTGCAGTGCTACGTATTTCATTATTTATACTGTAATGCCTCTAGCGATGCATGAAGGAAATAAGATAAATAACACAAGGGAACAAAGATTTGCAAATATCTTAATAAGGGAAGGAGGACTTACACAAGTGGTTGAGCAAAACACTAGGGGACAAAATATTTTGGATATATTTCTAATTAAGCCAGATGAAAACCTTTTGACGTATCAAATAACTGAAGGAATAAGTGATCATGAAGCATTTCTGATGGATATTAGAGGATTCAGTAAACCAGCAGCCAAAATTGAAGGGGAAAATAGGTACAATTATAAAAAGGCACAGGTTTCGAATTTGAAGAGATATTTCCGAGAACAATTCAGCAAATGGAAGGAAGGCTCAAGTACAGTAGATTCAAGGTGGGAAGAGTTCAAGGAGATAATAAGAAAGGGGAAAAAAATTATTCCAAATCAGAAAATAAAGAGAAGTAGAGAACCTATGTACTATAATAGGGAAGTGAGGAGATTAAAGAGGTTGGTAAGAAAAGAACATAACAGAGTTAAGAGACAGCAGGGTAGTAGGGAATATTTAAAACAACTAAACAAGAACTTAATAACAGCAAAGAAAATGGCTAACAATGGGTTTATAAAGAGTATTGTCAGTGCAGGAGGACCATTGACTGATGCATCTAGAAATTTCTAAGGCTATATCAGGAAACTGAGGGGAAGGGAGGGTGTAGAGACACTTATAGATAAGGATGGAGAAGAAGTTACTGACGATTTGAAAAAGTTAGAGATTTTAAGTAACTGGTTCAGTGAAAGCATTAGGAACGATGAATCAGAAACAGGAGTGTCTAATTCAGAGAACGAGCTTAACAACACAGTTAGTAATGATGTTAGTAAAAAATTTGATATTCATCCTGAGGAAATCATGAAGGAAATAAGAAAGCTGAAAAAACATAAAGGGGCTGGTGAAGGTAATATTACTACAGATATCTTAAAGATAGCCGGATGTGACATTGTACCTTATCGTGAAATATTATTTAAATTGAGTCTGGATACTTGCTGCTTACCACAGGACTGGAAAAGTGCAATAGTAGTACCGGTACATAAATGAAGAGTGAGAAATAGAAGCAGGCAACATGGGTTCAGGCAAGGATATTCATTCCAATCTCAGTTGGTGGGATATATGCAACATATTTCAGATGAAATGGACAAGGGAGGCCAAATTGATAGTGTAGCACTAGATCTGTCAATGGCGTTTGACAGAGTAAGTCATAAAATGTTAGTAAATAAGGTAAAAACCATTGGAGTGGATGAGAAAGTGATTTGCTGGGTAGAAGAATTTTTAAAAGGTAGAAAAAAGAAAGTTAGGGTAGGAAATGTAGTATCAAAAGAAGTAGAAGTAAAAATGGGTGTGCCCCAGGGTAGCGTATTGGGACCATTGCTATTCATTATTCTAATGAATAATTGTGTTGATTGTTTACTATCTGAAATTAGATTGTTTGCAGATGACATAATGCTGAATAAAAGAATCAAAACGATAGAGGATTGTAAACAGTTGCAGGGTGATCTGGACAGGATATCTAGTTGGGTTGGTAAACATGGGATGAAGATAAATGCAAAGAAGAGTCAGCTTATTAGATACACAAATAAAAAACAAAAGGTTAATTATCAATATAAGGTGGGGAAAGAATTGCTTGCTGAAGACTTGAAATGTAAATATCTTGGCATTACTTTTGATAACAAGCTTAACTGGGCTGGACACATTGGACAGGTGGTAGGAAAAGGTTTCAAAGTTCTGCACTTGTTGGAGAGAGTGATGAGGGGATGTACGGGAGAAGTAAAGGAATTGGGTTACAAAACTTTGGTCAGACCATTGCTCGAATATGGTAGTGTAGTATGGGACCCTCATTTAAATATCAAATACAGGAGTTGGAGATGGTGCAAAGAAGGGCTGCTAGATTTGTTTTTGGAAATTATCGCAGAACACAATCAGTGACAGATATGATAAAGGAGGTGAAATGGGATTCATTGCAAGACAGGAGGAGGATGAGGAGGGTCATGGGAGTGTACAGTGCATATACTGGCGATGAGGCATGGAAAGATATTGCAATAGGTATGAAAAGTAGTGCATGGAAGGGAAAAGATGACCATGACCACAAGCTGTTACTCGATTTCAGGCACAAGGGTGTAGGAAGATTCTCTTTTTTAGGTAAGGGTGTCAGGGATTGGAATGAGTTACCAAGAAAAATGATGAATAATTTAACGAAAACTTTGAAAGAATTTAAAGATAAAATTTGTAGAGGGCAAATGTAGGTGGGTGCAGGATAGGGGGAAGATGGGTGTGTAGGGAAATTGCCACCGGAGCCTGTGCTCCATTGCAATTAATTTAAATTAAATTAAATTAAATCATGTTCCATCGGTGCCATCACAGCTCTAAAATGATCTTATTTTAATTTATTTTGTGTTAATTTTAACTGTCTATTTCCAACTTCAGTTTATTTAATAAATAAATGACAAGTGATTTTCTAAATGTATTTTATTCAGAACTGAAAATCACTTTCATTGAGATAAATGTTATTTAACTCTACGGTATTTGTATATAAATGGCCATAGGCCCTACTCATACAAGCCAACTTGCCGAGCATTAATAGATTCGAAAATAAGTCTGTGTAAATTAATAAATCCTGCTTATCTTTAATTAACCAATTAAAATAACGAGAAAGTGTGTCATTAAACTGTAAAATTTTATTACCATGGAAATTCTGAACAATTTGTCAAAAACCATTAAAAAAAATTTTTTAAGGAGAAATGAGGATGGGTGGTGATATTGGAAAGTAGTGTGGAAGTAAATTGCCACATGATACATCGCAATTAAATTAAATTAAAGATCGTACAGAAAGACTTCGCATGCTATATTTTTTGAAAATACATGTTTCTATTTAATAAAGTCTTGTTTTGTGTCTGTCATAACTTACAGTAGATTTAAAATTTAAATTTTTATAAAATAGCCATAGGTATGTAGTAATAAATTATTGTTTAACTAGCTTAATCTCTATTATTTGGCAGATGTACAAAATGTCTTCTGCAATTACTCGTTTAGTTATACTTCAATTTATCTTATTTAAAATGAGAAGTCTTTTTATAAAATCTATGATTCGAATATTCGATAATATTTCAAAAAAAGAACAGTAGTTAGTATACTATTGAGGAAACGAATTAAACTTCATTTGCCAACTAACTCGCTGATTTCGTTTTGTGCGCTTTTAAAAGGACTTAAGTGTGAAATGAAGAAATATGAAAGCATTCAGAGATAAAGAACCACTTGCGCATCTGAAATAGCTTCTTCTCCTCACGAGTTATTGGGAAAAGCGCTTTCATCTCCGCGCAAAATAGAAAGTTAAAGCGAACACTGCAGAGGTAATCTATAAGCTTGCGTCTGATGTGAAACCACTGCGGAACACCGCGCCATTTTTCCCTGAGTGCCCATAATTTCTCGAGAACAATTAACAGCGCCAGAAATTAGATAGCTGCAAGCGCTTCGGACGCAGCGAATGTGGAGTGGTATTAAAAAGTCTGCATCTGTTTGCTTGACAGATTTATTTCTACGGCACTAATCGAACAACTGGGAAGCCAGTTTTCAGCTACGTCTCTTTACTACTCATAATACATTTTACTAGCTACCGTGCTGGTCAATGTTTCGTAATCTAAAAAAGATGGTCAGGTCATACGAATCAACACCTCTTTGTCTTCAAAATCTCGTTGTTTACGTCAAACGTCACCGTTTATTAGGCTGTACAATTAACATTTTTTTTTAGTTACAGTGAATGAGTAATGATGTTTAAATTTGTTAACTTTTTTTATACTTTGCACATTATAACTATGGCCTCAAAAACTCACAGCAGATCAATTGACTATGTACGGGAGAAATTCATATCTTTGCAGGGTTTTGGTTTTTGCTATGGCTATCAAATAAGCTCCGATTTGAGCACGAAACGTTGATACCTCCCGGAATATCTTTTGTTTTTTGATTGGTTTTAAATTTTATGAGCCAGTATATAAACATATTTTTGGAACAAAGCAAAAACTGTGTAACGGCTGTGTCTACGTTTTCATTATTGTCTCTTGTGAATCAATATGCACCAGCTATTTTCTGAGCAATTTCATAATTATTAAAGCTTGTTAAGAGGTTATTCCATTATTCCAACATATAGGCTAAACTTTATCATTCATTCTTATGTTGAGCATTTTCATCTAGGTTAAACGTTTCAACTTCTAAATACTTATTTCCTATTTAGCTTTGACTGTTGCCGTTGAATACTATTTCTTTTCTTTTTGCATTCGTCTGTTTTATGCTTTACCTCAATTCGTACTTGCAACTTCTGTGGTATCACCGAGAAGGTTACGAATGGATGCAGCAGGGAATTGAAACCACTAATAAAAACCTTGGTCTTGTTTGTGTGGTTGCAAGGAGACACAGTTTATGTAATACAGGAGTAGGAGGGGCTTCAAACTTGGGCAGCTAGTTTCGCTTGTGAGAATCACCATCGAACACAATCAGAGAATTATATCATAAAGGAGCTGGATTGGGAGGCACTGAAAGACAAGAGGATGGGATGAGACTGTTTGGAGCGTGTACACTGGTGATGATGCCTTGATGGATGTCGGGAGAAGAATATACGCAACTCGTGGGAGGGAAAGACAACTTCGACTATAAACCAACTCCTGATATCAGACGAAAAGGAGTGTCAAAATTTTAATTTGTAGGTAAGGAGCTCAAAAACTGGAATAAAATTATCTTACGATTTCTGATTTTAACTGCTACTGTTGAACCAATATGCGTTTTTACTTTAGCTTGACGCAACTATTACGTTTATCTTTTTACATACTGGTGACTAATTCAAAATATTCTTCTTAGACCAAGTGGACTGGAAATTTTTGATCAACCCGTTAATTTTCGGTCGCTCATATTATTACGGAAAATTAAATTGCAATTTGATTATTTTAACAATTTGAGTGTAAAGATTTACTGAAACAGTCGGGCTGCATTGAAATATCTCTGTTCCATGAAATTTCTAACTGACGTCTGCACAGAGTTTGCTACCATGTTCAGCCAGTGTTCACCAGAGCGTAACCATATGCGAAGAAGATATTTTTACAGCGCCTGAAAAATAGAGTACCACTTACAAATAATGAAACAAAAACATTGAAAGTAGATTTGTAGGGAATATTCCACCCGAGAATTCCCTACATTGCAATAAAATTAAACTAAATTAAATATCTTGAGAGAATTCCTGGAGAATTTTTGTCATATACGAAGGCGATGCCAGATTTACAGCACCTTCTAAACAGTGCAAATATGATAATTTTGGTGGAAACAAATACGGATAAAATATTTACGTGGATAAAAAATAATTTTTGCAGTGCTATATTACAAAAGGGAAGTTAAAAACATCCTCAGTCTACAATTTACCCACTGATCTGTAAATATAACGAGACTACGTGTAACTGGAAGAAAATCTGTACGGAGAAAATGAATTCATTCATCTGTTTCATACACATAAGAGCAGCTGAAACCTCTGACAATAATTTTTTTTTAAAAAAACCTCTACTTCCCAATATATTATCCACTAATTATCAATGGCATCTTCCTAAGATACCTTTCCCAATTCATTTTTTTCACATTTCATTTTCGTATTGTCTTCACTACCACCCAAATTAATTTTATATTATCTCCATAGTCCAACGTTTCAAATGTTGCTCTTCTTCAACTTGGTGGTTTACGAAAGGCTGAGGTTCACTTCCAAAAAGTGATTTAGGCTTTTCTTTTTGAAGGATGTTTTAAAACGAGGCTCATAGTCCGAGCTTTTCTTTTTTTGTAAGACTCTTTTTTTTCTCCAACATGTGATTATTTCAAACGACCTTCTGCAACACCACATTCAAAATGATTCATTTTTTTTACTCTTTCTTGGCTCTATGTTGTCTATGCTTAATTTCTATGAGTGCTGTTTTTCACATATGAGGCCGTAAAAAGTTTTTTCAGTCTTAGGACTATATTCGATGTGAAAGTTTTCTCCTTCTTAGGACGACTCGTTTTGTTAGTGGAGATCTGCATTTGTTATCTTTCTTGCCCCGTTTATCAAATATATTTTATTTTGCACATAGCAAAAATCTTTACTTATTTCGGCTATATATGTTTCAAAACAGTCGTTCAGTATTACATTACTTTTATCTCTTGTTTCTCGATTCATGACATTATTATTACTTCTGTCGATAGACTGAAGTGACAAAAGTTGTGGGATAGGAAGATGCAAATATTCAGATGCTGGTAACACCGAGGAAGAATCGTCCCCATGTGCCACGTAGTGTCAAAGGTTTTTCGCACCACATGAATTAACAGACTTTTAACACGGAATGGGATATTCCATTTTGGAAATTGTTCGTGAATTCAACATTCCTCGACCCACAGTCTCAAGACTGTGCCGTGAATATGTAATTTGCGACATTACCTCCCAGGATTGATAACGCAAATCCCCACCACGAGTACTTAATCACCGAGATCAGCGACGTCTGCGTACAGGCGTAAAAAAATTTAAAAAAATAATATAAAATGGAATGATTAGATGAGTAGGGGAATTGCCTCTAGAGCGTTAGCTCCATCGCAATTAAATTAATAATAATAATAATGATGTTGACTAATAGGCAACACTGCGTCAAAGAATAGCAAAAACTAACAAAAGGACGCAACGTCTCTCCTGGGCTCATGAACATATCGGTTGGGCCCAAGAAGACTGGAAAAAGGTTGCGTGATCGGATGAGTCAAGATTTCAGTTGGAAAGAGCTGACGGTAGGGTTCGAGTATGAGACGGATCCCACGAAGCCAAGGATCAAGATTATCAGGAAGGCACTGTGAAAGCTGATGGTTGCTCCATCCAAGCATGTTTTAATGGCATGGACTGGGAACTCTAGTCAAACTGAAACGATCATTCATAGGAAATGGTTACTTGCAGATGCTTGAAGACCATTTGCAGCCATTTATGGCCTTCATGTTTGAAATAACGATGGACCTTTCCAGGACATCAATGTGCCATGTCACCGGGCCTAAATCGTTCACGATTGGCTTGAGGAACATTCTGCATAATCCAACGAATGATTTGGCCACTTAGTTCACCAGAAATGAGCCCAATCGAACATATCTTGTATATGATCGGAAGGTCAGTTCGTACGCAGCGTCCTGCACCGGCAACACTTTCGTCGTTATGGACGGCTGTGCAGGAAGAATGGCTGAATATTTCTTCAGAAGACTTCCGACGACTTGTTGAGTTAATAACATGTCAGGTTACTGCACGTCGTACACGATATCAGGAAGTATCCCATTTCAATAGATTTATTCCAGCTTCCCTTCTCAATGTTCTATCTTGTGCAACTGATCTGTTAGTGTACTTCTTATCTACTTAATAAAAATTCGCATTTGATTCATTCTTTTTCCTTCAGTTTTAATTCAGATTGAAAGTTTTCTTTCATTCGATGGTTTCCTTTACAAACAAATAAAATATCAGAGCTGATAGACTGAAGTCTTGCCCCACACTCTTTTATATGATTATTTTCTCTCACGATCATCTAAGTTTAGTATAGGTGCCTAATTAAGGTATAGATTATAAATTACTGGATTAAATGACCGTCAAAACTGACAAGTATCACTTTCGGTGATAATAAGAATTTGTTGTGGAAGAGTTTCTATGGAAAAATGAATAATGATTATTCACTATCTTTGTTATTGATATTTTTCGAGATGTGATTAAATATTCTCTGTTTAGATTCTCTGACTATTTTAATGTATTTGATTTCAAATGAGGAAATAGGTACTGTTATGAAAAATTTTCTGATTAAAGTATAATTTTTCTGATTTTTTAAAATAAATTCTCGTGTTTCTTCTATCAAAAAATTATTAGATTATGTAGTGACCTGGTTCTAGTAACTGATACAGAGAATACAGTGTTAACATTGGATGGCCTTCTCCTTGCATGAATTCCTGCATCTAGTCGTCGTCAATAAATAAAAAGCTACATACAAATTTAAACAAACGTCGGATTGTAGTTTTTTAATCTCTACCTTGCATTATAATTTTTTATTTCAATACCATTTGGCTGGAATCGCAGTTACGTTTTCTTTTAACAATATAAGTAAAATTATAATTATATGCAGTTATTTATTTGAAATTTCCTATGTAGCCAAACAGCGTTGTGGTGGCGGTCTATATATGTAACTCCTCGGGCGCCATCGTCTCGCAGAAGGTTCCCGACCTATTCACTTAACCTCTAGATTTTAGTCGTCTAGTTGCAAAGCAGAATTCCTTTCTCGGTATGTTGGGCTTGACTTTTCTTTGCAGTTCACTCGTAACAAATATTCTGTTTGTAATCTTTTCATCTTTTTGCTCAGCAATCTGATGGGTCCACGGCAATGGATAGAAAAATCCTCGGTTAGAATTTCGATTACCTGACACTTTCAAAGGCGCTAGAGCTCTTCCATCATTTTGATTTCACATTAAACTGTAGATTGCCTACAGCACCGGTTCTGGAAAATTCTGATTCATTCTGTATTTTCTCTACCATCAACCATTTTTACTATGCATTGGCACTTCGCACCAAATTTTACGTTTTCTTGTATTTAATGAAAGTTGTTGCCTTCCTTACGACCATTGTTTGTATTATTTTTTTTCTGTTTGAAATTGCCTTTGCTGTATTTTCTTTGCATTTGTAGAACCTTAAAATTTTTTATGGAGTGAAGTGTCTTGAATTTGTTGCCCAAAGGTCTGCTGAGGACTCACGTACATATCGAAATTTTGTTTCTAATTTTGCGTCTAATTTTGTTTAGTTATAAAAAATGTTTTGATTAGTATTTTCTTTAGCCTGTGAGAATTTGCATATATGATTTAGGTTATATTGTTTAGTAAAATTTAAACAGAAATTTTAATTACATTCCGTAAAGAAAAACTCCTCTTTTAATCGTACTTCTTCATCAGACTAAATAACGACAACGAATTTCGATACGTGTCCTAGGCTCTTACGATCTTAATACAAGCAATTAATGCTAAAAATCATCATTATAATCCCATTTTGGCTCTTTCTAGTCCGTGGTAGAAACATAGCCGTCAGTTTTGAACTTAAATTTAAAGAACCTGGAAATGAACATGCACTTTCTTGGAGACTATAAATGTATCAGACTTATATCATTTAAATGAGAAATTCTGGAATACTAACATGTTATCTGTTAAAAGTGAAGTTAACATTCTCCGCAGCTAATTTCGTGTAAGCGCCTAATTCCAACTGAACGTACGGTGCGGACTCGAAACCTTAGAAACAAGAAAAATACATGCCAGAACCACAGTATGGTGAAACACATGTGATAGCTAGATTTAGGTTGTTCGAAAATGATTTCTGTAAGCTGCTAGTCTTCAACACGAAGAGATTTATCTGCGAACAATTGAAAACGGAGTATGTATATAATTTTCTTTTTATTTTAGTTTCTAGATGAGGTAAGGGCGAGGTAATAAGAGGGTACGGAAAGTGGTGAAAGAAATTAACAATATTAGAATAGATCTATTTATTTGTTAGTGGTTGTATACAAAGTAATCTGGATTATGGAGTTACGATAAAGACTTGTTACAGACAATCTCTAGAGTTTCGCAATGAACCAGTTGGTGAATGGTTATCTTCTGGGCCTGACGTTCTGGAAAACTGGGGTGTGATCTCCTTTCCGGCCATCCTGATTTCAGTTTTAAATGCTTTGCCCAAATCTCTGCAGTAAAATAACGGCACATTCCCTTCGAAAGGCCATAGCCAAATTATTTCCAGTTTCTCCTCCTCTTTATATTATCCCCTTATATAAAACGCTAACGTGGAGTCTGGATGCGTCGTCTATAGCTGCTACTGCTATTGGCTAGAGAACGGCCAATCATCAACCACCATATTACATTCGTACCATCATCTTGCTTTTCGTTTTTTACAGCTAGACACAGACATTCATATAAGGAGAAGGGGATTCAATATTTACGCTATTTTATCTGTATCAGTTATCAAAATTAGGTTAAACCATAACCTAAGAATTTTTTTGGTAGACGATAAGAAACAATGAAGTTTATTAAAATCTCAGAGAAACATACGTAATCGCACAATGTATCAGTCAAATAAATAACAGTCATCCGTTTTCGAAATTATAAAAATACATTTATTTAAATAAAATCTAACCAAATATTCTGATAATCTAACCAGAATAAGTTACTCATATCACGAAAGATATAATTAAAATTGATTTCAATTTATAATTCGCAATTCAACAACGATATTCTTGCATCCAAATAGCGGCGAGCAGAGATAGAAAATTAATGTGAGACAATCATACGTTACAAAGTTACAATAGGTACGTTCGTTTAAATTTACATGTTGCTTTTTGTTTATTTATGACAACTAGATGCAAAAATTAATGCAAGGAGAAGAGTATTCCATGTTTGCGTTATTTGATTTGTACTAGTTACAAGAACGAGGTTAAAACATAACCTAAGAATGTTTTTTGGCAGATAAGAAACAATGAAAAAAATTTAACACCAGGAAAAACCGTCCGCCATTATGGTGGAATCCATTATGCTCCAAAGCAGTGGCCCAAAGACGTCTCGCACTATCTGCATACAGAAAGAATTCTGATCTGCACCACTACATAGCTTTTTTTTTTTTTTTTTTTTTGGAACAGTTTAACGTCCCTTTTTAACAACGTGGTCTTTAGAGACGGGAAAGGATGGGGGCAAGGAATGGGAAGGAATTCGGCCATGGCCTTTTTGAAGGAAGCATCCCGGCATTCGCCTGGAGTGATTTGGGGAAACCATGGAAAACCCAAATCTGGATGCCCGGACGGGGATTCGAACCGCCGTCCTCCCGAATGCGAGGCCAGAACGCTATCCGTTACACCACCACGCTCGGTCACAACATAGCATTCCTACAGACCAATGCCAGGACCAAAAAGATTTAAAAAAACCAAAAACGCCTAAATTGGATGAGATACTGCGAAAATGAAGTCAAACGTTTCCTCTATCTGGGCCACAGTGAGAAGCCTCAAGGATAAAAAATTCAACAAGGGCGCCCCTACTATCAACACATCGATTTTGGAAGAGATTATGGACAGAATCGCCCCTGCTACAGTACCTAGGGAGGAACCAAACTTCAAATTAACCCCTCACGAGCCTTCCGACCACTTTCTGTGCAGGCCGTTCGACATTAAAGAATTACACCAAGTCCTCAAGCGATCATCTGACACCTCCCCTGGGATAGATGGTATTCACTACTCGATGATATCAAACATGCCCCAAACTGGCCTGCAGCTACTTCTAAATTCTTTCAACCGGATTTGGATGAAGGATCCAATTCCATTAGAATGGAGAACGCAAGTCATAATTCCCGTGCTAAAACAGAACAAAGACCCCCTGGCAGCGACTTCCTATAGACCTATATCACTTATGTCCTGCGTAGGAAAAACGCTAGAGCGACTAGTAAAAAATAGATTAGAATGGTGGGTGGAAGCGAAGAACTTGATACCTAACTCCCAAACCGGATTCAGAAAAGGGAAAAACACAACAGACAACCTCGCTATATTGACCTCAGACATCAACCTCACATTTCTTAATAAACAATACCTCGGAGCGATCTTCCTAGACATACAATCCGCATAAGATAAAGTTAACATATCCATCCTCATGCATAAACTGCAAATGCTAGGAATCCCGAAGAAATTTGTGGCAGGACTTTTCTCCCTCCTATCGGAGAGAATAATATTCGTCAGTTCGAAGAAGAACAAGATAGGTCCGCGTATAGTCTTCCTAGGGCTGCCTCAGGGAGCTATATTAAGCCCGCTTCTATACTTGATATACTCAATGGACATTAATTCTCATCTTCCGACTAGAATCATCTCTTTACAATTCGCAGACGATGTGGTGATCTACGCCATCGGCGATACTCAGGATGAAGTCCTCATTCTTTTGAGCGAAGCTATGACAGCCCTTTCCATTTGGCTACATAACAACGGACTAGACCTATCCAACGCAAAGTCATCAGTGGTTTACTTCTCCAAAAGGAAAATCCTCTACAACTCCAGCAACCTACAGTTAGGGCCATATAATCTAACTCTGAAAAGACAAGGCCGATTCCTCGGGATGATACTGGACCATCGCCTCAACTGGGCCCAACACATAGATCAACTGATAACAAAAGCCATCTCCCGCCTCAACATAATAAAAATGGTATCTGGCGTCTGGTAGGGCGCTCACCCTCAAAGCCTACTCCTGATATATCGATCTCTGATCAGACCGCTAATCGACTACGGCAGCATGTTTTATCAAAACGCTAGGAAAGATGCCCTGAACAAACTAGATAGACTACAATCACGCTGCCTTAGAGCCTGCTTAGGAGCCGTTCGGTCCACTCCCACAAACG
Organism: Vandiemenella viatica; assembly: GCA_031002005.1. NCBI lineage: Eukaryota > Metazoa > Arthropoda > Insecta > Orthoptera > Morabidae > Vandiemenella > Vandiemenella viatica. The sequence goes on along the minus strand of JARYHS010008074.1, from coordinate 193,952,242 downwards.
CATTACTAGTAGAATCAGGGGAACCTCCGCTCCACATTCGACGAGCATACCTAACTGAAAAATTTTTAATGGAAAGATTATCACTCAATAACCACCCCATTCATGAACGTCTCGAGAGGTTATCAACCATAGCAAATAGAGCCAAAAGTCGAGCTCGTCTTCCCCTGTTAAACGCCTATAAATTCTGGCTAAAATACAAAGACAAACTATCCTCGTATAATATGCTCCCAATCTTTCAAGAACCTTTCGAGCTTCGTCTAGAAAGAACCCACACAATCCTCTGGGAGGAAGCCAAATCCGGAAATTTGATCCACAAGATATCCAGATTCCTATCAAAACCAGACAACAGCACTCTTAAAATATTCACAGACGGATCGAAAACCACTGGAAATAATAAAGTAGGAGCGGCATATTTCTGTCCCAACACAGGTAAATCGACTCAATTTTCGCTACCCGAAGAGGCATCCATCTATACAGCTGAAGCAAAAGCCCTGCTGGAAGCCATCAGATATAGCCAAAGTACCAACATGGACAAAGTCGTCATCCTGACGGACTCCCTCAGTGTACTAAAGAGCTTACAAAATACTACGTGGAATAGCCATACTCAAACTATTCTACTGGAAATTCTACAACAACTGAAACGGAACCGGGAACTTGGCATTACGACTACTCTGATGTGGATCCCATCTCACAGCGGCATCGAGCATAACGAACGGGTGGACGCCCTGGCAAAACAAGCTATCCATGAGGGAGAGGTAATCAACATGCAACTCCCGATCTCGGATATAACACATAATATCAAAGTAAGAGCCAAGGAAAAATGGCAAGAGGAATGGACGATCTCCTCAAAAATCAAAGCCTCATATTATGCAACCATTCAACCGAACATATCTCCAAAACCTTGGTTTTACAATTGGAACAGTAGCAGACGATTAATCACTACGATATCGAGAGCCCGTTTTAACCACGGTAATTTCCCCAGCCACCTACACCGAATAGGGTTGAGAGATTCCCCATACTGCGACTGCTCAGACCAGGCAATAGGAGACATCAATCACATAATTTTTTCATGCAATAAATACCAACAACTCCAGGACCAAATGATGAAAGATCTTGCCAAGAACGGCTTCCCCTTTCCGACAAACGTAACCCTCCTACTTTCCAGCAACACCAAAGTAGTACTTAGCATCCTCGCCAGATACTTAAAAGATGGAGGGATAGAATTCTAACCAATCTTGTAAGTTAAAACAGGAAATGACTATACTTCAAACCTAAAGCCCAAACCACAGCACAACCCCACTTCCGCGCAAGCACAACAACTAGTTTGGCAATATTAACAGCATCCTCACCAATCTACCGATTGAGGCCAACACCAGACAGATCAACCCTCTACAGATGTCAAAGAAATACAGCGATTTAGACTAATCAGTAGAAAATAATGGATATACAGAACCGCCGATTACTAAGTCTAGTTGATGTATCGTCTAGCAACGCTTTTTAGATTATGGTACTTAAGAAGGCACTTGAAATTTGAATATTGTAAATAGCATATACATTCCACAAGATTGTAATAAGTTTTACCTAATATAGATAAGGAAATGTGTAAATAGATAAGTTACGCAAATGGATGTAAGAAGCTTTGTAAAAATTTAGATTGGCTGTATGGTCTCTAACCAAATGCCATTAAAAAAAAAAAAAAGAAACAATGAAGTTGATTAAAAACTCGAAGAAAGTTTACACCAAATTTACGAATCGTGAAATGTATCCGTTTTTGATATGCTTTCCGTCATTAAAGTAAAATGTATTTATTTAAATAAATCATAGTCAAATACTCCGATAATCTAACCACAGTATGGTACTCATATCACGAAGATTTCATTAAAAATGGTCGATATTCGCTTTTTAATGCAATCTTTTCCAGAATAAATTCAGTCTACAACCATAGGTGCTGCCTGTCGTTATTCATATGAGGGTAGTAAAAGCTATGATTTTCGAATGCAATGTTAATGGAGGTTGGGGCTAAGTTGACCAGAATCGCAACTGACACATTTTGTTACAGCATAATTCGCTCTGAAATGAGTTTTACAAACCATTTAAACTGCTTTCATAAGCGCCATGTTACTGGAAGTATTATTTATTGCGGGGGAAAGAAGTTTCATATTTATCGTGCTGAATTGTGCCTGGAATAAAACAGATATTACATTGATAGCAAAAGTTTTTTTGGGATTCCTAATTTGTTTTTAATTTTATTGGTTTTATACTTCCATCGTCATTAATTCGGTAGCAGTTACTACTGTATCGCTATGTGAACTTGTGAGATCCCACTCACAAAATCATTGTAATAAAAAATAATTGTAAATAAAATAGTTTAAATAGACTTCACAGCATGAGTAGTTTGTGTAGACATTTGGGGTAATTTTAAGTTTTTTTAGAATTTAGTTTGTTGTAGTTGGCACTACTGTGATTGTGTATGGAGAGAGAGTGAAGATGGCAAGATGGCGAGAGAGTACTAGGAGTACTAGGAGTATAGATAGAAGTGTGTGTTGGCAGTATTTTGTAGCAGCGAACGTTTGAAGTATAGAATAAAGTTTCTCAAATAAATGAGTGGAGTAATTGAATTATTTGGCTATATTACCCGTTGCGCTAACATGTATATCTTGTAAAGTGGTTTGTTGAATAGTAGTAATAAAACGCTAAGTGATATCACTACCGCCAAAACCAACAGTAGGGCCATATGTTGCGAGGAGCGGGATATCTACTTACTGCTGGTTAATGTAAAAATTAGCAGTGGGGCTTAGCAAACTGCAAATTAAATATATAGAACATTACAAAATCCAGGCCATTAGCATTATGTAATAACAATTCCATATAATTAACCAATTAAAAAAAAATGAGCTGCCAGGATATTGCATTCAAACCGTCATTTTTGACGGGCTCGAAGCTAGTGTATACTATAATAAACTCGACAACAACGAGCCTTAAAGCTTAAAGGAGAGAAATAGGTAAGAGGAACAACGAATTTATTTCTGTTTACAGTGTCTTTTGTTGATTTTATGAAAAAAAATGTTTGCTAAGTATAACTGTAAAAATAAAAATAAAAATTAAAAAATCTGAAAACGAGGAACAGGAGAGTGATAAGAATGCAAATGAAGCAGCGAAAACCAGCGCAGTGCTGGTAGTCAATCCTTCAGCAGGTGAACAACGGCGAATAGTATTTAGGAATGATCGAACTTCTTCCGGTAATGGCTATTTACTTGTGCAATCCTGTAAGCATATTTTATGTATCAGTAGTTTTCATCGTTGTCGTCTAAAGACCCTAACACTTGTTTCGCTGTTTTCCTTGATCGCTGTACTATGTCCATTAGGGCATTTACATGACAAATGGAAGCTTTGTGAAGACAGAGGATGAAGGCTGCCAAGAGAGGGAAGTTTAGCACTCGTGGCGCCGGAGGCGGCTTTATCTGCGGTTGCTGGCCATGCACCAAGCGCCGCAGCTGGCAGGCGACGCAGAGTAATATCTCGACGCGTTGTTCCCTCAGTCAGATAACCTACCGACTGGGCCACTGCCAGAAGCACTTGTTGAATATATCTTCTCCAGCAGAGAATATATACAGAAAAAGAAAGTATGTTGGTACGGCGCCAATGTAAACCTTAACATAAAGGACCCAATGGTAATACGTTGATGAATAGAAACCAGTTAAAAAGAAGTATGTCCTCTTAACCATGTAGCCTCAAAGAGTTTTTAATTTTTTTATTTTAAGTTATTCTAAAACTATATAATGAGTTACAAAATATTGGGACAATTCTAAATTACGAACAGTGGCGGATCTATGAATTTTCCGAGCCGAGGCAAAAACTTGAAATTGCTGCCCCTACAAACATGAATTTACCGCCCAGGACAGTATAGTGTTATTCGTGTTATTCTCCGATTTTGAGTGCCTCTGATGGTTGCCATTCGAGACAGTAGCGCTAAAAAAAGGGTCACCGCCACACGAATTTGTCATTACCGCCCCTTCAAACATGATTTTGCCACCCCGCGCAGGGCAAGTACCTCGGTTTGTAGCCCCTAGATCCTCCACTGATTACAAATACTAAAGTTTCTTCTTCTTCCTCCTAGAATCAATCCCGCATTGCAGGGTCTGCTGTACTGGACTTCTTCTTCCATTTATACCGATCTTGTGCATCTTTGGGTGAGGCAATCAATAGTCGCATGTCCTCCCGCTAGCTATCCAGCCAGCGCTTCCTGAGTCTCCCTCGTCGTCTTCGGCCCTCAGGACTCACATCAAGTGCAGTTCTCGCAACTGGGGAGGTGTTGCTGCGCGGTATATCGCCGTACCATTACAGGCGACCCTGTCGCATCTTCTCAGGTACTGGAGCCACACCAAACGCCTCCAGATGCCTGATTCGGCTACTTATACTAACGTATAACACTTTTAATTAAATGGTGAGCCGCAGATATCGAGCAGTGCTTGCAACATGCCATTGCACTACGTCCTTCTTACTTCTCGCCGATTTCTCTAGGCATTTTTAAAGAACGATCTAGTCAAAGGAACTGTAGTGCCATCTGTTTGCAAGTGGTGTTAGTAAATTTTTTCCCTGTTATTCTATTCGAGGAGCTGCAGAACACAGGTTTGAACCTTTGTAACAGCCCTGAAACATAAACTTAAATGAAATTATATTTTGTGAATCATTTGTAGTAGGCTGGAGTTAGGTTGAATATGATCCTGTATGTTTGTTTTTCAATTAACTGTAAATCAGTGTATATAGACTTTGTTTTATGAAAAGAAATTATTTAGAGTCCGTTTAATATGTTTTAGAACAGAATTGTGCAAGAGAATTATTTAAATGTTGGCAATTCCACGTATTAATGCAAGTAACGATGTCTAAAGGACAATTTACGACAGTTTAAAATTATTTCTATGAATAATTTTGTGTTTAAGTATCTTTAATTATCATTTCTGACTATTTTGTACTGATTGTAAATGATTATTTTTAATATGTTTCAATTGTTTAAGTATTGTTAATGTTCGAGAATTACCTGGCGGAAGCTTTTGAAGTGTTCTAGAAATTTCGGTGGAGTTTACAGTGTATTAAGCAAACACTCGACACAGAGAAACAGTTAGTTTCACCGACTAAATTTTACGTCGGCCAAGAACTGTATTGTCTGTTGAAGACGTGTTGTATACAATCGCTGGATTGACTGTATTCATATAAAGTGTATCGTTGACGACGTGTTTAAGAAAATAAACAAGTTTAAATTGAAACGTGTCTTGGAATACTTAATTATCGTATTAATTAAACCACCAACAATCTTATACCGTGATGACGGATATTGAACAGGCACGACTAAACTGCTGGGTAGAGTTGTAGCAACACTTGTAACTATACTAACGAAATCATTAGTTACAGGATTCTTTTGTACAAACACGAAACATGTGGAACCTGAGATGCATTCGATAGTCATCGAACTGTTAATTATTATTAATAATAGTCACAGTAAAAGAGAACGGTAACTTGTGAGCCAATATGTGCTGGTTTGTTCGGTTAGGATGAGGCTGACTTTGAAGGCTGGTGGGTTTGAGTCTAAACGTTTCCACTTTCTACCGATATTAGTAGCAATTACTCCTCCAAGACATTGCTTCCAGAGAACCTATGTTGGCTTCTGCTGTGTTACATAAGAGAACACTGTAATAGGCCGATTGGGGAAAGAGCGGCGACGCGTAATGTGGTCAGAGGAACACATCGGTGAAAACATTTTTCCCTTGCTGCGAGGAACATGCCTATTAGGAAGAAGACTGGCGAGTGAGTGTCAATAAGGCGCTCGCGTCGGTGACGCAAAAACCAGTTCCACTATTGTGATATATGGAAGATGAGAATGGTTTTCCTTCTACTTGGACATAATAACTTTTGATTCAATAATGCAATTGTATTCTAACATGCGTTTAGAACATAAATGCGAACAGAACACTCTTGGGATAAGATTGGAAGAACGTTCAGAAGCAAAGATCATAGTGTAGAAGTGTTCAAAGTATGAATCTTCTATGAGGGGCGGATTTTGGTTTGGGAAGGGCTTTAGCGGACTTTGGTTTTGGGGGGGGGGGGCTTGGCTTGAGTGGATTTTGGTTGGGGGGCTTGCCTTTAGTGGAGTTTGGCTTTTGGGGGGGGGGGCCTTGAGTCGGGCAAAAGGTAGTATTTATAGTCTCCTCGGACCTCAAATCCGTAGAGCTAAGAAAAAAATAAAATAAAATAAAGTCTCCAAAATTATAATGTCGGAGATGGACATAGATACTTTTGTGGAGGGGGCTTGAGCCCCCTAGCCCCCCCCCCCCCCCTGAATCCACCCCTGATCAGATACGTACGAATATTTATTATTGCAGTGCCGTTGACTACAGTACATATTCAAAAACATGAAATTAAATTTTAATCGAAATGTTTCCTTACACTATAAGATTCAAATTGTACATCATCTAATTAGGTAAACAAGTATTAAGAGTAGTTTTAAATCACGTAGCATTTCACTATCTTTATTTTAGATCTGAAGTTTAGTCAGTTAAGCTGATTTGTAAGCACATAATTAATGATTTAAGCTAACGATATATACATTGATATCAGATATTCAAAGAAGTTTGGTAGTGGGCTTCAACTTTGCACGCAGTTTGTACGAAGCAGATGAAAAATTTGTGGGTTCCAGCCGGATGTAGTCGTAAAAACTTTTCGACATGTGGCTCTGTTGTCTCCATCATATGAAGTGCAGCTTCTATCTGCGACAAGCTAGCTATTACTATCTCGTGTCACTCACAGTTTTGTATACAGATTACAGGTGGTGTGCCTGGACTTGGTCTCATACAATTCTCGCTCACAAGGGGGCGTTCATAAATTACGTGAGGTGAAATAGGGGGGGGGGGGGGTCCGGCGAAATCTCACCAAATCTCACCAGGGGGGAGGGGGGGGTCTACGGAAATCTCACGTGAGATTTTGCGAAAAATTTGGGGATAGTAGAGCCAAAAAAAAGGTCTACAATTTGCGCCTAAGTCGATTTTAGGAGGGTATTTCGTGAAAAAGTTAGGGTGTGACCTAAAAAAAAAAAGGTCTACAAAAGTTTCGAGTGCGATTTGTAGGGGGGGTTCTCACGGATCTGATCTCACCAGAGGGGGGGGGGGGGTCCGGCCAGATCTCACGAAATCTCACCAAGGGGGAGGGGGGGGTCCAGAAATCCGGAAAAACACCTCACGTAATTTGTGGATGCCCCCCAAGGCAACTCGCCTGCTGGCATGGCGGGATTATGATTTGTGTGTAACCTCGGAAGCAGCCATAGTTTTCTATTCCGAATGATAACTCGCGTACAATGAATTCCAGTTTAGAACTTTCGCCGTTCGGTCAGAATCTAATTCATATGGTTTGTACAAGTAGCAAGTAATTATTTCTTATATATCCATGAACGATTTATCAGTTTATAAGCAATGGCCTAGGGATTTAAAGAAATATTAAAATATATAGTTTTATTGAATGTTTTTCGAAATCCCTTTTGAAGTAATGAAGTAGTTAACCATTATTTACAACTCCTGATTTAAATAGATGTCTTTACAGAAGATTTAGCGTCATTGGAATGAAAGGGAGACGAAATTTGTACTTCTTTTGAGCAATATTTATACGTCGTTAGAATAAAACGTCTCACAGTACTGAGTCTGTTTACAGCGAAATTCGAGGGAAGAGATACCAGAAACAAACGATTGCACCGATGTGGGGAGTGCTTCAAGTATATCTGCAGTATGTTTGCAGAGAAGACATTTGAAAATCTTAAAGCAGGGATTTTTGATGGACAAGTGACAAAAATTTCGCGTGAGAATGAAGCGAGCCTTTACATAAGTAGCACAAAATTTTCTGGGAAAACACAAAAATGAAAACTACAAAGGCCTTGTTAGTAACATGATATCAACTTTTGTTGATACTGGCGTGAACATTAGCATCAAAATGCATTATTTTTTAGACATCTTGATCGGTTTCCTGAAAATCTCTATGTCAGCAAAGAACAAGGTGAACGACTCCATCAGGACATCAAGGTATAGCAAGGGATACTATGATGATGGTAGATTATTGCCGATTTTTAAAAGGAGTTGCTCAACATATATGGCGCGCAAATAATCGTAAATTTATTCCTTTAATTTTCATCAAATCTTTTCATTTTCAATTTTGTTTATGGATTATGCACAGTTTATCGCTTAATATTCTTTGCCTCTTATATGAATAAAATAAATTTGTTAATGAAACATACTTGTGTAATTCCCCTAAAATGCACTAATACTAGCCCAAGTACATTGTTGCAAATATGTTTTACAATTTTATAGAATGGAGATGAGCACAGTAAAAAAAAAAAAAAAAAAAGGCCTGATATAGGAAAACCGAAGTTATTTTCAGATATATCAGCCAAAATTACCTAAGAATTCGTTAAATTGTTTTTTGTTGCCTCGAATTATAATTCGAGGATGGGTGCCTATGAAGTGGGCATATCCGTTCTTTGTGAGACGTGGGCTGAAATATTTGCACTGGTGTGTTGATAATTAACTGATTGGGATACATGAATATGTGTTAACTACTCGTGAGGCACCAAAACAATCCTGTGGTCTCCTCTTTTTCTAAAAATGAGATTGCGGCACGACTGTAAATATCCACTGCTTTCTGAACGCTGTGCATAAATTGTATTTTACGTATTTATTTCTAGAGCTCCCTAATGAGAACCATCGGCCAACCATTCATCCACTCCAACCAACGACGAAAGTAACATGACATTGTGTTACTAGATGTAAAAAGTCTCAACGGAAAGAAGCGCGTGATTCAGAATACCAATATTGCCAATGAAGGACAATTTTAAAGAAAAGGCCACATTTCTGGTTACGCTGAGTTTGTAGCAACATTAAATAAACGTAAATACAGGTCCCGTGTAGTTGATAAACTTCACTGATTCCTGAAAATGTGGAAGCAAATATACACACATTTGTCATGCAAGCGCATGATATTAATGTAAAAAGGACTAAACTCCTCCGGAATCACTGAGATCTGAAATTTTTTTTGGTTATGATAATAGCCGCCATGAATCTTTGCAAGCAGCACTATGGTGAGGCAAATTTTATGTGTTTGTAGAATGAGTGCAAGGAGACCATCTTCATTACTTTATTCTTCTGTTCCAGAGACCAGGGAATCTTTAAATCAGTGACACGGATAAATGAGTCCAATTCCACCATTGTTTTGCAGCTATAATGAAAGTGGGTATTGTCTCAAAGCTGTGTGAAACCACGTGGGGATTTGAAGCAAATAGCCTACTCTGTAATCCTTGCGGCATATCCACCGCAACCATAAAACTTTTTTTTTCTTAGTATTTTATGCCTCGTCTACATCGAGGTCATTAGAGGTTGGAGATAATAGAAGACAAGGAATGGCAAGGAATTTGGGAATGGAATTTCGAAGGAACGATCCCGACTTTTGTCTGGAGTGATTCTGGGAAAACTTGGAAAACCTAAATCTGAATTCCCCGAAGGGATTTGAAACCATATCCTCCAAATGACAGGCCAGAGCGTTACCATTCATTCACCGAGCCCGATCATAGGTCATAGTCACGTAAGAAGCACGAGAAAAGATTTCTATATGTCTATGAGCATGAAGGATGTACTGAATCACGTCTTTCGTTGGGAATGATTGTGAGGGATGAACATTAAGCACTTGGAATCCCAAGGTCACCATTCTCTCACATTTCGTTGGAAATACAACTTCAAGACTATGTGCAAGGAAATCAACTCATTCTCTTTTTAGCACAGTATTACAGAGAGAAGCACTGAAACGGCAAGTCCACATACAACACCAATAATTAAAAAAATTCTGAAAAAGGAAAAAATGGTAAAAAGTATCTCTGAAAACAAATATGGAAAATAGTGCCCAACTGGCAAACAGAACATTGCTTTAGCTTATAGGCTGAAAAAGGGTAAATTCGTGTAACTTGATTTACTGGGTGATAGAGTTTTGAACTGACACTTATTCTACCCTGCATATACATGTAGATTCCAGTGGAATTACATAATACACATAGTTCAAGTCCAATAAAAGCTTCTTGCGTGACTCGGGTACCCACTCAATATGCAGCTGGGCAGTTTAGTATGATCTAAAGACCTCACAGGTAATAGGCTAAAGGAGCGCTAATGGGCCCCTGACCCATCGAACGCTTGATGCTGCCGTCTCCAGTATATAAATACGAGTGGTGGTGTTTATTCCACTCGGCGCGAAGCTGTGCCGTCGTGCGTGTCGACATGATGAAGACGAGCCGGCGGGCGGTCGACGTTGCAATAACGCCGACCGTTGATGCCGGCTGGTCGGTTATTAATGACGGAGGGCAGGCATCCTCGCGGGATTACGACGCCAAATGAGGGCTGGGTGGACCCCCGCTGAAGAATATTAATGGATCGGCCCGCCGCGGCAGCTTCCGGAAAAATGGGCCACTCGTGAGAGCGCGGCCGTTCCGTTTGCTGCGTGTCCAGCGCTCGCCTTGCTGCCTGCCGGCTCGTCTGATGATTAAATACGCCAGCCTGCCGCAATAAATTTGTCGGCTACGAGCAGCAATTACTCGCCTTTAATTGTGCTTAACTCAATTGTTCCACTGTTAAGATCGATTTATCTTCATCTCACCCGCTCTCCCTTCGCTCTCCTTAATGAGATATTAATATGCGCTAACTTGTGTTTTACATCCGCAAAACCGTCAAAATTGTGGCCTTGCAATCGCGTTAATACAACTTCACTACCGCAGTTCATTGTCAAGCTTCGGGAAGTATTTAAATCTTCGGTTAACTAATTCCCTTCCTACTAAACAAGAAGAACAGAAAAGTCAGTGAATGCCTTGCTGTTAAACATGTTTTATAATATGCAATGCGTTTAAATTAAATTGTAGTTCATTATTTATTTTAAAAAAATAAAAGAATTAATTTGAAAATCGTTATTTTTAATATAGTCTTCCTCCTTCCAAATACAATGCCATATTCTTTCAGTAGTCGTTGCATGCCTTGAAAAAGAGATGAAAAAAAATCTTTTCACGTTGTCGGACATGTTTGATAGCCTTACTCCGTTTGTAGCTGGTTATTACTGACTACATTTCCTCACCAAGCTGTTTATTATCTACTTCAAAAATATCCTATTGTGTCAATTTTTAACAGATTTAATAATAATGCGTGTGTCAGAACCAAATGGGTTTCTTTTTCAATCACACTTATCAAAAAACAACACTGCGACGGTTGCTGGAAGACTGAAACTGGCGAATTCTTGTTCTCGCGCGTCAGGCAGAGCTGCTAAGTTCGGCAATTGTTCCTCTCTTTCAAATCATCATTTGAGAATAAACCACTGGCGTTTAAGTTCTGAACTGCAGATGGCGTATCTACGAACGCTTCTTGGATGCCTGTACATTTAATCTGACTTATTGTTAAACGCGCTTACAAACTCCGTTTCAATTCCTGCCTATATTTCATATCTTGATTTTCACAAGTAATCATCAGAACAAACGCTGAAATAGTTCTTGTTTTCATCCGAAAGCTAAACACTGTTCAAACAGAAATACACGGAAAACATTACTCCAAGCTTACGTATTTTATTGGGTGTATGGAAACACATTTTTTCTTTTCAGTGCAATATGAGCACCTCCAGCGAACAAGCCGTCAACGAGCCATAATTTCAACTTGAAAGGTCGTACTTAATTGGAAGTTTTTGGTTTACCAAGAAAAGATTTAAAAAAGTTATCATGCCGGTTTAGCTCAGCTACAAAAATGCAAAATTAGGGATACTTGATTATTGCTATAAATTGTCACTGTATCTCATTTCACACTTTGTTCTCACCTACTTAATCTGAGAGTATCGACTTATCAACACATTATTACTACTCTTTCGTCGAGTTTATACTCATATTCATCCTTACTTACCACTCTTTTTTTTTTTTAATGTTGCTTTCATCAAATTTACCTACATATTCTATCTAACTTCTATCTATCTATCTTAATGAAAGCAATAAGATAACATTACAATAATTACTATTTTGATCACTAAACAAAATTTAAAGTATTCTTTCCTTTAATTCGGGATATTGAATTTTTAAAGGCCTTAGGTAGCCGTAGCTTGAAGTATTCTTTCCTTTAATTCGGGATATTCAATTTTTAAACGCCATAGATAACCGTAAAAACAACAGAGATTTTCTTTAAGCACGATCTCTGGACTATGTCTCTGGCCATCAGCATTAGTCTTCTGTTTACGATAATATTATTCCGGATTCACTTTTGATATTTATATAAAAGGCTGAATCTGCGAAGTATCTGGCGTTTCGAGCAAAAAGTATATACATTCACTTCGCAATTGAATCAAATGTGAGTTTCTAACATAATCTAGCGTTGTTCAGTAATGTACTAATGAAATTTCTTAACCAAATTAACGAAGCTTGATATACATGACTCTTTTCGGACGAATGAAAATAGTATTCGTGCAAATAAACTTCAACCCACCCGTTTTTTGGTAGGGTGCGGGTGATTCTAAGTTTTCTTTAATTCCGAAAAAAGTTGGCGCGAACTTTATGAAACTTTGTACAAATGTTTTTCATTGCGGGAATAAATATAGGGTATGGGTAAATCTACGCCAACAATACCCGGCAACGCCGGGAACTCCACTAGTTATTCGATAAATAAATGGCAGTCTCTCTTTTCTTCATACTAATGACATCATCTTTATAGCTGTCTTCTAGTGCATCCTCGAAATTTCATTAACAATTTCTTTTGAATATCTCTTGAACGATCTTTGTACACAAAGTGAAGATAGACTCTAAGTAATCTCGTGTTCTTTATTTGAATTCCGATCTCGGTTTTATGTTTTTAATTTAGATGTTTCATTAAGATATACTATTATTACAAATAGTGCCCCATTTATTTTATAAAATTTTAACACCTTTTCTTACCTTTTTTTCTGTGCCTCTGGAAATTATTTTATGTAAATAATTTAAGTAAAAAAACATGCTAAAAATATGATTCATGTTATTAAAAAGATATGTTACGGTAATCTGTTGACTGAATATTACAATGGCGTATGAGTTCTTTTAAGGATACATTTCTTTAGAACAGTTCACCTATATGATTTACTCTTCAGTGTAATTTTATTATTGATAAATAAATAACGTCAAAGCGATTGAACGTTTGAGCATTTATTGAACTCCCGAACGCGTTTCATTTCTCTTGCAGAAACGTCTTCAGTGGGTTCTCCTGTTAATTACGTACACATTTTACAATTTGGTTATGTTTTTGTGTTTTGTACAATGGAATTATTATCTAAATTATAATTTACTTACATTTTTCGGTCTATTGCATTTACTTATGCTCCATTCTCAGCAGCACTGAGTTTTTCTTTCTTTGTGAGTATTAATTAATTTTCCAAATAGTTATTTCACTAGTGACTATCACAACATTGCACTGCACTGTACGGTGTGTTGATTCCGAATGGCCGGTCCGTTTTGTTTACTTTCGACTATGCGGTGCTGTTTTGTTTTTTAGTTTACAGTGCAGTGCAGTGTTGTTATAATCACTAGTCAAAAAATTATCTGTAAAATGAAATACTACTCGCAAAGAAAGCAATCACTGATGCTGAGAATGGAGCATAAGTAAATGCAATAGACCGAAAAATGTAAGTAAATTATAATTTAGATAATAATTCCATTGTATAGTACAAAACACAACAACATAACCAAATTGTAACATGTGTAAGTAATTAACATGAGAACCCGCTGAAGATGCTTCTGCAAAAGAAGTGAAACGCGTTAGGGAGTTCAATAAATGCACAAACATTCAATCATTTGGCATTATTTATTTGTCACTATTATCAGCAATCGAGGAAAATGATCCAAAACGTTCAGATATATTTCTATTCATGAATACAAAGTGCTGACGACGATTTGAGTTAGAGATTTGGATTCCTGATCCTCCAATGTAAGACCAGTATTACAAATTTGATATCTACGTCGACTACATTTTTTCATTGATCTGAAAAAGTTTTGGATGGTCTTGAAATTATTTTTTTTCCTATGGCTTTACGTCTTGACGACATAATTACAGGAGGGAGAGTATTGTGGCAAGGAACGGTAAGGATTTAATTCATGACCTTGTGAAGTAACCATATCGGCATTCGCCTTGAGAGATTTCGGGAAACCATAGAAAGCTTAAACTAGGACGGCTGGTCGGGGATTTGAACGGCATTCTTCCGAATGCAAGGCTCGAGTTTTATCGCGCACCCATCGATCTAGACTTGAAAGTTGTTCTGTGCGATTAATATAGTAGCATTCTTCAGGGCTACCACACTTCTCGCATTAAATACCAGTTAATTTTTTTAAAAAAAAACCCTAGTCCATAAGCCAAAGCAGGCATACTAAACCGAGCGTGGTGGGTGAGTGGTTAACGCTCTGGCCTCGCATTCGGGAGGACACCGGTTCGGTCCGGGCATCCAGATTTGGGTTTTCCATGGTTTCCTCAAATCACTCCAGGTGAATTCCGGGATGCTTCCTTCAAAAGGGCCATGGCCGAATTCATTCCCGTTCCTTATCCCCAGCCCCTTCCCGCCTCTAATGATCTCGACGTCGTCGAGGCGTAAAGCCATAAGTAAAAATAAGGGCATACTAAGCCATCATGTCAGAAGAAGGACGACCAGTTCCTAGGATTGGGACATAGAGTTTAATGAGGGATCCGAACCCCGGAACGTCCTGTCGCAGCTCATATGATCAAACACAACTCTTAAAAATTCCAGCTCCCACCGGAATTTGAAACCGGGACCGGCCTTCGAACTTTTGAAAGTAAGCGCCACTGAGCTTCCAGACCACTGTGGGTCCTTGTTAACTAACTTATAAACAAGGAGAAATCTAGAGTTTTGTCGAAAAGAAAGTGTATTGGTTTGTGAGATATAATCTGCTGTTTCCGTATTTCATCGAAAAATTCATCGCGATTTGGATTCAGTTACAGGTTGACTTATTGAAGAAGGGTTGGACTCACAGTGGCTGACAGCCTACCTTCCCCGTCAGTGTGCCGGAATTACATCATTGCCAGCTAATATTTCCCCAGAGTGGATGGAAGAGGCATCTGCCCTATCGGCTTATATACCCAAATCGAGGTCACTTGGTGACTGAATTAGGCTGGAGGTGTGGAGTAAGAGATGAGGGTCCCGGGCTCGCTGGCAGAGCGCAGCGGAGCAGATCGATAGAGCAGGCAGGCCGGGACTAGTCTGCCATTCAGCTCTCCACTGCCTCCATTCACCACACTGATCGGAGACCACTCACGCTACCCCCGCTCGTACGATAGCGCAGCATTATGAGAGTCAGCTCTGGAATTTACAGTTTTGAATGTGTGCCGTGTTCCTCTGAAACAATAAAGCTTCCGTCGCTGTCTGCTCAGTTCTGACTTTCTATTATTACACTCTTTTTTTATTTTATTTTTTGAACGGTTTATTACTATTATTATGTGCGTATGGACTCAGTTTGAGCACGCAGTTCATTTATGATTCGCCTTTCTGATCTTCCATACGTCTCTCATTTTCTCTCCATGAGCTACCTTTCTTTCTCCAGTCCATTTGGTTCTTGGTCTCGTTGGAATTTCATTTTCTGGCTACACTACCCATCTGTTGACCTTTTGACTGAGCAGTTTCCTGTCTAAAACCTTTAGAAGTATCTATTTGGGCCCTCTCTGGGTCCTTTTACTTGTTGAATCCATGGTATAATTTTTAGCTTTTCGGGGTATGTCATGATCGTTTGTCAAAGGAATGTTACATATATATACTTGACTAGTTAATTAACGAAGTCCCGGTTGGATGTAAGTTGCAGTTTATTACCGTTGAAAAATTGTACCTATGATTTTGAAAACATTACAATTTTTTTATAAAAAATTCTGGTTTTACGCATCAGGGATGTCTTGGTCAGCGGAGGCAGGAGAGGACTGGAAGCTAGGAATACTTCGGCCTGATTTTTTGAAGGAGTGATTTCAGGGAACCGTGGAAATCCGAAATCTAGATGGCTGGACGGGGATTGGAACCCACGTCCCTCCCGAAGGTGAGGCCCGAGTGTTATCGCTCAACCACTAGGCTTAATTTATGATTAGAATCTACGCAGTGAACTGAAGGCAATGAGATTTTAAGTTTTATCTTAGGTATAGGTTTACATATTCATATCTATCGGCTACCGTATTTTGTTTTTATACTAAACTAAGAATTAAATTTCTGGGAGGATCACACTATTTTTACTAAATTGTTTAGAAAAAAATATTTGTTTCTCACTTTCAGATCATTACTTTGTTTCTAAGAGTTCTTATGGTTCAGTGGTTAATCTGCCAGTTGGTAACCGGTATTTGCTGCAATTTTTATCTGCTCTTAAACTTAGAAACACTGTCAAAACTTTTCTTTGCTCATGTTAAGTACATTATGTGATACCATGCGAAATGTTCGGTCCCATTTAACCAGCTATTTTACCGGTTTAGGATTATAATTGGATTTTTTTTTACTTATGGTTTTACGCCTCGTCGACGTCGAGGTCATTAGAGGAGGGATGGAACAAGGAACGGGAAGGAATTCGGCCATGGCCTTTTTGAAGGAAGCATCCCAGCATTCGCCTGGAGTGATTTGGGAAAACCATGGAAAACCCAAATCTGGATACCCGGACGGGGATTCGAACCCGCGTCCTCCGAACGGGAGGTCAGAGCGTTTACCGCTCACCCATCACGCTCGGAGATTATAATTGGAACTCTTTATTTAAGCAGCTGAACTACCTTTCTGGGAATTTCTGGCGAATATGCGATATACATCTATTTTTACTTTCTTTCGCACGTCTAATTGTTTGTATATAGTGTTGAATCTTCCCCCACATTCTTAAAAGGCAATGCTGGGAATGGGCTGGACAATGGAATAATTTATGTGTCTTTCCGATCATATCTAGATACTATAGCAGTTTGTCTTAGATAGACACTACTGACAAGAATTTCATTGATGTGTCGGCACTGTACTAAGGTTGCTCGTTATGAATATCACAAATAAATTACATTTAAGGTGACACCGGTCCTTCGAGATCTCCGACGATCGATAACGATATGTGATCTTTTGCGCTGTTGTGGCACTTTCAAACTTTGTGTTCATTCACGTCAAAATAAAAACAATATTGTTCAGTAAAATCCATTCGGCGCCATTCTGAGCAGGTTAATTACGGTGCGATTCCATTCTCTATCAACGATAACAGACTCCCGAAGGAAAACTTTTTAAATGTCATTCGTGGTGTTCATGTGTACAACAGATTCAAAATTTTCCGTAAGCGTTTCTGCTATTTTCTTATGGACATTTTTGTTTATTTAATTACAACTATTAGCCTAATACCTTGTATCTAAATTAGGCTCTAGTTACAAAACTGTTACTTTTTACACTACTAATTACGTTTCTCTAGCAAATGATGCACGTTGACTTCACTTATAATTTCCGGGCTGACAGGCCGTGGTCGATAAGTAAAACTTTCCCCTGACGTTTCGTCTTCAACTGCGGAAGACATCCCATACCCCATTATGAATCAATTTTATGATGCTATAATAAGGACTGTGGATAGCAATCACGAATCGAGTAGCCCTTCTTTGTACCTTCTCTATAGTTTCAGTCAACGGAATCATGAAAGAATCCTAAACAAAAATTCCAGAATGATCTCATCTGGCTGACTATGTCCTCACTCCGTCAGAGGTTTGGGATTTATATCAAGATTCAGTCAATACATTAATGAGGAACTATGCACCACCATCTCTTTGCCAAATGTTGTGTGCTGAATGTTTTTCATCATAATGACTCCAATCAACTAATCTCTTATCAAGTGCTAGAGACAGTTACAGCGACTATTGCCAGGAAGGGAGTTATTTTTGTTTTTGTTTTGTTTACTTGCTAGAGATGTCATAAGAAATCAGGTAATAATCTTAATTACATTACATCTGGTAATGATGTAGGAATAAAAGTAATACTTTCAGTAACAAACGACCAAATAGAAATTATTATTTTATAACCATGATTAATCAAACATAAAAATGGAACTTAGTCCATAACCCGAAGGTTGGCTGGATCCTCCCGAAGGAGGCATACTAAGCCATTGTGTCAGAGGTAGGACGGCCAGTTCTTTTTCTCTGGGACCTACAGTATAACGTTGAATCCAAACCATCGAATCATACATAGCGAAATTTATAAATTGCGAAAAAGAACTAAATCCTATTAAATTTAATGCCTAGTAGTTTTTAATTATCTTTTTTCAATGTATTTAGGCTTTTGGAATGTACAATTTATTACCATCAATTCAAGTTTACTACTGTTTTGGTATTTATTTTGTCCAATACTTCTTGCAGTTTAAAAATAGAAACGAAATTGCGTGCTCATAAATGATAGCTGCATACTTCATTCAGTCATTAATTATCGTTACCAAAGGAAAAATCGGAAGGTGTGCTTTGCTTACTAACAGCGATGACATTGCCGTTATTCTTTGCAACAAAGTTTTTCGGAGACACTGAGAATTGTTTCTGAGTATATAGAATATATATAAACTTGGAAAAATTGTTATTATTATTGAAGTTTTATCTTTCCTGAAAAATAACATTTTAATCATAGATTTGTTTTTAATTCGAAATTAGTCCACGCCGAAAGAATTATGTGTGTATTAGAATAAAAAATATAGTGCTATTTAATAAAGAAACTAGGCTTGTAGTAGCTATTACTTATAGTCCAGTTTTATTTTTTTTAAAAGGACAATTTAGCAGATTTTAATTGGTATCGGTTGAGTGTATTTTAAAATGATATTATAAGCAGCAAACATGACCTGTTATAACAAATCTAAATTGGTTAAACATTCACTGTCTGTTGTGCTGACAATCAACACTCTGCTGTGCCTAGATAAGTTTTACATAAACCACGGAGAATACAAAAACACATCATATTTAGATACCATATTGACAGTTACTAAATATCTGTTAAGCACTACTTACACGGCACAGCAAGAAAACAGTTTTATTTCATTATTTGAAATTTACTGAGAATGTGAGAAGATAAGTCGGTTTTCCTGTGTGGGATAGTTTGTTTTCGAATATGGTAACTATAAAATTAAAACAATCGAATGTTCACAAAATTTCTTGCGATAGGTCCCAACAACGGGTTCTTTAACTAATTTTAATTTGATATTTATATTTCTGATTTGAGCAATGTGTCATTATTCAATTTTTCGTTAGTAACTCCGTTATAATTTGATTTACTGAAAGGAAATTCGTATGATGGTATATCTTATAAATACGAAGGACAGTTGTAAGTTTGATCATAGCCTTTCTTGTTGTTGTTTGGTGTTGGCTGCTCGACACATAACATAAACTATTAAAATTATCAAAATTTCATGAATTTTGCAGGTTTGTTTCAACTTATTGATAGTATTCATTTTGAATTTGCTTAAGAAATCTACTTGCAGTTTAATTACTTTTGCTCAGTTTCGCATTCAGAAAGTCGTGAAATGGTAATTAATATTATATGCTAGCTGAGTGATTCATTCTTCGTTATATCCCAGTTTAATACATAAATACATTATTTCTCTGAGACCTAAACATTTTCACCACCGGCGTTAAAAAATTACGGTACAAGGGGTCCAAATATTTATATTTTTTCCAATACTTTTGCTGTCTTTTTATTTTATATTTCATTAATAAAATGAGAAACTAAATTTGAATTTGTTTTTAAAATGGTTTCCATTTTTCAATTTATTTTGGCAGTTGACTTGACAAGAATGTAACGTTGAAATCAGATCTTTCACTAGTTCATCTATTTTTAGAACTAAATAATGATGAAATTGAAGGTGAGGGATATTAATGATAAAGCACAACTATTATCTCGTACCTAGGCGCGTCAGATCGTGTTTATTTCACTACTGATCATATAATTAGTAAATTAATTCAGTTCCGTATTTTCTTTAACCAAAATAAACTTTGCAGTCCAAATTTAACATATTATTCAGTATTCTAAGTATGGTAGTATGGATAAAGTTTTTCTCCAACTTCGATGTTTCATTTCCGGAAAGCAATAATGCAAGAAAGCATTCAACCATGAGTCATATAACCTAAACTTGATTGCTGTTTATTCGCGCTGTGTCGAATTGGATGATCAATGGTTGAAAAAATTCATATCGTGTATTTTTTTGGTTTCCACAACAGAACAAAATCAGTGCAGTTGCTTTCAGAAAGTCACAGTAAAATGTATAGGGTTCAGAAAGAAGATTGATGCCATGTCTTCGATTCCACGAACCTATAGAAAAAAAAGTTAATGAGATCAGTTGTTTGACATCATATTTCCCAATGCATCATACATATAAAATCAAATGATTATCACGTGTTTCGAAATATAATTTCCTGAAAGCTGTTTTTACTTGTCATATAGTGTGTAATATCCTGTGAGATTCTTTGAAACTGTGAAGTTTGTTCTGTTAACAAGTCCTGATCTGCTTCCAGAATTACTTACAAGCCGTCTGTTGCTGTTTCATAAGCGCCAGTTCATCTCTTCGTAGAAACGGAGGTTGGATCAATAGTGTGTCGTCTAAATGATGCAAAACCAGTGTTGTCGTCGGTTCATCTGGTTTTTGTTTTCTCTCGTATTACCTTTTGTGATTAAACTGTGGATGGTTAATGTGGCTCAAGATATGCTGTTTGTGTACTCGTTCCTGTGGTGGATGTCGAAATTAGTCGTACAATATGTACCAACCTATTCGGCGTTCCCACCAGCAGTCAAAAACATCCATACAGGTGGGGAACGGTACAATATTTTATGTCAGAGGAAATTTTAAAACACACTTGTTTCCTTCATTTTAATTTTATACTTCTTGCTTCTCTGATACTGGCTTTATTTCAGACATTTTTACCTTCTTATATGCATAGTATTCCAATTTTTAGATTTTTTTTTTTTTTTTTTGCGTCAGAGAATATCAGTTAGTTAGATAAATTGTGTAGTTATCCCATTACTTTGTTCCTAATTTATTATTTAAATCACCAAACTTTAAATGCTTGTTCTTTTGTTTAGTTAAAGTTCCTTTTACAATGATAATGACATATATTATGAGACGCAATGACAGAATGCAGAAAATTGAGTGGCGAAGTTAAGAAATTCGGTTGACAAAGAAGGACAGTATGATTTGTGTTGGCCACTTTCTGCAGTCTTTAGGGATGATGTTCAAATAAAATAAACACTTAATAGGTTTTATTATCTCAGCGTTACGCAATAAAGATAAATTTTTACTTGTGTAATAGTGGCAAAGATTTTGCACTCAGGTTGTCATATTTTGCAAAGTCAGCGTATTGCTCCCCTTCGATAAGGTAACGTTTCTTTAGCATTAGTTGTTTCATGCCTCATGCTTGTTCACTTTCGAGTTTCCGGTTACATGCTCCACATCAATCTAAGTAATTCTTCCTATCTCCTAACTCCGTCTTTTATGTTGTTAGGGATTTTGTATAATTTAATTCACGAGACAAACGAGGGGATTAAATTACTCACAGCCTTTATGAAGGAACTATTCCGATGATTTTGGGATATAATGTGAAACCAGTGGCCGTATTGGTGATCGAACTTGCATTCTCCTGAATGGTCCACATCTAACATTTACATTCCCTGTTTACGACTGGAATATTACCTCAGTACCTTCGCCTCGTTACAATTATCTATTTTTACTTCGATTTTCTAAACTTGTAATATTCGTTCTTGCTGTAAAAGTTTTTTTTTTAATGTTATAAAACAAGTTACATTTCAGAGACAACTTAATGAACTGTTAGGAGATTAAGGTGTTAACATGCGGCTTGTTGATACGGTTTTTCACCCTCGTCTTGCAGCTTACTGTCTCAAATATTTTACCACCAGAAGCAGAGAAGTTTTCTAAGCTGCAAGAAAATTCGCACTAGCCTCTGGACTAAATCAATGTCCACTTTAAGTTTTTAATTTTTGTTTTAACAACAGTTTCTATTTCCGCGTGAAGTCTGTTATGGAGATGCGGGCCCTTCAGATTTCATGTGTGAACCATCCCAGCTCCTGTCGCAGCGTGTTCGCCGATAATAAGGCAGCGGCGGTCGATCATTAAACCACTGACAGCCTCTTTCGTCCTGGGAAGCCTCTCGGCCAGCCACTGACTAAGATAGATGGCAGCAAAATCCGGACGAAAAAAAAAAAAAGCCTCCAAACCGTTCAGCGCTACATGGTCGCACGCCAATCTCTCTTACAGTCAGTGAAAGCTTTCTCCGTTCCCTGTTACTCTATCAAAGATGCTAAACTACGAAGGTATTTGCTTTTAAAATTGAGCATATACAGCTTCTTCTTATTATTCCATTTCTCTGCACACATAAATCTGTAAGCCGGCTATGTCTGACTATCTCTTTGTTACCACATGAACAATTTGGATAGGGTTTTCATACTTCAAAGCCTATATTCCGTCTTAAAACTGCAATGTATCTTAACATTCTAAGTGACCGGGGATGGAGCAAAAAGTGATAATCTGCTGGTAACCAGAATATTTTTTATTGCTTTAATCTTCGTCGACTTCGAGGTCGTTCGAGGCGGTAAAAAACTGGGAGCAAAGAACTGGAAGGAATTCGCCATGATATTTTGAAGGAACCATCCAGGAATTCACCTGGAATGGTTTCGGGCAACATTCAAATCCAAAAACTGGATGACCGGACGGGAATTCGAACCCGCGCCATCCTGAATGAGACACCAAAGAGTCGCCGGTTACCTACTGGATCGGTCAGTTTGATATTGAACCGATAGTTGTCGCAAAGTCGTACAGAATCGCAGTACCATTTAAACGTCGTACCTGTTTTAGTGGATTTGTATTTTAGAATCAAGTACATTTAAGCGGTGGTAACTTTGAGGAAACATTAACAGGAACAAAATAGACAATAATGTTAGACGCTGAAACTTTAAGATCAGCACAATTGATTTTATTTTTCTAATAATGTGATCGTGGGATCACTGTTTGATTACGTTTTGAAGAAATAGCCTTCTTCTTCACTGATGTATATATAAGGGGGCAACTAGTTCGTCTGGAGATTTTAGAATTTTTGCTTGTTAAACGTAGAAATTCTATGTGCCAGAACGTGAGTTCGGTGAATTCAACAATCCTTGTTAACGTTGTAAATGAAACAGTTTATATTTTGAGTACTGGTTTGTCTCTTCACTCATTTTTCAAAAACTTATTTACAAACTTAGTTCGAAATAATTAAACTTGTACTCCTTATAGTCGCATGATTGACTAATTTATTCGTCACTTGCTGTTGGCCCTAACTTCTAGATTTTTACTTTACAAATGGTTATAAAATCAGTTCTTCTACTATAGTTATTCGCAAGGACAATTTTATGTCCTCTCATTATCAGTCAACGCATAGACAAGAATGTCACAAAAACGGTGAGAAATTCAATGGGAGCATGATTCTCAGGTATGAGTTAAACTACTAATGATGATGAATATCAGTTTCAATTCCGAATAGCACGATGTTGCTGGCATGTATCACACCAAACATTTTAATTCTTCAGATTTTCAACGCCATATATATATATATATGGAAGTTAGGTGTAGTCATTATTTTGTTTTTGTTTTTTTGCGAAGTTTGTGTCTATGTTCGTGTATGACAAGTGTATTCGTTTTTGTGAAGTGCGTAGTATATCAGGTGGAGATTGTTGACCGTAACAGCATCAAACTGTCGCTACGCGAGCACCTGGGCTCATGCTAGGTACCGTTGTACATGCCCAGTCTAGTGTACGGCGCCTGGCAGGTGTCACATCAGAATGGAACATACCGTATTTCAGTCCTGGGGTCGTGGGCTGTACGTTGTTCGAAACTCCATCAAAATGTGGCTAACAGTTTTTACGTGAATTGTCCTCAAGTGTTTACTGTATAAAAAAGTCTAATGCCTGAGAAAGCTAGAAAGAGTCAGGAGGAGGAGGGTGAATTCGCCCTCTTGCCTGGCATTCGGAGAGATGGGGGTTGAAATCTTTGTTCGGACATCCTGACCGCGGGTTTACGCAATCCCAGTCGAATGCTGGGCTGGTTCCCTTCAAATGCCACGGCCGACAACCTTCACATTCTCTCCCCTTAGTTTAGCTATAGAAAGGGAAAAAGTTTCTTAAACAACCTTACAGGTAAAAATCGAAGTATTTAGTGAGATAAACCTTGGATCCCCGTTTAGTATACACAAATTTCTTATAATGTCTTTCTGGAAATAAAAACCCGTGGTACGGTACATCCTAACCATATTATGTGTGAAGAACTTCGATTCTTTGCTATTTGAATCCGTTAGTATCTTCGATTGAATGGTGAGAATCAAAATATTTCGTCGTATCTATCGAGAAGCAGATCCTGAATATTAATAAATGTATCAAACGTGATGTGTGTAGTACGCTAGTCACAAAAGATATAAAGAACGTCTCATTACGCTGAAATACCTCAAACTGCTTAAAACTTATTTTAAGGTTTCACACTTACCAATTGTGACTGTCGAAAATAGGATACTGTTTTCTAGCAACATTAAATAAGCCAACGGAGCTGAAAAAATGAGATAACGTCACCATTATTTACTACCTCTGTGAACACTTTTCGTGAAGAGTCACATATTTTACCTGATGATTAGGAAAATATTCATCAATTCACTGGTTTCTTCTTTTGCTTCGGGCTTTTCAGCACGTCACATCGTGGTGATTGGCGCCGGGGTAATTAATGGCGGGCAAGGTACTGGAAGGAATTTGGCCATGGCCTTATGAGGAATTATCCCGGCATTTGCCTGGGTAATCTCGGGAAATAATGGAAAACTGAAATCAGGCTGACCGGACGGAGATTTGCAACCACGTCGTCTCCAATGCCACGCGCGGGAGTCACCATTAGACTCGGCCAATTATTTTTTGTACCATAGGGCTACTGCTGATTAAAAAAAAAAGACAAGATGTTGTATCGCTCAGTTCTGCTATTCTCTCATAAAGTAGCAAGCATAATAGCAAGTTTAGATTTTTCTGCAAATAAGTAAGGGCTGTATCGAAGATCTGAACACCATGTTACGAAATTTGTGTCTCAAGAAACGGGCTATGACGTCTCTGATTTTTGTAGCAGAGGATTTCTGAGTCCATTTTAAAATGCACGAAATCATCTTTTTTTCGTATATATTTTACTAGGTATTCCAGTCCTATCTACATTTCAGTGGCGAATAAGGATGACGTAACATAACCTTTACTTCCCCGTCCACCAAAATCATTTAAACTAGATGACCCGTGCTATAATTTCGCGAATACGATTCATAGTAAGGCTGATGGTTTGTAATAGGGTGAAACAATAACCGCATCATTTGAATGAATTGTTTATTTGTTTAGTGTAATAGGTGCGTAACAAAAGTCTACGCTAATGAAGCAGTTTGTTAATATCTCTGTGACATGTGCTGCTGCTATCTAGCGGATTTGCTGTGAACTGTGTCATACGCGTGACTTTCACAGTTATTACTTTTGTTCTTCAAGTGTCAAATGACGAAAAATGTTGTTCTTAATTTATAATTTTG
This sequence comes from Vandiemenella viatica, assembly GCA_031002005.1. Lineage (NCBI taxonomy): Eukaryota > Metazoa > Arthropoda > Insecta > Orthoptera > Morabidae > Vandiemenella > Vandiemenella viatica. The sequence continues at coordinate 193,926,644 of JARYHS010008074.1, read as the reverse complement.
CCTGAGTGAAGACTTTAATCTTTAAAAAGATACTTCATTTATCTATATCGGTTAGATATCAAGGGAGATAAATCGCTCCTAACACATAAACGCGAAGTAGAAATATTGATAAATTTGCCCTTTAAGGGTTGAATTTCGAAAAATTACTTTCTTAAAATACGAAGTGAGCAAAGCGAAAACCCTAATCTTTAAGTGTACCTCATTTTCTATTTCGGTTGGGTATGAAGGGGTATAATTGCTTGTGACACAAAACAATTTAGAAATAATATATAGTCGATTGAAGGTTATATTTAATTCAATTAGTTGGTTAAGAAGGAACGCCAAAATAATTCTTATATCATTTGATTTTTCTGGTCATAAAAACTGCTTACTACTAATTACTTTTGAAACCACTGAAATAATTTCTGTGATCGTTTAAAATTATGTCTGAACTTTTTCTTTTGGTTTTTGTAGCATTAGATTGTTAATAAACAAATTAAGAACGATGTTCTAGCTGCTTATATGAAATTCCTTGTGGTATTCCGAATAAGTTCTGGAAAGCTGGATTGTGTAAATATACAGTAGAACTAACGCTGTTCGTGAAATAATTATTCCTAAGAAGTAGCGCTAAATGCATCACTTCAATGTGGTGTTGGGTATTGTTTGGAGGTCGTTGGCCCATGTACAGCGGAAAATTCAAAGAGTTAATAAAACTAACGCTAAAACGAGGATTGTTGTAGGATTGGCCTGTATTTCTAACTCGGGTTCTAGTTCAGCTTTGTAACGTTCTGGCCTCAGTAGCTAAATGAAAAGTATTTAATCTAATTATTTTATTAATTTTTATCATGAAGGTAGAACTTTAGTGAATATTTTGTATGAGAAATTATTAGTGTTTTATTAAAATTAGTGATAAGAAATTTTTATATAAAAACAATTAATTAAAATCAATCAACAGTCCTTCTGCGAGTGCCAGGGTATTTTACATAAAATACACAAAATTACATAGTGAAATATTCAATATTTTAAGTGTTCACTTGTCAAATGATTGTTTGCTCCGGGCAATGAGAGTTCTTATCTGTAGAGTCGTAGCTGGGCAATGCTATGAACTTGCACTTGTAACTAGCACAATGTCCTTCATATGGCGATGTATAATTACCAAATTTGATGTCGGCCACACACACCGGATGAAGTTTTCTGCTGTGCTACGGAACAGTGTGGCACAGTTCTTCAGAACATCCTTTGCCTGAGCACATCTGCTCAAACAAAATAGCTGATGTCCCGTTTCAGGCATCACAGTCCTATTAGGTCACAGACAGTGCACATCGACCGATCGGGAATGCCGGCCAGCACCGAATAGAACTTCTCTCCTTCGTCATGCCACATGGAAAAAAAAAAAAAAGAAATTTTTCCAGGTCACCCGGTTTGTCTACCTGGCACGCACAAATCTCCCCTCGATTAGGCCCACACTGTTCTCCCCTCGCTAATTCTAGGAACCGGCCTGCTGGAATTCCTCATATCTGCCGCTCCACACCTTTGCACAGCGCCCAAATGGCCACTAAAATATTCCACTTTTTATTAATAAATCTAACGTTTATTAATGTAACGAGCGGTACAAGACGCGATTGTTACATGTTTCCCCTGGTTCCGCAAATTTAAATAAAATAGTTTTATTTAAATTTTCACAACGAACGCGTCTTGTACCGCTCGTTACAGCTTTCACCTTCTTCTCGGTCATTGTAAGAAAATAGTGAGCAAAATCATAAACTTTATTCTCTTTAGCTTATCGACATATTATTGCGTTTATTGATCTGCTTACTATACATACGAATAGCTTTTTTCTTGCTGTATGTCTAATTATTCTATTTGAAATCTACTGATTTTATGGAAGAAACTGAGCTAAATATGTTCTAGCCGCAGTGAGTAACATTAAGCATTCTCCCTTTTGTTGTTAGTGAACCTTATGAATGTAAGTTGTTCGTCCGTAGGCTCAAGTACCATTGCACTGACTACACGGATGAATGAAACAGATCCTTTTGAGCCGAGTACATCTGCACGGTTATAAGGAAATAAGTTTCTAGATATACGTTGGTTGGTTTACAGTACACAACATACAATTTTTTTTTTTTTTATATCTATGTAAGAACACATTTAAGCCTACTATATTACTAACCAATTTGTCGGGGTACGAGAAGCCCTTTTTTGCCTATATTGTGGACGCCTTTCTACTGTGAGATTTGGAAAGTTGGGAAGGCGTTATGGATGGGGAGCTGGCCAAACGCTTGTGCTGGGAGTGAGGCGACAGTCCATTCACCGCAGGGCAGGGCAATTATATCCCCCTAGCACCTCCACCGCAAACGGGCACTTAGCCTTACAAGGAAAGAGGGACGCCTCAAAGAGCTCACGCTGAAAGAAGCGGTAACGATGTTGAATGTTTGATGGGCGCAAAATGATTTGTAACCCACAGGCACTAAGGGTAATATTTGAGAAGAAATAATTTGAACTTTCTCCTTATTGAAAATCATGGCGCATCTAGAATAACAAGTACTCACACAATGCCTTAGAAGAACGCGTTCCAGTTCTATAAATAGTGAGTACGGTTTCATCTCACACGTAGATTTATAATGCGATTCTCAGTTGTTTCGTTTATAACAGAATAGTTAGCCACTCATCCCGTCAGCTGGTGGTTAAGATTAACTGTAATTTCTTGCCAATGCTGAGCGCAAGAACGTTAGTAAAAATTTTGTGTCTAGTTCAAAAAAGAAAAAAAACCTCGATAAAAAGTACCCTATGTTACTCCCTGCCAAATCAACAACTCGCCAGTGAAAGTTCCGTAAAAAAAAGTTTGCTCACTAAATATGTTAATAGTTAAAAAAGCTTAAAAATGTGTTATATTCTAGAACATTATTGAAAAACATTCTACAACATTTTAGAAGTTCCCAAAAAAAAAAAATATAACACTGTGGTCGAAATATGAAAATGCCCTAGGTCGATCACTTTCAACAGCCATATCTTCCACATTCCCACAGCTACCGACATGAAACTACCGTAGTGCATGATGGGAGACTCGAGGCTACTACCACACACAAACACCAGTGATCTGCGCTAGGTAGTTGTTATGCACATAAACACACACACACACACACACACACACACATATATATATATAGCTAACGACATGTTCTTGCGATCCTATCTAAATGTCACGCACTCCATTCTTCACAGAATCTATATCTGTCTACATCTATAACCTGGATTGTTTGAAGGGATGTGGAAACAGATCTCTCAACATATAAACATCGTTTCACATAATAGAACTACATTTAAAAATTGCCTGCGACCCGTAGCAGATAATCTCCTCCGTGTCTTTTATCATCTTCGGAGTAGTCGCTTAGAATCTTAGCTGTCAATGCTCGTGTTTAACGTTTGTATCCATCGAGGCATATCACGTCAAAGGTTTTCTGCATATCATCCTCTATAAAAAGACGATGAGTTTTGCTGTTGCATCAATAGTATCATACGTGGAAGACCAAAAAGCAACAATTGTATTTGAATTATAAACGAATCGGTTTATTTTACCAATACGGGGAAAAAATGTTACATTTGCTTGAACTGAGGAAATTTTGAATTCATAAAAATGTAAAGTAAAAAATATCCACGTTTTGCCATCAGTGAAGTGCTCAAAATCTGAAGCAGACGCTGTCCCTGTATGGTCGCGAGGCCCGTTCAGTTGGAAATAATGGAGGTGGAATTTGAGATTCCCTTTGTCTCTCAGTGATGTAACAATACATTGTGATGTGGCAGTATCACGCTCCAGAAACTTTTGAATGATTGGCCGTTAGCTGGCTTAGTTGAACTCGGGTGCCATTACAAGCACTGAGCTTCGATGTAAAAAAATAATAATAATAATAAATAAATAAATAAAGACAGAGGTATACTTGCGCAGTTCTGAGAGTTAATGCCTAATTTTATAAAGAAGTTAAGGTTACTTCAAATCAGTACCGAGCGTGGTGGGTGAACGGTTAACGTTCTGGCCTCGCATTCGGGAGGACGCTGTTTCGAATCCCCATCCGGGCAACCAGATTTGGGTTTTCCATAGTTTCCCCAAATCACTCCAGGCGAATGCCGGGATGCTCCTTCAAAAAGGTGATGGCCGAATTCCTTCCCGTTCCTTGTCCCCAGTCCCATCCCGCCTCTAATGACGTTAAAGCAATAATTAAAAAAAAAAATCAAATCAGCTTCTGTCAGGCTATATAAGGCGGAACAGATTCATATAAATTAACATCTGGGTCAAAAATTGGTACAAGACAATTATTTATTGTTGTACATTCAGCGTCCACGCAATATTAATTTTGTTGCCTTTGTCATACATTAAGGCAACCAAGCTGCATTCTCCGTTCAGCTTTACTTCAAGCTAATTAATATTGCCTGTAAGTTTCTAGATAGGCTTCCTACATTGTTAGGAAACTTAAAGTGAGTTATATTATAATTAATAGAGTACTACATTTTAATGTGCTCATATTTCATGAGATGGAGTAGACACCCTGGATTAACTATAGGAATTTTTCTTTGTTTGTATCAATAGTTTTTGATATGAGGTTCTCAAAACTACAGCCCAAGCACTGTTTGAACTACCGCCTAATTTGATATAGATGCAACAGAGTACACAAAACAATCGTACAGCGGAAACCAAAGAACGAGAACAATAAACGGAGGTGTGCTTTCCCAATGGCTTGACGTTGAGGTTATTAGAGGGGGGATGGGATTCAGGACAAGGAATGGGAAGGAATTCCGCCATGGTCTCTTGAAGGAAGCACCTCGGCATTCGCCACGAGTGATTTGGGGAAACCATGGAAAACCCCAATCTGAATGCCCGGACGGGCTTCGAACCGGCTTCTTACCGAATGCGAGGCCAGAGCGTTAACCAACTTATGTCCATGATTCACAGCGGCAAGTGTACGTAAGAATGGTTACGTGGTTTGTTCAACAACATTTCACCATCAACCACCAATCGTTCTGAAGTTTCTAAATTCTAACTGGCTAGACAATAACCTTACTTAATTTTTACATGTAGAAAAACAATGGTAATACAAAGTAGATAGTGGTACAGAACAGATTAGAATGGACTTAGCTGTTCTAGGAATAGTCATGGTCGGTGTCGTGACATAGAAGGTGCACGGCGCGTAGGCAAACGATGTACAAAATTTTTACTAGTTTCTCGTTGATACTCTTCTTGAAAATATTGGAAGTGCGTAATCTGGTCAACACGTGGGCAACACAAAGACTGAATGATGTCGATATAGATATTTGATTTTTAACCATGATGTAACACTGTGTTTTTAGTGATACCTGGGACCATGACGTAAATTATTCTTCTACTTTATATTTCATTTGGATGTATCTGTTATGCTCCTTCTCATATACACTGATAAGCCAGAACATTATGACTACCTACCTACAATCGATATAAACCCGTCCAGGCGACAGCAGCGTCACCCCCAAGGAATGACTGCCAGTCAGACACACGCACGGTGCATGTGGTAACAGTGAGCGTGCTATCCGTGTTTAGAATGGGAAAGGCGCGTGATCTGTCTGAATTTGACCGAGGGCAGATTGTGATCGCCCGGAGGCTCAGCACGAGCATTTCGGATACTGCACGACTTGTTGGGTGTCCAAGGAGTGCTGTGGTGAGTCTCTTCAACAAGTGACGAAACCAAGGTGAAACCACGTGCAATCGTCGAGGCGTTGGGTGGCCACCCCTCATTACAGAAGTCGGACGTAATAGGCTGGACAGACTGGTAAAACAGGACGGGCGGTAACTGTGGCGGAACTAACATCAGACTTTAATGTTGGGCAGGGTACAAGTGTGTCTGAACACACAGTGTACCAAACACTCCTAACGATGTGCCTCCGCAGCCGAAGACCCTTGCATGTGCCAATGAACATCACGACATCGGCACCTACGACTGAAATGGGCACGTGACCATCGTCGCTGGACGTTGGCACAGTGGCTGAGCGTTGCATAGTCTGATGAACCCCAATACCTTCTTCATTATGGTGATGGGAGGATGCGAATCGACCGTTTTCTATGGAAACAGCTTCTTGACACCTGGCGGCGGCTCAATTATTCTCTGAGGAACCTTCACGTGGGCATCCATGGATTTAGTGGAGCTCGTGCAAGGCACCATGACGACCAATAAGTATCGTACACTGGTTGCAGACCACGTACACACCTTCAAGACGACCATGTTTCCCAACGGCAGTGGCATTTTCCAACGAGATAATAATGCTCCATGTCACAAGGCCAGGATTTTGACGAAGCGGTTCGAGGAACACAGTGGCGAGTTGCAGTCGATGTGTTCGCCTCCCAACTCGCCAGATCTGAACCCCATCGAACACGTCTGGGATGTGATTGAAGGTGGTATCAGAGCTCATGGCCACCCTCCCCGGAATTTAGGGGAATTAGGTGACTTGTGTGTGCAGATGTGGTGCCAACTCCCTCCAGCGACCTACCAAGGCCTCATTGCTTCCATGCCAAGATGCGTCGCCGATGTTATCTGTGCCAAAGGTGGACATACCTCCTGTTAGGCAGGTGGTAATAATCGTCTGGCTGTTCAGTGTATATTTAAATGAAACAAAATTCTGTGCTACATGCAACTGTTTACGTTTTATTGGTCGGATGCATTTGGATTTCATTGCAGAGGCATCTTTAGCAACTTTCTGATTTTTATTCGTATCCATTTTTACCATCTTCTAACTTTTTTTGGATCTAGGTAACAATGCTTTTAGTTACGCGTTCTCCGTTCTGTACTGTCTCATACAGCTTTCACCGTTGTTATTGTGTGTTCCTCTGAAAAATGTAGTACAGTAAAAATCTAACATTTCAATCCCCATTTGAAAATCTTACAGGCATCGAATTATTTTTTTATATGAACCACTATAACAAAACAAGGAATCAGTAACCGTTGCACATAACTGTCTTCGTTGTAGCACTATGTTCCAGAGGCAGCGTGAGGTTTTAATCGCACCATGGTCCGTTCACGTTAAGGACAAATCCAATACCAATGATTGTCACAAAATTAGGCACTAATGAAACTGAAATCGGTAGAGTACGGTAGCAGAAACGATATACACGTTCAATACTGCGGAGTTTATCGCCAGTTACTACGTGCGTTGGTTTTCTTCCATGATTTTTTTGGGGCAGTCTATAATTCTTTTTAGGTTTCATTCAAATTAAACGTGTGCTGCGTATTTATATACAAAAAGGTGTCAATTTTTTCTGCGTTGTGTTCCTAAATTAAATCCTTCTGACCGAAACCACTTATAACATCATATAATTCTTTTCAGTATCAATAAAATCTATTAGATTTTCTCTACGGCCTTGGAGCCACTGCAATAAATTCCAGAGTAAAATTGTTCTTATCAGATTACTGTCAGATCTAAAGCGTAAATATTATAGTTTGTGATAACTGAGTTTCTACACCCATAAAAAATGTATTATAAAACTGTTATACAAAACTTTCTATCATACATTTTTATTTGTCAATATTATGTCAGTATTTATTGGAGGCATTGGACAATTTATTTTGAACAAAAAATGTATAAATAAAATAATTTGTCAAATATTTGAGTAGTTACGTTTTTAAATCAGGATATGATTCCATAAGTAATTACTACAGTCCTAATGTCTGAATTACACCATGGTTAGTCAAGACATCGAATGCTGGAAGGATTACATAATTGAATTGCAATTTGCCTAGTCATCTAATTACTCCTTACTTATTATTTTTTATTTATTATCTTATATGCTTCGAGTGTTAAATTCTTCCACCCATCTACTTTTGCCATTTATTAATTTTGATTTTCCTTCAGCGTTTGTGGTAAACTATTCATCACTTCCCTCTGTAATTTATTCCGATTTCCTTACACCTCTACAAACAAAGATAATTTTCCCATTCCCTATGTATGAAACCAAGTAGCAGCTTGTGCCCATGGTCACCTTTTCCTTTCTATTCATTCATCCTAATTCTACGACCAATATCCCTCCAAGCCTAGTCACCAACATACGCCTTGTACACTCTCAGCACTGTCTTCACCTTCTTCCTGTCTTCTAATAATTCCCAATTCATCTCATTTATCATATCAGTTACCGACTTGGTCATGCGAGGAGAAATCACAATCGAAACGACTGGTGGTGTCTCTAATACGCGATTATTTGTTGAACTGTAGATATGTTTGAAGTTTGATTTGTGTTTTGCGCCGTGGAGCCTCTCCTCCTCCTTATTGATTTATTTGGCTGTCGGGTGGCGTGGCGCACGGTCTTGGCAGCTGCCTCGCACCCACTGCGTTACAGGTATTCCATACACCACACAGGAGTGGCTTCTCGTGTCACAAGATATTAACGTTATAGCTGAGAGCCACTCTAGAACCGGACCAGAAGGTGGACATAAAGAACAAGAGAGATAAGGTTTAGTGATACATAACTCTGATTGGTGCAAGATACAACCTTTTATTTGTTACTAGACCAAATATTCAGAACTTCACTTTTGTAACACTCACAAATTGAAGCGACTGGAAATCTGCTTTACTTATAAGTTTTAATGGATTAAAATCTCCCATTTGATGTTTCAAGGTTTTTTTGGTTCTGGGATTCGAGGAAACTGTTATTTACCGTTTTTTTTAAGATATTAAATTAAATTGCAATGGAGCACTTGCTCCGGTGGCAATTTCCCTACACACCCATCTTCCTCCTTTCCTGCACCCACCTACATTTGTCCTTTACAAATTTTAACTTTAAATTCTTTCAACGTTTTTGGTAAATTATTCATCATTTCCCTTGGTAACTTATTCCAGTCCCTGGCACCCTTACCTAAAAAAGAGAATCCTCTTGTGTGAGTTTATGTGAATGGATTAGTTATATTGATACTATACCCATCTTTTGTTAAGCTTGAATCAAAAATCATGAATTCCGATCAGGTTTTCTTTTTGCTATTTCTACATCAATACGCTTTGTAAGACTGGAGGTTTTCACGGCGTATTAAAATTCTCCCGTGTAACTCTCCGAGTGAGTCTGTTTGTGAAACACGATGCTTCGGCGGTCATATCCCTTCCGCCAAAGTGCCTGCTGCCTATGGTTGATGGGGCTGCTTGTACACCACCAGTAGGCAACGATTCCCACCAGTAGTCATTGGCCTATCAGGAAAAAGGACGACGTAGCGTGGACTCCAAGTGGTAGATAAGCAGCCCTATCACCCCTGGCAGCAGTCACTTGACGAAGGCAGAAGAGACTATGACGCATTTTTCACCATTTAGTTCTAGATCATTTCCCTCATTCTTTGGAAGATCAGACACGTGAGCGCAAAACTTTTCAATCCAGATATTAACAACAGCCTCAACTTTCGGTTTGTTAACAGAGCATCTTTTAATAACACTATTGCGAACAATATAGCTTTATGATAATGTAGTATTTTCACCTCAATATTTCGGCGTCATTAGTTTGACAGATTATTAGTACTATATGCATTTGTTTACTGTAAACATATTTAGTGATTTTTAATAATTTTATGCTTGTGATTGAAAAAATATACTCAACTTCATATTCGCACATAGAAACCGGAAAAACAACTGATTTTCGTATTTATTTTACAGCACTATACATAAGTTATCAATGAAAGATGATTGATGTGTTGTCCGTAACAGCCAAATCTGGTCGAAGTAATTTCTTGCGTTTTTTTCTTTTTTTGAGTAAACAAGAAAAACTGAATTTGCAGGCCTACCAGTTACACTTTATGTCCCCTCTCACCACTTTTTGTGATGTTGATGTTGACGTATGTGTTGCACATATCAAGTGGCTCAGTAATGAGCTATCTAATTCAGGATTGATAGATTCTTGGTTCGAATTTCTGATTTGGGGACTGTTAACATGTCTGTTAATTCTCACAAGTCTTACTTTGTTTATACGGCGTACACTTTGAACAGGAGAATTCCAAGTAATACTTTAGAACCTCGTCATCTCGTCAGTATTACCTGATTGGGTTACGCCTGCTACTACAGGGGTGCTTTGCGATGCCGATTGGTATGCTATTACCAGTTATTATAGAACACTCGTAATCACTGTTTGTAGATATATTTTGATATTCCCATTTTTCATGGAAGAAACGTATAACATATTTCCAACAGAGATACAGTACTACGATGTAGAAAAATCACGTGATCGTTACGTCAATCCTAACCTGTATTCATCTTAACCGCATCACTGAGTATAGTGAAAGATTGTAGTATTTGGATATCTTCTGTCAAACTGCATCATCATCGTGACTATCATCGCCATCATTATCCTCTCCTTCTAGTACCAGTGGCCTCCATTTGTTAGGGAGCATTTCCTCTGTTTCTTGATCCTGTTCAACATTTACTTTATCTGTTACTGTTTCATTGCTGATACGATGTGGTAGCGCATGTCCTCCAGTCCTTGTGAGGTATCTTGTCTCCAAAGCAGTGAGTTACCTCTTATCTTTTGTTTCTGTTGTCTACGCTTCTGACCATACTTCATGGCTAATGCTTCCATGATTACGTGTATTTGCATTTTCATAGGATCAAAGATTTCGTTTATTATATTCAGAACTCTTTTGTACTATTTATTTTGAAATACATTATTTTTATCTTCTTTTAATAATTCTTTCTAATATCGTTATGAAGTTAGTTTGGTTCGGCTTTGTTCGTATGCGTGAATGATCATGGCCTCTGTTGTTATAGTTGAAATTTCCATATTAAATTTTTTGGTTATCTAATGAAAGGTTGACTGATAATTGTATATAATCCTAACTGGCAGCTATATATACACGAAAAAATACATAAAACTGAGTTTCCATCAAGTGGGGAGAGCGGGTTAAAGCATCACAATACTGTACAAGCGGCGTTATAGCGGAACCAGATTCGATCCTTGTGCCTGGCACATGCGACGTCCTCACTGTGGTTTTCGGGCGAATTTCCGAAATAACCTGAACAATTACTGAGACAATCCTCAATTTAAACCACATATTTAAAATATAACTAAACACACTGGTCAAAAGTTAAAAGATTCACAAACAGGTGGCTCCCTACCATTACTGTAGTGATCAACGGCAGGCTAAGATCTGCACCAAGGGATTCATATGGATACTGAGAAATAATAGGGATAAAGTTCAGGCCCGCCATGATTGATAGAGTTCTAATCTGTAAGTTTCTAGCGTAAGGATTATAAACCAATAATGTTTTTAATTAGAATTCCGTCGTTTGTTTAAAATTCTAATAGTTATTTCTATTTACCAATTCTAAGACTATTATCTTGTCAATGGAATTCGAATATTTTTCCTTCTTAAACCCCATGTCTTTCAGTTGACAGTTCCAGAGACTGTGCAGAGTAAATTCTGTTCCTCTCCAATTACATAATTGCAATGATTCTTTAGTATGATTAAATGCTTTTTCTTCTAAAAAGTTAGATATATTGATTCTTTAAACACTAGTAGCATGGTAAATACGTCTTCTAACGGTAAGAATTCGTTTGTAATTTTAACAAAATCATATGTGCTTCAGTTCATTTTTATGCAAAAAAATACCATACTAAACCATATCGAAGGTGATCACTAGGGTTTGGATCTTTATGACAAAAAAAATAGAGAAATATGCAGGCAAATATGACCTTAAAAATGGGTAAATATGACCTAAAAATGACAAATTATGACCAAACATTTAAATTTACTATACATCAAAACATGCTCAGTTATACATCATTTATTTTATCTAGTAGTGTCGCTCTCACGTAGACAGCATAATTTGCTTCCGTGCACTTGCTGTGCCATTGGGAAATTAAATTTTAAATCGTTTTGCTGAAGTCACTCTAATTTCTGACAATTTACAGAATAGAACTCTTTCATCTGTAGTAAAATACTCCTCTCTAAATTCCCTTACGTTACTTCGCACTTTCAGAAAATTTTACTTTGGTCATGGCGGTAGTCTGCTCACTGATCCACTGCAGATTTAACGATGACTGAAGATATTTCATTGAGATATTGATAGACGCGAATCGACATAGGCATGCTTCTGCTGCATTGTCGAGATTAAAAGGCGGGCGGAACATTATGTATTGATAACAACATGTAACTTTAATTCTTGACTGGTGAATTCTGACCACATTGAAAATTAGTTTTTTTCCTCACCTTTATAGCAGGAGAACAATTCTGTGAACAATTATCTTAATATCTTTTATATCAAGTGAATTCCAGGTAATATTTAAAAAAAAAAAACCAGATTTTTCTTCAAAACATGACCATATGACGATAAATATTATCGAAATATGACCAAACCTACGAAAATGGTCTGAATATGCATTTATATGATATATAAAATACATTTAAATACAATTAGAAATATTGAATCAGTGTTTAATTCAGCATTTCAGCTCTAAAAGAAGGCAGGAAAAATATATAACTTGTCTTAAAGATCCGAACCCTAGTGATCACTCTAGATTCTTACCGTATTGAACCCATCAAACGTTATCACCTGTTTGGATATAGCGTCTGCCAAGATTTTCGGTATTGTCGCTTATCGTTTCTGATGTACACAACATTTATTAGCTTTATTGTGGCAGTGGGCTGTGATTCTAGCTGGGGATTCAAACAGTGCAATATCATTATGAAAGATTGCTTCAGCCCTAGATATTTATAAAGCGTACTGATATAGATGATATGAGGCGATTAGACGATGAGTAACAGAACAACGGTTGCTTCATATTCATACACGGTGCGATGTTCTTATGTAGTAGCAGTAATGGGAAATGGCTGGCTGAAGCTACGAAACAGATGTTCTCGTCATTACGACCAAACGCATAAGCACCGGACCAACCGCAACGGGCATGTTTTACGCAATTAGTCATTGTTTATGACCAAATTACGACGCCATTTAGCACTTATAATCTTATATATAAAAATGGATGTTAGTATGTATACATATACATCCGACACCGTTTGATCGATCACCATGAAAGTTGGCACATACATCTGTTTTTTTGATGGAGAAGGCTTACGACCAAAAAAATTAAAAAACTACCCCTTTTACCCCTTTACAAATCTTAATATTTACACAAAACCACATTTTTTTTATCCGATTTCCATTGAACTTTGAACACGTACACTTTAAAAAAATGAGAAAAATACTGTCAACATTTGGTTTGCAAAAACTCAGCCCCTCTCCCCTTTTATACCCCCTTAATTTTTGTCAATGTCTTCATACGAAGCTACAGTCGAAACCATTTGAACGATTACCATGAAACTTGGGGCATGTACGTATTTTTTAATAGAGAATATTTCCGACAAAAAAATCCAAAATCCACCCCCTATCCCCCATTAAAACTCTTAATTTTTATAGATACCCTTATTTTTTATCCGATTTCGATGGAACTTTGCAGATGTATACTTTAAAACAAAGAGAAAAATAATGTCCACGTTAGTATTACAAAAAAAAAAAAAAAAGTTTTTCACCCCCTTAATTATTGCTAATGTTCTTCATATTTAGGTACAGTTTCTATCCAAATTTGAAGGGAATTTGCACACATAACTCTAAAACAGAAAGAAAAATACTGTCCTCATTAGTTTAAAAAAACCAAACTACTCTGTTACTTTACTTCCCCTTAATTTACTCCAATGTTTTTTTTATACATACCCACAGTTTTTATCCGATATCGATGGAACCTTGCACATGTATACTTTAAATCAAAAGGAAGAATCTACATTTGGTTTACAAAAACCCAACCCCTCTAACCCTTTACATCACCCCTTTTAATGTCCTATGTTCTTTATAGAAACGCACAGCTTTAAATCCCGTCAAAATCAATACAGCGGTTTTTAAAATATGCAGGAATATTCATAAAATAAATCTGTTCTATTGTCTCAACATATACCTCAGTTTTTAACTTGGACCCCAGGATCCTATAAAAATCCGTATTTTCAATGTGATGCCGGAACAAACGAATACATTCCAGGTACAGATTTATGCATGTGGTATGTATTAATGCGCGTGTGGTGTGTTGATTATCGAGCAGCACCTTTAACAGATATTGTGATTAGGTTGAAATGCAGCCTGGACCAAAATGACATTAATGACAAAATAACATTAAGTATTATACCATCCAATTCACCCCGTTCTGGGAATTGTTCCGGTTTATCAATGTTTAGTTTACTTCTGGAAATGGCTGGTACCAAGTTAATGATACGTGTTACACATCGGAAATATGAAAACAGTATCAATTACAATAATACCGTGCAGCGCCTGGTTCTCTGCTAGTGTATTATAGTGCAGGTGTTCAGTGTTTGGGCAAACTAAAAGCGTTCCTGTGTGACGCAACGTACCGATCAAGCTCTACCATTCCTCCTCCTCCGGATGACTCTGAAGATGAGCACACGAGCCATTTTAGCTTTTGATATATTTTGGCAGGTTGAAATTTGACATAGCTTTTTTTTAGTTAACCTCGTAAGTCTCTAGGTTTTCTGAATGTTCTCTTCAATACTGAAATATTTTTGGATTTGTAAACAACAATTACTATAGATGTTAGACATATACTTGTTGGATATTTTTGATATTCACAGTTAACACTTAAGAGATATACTTAAACAAATTTTGTATTTGCTATAATTTATTTTATTTTTGAGTTTAGATTAAACCCTCATGCAATTGCTTATATGGTATTTTTGAATAATATGTCTTTTTTCATGTTTCTTGTATTCATATCAAATGATTTAGATTGCTAAAAACATTTTTTTCTCAGAAACTCTTTATGCGCTAACATTTAATTTTAAAATGTAACGAATAATTTAAACGTAAGTTCCCCACCACGCACTGCATTATTGATTTACGTACCAGATCGACTGCTCTCGTTAAAACGCCGTCGCTGTTGACTCGAGGAGGGTACATAGAGAGTTGGTAGCCGCTTTTGAAACGGAAGTTCCGATATGTTTGGGATTTTTAGGGACGCTTAACATTTCCGCAACCTTTGACAAAGCTTGTTTTGGGTAAGTGGGATTTTCTGCTTCCGTGGATTTTACGTTAAAATGTAGTCCCAGCATTGACAGAAGCGACAACTTGAAATTATATTACGAGTTTCTTGAAAAACACGAATGTAGTGGTTTTACAGAGGTGATACCCTCGTTCTCCAACTTAATAATAGAGTGGTGTCAAGTTACTGACTAGTAGCTCACAAGTAAGAACAGCTCCAGTTGAAGATGTAAGAACGGAAGAGGTATTATCTCTAGAGGATTAGTAGAAGTTTAGTAAAATGCTGAAGATCAGTAAACTACCGCCTTAGAGTTCTTCCAGACTAAACGCCCACAAATATGAGCCGCTCAATCCAACCAAGGCAGTAGGCCCTATACTATCCTTAGACAGTCAGTAAGCAATCCGTAAGTATCGTGGTTCTAAACAGATATCGGAATTTCATCATTGCTTTTAAAAACTTAGGACTGATGGGTAAAACATCATTTTACGTTTTACTGACTCACAAAATTCAACGCTAGTAGATATAGTGGACCACTGGTCTCTTGCCTCTGCAACCTTCCGAACTATAGCAGGAGCAAGTGTAAATAGTGGTTTAGGCTTCTACCACTCTGTGGCAGAATGCTAGTGTCTCCCGCTATATTGGTCTTTCAATTAACTGCCATTACCTGATTTGGCAGTAGAGAAACTTTTTACATTCTGTCATATTTTTTAAATTTCTCCTGGATATGGACGGTCTAGCCTTGCGACTTATATATACCCATTAATGACAACGTCCTATGTTAATGTTTATCACTAAACTGCGTTTTTGAGGAGTTTGGTTAAAAATCTATTGGGTTAAAAAAATATCGGACCCCTCCAGTTGTCTAAACCGGATCCCATATTTTTTTAGCGTTTAAAGTCAAATATGGAACATAATGCTTGAATTTTTACGGTCATCTTATCTACGCCTTACAAAACCCAATTGATGGAAGTTAGAAGAGCTAAAGAAGTCAACCAGAACGTATTCGTGTTCGAGGATGCAAAAACAGTCGCAGCTAAAGGCATGTGTCTAGAAAGAGCTTGTGAAAAGGAGCCTTAATTAAGAAAAATGTGCAAGAATCAAGCACTGTGGATGAGAAGAGCGTGACCTCTGGAATATCGGAATTGGAAATTCTCCCTGGAGTGTCTCCTTCCAAAGATGATGGCTGTTGGTGCGTATTTTGCGACAGGAAATTTTCTGACCTTTAAGAAGGGGAAAGTGATGTGTTTTATATGTCTAGTGTGGTCCCATGTTGATTGTGCTGGGGCTGAAAAGGATCTGTACATCTGCGATTTTTCTTTTTTATGTATTTTTTGCGTCTTCATATACGGTATATAAATGCTATATTTGCATATTAAAAAAAACCTGTAATTGTTATTTTCCACTTAAAATATGTTTTATGTGATTCAACACCATTTTCTATTTTTTTAGTGACATTTCATTAATTTTTATCAGTGGTTTTTTATGTCGTCAAACTGTAATGTTCTTTTGAAAATATCTTTTTGGTAATGATTTTTAAACATTGTTTGAAATATTTTTAATATTGAAAATGTTGTTTATTATGATATACTTGTAAATTAGCGTAAAAATTACGTTAATTGTAGAAATTTTGTAAATTATTGTGCAAATTGCATGTATTTCCTATGAAATACATGTATTCTCCAGCATTGGGATATATAAACAATCACCAGTGGAGGGGTTAAACCTCGCTTTTCAGACGGACGGACGGTAGGAATCACTCTGAAATTTACGTAAATTATAATTAAAAAGCGTCTAAAACTAATAAAGATATCAGGTAAGTTGGAGGTAGCACGATACGTATGGACACACACTGTTTAAGATTGTCTTTCGTACGAGAGCGACTGATATGATGATGGTTTGCTATATCACCGAGTTACAGCGTGATACACACACGGCTATTCTGTATTGCTGGTGATCCGACAGCGCAGCGATAAACATATTATGTTGTTATATGATTCGGTGATTAGAGTCACACTTATTGTAATCTCAACCAAACGTTTGTTAATCGTGATACTACTGTTTTATAGTTTGGTTTTAAGTGCTCTATTCAGCACAGTGATGATGGATTTATTAAGGATGCCTGGCCGAAAACTTTCACCTTTGGGTTATGATGATTCTGTGGTAACACATTGTCTTAGGTGACTTAAATGCTCCCTGGTCTGCTGTTTATTTGTCTTTGACTGTAAATTAATTATATTACGATCTCCTTAAGTTTCAATCAAATTTCAGAACAATTTGTTAACACTTATTCTAAGATTCCGTTTGAAAGGTGGCCAACAATTAATACTTAAATTTTGTTAAATGGATGGTATTGTGAATGAAAGAAATTAATAATTTTTTGCTGACGCAATCTAGTTCTTAATCTAGTTTTAACACCGTTAACTTTGTTAATATTTATAAACAATTTAAGCTTAAATATGGCCGCGTTTAATTGCAGCATGCGAATGCTTTTGTGATGCCGTTTTATCTTAAGATCAAAACCATCTCAATAAACACGAAATTCAGTTTGTACCTCGCGTATGTTCATAATTATTAGGTTAGAGTTAGTGATTATTTAATGAAATTATAAAATTTAAGAAAACACTGTATTATAAAAATAATTTTAAGTGTTGCAACTGACACCTTACTTTTTTTTTATAATAAATATGACGCTAGTACAAATGCATCAGATTAATTCAGATGTTATTTCAGTAGTTACAGTATTCAGACATCTGTTTATCTTCTTTCATTATTTACCGTACAGTTTAAAAAGAGAATGTAAATGACCCTCATGTATAACCGAAGCTTTTTGACTGAAGGACACATATTTCGTAAAATAAATAATTTCAGCCTCTATTATGCTTCGAAATTATACAAATTATTGATTAGAAATTAATTACGAACTTTGATTCACAGGGTTAAAATTACGGAATAGATAAACAATCACCTTCTTTTCTAAATTTTCCTTATATATTTTTGACAAAAACGGTTCTTCTGATTACCTGTTTCATTCACTTTACTTGATACTGGCTGGTAAATCCTGCTTTTTTTACTAAGGGAAAGTGTGGTTCCTATTATGTATGCAAATAATTAGAGCTCCAAGTTGTTTGTTGTAATTCATTCCTTCTTTCTTTTTTCAAATTTCTTACTTATTATGATCCTGTCTCAATTTTTAAGAGAAATCGATGATTTGGTTTATATTGCATATATTAATTTTTTACACCTGCTGTTATAATACGCAGAATGTGATTTTTGAACACTGCACGGAGCCTAGAACGTTGCGGTAGTCTTGAACATTCCAGTGGATCGCTGGCTAGCGCCGGAAGTGATTGCGGTGTAATTAAAGCGGGTCGCGCTGTCTCCCCCTCTTATCGACCACCAATCAGGCTCTGCCTCCGCGCGGACCATGTTAAAAGTGAGCACGGCTTTTATTTGCACAGTGGAAGTGGGGCGCTCACGCTTACATTGTGTTGTTTCAAGGACCTTTGAAACAGTTTGACAGCCGCATGCGTCGAACTTTCCTGCAGTGCTTTCAAACCAACGAAATTTATCGTTGAATGGTGATCAGTAGGGTTCGGATCTTCAGGACAAGTCATATTTTTTTTCCTGCCTTCTTTTCGAGCTGGAATGCTGAATTAAACACTGATTCAACGTTTTTGATTGTATTGAAATGTATTTTACATAGCATATAAATGCATATTCAGACCATTTCCTAGTTTTGGTCATATTTCGAGAGTATTTATGGTCGTATGGTCATATTTGAGGAAAAATCTGGTAGTTTTTTTTAAAAGTACCGGGAATTTACTATGAGCAGAAATTAAGACAATTATTCACAGACCTGTACTTCTGCTATACAGGTGGGGAAAAAACTTATTTTCACTGTGGTCAGAATTCACCAGTCAACAACTAAATTTATACATTACTGTCACTATCTAAATGTAATGTTTCGCCAGCTTTTAATCTCGACAATGCAGCGGAAGCATGCCTGTGTCGATCAATATCTCAATGAAATATCCTGTCATCGTTAAATCTACGTCAGTAGACGTCACCCTGCAGAAAATATAATTTTCTGGAAGTGCGAAGTTACGTAAGGGAATTTAGAGAGGAGTATTTTAGTACAGATGAAAGCGTTCTATTCTGTAAATCACTTGAAATTATACTGATTTCAACAAAACGTTTTGAAATTTAATTTCCCAATGATGCAACGAGTGCACGGAAGCAAATTATGCTGGCTACATGAAACCGACACTACTAGATAAAATAAATGATGTATAATTGAGCATGTTTTGATGTATAATGTTTGGTCATATTTTGTCATTTTTAGTTCATATTTACCCATTTTTAAGGTCATATTTGCTTGCATATTTCTATATTTGTTTGGTCATAAACTTCCCAACCCTAGTGATCAGGCTTACAGAACTTTCGTTTCTATCCCGCCAGGTGCTGAACGAAATTAAGACTAGGTGTTTACGCTTGTGTTAACCTGATTTTTTTTTTCTTGTATCTGACCTTGTAGGTAATTCGTCTAGTGACAGTGTGTAGATTTGACTGAGAATATTCTGTAATGTGAGTCAAAAGCGGAAATAATTGCAGTAACAGCCGTTTCCAGCGCTATGTCCTAATGACTCGTAAAATCTTATGATTTTCCTGGAGCTTCTTCAGGTCTTACGTACTTTACGTTGTTATACACAGTACTAGTTTATGAGCTTATCTGTATTTTAATACTTAATTTGGTATCAACTTGTTATTGGTCGTAAGTGAGAATGTACTTGGGTTTTTTGATTCACGTATCTGAAATGTATTGAAGTTTATTTTTCATAACACTAGAACGATTTTATTCTTTTTGGGGGGTTTGCTTTGCAAGAAAAATATGAGATTGTTAGTCGTCAAGAAATAGTTTGCACAGAAAGCCATAAAAAATTGCATCTAGACTAAGAAACACAAATGAGGATACTGCTTACTTCGAGATATTTTGTGGAGAATGAAAGTTGTTATTTGGCCTGTGAACTTTGAATCTTCATTCGTTTTGACATTTAATTTTACTGTCGGTCTTTTCATTATTCACGTACTTATTTTTTTTTTTCTATCGGCTTTAATGCTGTAAGTCGTTTCGAAAATTATGGATATCTCAAGCCCGATGTTAAATTTCATGTTGCTTCAGGCATTATTTTCAAGACGTCTGGGTACAGCCACTCTCTAGCCTTGATCCAGAGTACTATTTCATACGCAGACACGCTGTACTTCTCGCATTATAATAAGTTCATGCCTTTACAAGAAAAACACATACATTCCGTATAAAATTGTGTTTATCTAATGGATGGTACTAAACGGAACGTTTTTTTTATTATTATTATTTAGATTATTTTCTAAACCAGCTATGATATAAGAAAACCACCAATTCACTTGATTTTAATTGGTTGAATCTTTTTTGGCAACTTGAAGTTAATCCAGTTGCTTAGCAAGGCGTCCGCAGTTGAAAAGGATCTTGCTTTATGTCTTATCTATATTGTGATAGCATATACAGCAGTGTGCTGACTTTTAATGTGTCGGTAAGGAGATTCATGCTCTAATTTTAAGGCAGCCGTAAAAAAATTAAAACAAAATCCTATTGTTATTCGAAACCTCATGTTCAGAAATCACCAATACGCTATTGGAATGCTTCAATGCATTTTCCAGGAAATAACAGTATGTTCTTCACACGTTTCGTATATACAGATAATTTTTCTTGAGGTTAAGACTGTCTAACCGGAGAAAAATACAGGGCGTTTCATTTATGACGTGTCTGCGTGCACGGCAATAATCGCCCGGTGCAGCGGCTGCTCGCTTGCCGGCAACTCATACTGCGCAGCGCCCGTGCTTAGAAACGCCTCTTGCCTGCTCGATGTCTTACCTTATAGCACGTGCTAGAAATGTTAGCCATTGGCTTCAATACACGCTTGACATCTTCTAAGGATGTTTTGACTAACTCTCTGCAGTGTTTGTGCAAAAATATTATTAATTTTACTTCTTATGTTCTCCATAAGTTCCATTTCCGACGATGCTTCCGTGCTCTGACAATGCGTGGGCCACCCCTCGATCGATAGCGGGCGAATTATTGGACCAGTGTTTTTTGCTGAAACAATTACATCTTCTCGCTATGTGAACAATATTTTAAAAATCTCTTTTTCACAGCTGATAGAAGATGAAAGAAATTACAGTCATTTTCAACAAAGCAGAGGAATTTCCCATACAGCTGAAAATTCTATGCATGCTTTAAAGCATGTTTACAATGAAAATCAAATTATCAGTCGTGTATTATGTCCTTCGTCTTCTCCAGACATGACACCTTGTGATTTCTTTTTGTGGGCCTAATGACCTCGATGTCGGCGCGCCATAAAACAACATCTTTTTCTGGGGTTACCTAAAAGAGCGTGTTTATGATTCAAATCCTCGTACGGCTTAAATTGGAAATTAAAAGAAAATGTCAGACTGCTAAGAGAACTGAGATTTTATTTTTAAAGAAATACCATGATTGGAAAAATCAGTATGTTACGATTTGCTGATGACACTGTCTTGTTAGCAGAGAGGGCTGAGGATATTGAGAAGTTACTGAATGGCATGAACAAAATATTGAACGAAGATTTTGGACTGAATATAAATCAAAGCAAAACTAAAGTGATGAAATGTAGCAGAAATGATACCAATATTAGTAGATTAAATATAAAAATAGGATCGAATGGAATAGGAGAAGTAAGCGAATTCTGTTACTTGGAAAGTAAAATTACAACCGATGGCCGAAGCAGGAATGATGTTAAAAGCAGAATAGCGCTAGCAAAAAGAGCCTTCATGAAAAAGAGTTATCTGTTAGTTTCAAATATTGATCTAGGAATTAGAAAGAAATTTTTAAAATTCTTTGTGTGGAGCACAGCACTTTATGGTAGCGAAACATGGACTTTAGGAATACCGGAAATAAAGAAAATTGAAGCATTTGAAATGTGGTGCTTCAGAAGAATGCTGAAAATTAAGTGGACAGACAAAGTAAGAAATGAACGAGTTTTGGAAATTATGGGTGAGAAAAGAAGTTTGTGGAAGAAGCTTACAGAAAGAAGAGACAGGCTGGTAGGTCATATTTTGAGACATGCTGGATTGATTAATTTGTTAGTGGAGGGAACAGTCGAAGGTAAGAATTGTAGAGGTAGACAGAGATTAGAATATAATTATGAAGCAGATAACTGAGGACGTGGGCTGTAAGGGGTATGTAGAAATTAAGAGGTTAGCATCAAACCAGTCAAAAGGCTGACGACAGAAAAAAAAAAAAAAAAAAAAAAAAAAAAAAAAAAAAAAAAAAAAAAAAAAAAAAAACATGATTGGTTCAAAAGATGTATCGAAATCCCCATAAAATCCAATCCGACGGATGTGGGTCGGCCTAGAAAATTTTTCGATGATTTGACCGATTTTAGCAAATGATGTCCGCAGAGATAATAAGTATTAACAAAACATTGATTGACAGGTTTTGTACTATTATGTGAATGATATATAGTGGGCACAAGATAGATATAAAAAAAAATTATTCCCAACTGGTACGAAAATTTTAAGATGTACTGTACATTGAACTGTACTCGTGGCATCCAATGTCACTTATACAAGAAGTATTGATTGAGGGCCCACTTATAATAGAGTATGCATTTTTGCCTATAGGCACTCTGTCAGAAGCAGCAGCAGAAGCTAGAAACAAATATTTTCGACGATTTAGGGAGAGACACTCCAGAAAGTTTGGTTGGGTTTAGTGCAACACAGATGTCATTAAGAGGCTTTCAATAACTTAGGATCCGTATTTGAGATTCACCAGGCACAAAACCTCCAAAACATCTAAATCATTTAATCCAGAAACTATTAAAATATTTCTTTAATGGAACCCGAGTACTCAAGAAGAGAACGAGCCATAAGGTGAAGGTTCCGACGACGAAGGATGGGACGGTTCGTCAGAATGATACTTTAGTGTACATGTATGATTATTGTTTAGGTATTTTGCAAATATTCGCTTAATACGTTATAAAGTATATGAACACAGTATGTGTTCTTCATTATTACTTCTACTTCACAGTTATAAGTTCTAATACACAAAAGAAGCAAAACAAAAATCCAAATTACGTAGAAATAATTTTGATCGACTTTTTGTGTCAAATACCCCTGTGTGCGACATCTTCATTAAAGTGAATTGTCAGATTACGAAACTGAAAGCACTTAGTACTTCCATGACAATTAAATTCACGAACTCATCGTAAAAAAAAACAAAAAGCACTGTTTACCTCAATGAAAATGTTCATTTCATTCCTTTTTTCGAAACAATTTTATTTTAATTTAATTTAATTGCGATGGAGCACAGTAATGTTCTGGAATGATCGTCGGAGTTGCCGTCATATTGCCCTTGATGTGTTCTTAATATCATCAAAATGCTGTCCTTACGTATCTTCTTTGACTTCCAAGTAAAGAAAGTAGTCAGTGTGCAAGGGCAGGTGAAAACAAAGGTTAGCCTGCAACGTTTATTTGTTTTCAGACCAAACACTCTTGTGCCGACAATGCAGTGTGGGCAGGTTCATTGTGTTGCGGTAACCACGTGTTGTTGGTGAAAAGTTCCGATAGTTTGCATATCACTTCGTTACGCCAGCAGGCGTAAACTTGGTTAATTGTTTAAGGCAGCAGTAGCTTCTCGTCATCAGTCACTTGTTCTTTCTAGTCAACAAACCAGTCAATCTATTTTTTCAGAACTATTTTTCTTCATAGCATTATCCCCATACATCTGCAAACGTATTTCCCGAATTTAACTCCCATTCTCGCAAAACTTCAAAGAAATTTGATTTTTATTATTTATTCTAATTCTGTCTCACACATTTTTACACTAGTACACATACACAAGCACAAATGAGAATGCACGCCACTCAGCACCATCACACCACACCACGTGGAAAATTCTGTGAAACTCTGAAGCATCAAGATTATGAAAACTTGCTGGGCTATTCGCATGGTACTCTCATCTGCACTA
This sequence comes from Vandiemenella viatica, assembly GCA_031002005.1. Classification (NCBI taxonomy): domain Eukaryota; kingdom Metazoa; phylum Arthropoda; class Insecta; order Orthoptera; family Morabidae; genus Vandiemenella; species Vandiemenella viatica. The sequence continues at coordinate 193,902,603 of JARYHS010008074.1, read as the reverse complement.
CGTGGTGGTGAGTTAGCGAACTTAATTGTTAGACCGTGTATGTGTGAAACTGGATTGTAGTTAGTTGTACTCTCCCTCCAGAGAATAAATGAACCCTCAACTTCAATAATGCTAAGAGAGATGAAAGAGTAGCAACATTAGTATAACAGACAAACGTAATATAATTTAGCTCGAACAGATTAAATCTATATGTGCATTTTCTTGGAATTAAGTGATCAGGTAATCTACTTGTGCGGATACTCAGAATCTATGGCATTTTCTTTTAAATACATCCTACTGGTAAAGTATTTTGACAATACGTTTTCATAGATCAAGCATGAGTATATAAAACGTAAGGTTTTTATTAGATTCACAGGAAAGTAAAAATAATAAAAAATCGGAGAATCGTATTTGCCATTTTATCCATTTCCCAGAAGATATTCGATGGTAAGTTCAAACTGGTAACATTGCTCTGGATTAAACTGCTCTGAAACGTTGAATTTAAACTTGGTCCTGCTAACTGGAGGAATAGCCAGGCTACCCTATCTCTTTACACCTCATCTAGCGAACCGGCTTACAAAATACCTTGTCGCAAGTCTATGTTACAACATTCCATTTAAAGTTTTGGAGCCATCCTGTATCTTTACGGAGAACAATAACTTGAATTACAAGTGTCGTCTTGGTCTATTTTTACACCCTTTTATTTACAAAAATAATCTTTTCAAAAATGTTTCGTAAACAACATTAGTTTTAAGATAGCTGCAACTTTGTTAACCGTATGGAATTTAGTCACAATTAGGATAACAGAAGTCGACGATCACATAGAATTAAAAAAGAAAAACTGCGAAATATCTACAGTCCAAAGAACACGACCATCAGTGATTACATAAAGGGGAAAAACTTAAAATGCTTAAGTGCAGTTAAGTATCAAAACCTCAAGTACTGTTTAAATGTAACGAGTATATCACTTCAACTACAGCACCTATACATTATGTATGATGATATTGAAAAGTTTGAACTAAAACAGACTCCTGGACCCATTTTAATAAAATAATGTATATGTGTGTGTGTTCCTCATTTAAAGACGGGAGTAGAAAGATTTAGTACGTATCAAAGGAAAAGAGAGAGTAAGTTTAGTGTTAACGGTGTCTTCACTAACTTTTGCAGTGTAATATCACTGGAACACTTTCATCTTTCAACTAAACCAAGTATAATGCGTAACAGAAGTGGACAAAAATATTCATTTATTTTTATTGCAGGTTGGAACCAAAGCTATGTTACATAACATGATAAAACCAATCTCTGTTAAATCCAAATTGTTAATTGAAATGTATGTCTGTAACTGACAGAAATTGTCGGTCCATTCTGCAATAGGAATTCCTATCTAAGTTCGTCCACAGGTTATGTGTGAAAGCTGGTACAGATTATACACAAATCTGAGAAGCAAGTTTATCAATAAATGTGTAATGGAGTGGTTGTCCTAGCATGAGACCCTGATCACAAATCACCAACATACGTTGACTACAAACCTCGTCTTTTTCGTTTTATCGATTACTACGTTAGTAGGTCACAGTAATTCAGAAAAAAACGTGATGCCGAATCGAAAGTTGCTGATGGGAGCAGTAATCTTTATCTTCGCATCCCTGATCAGTAGCGAGATAAAGTATCGGAAAAAGAAGAGATGATTAACTGTGTATATGCGATTCAGAGTGGAAGAAGATTCTCGGTTCATGTCTCTACGCCTTCTGGTAGTTGTGTTGAATTATTAATTTAAGGTAATCGATGAAAGTCAGTAGTTTTGATGGTGTCGTCGGCTCTGCGCCTGACCCGCCCCGGGTGTCTGCTCTGGTCTGTGTGCCGCCGCGCCGCGCCGCGCTGTGCTGCGCTGCTATTGATCCGTCCCGCTGGCCTCGCCTCGCCCGCTGCTCGCTCGCTGCCCGCCTGCCGCAACCGGTTGCCTACCTCCAAGGCGCCAGCCTCACAATTTCGGCTGACAGGGCGGAACGGACAGAAATGGTATACACTTGTCAGGCTCCTGTTTCGGGGCTCTGCTTCTTCGTAAAAGTTTCTTCAACTGGAAAGGAGAAAAATGTGCAGTGCAATGATCAGAAGGATCGGTGTCTGGAGAACATTTACCTCTTTATTTGTTACATTCCTAATTAATAGAGAAAAATTTTTTTTTTTTTTTTTTTTGAAACCGGGAATTTATATATATACCCTACACGCCGGCAGTGAATCTACCTTCTTTAGTATACCTTGTATCGAAAGATGGTGTAAGAGAATGAAATTAATCAGTTATCAACGTATAAAGGCACTAATGTATTGTGGGAGTCTACCTGGCACGTCGACTAATCAAAGTTTCTTCGTTATTTGCTTGAATCAGTCAACTAATTAAAAAATATTTTTTTTCTAGCTCATTGCAACTGGTGTACTATTCAGTTTTGTTTTGCAATCGATTTTAATGTTCGCTTTGTCCTTCGAATTTGTCCCTTTCTTACAACAATTTTCAATTAATTTCAGATGAGTTATTAAGGAGGTAAATCGAATATTATGCCTTTTTTTGCTCTACAGTTATATCGTGGTTGCTCAGTCGGTACGCCGATCCAGGTCGCGTAGGGGCTAGCGAGCTGGTCTAACGTTGATAGGATCACCGGTTTGAGTCCGACTTAGGGCATGGGTCACTACGGAACCACTGAAAACGATAGTGACGATAATTTAGTGCGTACACAGTTGAAGAAACAGGAACACACTTGTAGATGGCTGTATGGCTGAGATGGCCAAATCCCATAAAAAAAAAAACACTCCGTGGTTCGCATTCCATGTAAAACTTGTTGGTCCCCTTTACCTGGTAGGATTATCGCCAACACCGGGGCTCATGAGCGGCGAATATAAACTCTGTCAAACGGCAGCCGACAAACTATAACTTACACCATTTTTTAATTTAACATAAGCGAGTTATAACAAGCGAATCCATTTACTTTATTGTAAATAAAAAAATGGCTTACCTGATTCATCTTGAACGACTCACAGTAAATTGTGAAACTTGTTATTTCTTCCATCTCTTCGCCTGCATTTCGTTAACGCTTCCGCTACACTTTCCGTCGGAGTAACTCTGAAATGTCCTATTTATCTTCTGTTGTTCGTTGCTGACTAGAACTATTAAACTATTGTTTTGAATGAAAATCGCTTAGACTAATGCAGTAGTTGGATGATAGATATTAGATCCTGTTGTAAAATGAATCCATTAACAATGGGTTATGATCCCCATCTTAAGTTCATTCGAAGGGTGGCTTATATAAATGCAGTAATATTCTGGAAAACTTTTAGTTTATAAAAGGAAAGTTGATTTGTTCTGAATAATAATTGTCTGCAAATATGATACTTCATTTTCTGAAGTGTAGAGAGATAGACGTTATTTCTACTGATGGAGCAATTGTGGAGCCGGTTGTAGATTGACGAGATTCTGCTTTGAATGTTTAGAACTTACTATTATCTAACAAAATAAGCAGACTGCAAAAGGAGGAATGTGAACTCTAATTCTCGATTATCATGAAAACATTGGACGAATGTCTTGATTGTGTTTTTTGCAGAAAAAAATAGCTTTACGTAATATAGACTAAATAAAAATTAAATTAAAAAAATTACAGCTGTATTCACAGCAGGTTTTCTCTCATTTCATGCAACTAGAACTATTTTTAGGTGTAAGTATACAAGCAATGTTTGATAAAGCGAATTCAGATTTTCTAGCATGAAAACTCTATGACATCAGGAATGTCATATCAAACAATGCAATATGTCTTTTAGCAGTTGTACTTCTTCGTCTCTATGCATCTCAGATCAACATGCATTTTTATTTAATTTAATGTCATTGAGTGTTGTTTTGGAAACAGAAGGGAAATTTTAAGCATTTGAACTATCATGTAAATAGGTTGCAATTAGAACTATATTTAAAGTCATATAATTGTTTCGATGCTTCTTAATGAAACGCAAATCTTCGTAAATGAAACAATTTTCACTATCAAACTAATAGAAGCTACACCGCATTTCATTTTAATGGCTAATTTTCCTGTAAGTTATTATATGAAGATATATATATATATATATTACTGTGATGATCCATATAAAAAAATTCGAATTTCACGTTGCGTCGAAATGCTCCTCCTTCTTCTTCCTCATGTTTCGACCAGGCCTTAGATCTTCCTCAGGAGACTGAGTCTGCTAGAGACTTTAGCAGACTCAGTCTCCTGAAGATGACCTAAGGTCTGGTCGAAACGTCGGGAAGAAGAAGAAATAGAACTTCGGCGCAACGTGAAACTCGTGAAGCTATGTATACCCGCCATATCGCTAAATCTGACTAACTCCTTGTACATAGTAATATGAAAAGTTTTCCAACTTTTTCACAAAATTATTACTAAAATGCAGTTTGATTGAAGGACTTGTAAAATCGTCTCAATCAGGATATTATTCTGTTTTTGACATTATATTAAAAAGATAATTCACGGATATATTCATAAAATATTGTTTAATAACTAAAGTGAATAAAGTTAATCAGAAAATTTTTGTCTGTAAATTAATAGTAATTAATGAAGGGGTCTGTCCCATTACCTGTTTGTGTACTACGAAAACCTAATATTAGGACTCTTGTAAAAAGCAAATTTTCAATACTTGGCTACTTAGCTGCAAACATGGATGCGTTTTTAAACAAAAGTCAAAACATCTTCAACCGATTTACGTTAACGCCTTTTTGAATTTTTTTTTTAAACACTCTATAGCCTGCAATACAATCTATAACACTTCATATGAAACATTTTTCTGTAGTCGAACATATTTTGTGCTCACAAAATTCAGAACTCTACTTTAAAGCTTAAATTTAGAAAATCTTGACGGTAATATTTTTCTGAGAACTTGTGATAATTTTCTCCATAGTAGCGTTGCAAATATTCTTTTTGGCTCTATGAATAGTATCCCTTATATGCAAACATATTTATATTACCTTTTGATCCCTCAATATCATAATATTCAAACATTGCTGCAGTTCAGTTTTCAGTAAACCAATGAGATTTGTGCTTTTTCTTTGGTATGGTACAAATATTATTATTTTTTAATTAGGAATCCTTTGTTTCATAATGGAGGTGTTAGTAGGAAATGTAAGATGTAATTTTGAGACTGGTAAAAATTGCACAATTGTTGTTCTACCTCTGAACTCTTTTTTTCTCCCACAGTGCAGCTGTATCCTGAAATAAACTAACTGGTATGCAGTTTAGTGAAACATTTTTTAATGCATAGACTCTTGGTGACTGACCAGACAAAAGTCTTGTGGCCAGTTAATCAGACAGTCAGCATGCTTACGAGCTAGCATTATAGGTAACATTTTCTAACATTTTTTGGTTAATTTTTATTTTGTGACACAATTTATAAATTACAGTGAGACTGATCGTGCGTCTGTCCGCACGCCACACCACACATACACTTATTAAACTCTATTGTGCGTATGCAGTCGACATCCCTCATGCACGCTCGACTCTACCTTTCGCCTTTCACTGACGCTGCCTGCAGCTATTCTCCTCTCTCACTGTACAAGCTATTCCGACCTATCGAGTAAGTTGAATTCAGACTATTCATTCTTTTCGACGGATCAGTAGCGTGCAATGCGACCTGACAGTGTATCTTGGAACTCTTGGCATCTGATTTGAGATGGGGAGGTGATTACACATACACTGTTTTTATCTGTATTTGTTTCCACGATTTCGGTCACTTTCAGTACCTAGCACATGTTCTCATTTTTCCGCCAACATATCAGTAGAAACCATTACTTAAATGGATGGTGAAACATTTAATATATTAAATGAAGGAAAAAATGTCATATATTTATAAAAGTCCAGGATATAAAACTCTCGAATCAACAACAATCTCGGAAGATATCCACCACCAGGTACATTTGTATGAGGCTTATTTTTTATATTTAGGAAATCTTGTAAATATCGTCAAACAGCCTTGAACCCATGCATTTGTGCAGCTAATTTTTTTAACCACTTGTGTTGGGTTAAGATTGAGACGGTAGAGGGTGAAAAAAGTAAATGAATATGAAATATTGGAAAAAAAATCTACAAGTTTAAACAAATATTTGATATTTGTACATTGATTAAAGGACAAAAGCATTCTCAAGCATGGATTTAAATCCAAGAAGGAAGAAATGTGTTACTGAAGTAATCAAGAACATAGAAGGAAAACTATATAATTAGTGGGCAGCAGATTTAAGAGCAAATTTTAGGTAAACAAGAAGAGAATTACGGATTCAGAAATAAATATCAGCGTTATATGATGCCGGACATGCTTCTGTTTAGAGAAGGACTTAATGGATTGAGACACAAAAGGTATTAAGTATTGACCATGAATAATGGAACTGTCAACAAGATATAATATGGCATTTAGAGAGCCAAACAAGAAAAAAACAGTGAAAATTTCCATTTATTAAAAAAAGAGGTGTTAAAATGATGTAGAAAAACAAGTGGAAAGCAACAGACCTTTTCAAAATAACTTTGTCATTTAAATGAGGTTAAAAGCTTGTGAAAAGGGCTGATTAAGTTTTTTTAATAGCTATATAATAAATTATAAGTGAATGTATGAAAAAGATTTGATGTTGATGTTCACTGCCTTATCTTTATTCTTTTAAATGAAAGAATCATCGAAACTTAGATAATGTTTCTCTGATGAACATTGGAAAAATGTATTTGGAGTAGTAGTGATAATTGATAAAACTATATTGGGAAACTATGTTGGAGATTTCTTATTGTTAACCAAACGATGGCCATTCACAAGTGTTCTAATTCAGAATGGCAATGACACTCTAATCTGCAGTCACTCCACATCTTCGGAAGTACATTTGATGTACCATTGAGCCAAGAAAATATCTGTATGAAATTTTGAGTTTTAGCTATAACAGACAAGGCACTATCTTAGGTATTTTTTTCTTGAGACAACTTATTCTTGAATGATACCATTTACGTTGTACTTACACGATACATGTATAAATCACAGTGAATAGCAGCGGAACTACTCTACGGTTGACCTAACATACTCTTTCACCGAAAATGTCACAGGCACGTTAGAACTTATTGCTTTAATGTTGCGACAGAAGTGACGCACATTTAGTTCCCTTCATTACTCTTATCAGTATCTTTCAATACTGCGAAACATATCGCAAAATTTAATCTTGATACGACTTATGGAAAAAGGATGGTCATAGGATCTTGAGAAGTCTGAAATAGTTATTTACATATAATATGACAAATTAATGGAAACAAAAGAACCCATCCCCCTTAGTGCTCGTTGGAGCAGTGAGAGAGATCGTAATAAATGTAGAAATGCAGTGGAAAGGAGAATAGAATGCACTGGCACTGTTTTACGTCAGTGAGGACCACGGTGGCAGAAGACGCGACCGTGATACACTCTGAGTGAAGACGCTCTCAGAGAAGATGTAAACCAGCTGTTGTCGAGCCACACACTTCTACCTCGCCAAGCCATTCTTGGAAATTTCTTTGTTATAAACTTCATATAAAACAAATTTACATGTTGATCTACAACTTTGTAAAAAAGGAACATTCCTAGAGCTCATATATATTTTTATTTACAATTCCAACAACAACATTACTTGTATCATCCCTGCACCATTCACAATTATACATGGCAGTTTCTGTGTTTCCTCTAATAAAAATTATTCTCCTAATTGTCATTTAATTATTTTATAACACATAGAGTAAAATGAACTAAAGAGAATGAACTATTTGGAAACAATATGTAAAGGATGGGAACTGAAGGGCCTTCAACAGGCTGAAGTGTGAGAGCAACTTCAGCTTACATAGCTACACATTCTCTTATCTCGCCTTAACATCTAATGCAATCAGTGAGTTTCTGAATATAAAGAAACAACCAAGGTTTCATGGAACGAAATGGAACCGTGCGCGTGTGAGGTCACGTTGGTTTCCTGGCTTGACGTGTAAGCGACAACTGGAAGATTCCCGTCACCTCAAGTACCACTCACCCGGATATCATAAAATCTCTGAACAACCTGCTACCCGTAAATTTAAGGCTAAAGAACTCGCAGACCACTGTACTGCATAAATCACTAAGTATTACAACGGAGAGAACTGGTGTGTCTGAATATCTCAAAGATTCATCATTACGAGATCTTTAAACGTTGGCGTTATTTTAAAATTTGATTCGAGGTATCACAGTTAGTTGAATGACAATTGCGTCAATTTCAGAAATTACTTCACTCACAACAGTAACTGACGTAGAAATTGTGGCTCATAATCTTGCGTTACGAAGTATGTCCTCAAATATTTTTCGAAAATTTTCGTAAAACTTTACTGATGTTTTATGTGGCTTGAGGATTCAGATAGACTATTTAGTATATGGATCCAGCAATGTATAAAACAAGGTTTCTAAGTCTCATCACGTATGAATTACGACTTGTAGAAACGTTTTCGACTCGCAAGTATTCATTTAAATTGGGAATAGGTGATTTACGTGGCAGGAGGGCTGTCTGAAGATTAAACGGTGGCACTACTGAATTAGCATTAAACATATCAGTTACATACCAAACGTGAGTTTTGAAAACGTTGATAAAACAATAATACCTCATCTAGTTAAATTTGTGTGAATGTTGGGTAACTATTATTCCTGATGACGACAGCATGATCTAGTTGAAATGAGAAAATTTATGGATTTAGCAAGTTGTTTAACCAGTATTTTCCTTTGGTCTCTAGGGCTAAGCTCCGGGAAGATGTAAATGTTACTCCAATTCCATTGAACTAAATGGAAATTACTCTCATTGGACTTTTAAGTTGTTCTTAAAGCAATGGATCATTAATTATTGTCTTATAGTGATATCACACATTTGTTGTTCTACTGGAATAGTAATTGGATCTAGCTTGGCAACAGGCGCATTCACGATCTCGACAACTGGGGCAATCACAGTAGTTCCTTCGTTAAAAAAAATCTTGCTTCGCTAAAGCCTTGTTGTGCAATGGGTCTGTCTTTCTGCTAATCTTCCAGGAAACGTTGAAAACAATTGTTAACAGACAAGAAGTTTCGGACTATAATATATATCTTCTAGTAAACATCCTTCATTAATGTGCGCAGAACAGCTAGTCACTTGCATCCAGCTCTAGAATAACGCCAGATTTTAACTTGCGTCTTAACTTATAATGAAATGTGTTGAGGAGCCTTATGGGTTATTCGTGGACGTGGACGGATATGACTAAAAACGCTGATGTTGGTCGTCCAGAGGTTTTCGCTACACGAATCAAGCCAGGACATCTACTTAACGTAATTTGAAAGCAGCGTACAATATTGTGATAAATCATAATTGTATTTGAGAATATATGAGACTAGTTACTTGCTGGCCACATACTTCTTCAGAATTTATTTGCTCTTTACTTTTAACTATTTGGAAAGTGGGCGCAGATAAAAGCGAAACTAATATTGTTCGAAAGGTAAATATTAGATAGCGGTTCTGTTGCTTGCCGTTGTTATGGGATAAAGAGAGAACTTGTGTTTCGGCACTGATTATCGCGTGAAACCATTATAACTGAATCCGAATGTCATTGACCTGGTCTTAAGTAAACCTTTTGCCACACCATTGAATGCTACGTCTTTAATTCATCAACGACTAGTTTTCGTATTTTCCTAAAAGGGCTTTAAAGTATTCTCCACTCTTACGCAGAAGACCTGAAAGTACTCCCTCCTTATTAATGGCCCATTTGATATTGGCTTAAAAATGTGATTCCTATATTAAATTGATTTTTTTCCACGTAAATACTACGAAGATCAGTAATTTAGGAAAAGGAATTACGTGTTAATCTATACTGGCACTGTAATCTTATACTGCTTATGTGTGACTAAGGATCGTAAACAATGACAGTATTTTATTGTTCCTTCCAATAAATCCACATCCACTGACTTGTTTTCAATGATTTTTTTAAAAAATAGAAGTTAAATAAGAAACAAGACGGTGGCGGCCAAAAATTCGATAGTGGCTTTAATGATATTCAATTTTGATAATTTTTTAAAGTTTTAGTTTAGTATGAAAAACAAATGATATCAAGTCTGTTATAGTTTTGAAAATTTGTTCATGTATTGCATTATTGTGGTTACGTATTACTCTAACTCAGATATTTATGGATATTTTTTAATGCAACAAGTGTCTCAAAAACAGTCTTTGATATGGTGGATTTTTCTTTCAAATGCTAAAGAACTCGAGGAATTCTGAATTTTATCCCTAAAATCTAATGCGACGGTTGAAAAGGGTTATGAGTGGAGTTCACTACTGATTTATTGTTTCTTAACTGCACAAATATGCTTCCAGAGTCGATATTAATTATCTTTTAAAAAGAGATTGCATGCTTTCGGTGTAAAAAAAAAATTAATTTCGAATTATAATCTCTTAACCTTGCATTCCAAATAATCTGTGACTCGCTTGTTTATATATTCGTACCTCAGAAACGGAACATTTATCAGGCTTTACCTTTTTCGTCTATTCACTTACAGTTCGCTTTACTAAATGCGTTTTTCTTTACGTAAAACGATTAAACTATAAATACACACAAATAATTCGTATCCACTGTGCCTACAATTGTATTAATAATTGTTTCAATGTTAATAATAGTAATAAAAATAACAACAATGCTTAGCAGATTCTGCATCACCGTACACAACCGAAAGAATGCGTTGTGAACCTAAGTGCTCTTTAAATTTTATTCCATCTTGGTTTCTTGTTTTAGAATGTGACGAAATGCTAGTTTGTGACGTGTGCGCTTTGGCGATGCCCCGGGCTGAGCGAGATGGTATTTTTTTACTCTATCCAGCGCGATCAACAAGTCAACAGTCGTGGAGCCAGATTAGGCCTTGTCTAGGCGCCGGGGTGCGCGCGCATCCCCTCATATCTCACGAGCGATATAATTATGTATAATATTTACAGGATAGTATATATATAACTCTCTTTTCTTCATAACGACTAGTCATATCACAAAAATAAATAAACTTTTAGGTCTATACGGTAATAAATTATATACATATCAAATTTCTTCACATTCTAAAACAATCGCTCTTATGGTAGAAAAATAGGTCTGAAGGGCTCATGAAAAATCATACACTCCAGGCGCTTTCTCCTTCTCAACCATTCCCGGTCTTACAAAAAAAAGGAATTACGCAGTGTTTTTGAGCGCGCATTTCCTCTCCCCGTATACCGTCAGATTTACGTACCTTCCGTTCGTGCTGAAGAGACATACATGTACACAGGGTCCACTGTTATTACAATAAATACCACTATGGCCTTAATTCAATCACTATCAGAACACCATACCTTCGCACGAAGCCACGTCCTGTCTTGTCAGAGCTGGAATAATCCAGTTACAACTTAATGTCTTGGATTCAGCGGGAAATATATGCAGTGCAAGGGAAAGAGAAATCTGGGCTGCAATGATAAAATGCTACCACTTAAAAAGGGGCGAGAGAACTGAAGTTATACCTGCCTCACTATCACGTGAAACACAAAGCCCGGAAGAAGCCATTGAACAATTAATTCTTAATTGTGAGCTGTAACAGCTGCTTACTTAGACATAAACGCCAATTTTTTAGCGAATGCGTTTCTGACTTAGTTCCCAAGCTAACTAAATTTACAATAGCAATTTCTCTGGTGTTTCCTGGACGTGCCTTCTGAAGGTCTCAGTGCTTTGAAAACTCTTGCGTAAAGTGGTGTTAAATGTACATAGGTTGTTTTACATGATGAAGAGCGTTGGTCACTGGCATCTCAGCACTATGCCATATATCTTCCATTATAACAAACGAATATCACATTCACGTGTAAAAATATTCTTAAAATCAGAACATTTAACAGAAATAAATCTCTCGACAGGTGATGCAGGTTCTTTTTTTCTCTCTTATATATCAATATCATTAGATGACACTTTTCAAAGTATTTCCTCGTTTTCTTAAAACTTAACTTAAAAATTAAAAATATCTCTTCGTGTTTGTCGTCCTCTCAGTTTTTATTCTCTCTCTCTTTTCTGTTTTTTTTCTCTGTGTACTACGCGTAACCAAAAACAAACACTGTCTGTTCGACTAAAATGGTTATCATATATAACAACAAGGTGATAAATGAGGTCTTTGCAGTATCAACTAGCGGTAGTAGTAGCAGAAGAACAGTCCAACAGGTGCTGCGACCGCGGTGACGACGACGGGGGCTGCGACGGGCGGCGGTGGTGGTGGCTGCGGCGGCAGCGGAGGCGGCGGCGGCGGGGGCGGCAGCGGCGGGCGGCGGCGGCGGCGTCGCGGGACACGCCGAGAACACGGGCGGCTGCTGCGCATGCGGCGGCGGCCCGGGACCCGCCGGGGGCGGGCAGGAGGGCGCCGGCGGCGCCGCGGGCGGGGGCGGCACGGAGGGCGCGGGCCGCGACGAGCAGCCGGCGCTCAGGCACACCCCCCGCGTCGCACAGGGCGCGAAGCAGCACGCGGCGTCGTCGGCGAGCAGCGAGCGTGCGCGCTGCGGCCCCGTCTCGGGGATGTTCATGTCTGCAACGGCCACAAGCCACAGCTGTACCTAACATATACTTTATTAGCCTGTAAGCGACATTCATCACGGCAGGTACAAACTACTGATTGTTATTATAACTGTGTTTTTTGAGTGGGATAATCATTGTGAAAACTTTTGCTAGTGATCATGCGTTGAAAAATCTACAACAGGAACACAGTAATGCAACCCCATATTAATCAATGAAGGAGAACAAAGTATAGGCAAGAAGACAGAAAAAAAAATCTTTGTTGAACGGTAAAAATTTTAATTTGCTGTTAATCATCGTCCAGACAGACTGCGAAACTCTTAATTGGTCAAAATAAGCACTATAGGATAATTTAGAAATGATACTATTCTATAAAGACGTGCTTTATTTAGAAAAGGTGCACCAAGGAAATAAATATTCTTTTATTAAATAATAGGAGAGATTTTCCTGACTACAGAGGTATTACTCCAACATAACAATAAAAATATTTCTCCAGATATTTCGTTCTTGTGTATCTTCCTCTTCTCATTGCAGTTTGTATACTTTGGAGCCAGGTAAACATGGGCCGTCCTCTCTCCAACCTTCCTTTAACTTCCCATTCCTGCAGAAGTTTAGGCATAGCCAGCCTCGGTAGCGTAGGGGCTAGAGTACTTGCTCCCCGTACCGAAGGTCGCCGGTTCGAATTCGGCCGTGGGCATGGGTGTTTAAGTGTCATGTGTCTGTTAACGTCGTGTCCGACCTGTGGTGTCGATACTTAGTAGCGAAAATTCACTAGAGAACATGATACACTGATCACATTGATCTGGCTGTATGGCCTCAGTAGCCGAATGCTATTAAAAATGTTTTGGTATACTAGTGTCTTCCATACTTCTTATATAACCATACATTCCAATCTTTTTCATTATATAGCTTCATACATTTCTTCTTTCACTTCCATTAGCCATATCAGTTCGGTATTACTTACTGTTTCTTTTCTTTAAATTCTTGCAACTCTTTTCCAGAAATCCATTGTATAATGCTTTCAACTTCTTAATGTGTTTTTGGTTGAATGTCCAGGTTTCTTATCCATATAAGACTTTACTTTTATATAATGACTTAAATATAATTATTTTGTTTTATTCATAACATTCTTGTTCCATAGAATTGAGCATCCAGATTACTTTCCGACCATTAATAATACTTTTATTAATTTTATTCGTTTGATTTTCCTTCTCTTTCTAAAATTGAACTCAAATAGCAAAAATTATTTACCTTTTTAATTTGTACTCTATGAATGTAAAATTCATTCAGATCATTTGTAAATTACTTTTTTTTATAGTTAATCTTCAAGCCCAACTTTTTTATATTCCTTTGATAGTTGATTACATATGTAATTTGTGTTCTCACCATCTTGTGCTATGACTATCATCGGGAAATATTAAATGATCTAGATACTTTACATCTATTATTTCTAAACCAATTATATTACACTTTCAAGATCATATACTCAAACTAACATCTCTATGAATTTTAAATAGGGTTGGTGTCATAGGGCACCATTGCAGATCTTTACGTGTTTTAAATATTTGTGATAATCCATAACCAGTTTTTATTTGGCATGTGTTACTTTTCTACATTTACTGCATTAATTTAATTAAGGATTTATCTATGTTTCCATAGCATTTTTCTTGGGACAGTATCAAATGTTTTTTCTAAATTCATGAAAATTAATACCATATTTTTTTAATTTTTGGTTGTATTTTTTTTCCCAGAAACTATTGTAATGGGAAAATGTGGTCTGTACATGACCTACCTGCAGTAACTCCTCATTGTTCTTCTTAAGTCTTAATATGCGTTTCTAATATATTTTTTATTAGTTTGGTAAAGATTTTCATCAATGAATTCGTAACACAAATCACACGATAATTTGAACATACTTTATTGAATATGGTAGTAATTTCCTTAAGTTTGGGTTCTCCAATGCAACATTTTATTGAACAATTTATTAATAAGTTTTACAACTTTGTCACCACCATTTTTCATAATTTCCTAATTGATTCCGCCTGGCCCAGGAGATACGCCATTTTTTCTGTTCTTAATGCCTCATGCAATTTGTCTTTTGAAATTTGAATGTCATTAACTTCCTGCTCAATTTCATCTCCTAATCCCCCTTATACTAAGTATTTTTCTATATCCTCATTCAATATTTTTTTTAAAAATATTCTTACCATTCCCTCTGTTTTATCAGCTGGAGATTACTTTTGGCTTTTGTTCCTTGTCGGAGTGCTTTTAATACAGACCAAGCTTCTTGTGATCTGCCAAACTCCTATTTACGATTAACATTTGTGCATGCTCATTCCCACATTTAATTTCTTGTTATCCATATAATCCTTTGCTCTTCATTCCTATTTTCCTTGTGTATAGTCCTTGTTTCTTTTGACCTATTACTCAACCAATGATTGAAAGCATTCCTTTTTTCTTTTACTGCTTGTAAAGCACCTCTGCTGCTATTTTTTTCATTCTGGATGTTATGTACTCATATATTTCTTCAGTACTTCGATAAAATGATTCATTTAATACACTTCCCATTCTAGTAAAAAATTAAGTTCTTATACTTTCATCTTGTTGGTTGTCAATGTAATAACATTTATTTTGATCTTTCTTGATGTAGCAATGTTGTTATCCGCTAGACTTTTCCACGGCCAGAAACATTTCATTTTTACTAGATAGTGATCTGATCCACACGGAACAAATATTCTTTACTCATGTTTTAAAGTAGGTTGGAACAATTTAGAAACACTGAATGCCGAAATAAATGCAAGGGTCATACCGAAATTAGTGAGCAACAATAATACATAAATATAGCTCTATTGTCTCGTAGAGTTTGTAAGTGACCTAGCTGTGTGTGGCTGCTGGTTGAGGGGTGAACGTTGGAATGCGAGGTGGAGGGGAGGGAATGGACAGCTGTGGACAGAGCGAGACGCTTTTGTGCAGGGAGACGAGTCTGAGTTGTGGAAGAAGACGGGTTCTGTATGTGTGCATGATGCTAAATAAAAGTGTTGTTCTAATGAGAAGTTGTTGCTCTCTTGCCGCCATTTCATAGATGTTTCCGAACCCATGCAAATATTGTATGAATGACTAAAAGTCTTTAGCTGTATTGACGGCAGTCAGCAGGACTCCAGGAGCAAAGGATTGGACGTCTTGTCGACCATTGCAAGGAATCAGGTACCTTGCAGTCTTCAGTGAGTCCTAGAAGAGGATGCAATCTTAGCGTTACCGTTGCAAGTTGGCTTCCCATCTGTTCCTTTAGAAAACGGAAAAAAATGGTAGTCTGAAGGTGTCATATTTCTGTAAATAATCTTGAAAATTATTACTATTATTAATTTTATATTTGTGATTTTGAGTCAAATAAGGCTAAAATTTTCAATTGCTTAAGCTAGTAAACATTTCCGGCGTTGACTTTGCCCTACTGTAGGATTTGATGCAGTTTCATTTGCATTGGCACACATTTCATCTTTAACGACGACATAAACATTCTCCGTTGTTATATTCAGTGAAGGCAGATCAATGGCGACAGCTTCAAGACTTCAATTCTAGCATTTCTGTCCTTGAAATGTTTTACCCGTCTAATAAACCATGCACAGGTTTCTGCAACGGAAAGTTCCTGTTTAACCAAGAATTCAGTGACAGCACGTTGACGAAACGAAAGACCCTGTAGACCTTTTAGTAACTAATGCTTGAGGTTACGTGTTTGAAGCAAGTGCGCAACAATAATTCAATCCGTGGTGCAACGTTTGTAGATTAGCCTGATGCTCTTGGATTTTCTAAGTTACTTTTGATGTTATTTTCAGTGAAAAAAAAAATCGTACAGAAAATAAAAAATAGAATTCCTGCCAATGTGACTTTCTGCTTGAAGATACCACCGCTTTTCTTAAGGGTACCAGCCGTCCTGATTGCAGTCCTTACGCGGTTTTCGGTATTCATCAAGCAGAATGTTAGAACGGTACCTAATCTCCTCCTCACAAATGAAACATATTACAAAAAAAGACATTTATCACACATAGAGCATAGTTACAAGTATTGCAGAGAGTTGGCAACACACATCCGCCAGTGTAAATGCTCCGTAGTTGACAAATCCGGTCCTGTCACGAGTAGGGCAAATGTTCTCCCACTTTATAATTACACACCGAACGCCCGTGCAAATATATATATATATATATATATATATATATATATATATATTGTAATGATCCGAATGGAAAACATATGTGCGTGTTTCTTTTCTCGCCGTGAGTGTGTCGGTCCCAGGGGAGGTTCTGCTTGTGTTTGGAGGACGCCAGCCCTTGAGTGTTGCCATTAGATGTGACGGATGGCAGAAAACAGTCCCGTGACAGGACCACAGCTCAAGAGCAACCTGGACTGTTTTGGTAAATAAATAAAATAAAAAGTAAATCTGTATCCAAGAACGAAGGGTGAACGGAGGCCAGAGAGTCAGCCAATAGGAGAAATTTGTATTTTTACTATGAAAAAAAGGGCGGTTTTGTTGCATGTCCTGAGCCAACCAGCGAAAAGAGCTTCCCTGCAAAGACAGACATTGGCAGACGTCATGAAGAGGGGGCGGAAAACGACGCTTCTTCGAGGCAGCGCGAGAAGACAAGGGGACTGGTTGGCTACCGACGGAGAGGTGTTGATCGACCGACCAGCTGACCACGGGAGAGACAGTAGTGATGCAGCCGGCCGTGATGGAGAGCTGGTCACCCCACCGACTGCACAACTTAGATTCGCCTGCACGGTAACCACCATTCAGAAAAAGAAACTTTTGCATCATCGTCGTTTTCACCCTAGTCAGCCCTGAGACAAACTCTCTTGCTCCAACGGGAAAGTTATGTACCCTTGTGTTGCAAAAAGAAAATTAATCTTTATAAAATCTTGTCAAGTAAACAATTAAAATACATAAGTAAATTGTGAACCTTGTTTTCGATAGATCCCGTCCAATCATGTAATGTGTCATTTGACTTTATTAATAATTCTAGTTGTTCAATAATTCATGTTTAAAAAACAATACTTTGAGATCTGGATATCGCTTCCCTCAGAATAGGGTACACTCTAATCTCTGACACCCACCTGATTTTTATTATACTTAATATTAGAAATTAATAACTGGTAGTGAACGGCCACAGTAAGGTAGAGAAGTCGCTTTCCTAACATAGGGAACACTTCAATATATACATATATGCGTCTGCAAAATTTGAGACCTGAAAGGTAGTTAGAAAAGAATTAGAAATAGAATAAGTCTCACTGAAAAATGAACCACAAGCAATTGATCTCAGACGAAAAATCAGGAGAAAGTTTTCATCTGAAAGGGACGGGAATAAGTATGTAATTGAAGGAAGTGTTTTGAACAATGTTACACGGAATACATAAATCACACGTTTCACAGAGCCGGTGAAAACCCCGGCTGGGGGAAAGGAAAGGGAAGAAATTCGGCCTTTGATGGAACCATCCCGTCTTTCACCAGGAATGATTTTGGAAAAGCATAAAAACCGAAATATGGTTGGCCAGACGTGGATTTCAACCCATTGTGACGCCACAAGACGTTTTTAAATTATAATTACGAACTTTAAGGGGTAGTATTTAATTAGAATAAGAACAGTATTAAGGAATTTTAAGTATGGTGAGGCGGAGAGATTTTATTTTAAGATTTTCAAGTGGGTTCAGACTACTGTCATGGCGGTTAAGCCGTGCTGAAGAAGTTCAGGCACTCTGCTCCCGCCCAGAGTATGGTGCGCAAGTCAGAACTTTGCGGTACCACCCTACGAACACTAAAGGTCACCTCCGAGGCGTGGGTGTATCTTGGGAACCCTGTGCTGTCTGCCATAAGGCAGAGGAATTTCTTACGTCAATGGGGAAACAAGAAGCCAAAGTTGGTAGCTCCGCTCCCAGGATACCGCATACCGTTAGCCGGGGTGCTACTTATGACTCCAAGGAGATCATTGTGTCCTCAGTCTTGACCAGTTTGTGTCCAGTGCTACGCAGTGGAAGTTCACGATTTCGCTCTGCGCGGGTTTATGATGTAAGCCCATATTATGTTCTGTTTCTCTCTCTCTCTGTGTATCTACCATACATCACTCTCGCTCACTGTTTGTAAAGTAAACTAAGTATATGAAGAAGGAAGTTGTAATTGTCTTATCAAGATGATGATTTGCGGATTCAATATATGTGTTTGAACAGAAAACCTATAGTGTATCACAGTGTACAATTTATCAGAATATAAATTCAAATCAGTGTGGTGCATCTAATTGAATTTTATTTTCTTTATAATTGTTCCGCCCCTTTTACCTGGGTTAAATGATGAAAAGAATGCAGTAAATCTTCGGCAAAGAGGTCCGATAGTAAATCATTAATAAATTAGCCGGAAATTAATTAGAAGGAGGGGTGGGAACGTTACACCATGCCTTCCCAATTCCAAGCCCAAGCGTTATCGATCAACCACAAGGCCCGCCAAAGTAGATAGCACTGCAGTAAACTTCTTATGCGGGAATAGTATTGTAGGTAACATTCCTCAGTGAGATAAATTAGAGGAATGTGGAGAAGCAGCATGTACTAAAGGAGGGTAAAACCTGAGTTACCCGTAATTTTCCTCTCTGTGCAACAGTACAAAAATAACGACAACCTCCACCACTGAACAGATATATTCCTTAATTTAACTTCTTCCTCAGTGCAGGAATTGGCCATCATGGCTGCTTCATTTTTTCTTTTCAGAACCATCTCTTTCCAGGATTTCCGACATTTTTATAATACTATCTATGTTCCTGCATCCGACTTAAATGATTGTCTAAGCCTGTTTTATTTGAAAATTCTTCATTCTTTCAGCAAATATTAACTTTTTTTCTCATTCCTCATTTTGTCTGTTCTTCCATATTCCTTTGCAGATACCTTATTTCTGCTGTTTGTAGCTTCGTTTCGTCTTCCTCATTAGTAAGGCAGTGCACGCTGCTGCAGATTATTACTGGCACAGCCACTGCTTCTTACAATTCCATTTAGGTTCCTTTGCTTACTTTGTTCTGCAGTTTTCTGTATATTGTTTTACAAATTAACGTATTCGATAGGTTTATAACCAGTTACGCAATTGAAGTTTACCTTAGCGAATGGCGATTTGTAGTATTGTGTTTCCAAGTTGTACAATATTTGTATACAGTTTGTAGATCTTCCTCATTCTTGTGTGCCTCTACTTCATCAATTAACATATTTAAATATTTTTCCTGGTCAATCTGTATTCCATCAAAATTTGTATAAAATCACCTATGTTAATGTTAAAAATCGTGGATGATAAGAAACAGTCTTATAATTATTTATTTGAGATCAGTACTCCTGCGTTTCTCGTATTTTAAAAGCTCAGAAAGAGCGCTCAATGGTTTCTTTGATGTAGGTGGTATATCCTTTTTTTAAAAATTCATTTTGGTCCATAGTGCTTTTAAAGTAAATAAACATAATTTGTTTTTAAGATGATTCCTAGAGCGACTAATTTTTTTAAAATTCGTACGTTATTCTACTGGAAGTGGTTCAGTTGTAACATTCACTTGATATTAATAAATAAGAATAATATGTTAATATGGTTTGAAATAGTTATTCCTCTATAATTGGCACAACTGAATGCTTCCTTTAAAAAGGTTGGGTACTAAACATTTTCACCTAAACTGATTAAAAAAGTTTTCAATTTTAAGGTGCAGGGATTTATAGATTTACTCCATCAAGTACGCTGTCTCTCATGTTTTCCATACTGTTTAATGGAAACTGCAGTTCTTTCAGTGTATTTATGAATTGCTCTCGGGTGACTAGCCGAGTTAAGGAAGTGTTATCACACGATATTTCGACGATCACATACACTGTGGCCATCTTCTGGTGTTGGGTGTATTGCAATTTTTTCAAGCAGCAAGTTGTCTTGTACCACAGATATTTTCGCTCTTCTGTAATCTTTATTGATTTATTTAGTTAATACAATAACTTTCTCTATTTTGTTGGTTTAGGTGTCTCATGAATTTCTCTTCCAAGTACATGATTTTTTTATTATTAACGGATTCCAAGAATTTTTATGTGCGTTGTGTTCTAAGGATATTTTAGAGCTTTTTTATTTTATTATTTTATCTTACATTTTAAGAAGTTAATATGTGCCATTTTTTCTTTTATTGCATTTTTATAATTTGATCCTATGCAATTAATTTTCTTTTTTTTCTATTTTTCTTCTTCACTGCCACTATGTTTTATCTTTCTTCGTCAATGTTGTTATTAACTTTGTTTCTGATAATTGAGTATGTAATTTTTCTTGAAAGAGCTTATAATATTCTTAGTTAGTACATTTAAAAATAAAGAATTTTTTGAGTAGTGTTAGAAGAATGTTTTGAGTTTCTCATCTTCATACATCTTAAGTTCTCAAATGAAAAGATAATGACTGTAATAGCAACCATTCTTTCAAGTTTTTCGGTTAATTTTGCGTAATCTACAAGTGGTTTGTACCTCCTTGTGCTCCATGTATATTTGTGCATATCTTGCATTTTACAATATTTAACGTTACGAATGGCATTAATTAAAGGCTGTTATCATTCACCAATCTAGTTGACTTCCTAGTTCCTGCTGTTTGACTGTGTCCAAGAAACGACATATTGGTTACCGGGTGAGAACTCCAAGTAACTGAACAGAAATTATAATCAAAGGAAGGCAACAACGGAAGACAGAGAAGCTTCGCTATGCTATTTGAACTTGCAGTGGGCTAGGGTAATCACAAAAGCAATTATTTTGATTTCAAAGATGAAGGAACCACCCTCAGCCAGACCGTTTATAGGTCGGGAAAAGTGTCGCGCTTAAAGAGGCAAGTGCGGTAGGGATTTGTTGTTTCCATAACGCGAAAACCATTATTTTTGACATGTAATTTTATTAAATTTCATTGACATTAAGGCGATGACATTAACAAATTAGTCAAAGGAAAACAGCTGGAAGCAAATGCTGATATCAGTGAAAAGGCTGCCATTTAGTGAAGCATTCAAACTGAATTCAGTGGAGTATAACAGTAGGCAGAAACGTATTTGGAGGTTTAATACTTTTTCACGAAAGAACTTCTGACTATAGACACAGAACAGCCATTAATTAGTCACAAAATGGTACTTGAGAAAATTTTATTTTTGATGTAAATAATACATTTTGGTTGTAGTCACATGAAGTATAAAGGAACGAATGGGTTTTCCGTCGGGGTTTCATGGTTTATCGTCAGCGGAATTATTGAAGTCGGAATTTGTAATGCTACTAGAAAACATAGAATCTGGCAGAAAATATTAAGAAATTGGTCAAAGGTGAGTTCGGAAAAAAATGAAAGTCGAAAATTGGCCGGTGGGGTAAAGGGTTGCGAATGTTTTGTCATACATAAGCTGTCTCTTGAATCGCTTCAGCACTGTGTTCTTCAAGTGAAACGTCAACTCTAGGCAAAATAAAAAAATAACTAATGATGATGAAATATGATGAATATTCATACGCTACTTGGCACACGTTTGCCTGATTTGTTATTTCACCACATGACGGTTAGTTACAACTCCACAAACAACTATATTTGAGGAATCGTCAACAATGTGATTCAGATATCACTGGAGACAAACGCCATGGGAACTCCAGTGGTGTCCCATAGGCTTCAATCCTGGGACCACTTCTATTTTCCATGTATGTAAACAATGTTACAGCTATATCTGAGTGCAAAAATAAACGACGTACCCACAATAATTCAGCAAATAAATTTTACCTAAGGTGTCTTCTTGATTTAGCAAAGAGATTTCAACTAAAAATAAGGACACAAAATCCCAGGCCACTGTTATTGCTAGTTCAAAAATGATAGGGAGCCATTTCACATGAAATCTCCAGAAAATAAAACTTCAAAGAAGAGAGCTAAGTTATATCGTTACGTTAAAAATGATCTAGGAATCCTAATCTACAGTAATTTGGACTGGTATAGCCAGTGATGAATCTACGAATTTTCCGAGCAGCAAACTTTGAGATTGCCTCTCCGTCAAACAAGAGTCTGCCAACCTGAGCTGTAGAACTAAACTGGCTACGCTGTCTCAGTATGTTACACGGCCTTCTCTTCTCTTCCCACCCTGTGTAAATACAAGAAAATTTTCCACGTCCATTTGAAAAACCAACTGATGCAGGTGCTTTTACTACTCCATCTTGATTATTGTGACGTTGTTCAGAAAAATTTAAGTTCGACAGATAAATGAGACCTTGAACTCGTTATGAACTGCTGTGTCAGGATCATCTGAGACTTGCGACTGAACGACCATGTCTCGCCGTTATATTATCGCCTAGAGTGATTGCGTGCCTACAGTCCCCGACGATTCCACTCTCTATGTCTCCTTCAACTCCTCCTACATCTGAAAACTCCCGTCTACCTTCTTTCCAATGTCACATAGCTAGACAATTCAATAATATTAACGCTAGGTCCCTGAATTCAAATACACTAACCACCTCCTCCCATAGCTCGGAAACCCTTGTCAATTCCTTTTCCATTTCAGCGTCTAGATTGTGGAATAATTTTCCCTTTAAAATAAGAATTATCGAAGAAATTGCTCCATTCTGACACACCTTGAGAAAGGATTTCTTTTGCAGTACTGGCTTCCTCCCACGTTTCACTTATTATTAGAATTCAGTTGTATTAATTTATGCTATTTTCATATATTTATTCTTCCTTCTCTAGTATTAGTTTGTACCGTTTTCACATATTCTTTCAACCTTTTCCAGTTTTTAGTTTATACAGTTCTTAAACCCTTATTAGAATTAGTTTATGCCTCATACTTCGTGATTCAACAATTAAGCGTCCATATTATTAGAGTTTTGTCAATATTTTAGGTAGAAACATAATTTAAGCAAAATATGAAATAAGGCAAATAAAATTCAGCTACATTGCTCTATGCTATCTTTTTCATATTTATTCTGCTTTCACTCTTTTTAGTTTGTGCCCTTATCACATATTTCTTCAGCCTTAACAAAGTTTCAGTTTGTACAGTTTCTTCCTCAGCCTTCGGTAACATTAATTTATGCGACATA
The DNA here is from genome assembly GCA_031002005.1 of Vandiemenella viatica. NCBI lineage: Eukaryota > Metazoa > Arthropoda > Insecta > Orthoptera > Morabidae > Vandiemenella > Vandiemenella viatica. Next base: position 193,879,000 of record JARYHS010008074.1, on the reverse strand, counting down.
CCTACTGATTCACCAGTTAAACATTCGTATTATTAAGTTAAGATTTTAGGTAGTATTTTAGTTATCAACGCAATTTAAGTAAAATACGAAATAAATGTTGTATATTGCTAATATGTGTAAATTGTGTTTTATAATTACCTGGTATGATGTAAGAGAGGGCTTGATAGTGCTGAGTTTGCTAGACTAAATAAATAAGTACAAACGAACGCGGGAAAGGGATGTTAGGTAACATTCTGAAATACGAAGTTAGTCTTTAAAAAAACCTAAAGGGAAACCAATAAGAAATTTTTCAAATTTTATACTGAAACTATGTTTTAAAAAATTAAATGAATGTTAAATCAATTGCGTAACAAGTGTACATCAGAACAAATACTTCTTTTCAGTGGTCAGCAGATTAGCATTAAAACGAACCGCACTTGTGACAGCGGAAAAACAACAGGAGATGGACCTGAATGACTGGTTGACAAAAATAGTTCGTAGCGAGCAGTCAGGCAGGTTTTTTAGCTGCTCATTGTAACCGTAGTGGATGAAAATTTGGCGTAGGAGTAGAAGAAAATTCAATTTTGTTCCTGTTATGTCTTCAGTATAGGATTAAGGAACATGAACATTAGATGAATTAGTACTGTGCCAACAGGGTACAGTAAATAACAGCACATGTATAAAGACAGGAGATAAGTATTTCAGTATCTTTTTCTGTAATATATATATCCTACAATGCTACGGTTTTGGATCTATTACGACTGGTTTAAAGATAACAATATTAGTTCTTATAGGGCGTCAATTTTTAAGGGCACAGTTTCATATAACGTAACACTTCCCTGAAGCATTCCATTGGACCTTCAAATTTTTTTGGTATCAACCATATAACAGTGAATTGTAGATACTAAAGCTGTAAGTGCAAAACAAAATCAACTTAAAATATCATGTATATTAAGTCAAATATGTGAACTAGAGAGAGAAGCACGTAGCGAAGAGCTATGGCAGTGTAGGGCTGACGTAGCGTTGCAAGATTTGCCAGTTTGAGCCACGGGCATGGGTTGTTTTAATTAAAAATAGTGTATGATCTGTGTTGTCTGTGCTTAGTTGAAACAAAAAATACAGTGTCTTTAGCATCACACATACTCTGACAGAATAATCAAAAAAAATTTCGTTACTTCTCACGACACAGTGGTTTACCTAACAGGTTATTGTTCAGTTCGTCTTGAATATTTATTTAAACATAAAATTTAACGAACCTCATGAATCACTACTTCCATGTTTGTTAGTGTTGGCATCAAATTAGTTGAGATGAGTGAGCGGTTAATCATCGGGCCTGGCGGGAAAATGTGGATTCGATTCCCAGTTCCGTCATTCAGATTTCGGTTTTCCACTATTTCCCGAAATCACTCCAGGCGAATGTCGGAACGGTTCATTGGAAAGACCATGGCCTAATTATTTCACGTTGGCTGCCCATAATCGTGTCACCTCTAATGCTCTTGATTTCAATACATAAATTCCTTATAAAACTGATGCACATCATAGCTGGAACTGTGTTTGCTTTGTTGACTTAGTTATTAGCAATATTCGAACAAATTTCGTGTTGTATTCGGTTTGAAATGTAATTTGAGTTATAGCTTCCAATTTCAGCGTTGCACTGAACATCCGGCCATCCAGATTTTTGTTTCCCCAAATCACTCCATGCGAATGCCGGTATGGTTCCTCCAAAAAGGCCAGGACAGAATTCTTTCCCGTTCCTGGCCCCCAGTCATTTCCGGCCTCTAATGACCTCGAAGCCATAAGCAAAAAAAGAAAAAGAAAAAAGCGTTGCCCTATAGCGGTGCATTTCTCAAAAATAGCTACGTGAAAACAAATTAAATACATGCGCTGTAATAGGAAATGTTGTTAACTATTGACACAACGTACTTCGATTCACTAAGATAATGGCCAACTTGAGTTGGATTTCGAGTAGACTTACGATTCTATGGTCTCGTCGCAGGTGTGTAAGCGGGCATTTCTTTGGTACCGTCATTATCAAACTTAATTTCAATCGTATCGACAAGGCGTTTGGGAATTTGGCAGAGCATTTGCGTGAAGCTATTCCCCACACCGTATGTGTGAGTGCCTATATCTCAAACAATTTGAGTAAAATTCACCATATATTCGCTGGTCAACAACTTCTTGTGGCTGAGCTTACGCGTTTGAAGTAACGTTTCACCGATTATTTTAATCGGTTGAATAAATCTGTTTTGTTTCCACAAGTTCAATTTCACAAAACGAAACTGTTCCGTCCACATGTCTCGCTGATTGTTAGTCTTTGCGGCTTTCGCCTCAATTAAGCTTCCACAGTTGGCAGTGCCGCGGCGCGCGGGTCGTAACAATAGGACTGTTACAGTGCTGGCAACCTGTCTTCCCCCGAGCGCTGCGGTGGCTCAAAGCGACCCCGGGCCGTGTTGATATAACAAGGAACGCAACGTGTCTGCCTCAAAAGCGAGCTGCTCTTTGAAACGCCAGTCAGCTTCAAGGCGTGTTACCTTAGACATGGCACACTGCTGGTTATTTTCTACATCGAATACAGAATGTTCCATTTGCATGGGGTGTTTCTATCGTACTTATCTCTTACAACTTACAGATGGTTTTTTCCGTCCTAGTGAATGGAAAATGATAAATATTAACAGGTGACGCTGAGTTAGTTTCATTGTTTAATTAGGAAGTAGAACCAAGCCAACCGGGGGGGGGGGGGGAAGGTGGGGATATAACATGAGCATCTTGCATGCCGGAGGACGCGGGTTGGCCTTTCCATGGTTTCCCGAACCCAACATAGATAAATGCCATTATAGTTCTTTCAAATGCCATAGTAGAAAATTCATTCCGTACTAATTACCTACATGTAAAAAGCTCTAACAAAAAAATTCGAACCTAAGTTGAGTTACCTCGTCTAGTACGAGTTTAAATCATAATTAATTTCCTTCAACCTGTCGAGAAAGTTCACTGATTCTTCATCAACCCTGTTACTTATAAACATTTAATAACCATTATCTCCAGTTCGTCAGTTTCAATTAAGGTAACTTGGTTGGTTAACATTTTCCAGTACTTGCTTTTTGAACAACTGTAATGTATGAAGTGTTTCATTTTCGTACTCGTTACGCCCTTTTGCTACGTGGCATCTTCAATGGCTGTAAATGTCTGCATATTGTTGGTGCTATTGTTTTAATGACTATTTATAAAAGCACTATAGTCATAATAATACTAGCAGACGCTATGTGTTGACCAATAACATCTTTTGTTGTACATTCATTGGATCTGATTTTATGTTGAACCTCATCACCATTAGAAATTTTCGATTTGGTAGTAATATTCTATTTTCATTTTTCACCAATTACTTTTATTACATTTTTTTTGATATTTACATACCCCGATTTGGTCTTGGGCAACACTAACCTCTGCTAACACATGGTTGATATATAACTAGAATGCAGTTATATACTGTAAATTATCTATATAGATATAATAAAGCAATAATACTAATAATATGTACACATTTCAAGCAAATGAGGCTGCCTTATACTTCAAGGCGTATACAAATAAGAAGTTCCTTGAATACAGTTGTATTTAATACAGGTTGAAACTTTAGTATTATATCCTGGCTTCCACTAGCCTCATACTTTTACAAAATCTTCCTTTCGTTCTTGAAATAAGAGAACAGTGCCCTACAAATCAATTTACATTTTATTCTGCAGCCCAAACTAAATAACGGAAAATTCATTCTTGTTTTAACCAAACGGTCTTAATTAATTCCTTTCGTTTCATTGCTATTTTTAATTTTCTCTCGAAGTCTGATATACACACGTTAGTAAAGTGAAACCGGGCGTAGTGGGTGAGTGGTTAGCGCTCCGGCCTCGCATTCTGGAGGACGAGGTTCGATTCCTCGTCCGGCCATCCAGCTTTGGGTTTTCCATGGTTTCCCCAAATCACTCCAGGCGAATTTAGGGATGCTTCCTTCAAAAGGCCATGGCCGAATTCCTTCCAGTTCCTTGTTGCCAGTCCCATCCCACCTCTAATTTCCTCGACCTTGGCGAGGCGTAAAGCAAAAAGTAAAAAAAAAAAAATACTAGATATAAAGACTCTAGAACAGTTCTGTAACTTGCTTGAGTATACATTTTGTATACAGAACCATTCTAATACCTAGTCCAGTATTTTGATTTGGAGAATTCATTCGAAGTTTTATATTTTAAGTTTCCTCGAAATCATTTGGCTATGTGCAGATATTCTCTACTTTGAGAACAGAGAGCTACGCTGTTGATAAACTGACAGGCATCAAGTTTAGTCACTTCTCTGTAGTTATGCACAATTTTCTTAAAAGTTTCCACGAATTTGCTCAGTAATAATTTCAAGCTGTATACAAAACTTTGTATCTACATATACCTAAGGGAATAACAAAGAACTAAAATTTACCAAACATCCGTGAATACTTCATTGCATTGATTCATTTATCTAACAGGTAAAAGTGATCGGTAAAATGTAACTTAACAAAGAATGTATAGAAGTCAATGACCACAAAGGCAAGGTTTACGGAGATCGGTGCATCCTTTACTTGCAATTCCGTCTAAGAAAATCAGCCACATCGAGATATCACTCCTCAAGAAGGCAAAATAGGTAAAAAATTGATATTTTTGTGAAGTTACAGATGGTACAGTACTTCCCAGTCCCATCGACCGAACAGAGCAGCCCCGGCTTGCGCTGTATGCGCCCGCGCATTGTCGTGCAAAATGATAAACGAGAATCACCATAACTTTCACCATACTGGGGCTCTGACGCACTTTCGACTTTCACAGCGATCCATAATGACGCCATTCGTTGGATTGGCGTTACAGTTTTGGCTCCTACAATGTGGTCCATGTCTCATCCAGTGTTACGATACGGCCTAAGAAAGCCTCTTCTTCGCGCTCATAGCGCCCCAAGTGCGTCTGAGCAGCGTCGTAACGCATCCATTTCTACATTTCCGTCAATTCATGCGAAACCCATCGTGATGCAATTTTTCGTATGCCCAGGCGTTCCTTCAGGATGCGAAGCACAGTCGTATGCACTAATCCGGTTTCGTAGGCGAGCTCACGAATCGTCTAGCGTCGAGCACTGTCCACTAACGCGGCAACAATATGCACTTCTTCTTCTGACACGCTAAGACGACCTACCCGATGCCTGTCTACCACAGTTTGCCGATCTTTGTTGAAGGCTTTTACCCAACTTGCCACTGTTCTGTACGGCAATGCCGATTCCCCGCACGCCACTTGAAGACCTTGATGACACTGTCGTGCTGTACTACCTCTGGCACATTCAATCTTGATCCAACTCCGTTGTTCCTGTATCAAAACATAGTGACACCGTTACGTTAGACCGCTCGCTCACAATTGACTGCGTTTCCCTCGATTGTGCGCACGCCGGGGACGTGGGGGGTAAGGTAGGTATGTTAAAAACGTGTGCTATCAGCGAGAATAGTAGATTCCATTGCATAGTGTCTTCACAGCAGTGTTGCCACTATTTAAGTTCCAACCCTCGTACTTTGAGTGTTAAATTCCTCCATCCTTCTACTTTGCCATTTACAAATTTTAATCTTATATTACTTCAACTTTTTTAGTAAATCATTTATCGCTTTCCATGGTAATTTATGCCAATATTCTATAGTAATGGCTTCGTACGTGTTAGACGCTACAATAGTAAGGGCAGACTGCATCGTTGAGAGGTATGACGGTGAGATGCCAAATATGATGATTTGGGACGCCATTGATTATAACAAGCGATCTTGCCTCCTACGTATTGAGGGCAATCAGAACAGCAAATGTTTCATCAGAGAGGTATTAGAGACCGATGTACTGCCCTTCCTGCAAGCACCTTACAGCAGAACAGTGGCGGCCACATGTGTCGAGGAATTTGCAAATCTTCTACGAAGAACGACGGATACCTCTGTTTACCTGGCCTGTACGTTTGCCTGTCGTGTCGTCCATGTGTAGATTATGGTCCGTCGGCAACTTATTCATTCTGCTCCTCCTACAATCACTGTCGAAGCATTTTCGATAGACCTACAAACCGCGTGGATGTGTGTTCCCTACAGCATATCCAGGCTCTCTTAGATCAATGCCACGACTTATATAGGCTGTGATTGCACCCCCACTGGATTCTTACGGTAAAATTGCGTGAACTGTTCTGTAACTCTAACCATTTGTGAATTGTCATGTCACTAATCTGTGGAATAAATTTCGTTGTATTCATCCTTGGTGTTGTATTTTTCACAAGCAGTAATGTCGTAAAACCACGCGAATTTATGATAAAACATATTAAATATTTACTAAATTCATGACCGAGGAGAAACCAAAGTGATGTAAGATGCCAAACGGTTTAGTTTTATTATTCATTTTCATTATAATCCGAATTTTCTCTACAAACGTGTAGTATTTGTGTTGTTAATGTTTGCTGTGTGTTCACGCTTTGACAGGTGAACCATAGGACTAGGCTGGGAGAATATCTTGGGCTTCCTGCCAGCTGAGACAAGTTAGCAGAGAATGAGATAGCCATTTTTATATAGTGATCAGTTATTTTGTTGCAATAAGACTGCAAAGTCATTTGTTTGAAAGAATGATTTATTAATAAAGAATTTCTTAAGTCTTTTGAAAATGTTTTGTAGTGCATAGCTCCTAAGTAACAAAGTTATGGGGCTGCTTACTGACAATGTATGAGATATTGCTCAAAAGGAAGTGTAAGCCTAAGCGACTGTTAGGAATGTGTTAGTAAATAAATAAAGTAATAAAAAGAAAAGAATTTATTTTTATATATTAAGTGCTTGAGTGTGATTACCCGCCCATTTTCGTAGATAGTTGAAGATAACAGCCAGCGCCTGTGACCAAATGTTTACGATCAGCCAGGTTGACTTATCTACAGCTTATTTGACAGTTAACGTCTGATTAGTAGCAATATATGGAATCTGAACAATTTAAAAGTGATGTGTTATGGTACCATTGGTTGGGACCGCCTATATGATGGCGTTTCAGTTAATCACTAAGTGGATTACCTACAGTTTTTCTTGACCCGAATAACCGATATACGGAAGCATAGCAGAAGACCTTTAATATGATGCGGTGATCTCAAACCAAATTTAATGATTATAAGAAAAGTTGTCTGAAATATTTAAGAAAAACCTGTTTGAAACCACGGTCCTGCAACCGCTAACTAGATGGTAAAGTATGCAAATCAAGAAATAAAATAATAACCTTTAAATACCTTAAGATGATCTTTGGCACAGGTAGAGCAGAGGTTAGGGAAGCCATAAAAATTAACCTCTGTGAACTCTATTCCTAGACTGCAGGCGGGCAGTGACCCACGCCTTATGGTGGGTTGTCGGGACGCCAGCTGGAGTCGTCAAATGTCAGGGCATGCGGTGCGCCGAGGGTCAGGTCAGGTCACCAAATGCCACCCACTGGCCCGGCCAACACCCACCTCCTTCTGTCACACGTCTCTGTGTTAATGCTATCGTAGTTAGCATTCTTCTTAAAGTAATTGGAATTTTCAGTCAATTATAGTTTTTTTTGTCTCCTAAGAAATTCCAGTCCAAGACGATTTAACTTTCATGAGAAAAATTTAAAGTGCTAGAGGCAGATATTAGCGTGAGACACGTAGTAGTAACTAGCCTTTCTTGACCATAAATAAGCTTCTAAATCTCAATCATAAATTTGATGTAACTTTCTACTGATTTCTGGTGCTACTGTTTTGGCAATAATGAAAACTGAGCGCAAAATCGAATTAACAGACATGTGGAATTTGTCAAGTCCTATTATTATAGTAATTTTCCTCTCATCGTTACCATTTTGCGGTCACTTACGGTATTTAGCTTTTTTTTTGAAAAAAAATTACACTTGACATTGAGAATAAGACATTGATCTACTTTAAAATTTTCCCTTGTTAATGAAATTTAGAAATTATTAGTGCAAGGGAGTAATGATTTATCAAGAAAATGAGTTATCCGTCGTAACCGTAAATGCTGATCGTTTAGATATTTGTAGGAAGTTGTAATAATAAAGGTTGTTTACAGTGCTTGTTTCGGTATAGTGTCTGCATCAGACATGTTGCTTCATTCATGCTTGTCGCTGCCCGCTTAACTACTGTCTCAACACTTTTCATGTTCATTAATTATATAGTTCATTACATCATTGTTTATATGTACCACCAGAAAAAATCGCGAATTCTCCCAACGTGTAGCACCATATGGTAACAAGTTGTCTGATATGTTGCATCATGCGATAGCAAGTTGCCTCATACGCACGTGCACAATAAGCTCACCCGAGGAGTCAGCTTGTCCGTTATCTCACTTCTCCACTACCCTGTCCCCCGTTTGATACAACTTTCTCACACAGTCTGGCTCAGTGTGCAGCAATGTCATGACAGGTGTTCCAGTTTCCGTCAGCGTATCAGTTGAATATAAGTGATAAAAAACGTCTAACTGTTGGATTGTCGTTGAAACAAAACTTTGTGCCGGTGGATGGCGCCTGAAAAAAGACACAGTAAAAGTTACAGCTATCATATGAAGAATATTACATGCTGATCCTAGGTGCTGGATTAATCTAGCAGTAATCATCTGTGACCTCACCTTCTCTTGCTATATTCTGTCTGGGCACCTAAAGTAAATGTTTTTACTGCAGTACTGCTTCTGCCGTTCGGCGTCTTATTCTGTGAATCCATTATGGTTGAACCTGATCAACGCCTAGCCTTCGGTGACCAGTGCCATTTTCAGCCAGGTGTTGTGGCATATACAAGTTTGGAGATACTACTGAGAGTTGGTAGGCATAGTAACTGATTAAATCCTACACGATATTTCTCGTGTTCCAGAACACAAATTAAATGATATCCATATTTTGCATATATGTATACATCATATGTCATACAATCCCAGATCAGTACTGGATTATCCGCTGTTAAGACAAAAAATTATCTCGATTTAGTGGAAGCGAAGCATGCTCGCGTCCATAGTAAGAGTGTGGGAGTCTTATATACCTATCGTACAAGACTGATGAACCGTTTTTTTGTTAAGTCTAGATTTAAATTCTAGCAACATCCATCCATGTGTATAACGAATTAAATTGTTATGTGAGTGGTTTTTGGTGATGACGATGTTGATGTTTCGACAAAAAATAATTAAAGCCAATGTTTTAGGGATGATTTCTCCAAATCGATTCATAGATTCAAGTATTGAAGTTGTTTTTGGAATAAAAAAAATATACCTTTCTAAACCGAATCCATGCTTCGTTTGCGATCAATTCACAAAAATTAAGTAAATGAATTTGTTTTTGTTTATAAAATAAAGTGGAAGAAGGATTCAAAAATTCATACTACCAAGAATCCTGAAGTATTAGCTTACACAACTGCAGTGTTAGTAAGTACTTAATTTAAATTTAACGATAACAAGTCAATGTTTTTTATTCATATCAAACTTGAATCTTTTATAAATATGTGGCTAATTTACGAAGATTTGAAATATTTATGAAACTTTCAACAACTCATAAAAGTAATTTCATTTTACCTTTAATTTGTAAAAAAAGATATTCAGCTTAAGAGCTAAGGGTTCTGAATATATAAAAACGAAAAGATCCCTCATTTCGCTTTTTCTACGCACTAGTTTAATTAAAAGTTTTCAACTCGCGTATGATACGACTGGCTGTTTGCTCTGGTTGTTTAACAGAGCCGAAAAATAAATTCTGTTAGTAAAACAGAATTGTTGTTCTCGTTAATCGTTTACTTTGAAAATTTGAGCACGTATTTATTAGTGAAAGTAATTTACTTGTTCAGAGTCTGCTCCCACTATAGAAAACATTTAATTGCTCAACGTTGCTATATAAAGTCGAATCACTGTCGATTTCATGAGTTTATTTTTCAGACGAGACAGAAAGGACATAAACTTCTGTCACATATATCTGAATGTCCGTTGTCAAGCGTACTAGATTTTCTATGGTCCCGACCCCACTCGTGAATCGACACTGTGCTGACAATAGCCAGTTACGATTTTTCACCGACGAGGGAAGTTGTGTTTAACTATGCACTCCAGCAATTTGTGTATACAGGAAAGAAGGATGATTGGTTTGTATTATTCTACCTCGTTATCCTTTTTACCTGTTTTTTTTTATACTTGTACAGTTCTCCTCATCTTCATTCCTGGCATGTCAATTCTATTAACTCATTCTGTATTCAGTATATTCCTGTTTCGTTGTATCGCTATAGCAGGTAGTCTTCTAATGATACTGTAGTGAATGTTGTTTGGTTCTGCAGTGGTACCTTTGCTAGATAATAAAGTTTTTTCAAATTCTTGTACACTCAATGGGTGCGGCAGATCGTTATTAGGATCGTAGTTTTTCCGGGACAACTTACGAACTCCTCCGTTAACTCTTCAGACAAGGATTACTTGTAGTTCTTATTAAACCTTTTGTGATTTAGACGTTTCATTTTGCTCGATACGTCTAGTTCTGGAGTTTTCTTATCCGATCCAGAACAGTAATTTTCCGAATTTCTCCTTTTAATCTGTTTCAGCAACCGATTCGATTTTTTTTTACGTATTACTTTACGCCCGCCCAGGCAGAAAAGGACTAGCGGGAAGGTACGGGAAGTAATTCGGCCATGGTCTTTTGTAGGAACTATAAGCTTATTCGCCTGGGGAAACCATGGCTTCGCTTTTGCTGCTGTATACTTCAGGGAGAGATAATTCCTGAGGTTCGGCTTTTCCATACATTTTCTGAACGCTTGCTTTCGAAAAGAGATGACTTTTTAGCTTTCCTCCATGATTTATGAGTTAAGTATGTACTCTTCTTTTATGGTAAAGCTTTCATTGTTACGCTTTCAATCGATGATATCAGATTTCGATAGTCTTCTTCAGTTTTACCACACTCTTTATACGACTTATACATACTTTTCGTATGCGCCCCAATTAGCTTTTTCTACATTTCATTTGTTCGGTGATCGTATAACTTGTGATATTATATTTGTTGTCGGAAGAGATATCAGCATTGGTAAATAGTCTGAACCCAGTGGCTCCTGTATTCCTTGCCAATCCGCCTCAAGCGGAATGTATGTCTTAAGATTTCTTGTCGCCACCGATCCGCACTTCATATTAGTGTTTACAGTTATTGTGGAACTAGTTTTTACTTTTAATCTGTTCTTTCCTGTTGTCATTGGTTAGGTGTGCTGATTTGAGTGTGCCGGTTTGATTGACTGTGCCGTCATTCAAAAGAATCAACTTTTCCTCATCTACAATTTTCGTGAACCGTTCTCCAGCTCTGTCTGTCTACGGGAGTTCCCATAACTGATGACAAGCGTTTATGTCTCTAAGCCTAACTACTTGTATGTTACTTGCTTTTGTTTTACCTTTAGAATCCACTTGTGCCTATTACTGCCACACATGCATCTAATCCAGTAATAGGGTTATTTATTTTAATGTTCTTCATAATTATGATTGCAGTTCTTCCATAACCGTCATTCCTATCTGCTTTTACTGCGTGATAACCTGGGAGTTCGAAGTTTGTCTGATGTTTTAATCAAGTAATGCATTTAACAAATATTGCATATTTGCTGTATGGGCTACTTCGAAGATGACCACTTCGATGCTTCTAACGGAGCACGTGTTCCACTACAGTTAGTTGACTCTTGAATGGGCTTTCGTTAACGGGGTGGGATGTCATTCTCCTCTTCAACAACTTTCAAATGTCATTTGCGCCCATCTGTTGCCAGACTTTTGTTCTTTCTGCTATCTTAGTGATGAGGTTCCACTAATTTTTCTACAATGTTGTTTTCTGTGGCTTCTGTCAGTTGTGGACTATAAGGGTTTATATTCATCGATGTTCCTGGTGTCCCCCTTAGGAACAGCCTTATTGTGAAACATTATAGAAAATGCTGGTAAATTTTCTAACTCCTCCAGTGCCCACCTTGTTGCCTTCTTTCTAATTGCGGTGTTTATATCGCATTGTGGCTAGTTGTCTCCTCTCCAGCCTTTTGTTGTTAATGCAATGGTCTTTGATCCAATACTCACCTGTCACAGTGTGGCTTCTGCCTTCCAGACGAGTTGTTGTCCGGTGTCAGTAGCGGAAAGTTGTTATAGTTAGTAACATCTGGTATTTTGTTCGAATTCGATTCCCCGTTTGAGGTATTTACTGGGTAACACTGCTGCCAATGTTCTGCCTGAGCTTATGGTCTATTTCTCAGGTACTCATCCGCTTCTCTACTGGATATGTAGCTTATAGTTGCTAATTTATATGCTTACTTGCGCCATAAATTCATCAATCATGTCCTGTTTGTCACATTGTGTGGTGCGCTACAATTTTCACAAAGTACAAGATCCAAGATGCGCTCACCCGTCGGGTTGCCTCATCACACATGTGACAGCGGGGCTTTCCCTGGCATTGTCTCCCTGTTTGTCCATAACGTAAACAATTATAGCAAATGCGTACGGCCAGAGTGCAGGGTGTTACACTGCGCCCCATAAATGTATAAAAGTTGTCGGAGTGCTTGTTCATCGAACCCTAACACACATGTCTGTAACTTCAGTTCTGTTTAGGATACTTAATTTAGTTGATCTTGTAACGTACTTAAATGTAACGTCTCTATTTTGTATAATTCTTTAAATATATTTATATACTTTATTGCCTCTTATTTCCAGCACCAGACCAGTATATAGAGATTTCCTTAACACCTCTTTGTCCGGCGCTGGTTTTAATATGATACTCACGCTGAAAAATCAAAATTATTATTATTCCAATTCTTATCACACAAACTCAAATTAATCCCTTTGTCTATATCTACGTATATTTCAATCTCAAATCAAAACACTCTCTACTTATCTCATCACTTGTATATTTTTTATTTAACAAACAATTCTCTTTTCGCAAGTCATATAACATTATTTTTATCCATAACCCTAAACCTTCTGCCCTCAGGCTAATATTTTACTATTAATAATCCCGCCAGGATTCTTGTGGCTTCTCCAGTGAGCCGAACTGTTTCATCTCTTCTTTCAAACTTATTCATTCCAAAAAACCAAAACTCGTCCTCTCCATTCAAATCTTCTCTTCAACAACTCACTCTTGACTCTTCTCTTTTATTTTTCAGAGATCTCATTATTCATCTTGTTATTCTTTGACCTTTGAACTTAAAAATTCCGAGTTAATACACACCATTACAATTTATTAAATAAAAAAATAGCTTAATTAATGTAAAATCACACAAATGTGAGGTTGTGTACCTCACAATCTTCTTGGTTCGATATCTTTGTTGGTGATACGATTCCGCCAGCATTTCCTGCATTTTTAAATCTGTATCCACTCCAAGTATTACATCTTGTTTACGGATTAAATTAGCCGAAAGATATGCCAGAAAGGTTTCTTGCCGCCATCGATCCGCACTTCACAATACTCTTTGCCGCTCTTGGTGTGCTGGTTTTTACTTTTAATCTGTTATTTTTTGCTGTCACTATGTTAATGATCTGTCCGCGCATCTTAGGTACGGTTTGATCTGAAGTGCAGACGTCCTACATTTCCACTCTTCCCTTCCATAATTACTACATTAGTATCAGACATTTTATACATACATAATTCTTTACTGCTATTAGCGGATAAATTCTGCTGTTCATCTCGGCTAATCTCCTTGTACGGTTCTGATCTGCATACTCTTCTTCCATCATTTGCTGATGTTACAACGTTTACATGCTGCTATCATGTTACGAAAGTTTTGGTACCAAAGTTATCCGCTTTTCCACATCAAATTTCGTAACTAAGTCACCTGTGCGTTTCCTACTCGTTAAATTTGTCTCTGCTGTCACCTCTGAATTCACTTCGTCTACCATCGAACAGTTGTTTACAGTACTCACAGATTCGGTGATGGTTCCTCTCACTGCTGTCAGTGTTGTTGCTCGGAAGGTGAGGTCAGGTTGTGCTGATGGTGGCGACTGTCGGTCCCCTCACCGTATCGGCCACTGTACATCTAGGATGGTGCACTGTTAATGCGCTCTTTAGCAATCACTAGTTTGATGGTTCACAGTTCACTCGTTTGTTGAAGTCAAAGAGCGGAAAGTTTCACACTATCTGGAAGTAAAAAGATGCTGTTATAACGCGCTGACTAGCGATGTTACCTTAACCACGTCTGAAGCAAGAATGGGTTTCCACGATTAGCAATACTTTTTTGCTACTTCCTTAGAAGAATACGAATAGCAGGAAAAACTGTAAGAATATTCTTTACTTTCCTAGGTCTTCTAACAAAAATCTTTTAATCTTCTTCTGATAAGAGTTTTCAAACCTACATAAAAGAGATATATAGTATTTTGTTCAGGCACGCGGATTTTGTTTCTGTTTTTATACTGCTACCACAATATATTACTCAGGGTTATCGATGTTTTACGATAAACCTCAGCATCATGCCCATCTTTTGTGTTTGTTGTCTCTAGCGTTTGGAACTAGAGGGCCTTAAATTAAACAAATGTTTCTTAGGTAATAATAAGAACGGGTTGATCAAATAAGTGAGGTACATCTTTTATCGTTCAGCATTCTCCATGACGAAAGTTTTGTTTTCATATTACGTGAGGCGTTTCTCCGGATTTCCGTACCCCCCCCCCCCCCGGCTGGTGAGATCTGGCCCACGAGACACCCCCCCCCCCCCAACTAGAAATCGTCCTCGCAACTTTTTGAGACTTTTTTTTTTTAAGGTCTCACACTTCCAAAAGCCGGTTACACCCCTACTTTTCGACGATATACCTCCCTAAAACCGACTTTCGCGTCATTTGTAGACTTTTTTTTTTTAGCTTTACAGTCCAACAATATTTCAAAAACCTCACGTGAGATTTCCGTAGCCCACCCCCTTTTGGTGAGATTTGGTGAGTATCATCAGACGCCCCCCCCCCTTATTTCATCTCTCGTAATTTATGGACGCGCCCTAATTGTGGTATTAGCGAAGCGGATTTGTGGTGCAATTCGTTCTCTCGTCACTGAAAATAGGAAAACTTATCTGTAGCATAATGATCCTGAACCACTGGTCGCAGCCTTTTGTGGAAGTAATGACTGAATCTTTCTCTTAATTGTTGCAAGTAATATACAACTGATATTAGCTTTATGAAGTAGGACTAAGGATTGACTACCTACTGAGTTCAATGTAAGCATTGTGGATAAAATATTACTGGTATAGGATATGAATGTACTGTGTATCAGTGTATTAGTAACTAGAATAAACAAGGTTAAATGAGGGTGACGGAGAGATGGTGAGGAATCACTGCAACCAGAGATAGAAAAATAAAAGTTACAATGGTTTTAACATATGTAGAGGGTGGGTGAGAAGAGGATATCAAGAAAGATGTTAGTCATGGTCTTGGAACGAAAGAGGCACAAATGAAGACTATTAGACAGCTGGCTGAATGGTGCTAAAAAGTGGAAAATAGAATAATGAGGAACACGGACTGCTTACCGAGGCACAGGAAGGCTGGCTCTCCGGCGTACTGCGTGGGCAGGTTGGGCGCCCGATCGCTGGGCAGGAAGAAGGGACAGCGCTGCTCGACGCGCTGGCATACGGACCGGCACGGCTTGACCAGCGAGCCGGACGAGAACACGGGCACCAGCGACGAGCACACCCACTGGCGGTACGCCTCCTGCAAGCACGACACGCCGCCTCAGAAAACACAGTTCAAATTACAGTCAAGTTAAATGTCAGTTCAACTATCTGCGAATAACGACCGACGACAAAAAGGTTTGTTGACTCGCGTAAAACGTCAACTGTAAGTGTATGGGGAAGCGGGGCCGTCAACGCAACCGGTCGATTCTGAAACGGGCAAAAAAGCGACAACGGTCACGCAGACTGACACATGCTTTCTTGCCATTTTACCAATTGCTGATCCGCGTAAATTTGTGCTGAGTCCGGCAGATTGTCAAATCATGCAGGATACCACGGGACTGCAGGATTGCAATCCCTAGTCGCGCTGCACTGAATACCCTAAAAAAATTTAATATTTAATGTTGCTCTTGAGACAGATTGTCAAATAAGACAATATTATTTTCCCTTAATCGATCCACAAAAGGAATTCATTAAAAAATGTGGAACATAAGAAAGAAAATTCAAAAACTCTGATCACGACTTACTTATTTATAGCAGTGTCAAGCAGCTCATAGTGAATAAAATTATCCGTGAATTAAGAATAATGTGTTAAAACAAATGTAGAAAATTCGATTTGTTTTGTGGCACACATAAAAATATTTACCTGACAAGTTAATCTTCTCAGTTTTCAGACAGTCCATGCTATGAATTAGGGAACATTCTGCAAACTGAATGCGATAAATGAAGTACATACGTAAGGACGATGATATGGCTAGCAGACCGTAACGAGTGCCAATAAGAAATAGTGGGAAAGGTAAATCTATTATACAATAACGTCAGATCAGATTAAGAAACCACGAACCGTAACCAGTCAATAAGCGATTAAAGAAAACATAAAAGGCGATCAAAATTTCGAGGAGAAAGGCGAATCAGCTTAACAAGTTAAAATCTTAAAAACAGGTGCGAAGGGAAACTAAACGAATTCACGACAGAAAGAAGAATACGTAGACCATGAAAAAATTATAAAAGACATAAAGTTATGTGATTACGTCAAAATTGAATGGAACTTATCAGCATTATAAACAATGAAAAATGAATTAATTCATTGTAAGATAATAACAAGTAATATATTAAACTGGCTGGTTAGTATTTGATAGGACTGAGAACTAAGCACAAATAGAAGAAGGCTGGCGTAAGGGATAATCAGTAAAACAGCATCGAAATATACTTGTGATCTTAAGCAAGGCGACGTAAGCACTGAAGACGTGTGGTAAGAATTCATAACACTAATGCCATAAGTCAAACTGCAATAATATCACAAAAATTGCAAAGTGGTACACCAACGATGAGAAGCAAATCTTTCCAGCCGCAATGAAGTCTTTTCAGATTCCCTCCAAATTGGTTACAAAAATATGAGTTTTAGTATGAATGTCGACTTCTCGGCATTTCTCACTATGACGTGGTGCCACCCAGAGAGCGCAGAAACTATTTATTCCGGCCGCGCAAGATTTTGACTGCATCTTAATCAACTTTTTATCCACTCAAGTCGAGCTAAGGAGCCTGTAGTTCTCAGCCCACTTCCTGCATTACTATGTGTACTACCGTAGCACATTTTCAGTCTTCTGGAATACATCGTGATTCCAAACTCAATCTAAATGAAACTTGTTGGTATGGTCCTACGTCACCGTCGGCCATTGCTTGTATTAATATTACCCATAACTGGCGCTTGAAGTTTTCTAAACCACGCAGCTATGCCATAACATTCTGAGAATTTATCTCTAACTTCCTGCTTTGCTCGTTCTTACTAATATGGTAAATCTCCGGCTCTATTGTATATTCAAAAGTCTTTATGTGACTATCCATATAAAATCTCACTAAAATAGACTTTGAAATCATCTATGGAATTTCCTCTCCATTTTTAGCCACATTTGTCTGAATACTTTCCCTACCCCTAATTTTTCTAACATTGCTGTATAAATATCTGCTTCTGTTATTCAGTGTTTCCTGTCCACCTGCGGCATTTTTATGAATGCATCCTTTGCGTCCCTCTTTGCTGCTATTAATTCCCTGTTTAGTTGCTTCATAATGTTATATCGTAGTTTTTGTAATGTTGAAGATAGTGATTAGATACAAGGGGATGTGAACAGCATATCTAGCTGAGTAGGACAACACGGAATGAAGATAAATACAAAAAAATTAGGTCATCGAATACATTTAAAATTAAATTTTGTATTTGATTTTAAGGTGGAAGAAAAACTGTGTAATCATCTTAACTCAACATCAAATACGGATATAAACTGAGATGGACAGGACACATTGGACAGGCAGTAGTGAGATGTTTCAAACTGCTCCATTTATTGGAGATGGTAATGGGGTTGGATACCAGGTGAGGGAATATTGATACAAAAGACTTAAACGGATGATGGGATAGTTTGGCACTCACATTAGGGTATCAAATAACAGTATTTGGAGGGGTTTAAATGAAGGCTGTTAGGTTTTTTTGATGATATTACCGCAGAACATAATGATTAGAATAAAGGTGGTGGCTGAAGAGAGCAGTGTAAGACAACTATTGGGCATGGATGGATGCACCTGGAAGAATTAGTGGCATTCATTGAAGGCAATTCGTGAAATGCGATAGTAGCTTAGTTTCCTATAGGTGTGTGTGCTCCATTACAACTGAAACAATTTGAAATTAGCTAATGTTTCTTAACCAAATAGTATTTTAAATCATCCATAAACTTCTGTACGTTTTGTTTTGCAAACAATTTAAAAACAATGTGTTTTTTGGGCACTATGATGCACGTCTACTTCACTAATATTTGTTATAACACTTAATAACTGGAATAGTGAGTAATCTATCCTGCGCATGTGTCAGTGCTGCCAAGAGTGTAATTTCTTCTTTTATCGACACTAGACTTTATATTTAATCAATCCTCATAAATGTTTGTATTGATTGAAATTTAAAATCAGTCAAAAAGCTTATAAAATCAATAGTTATGTAGTTAATTAATAAGTTATTTACAAATTTTTTATTATATTTTTGTCATATTTCTTAATGCTCATACTGTACTGGGACATATTTTTTTAGATTTACAAAGTTTTTGGACTTTTGACCATCTTTCGCTGGAGTTGACGACACTAGAAAGTATAGAGAGCAAAAATTTCACAATTGATGAAAATAGGAAATATTCCAATCTTACGAATATGCGATGAAACTGACTCACTCAGTCTGTTCAGAAGACCTACGTTAGAAGCATTTGAAATTTCGTTAGCAAATTTCCCGCTAAATGTGGGCCAATGATAGAAATTATAGCAAATTTTTTAAAAAGTGATATCTAATCGTACGTTTAAAGGTTATATATAGTGTATTTTCACGATACATCACAAATTTATTATTTTTGTTTGTTTCAGTTTCTGTGCTTTTACATTTCACTGATTAGTCATTTTATGTGTTTGTGAAATGTCGTTTTTTTTTTTGATACAGACTAATTTATGCAGAGTATTAATTTCCAGTTGCTTATAACGTCTGAAGCTGGTTTAGTGTTTTAGACGATAGGTATAATCACGTTTTTAGAGTACCTTGCCATGTTACACTTATTGCTTATTTTAGTTAGAACTAAGCGCCAAAGTCTTACTGCATTTATTGAGCTAAGATGTAGCAGGAAATGACGAAATGAAGAAATACATAATAGTAATAACGTCTGTACCGTACGCTTGCGCTCAGCTGTGACCGTGATACTGGCGTGGCGGGTTGCCGGCTCGGTAGGGGTCACAGGTGCTGCAAGTCAATTACCAGGCTGCCGGGTAGCCGCGTTATCAACGCGCAGGCGCAGCTGAGTCGCGGCTTCCGTAATTATCCGTCGACACTCGCGTGAAGACACGACGGCGCTGAAGTGGTAACACGCTCCCGAGAAGCCCAAATACGATTATGTCTAACGTGTATCCCCTCCATGCCATTCGGGACCAATAGTGAAGGAGGATCTTCGCACTACCTTCCATGACTTCTACACTTAAAAGAAAGTGATGTGATCTGCATCATGCATCTGCCATTAACCCGGCCGTTTCCTCCAACCCCCATACCAGGGAGATATCTCTTCGCCACTGCTTTGATAATATGCCCACTGGTGCAAGACAACCATTTCGGGCGTTCGCTATATTTAGCCGTGCGCGTTAAATCATTGGTATTCGGTACCTGTGTATCTACAACGGGCTCAGGTTTACATATCGGCCCTTCCTTGACTTAGTTACAACTTCTAGGTGTTTTTTTATATAATCATCGGAGACAATGATGCAATAGTTTCCAATTTCCGCCTCACAGACTCCATACAAGTAACTCTTAAAATAAATAATACAGTTACCAGATTCAGTATAGATGGTGACTCTTTATTCATTAGGCTTTCGACCATGACAGAAGAACAATCCTCTGTCATAAACTTTCGGATTTTACGAAGAATACGTTATTCAATGTATTATATAGTTAACAAGCCTTTTAAGATGTAAAGACCCACAAACACCAACGTGCTGGGTAGTCTCATAAAAGGTAAGTGATTTTGACTGGAGGCATCATTAGGCGTTATAGAATTATCAAAATTTAATTCACATTGTTTTCTAATAACTATAGAACAGTGTTCTTCTCCTAAATACTTTAAATATGGGAAAGGGATGAAAGTAATAATGAGACTGTGCTAGTGATATTTCTCAATCCAATATATGTATCAGCCAGGGATTTATAAGTTGGTAAATTTTTACGTTTAACCAGATCACAAACTTCTGTGCGGTGGTATTTGAAATATATTAACTTAAAATAAAACTTGGAAGACTAGTTAAAGATATTGCAATACAGAAATAAATCACCGATATATTTATTTATTTCGTGTCAGAAATATATATACTTACAAAATAGCAATCATCAAATTGTACGGGGCCAAAAATTGGCGAATTCCAGTGCATTATCCGAGGCCTTATATAAGTCAATTTCCGTACAGCAGGTTGGACACAGTCGACAATGAAACCTGTGTTGTACGGTCTGATCTTCTCCGCAGTTACACTTGATGTTATCTGCCTCATCGTAGCTTAAGCTTGGATCTGCCGACTCCTGATCTCAGCCTATTCAGAGACCTCCATATTAGCCATACCTTGTAATAGCTAGTTGGTAAAGTTTCAGACACTCTTCCCCACCAAGAGGAAATAGGGGCCTTAGCTTTCCACCATACCCGTTATATTAATATGTATGTAGTATAATGTTCACTATCGATTTAAGATTATCTAGTTTTGTCCACATAATGGTGACCCGATAACTGAGAAGTATTACGGTACTTTTAAAGATGGTTTGAAATTAATGCCATCGATGATGACCAACAAGAAACGGTCTACAATTAAATTAATGATTGTACGTAAGTTAAGAGCTGAACAAGTCATATGATTTCATCAGCGGTGAAAATTTTATAAAGTAAGTTGTTGCACAATTTTATGAAATTTATTCATTCTATTTTAGATTTCTTCCCAGAATTTCTTAAACCATGACTCGAAAACTACCTAATCAGTCATACACTAAGAACTTTACTCAATAAATTGGTGATCAAAATCAATATGTATTTAAAATTAAAAAAGTTTTAGATATTTTGTTTTATAAAGCTTAAATTAAAACAGTGAGTTCATATTTTCGGCGATTGTATGTGCTAAATGGTGAAAAAATTCATTTGAAGTTTGTTTCAAGCGTAGAAGAATCATTTCGAAACATCTTGACAGTGAATAGAAAAATTTAATAATGAAATTCCAAAAAAGAATCCAAGAAAAAAGGTTCAAGAAAAAGAGTGAACTGATAAAATTTGTATGCATCACAGAAAATAATAACACAAACAAAGTTTTTATCGGTATATATTGATATTTAGTTCCAGGGTGACTATTCTAGTACTCACCATGTTATAAATGAATACAAAACTGTGTTTTGTTCACTGTATTACTGCAAAATTCGTCAAAAATTGCAACTGAAAATAGCTGAATCCAGTAGATAATTTAGAATTTTTAACTGATTTAATTAGACCATTCAGACAAATGTTCTGGGTGTGAGGTGAAGTAGCGAAAAAACAACTAACAAGGTATTACTTTTCGTAAATATGAGAGGTTCCAAAAAAAAAAAAAATAAAAAAAAAAAAAAAATCATGATACAAAGACCTATAACAAAGACTATATAAAGATGGCTTATTGAGATGTTAATTACTGTTTTGTCGCTATTATAAATTTGTCTAAGGTTACTGGTAATTAAATGTTTGATTTTGGAAACAAGTTACAGTATGAAACTCCACGACGAATAGATTAATTTCTGTACTGAATATCACTTCACTCGGTAGACTTGAACTTTAAAAGCTGGGTTTAATTATTTAATCCATTTAATGAATGACAGAAATTTCACAAGTTCAATCTGATCTCCTTTAATTAAGCTTCCAAAAACACTAAGGGATTACTAGCACAAAATGATTCTGAAGATTATTACGCACAGCATGAACTTACCAAAAGCATACATGTACGTAGTAAATTCCGAACGTCTGCTAACTATTATCTTGCATCGGCTTCCGCGACCGTTGGTTCTCCGGATTGAGTAGCGTCGATTTTTGTAATTTCTCACTGTGGCTTTTTGCCCTCCGCAAAGTTATACTAATATGACTCAAACGATAGGTTTCAAAAATCGATGCGACTCCACCGGGAGAACCAAAAATCCAACAATCATATACTTCCTCACGTTATAAAAGCACCATAAAGACTAGAATTACATTGTGAGTAGCCATAAGCTACGAGAATCCTGGTAAGTTCTTGAGATGTGCGTTACACTCGCCCAAAACCAGAACCCTGCATGAGTAGGACCAATCAATTAAGCATCTTTGGTAGAAAATCTTGGTCGTAATCAGAATATGTTACAATATACTGATTGCACGCAAACGGCAGCGCACCGCTTTCGGATATCGTATCACTAGTCTACTAATTATAAATAGTAATTGAAACTATACAGGACAACAGAACTAACACAAAAGAGAAGTAGAATTAATAAATACAATTTTCTCATATAATTTTAACTGTAAGTAGATATTACCATGAAATCATTCACATATTAACTGATGACTCAGAATGTGAATATAATTATTACAGAGTAGCATTTGGACAGTTGCTTCACTTGCATGGATATAGGCGTTTGGAGTAATGCGTTTACCTTTTTTTTTTGTGTGTGGTAACTATTATCCCGGAGAAGGAAAGAAACCCCAATTCCATGTAAGAAGTTTCGTTTCTTATAGCTACTAACGCATATCCGGTGACCCGCAAGCTATCAGGAAGCTTTGTATTTCGTTTTCTGTGTATTTTAGAAAAATTGAGAAATTAACTAATCAAATGTTATAAAGCTACATAAAAATTTTATTTGGAAAAATTTGATCAAGTTTTAGTATAAATACTAACCAGAAATTTCTGTTAGAATTTTATCTTAGGTTTGTATTGTAGTGTCGTTAAAATCTCTACCGTAAAGTAAATTTCACAATTCAAGCAGTTTTCCGGGAATTTTAGAAAACTGAAGAAAACCAAAGTTTCGTAGTCGAAACAACAGTAACAGATTTCAAAAAGTTTAGTGTTTATCTGTGATGCATTGTGATCTTCGGTGGGTAATATATGAGGTTAAGAAAGAACCGTTTATCTTAGAAACAATGTTTATCCCTCCCTTGATCACGTTATATGATATATCGCAGATTTGAAGCTAGACCACCATCTTTCAAATTGCGGAAACCCCATTAAAATAATTTCCGTAGCTTTTGCGGGATGCAGTAAATTACGGACAGAAATATACAGTCGGCTAAGAGGTTTATATACGTACAGATGATGATTGAATTATCTTCTTTGATCGTTGACAGTATTTTATTTTCTGATTTCCGGGGGAACCAGGTCGTTTGAGGCATGCCGCTAGCATTTTCATAATAGGACTGAAAATCCTGTATTCTGTTCTTATAATGAAACTGTAACCAGGAAATGTTTGTACATTCGTGATATTTAAAAATATGTTGATTGAGGATAGTATTAAAAAGCGACAAAGAAGAATCAATCATTAGCAGGTTGTATTGGTCGAGCTGAGTCCAGGACACCATGTACCGTCCGTCGTGACTGCGGTGTTTGGTGGTTTTCCCTTGCCATCGACGCGAATGCCAGGACTGTGCCCAGTTTCCACCTTATAAACTACATATTTCAGAAACAAACAAAAATACACTTATCACACGCTGGACTTCGTTACAAGATGGCAACACTTCACTTTCTCCATTAGTACTTAGTACGACCTGACCTGGCAGTAGGAATAAAATGCTAGACGTCAGCAAGGAGCATGCGGCTGTAAAACTATAGCTCGAAATTTGAGCATGGCAACGATGAGTAAAAATCAGTGAAGGCAGCCGATGCCAAAATATTAGGAAAAGTTTGTGAAGAAGAAGAGAAGGATCAAATATTTGTTGAATTGGTGTCTGCCTGCAAGTTGGGATGAACAGGTTTTGCGCAGAAACTACTGCTTCGATTTTGACGGAATTTCGTTTAATGTACAATTCATGATCTAGTGAGTAAAATATAATACGCGTATCAATCATATTGAAGTGATGTAGAAAAAATAAAAAGTTTGGGACAAATTTTCGTTGATTCACGCAAAATTTTGATGGAGTCACAATTAATGTATATCCATTTATCCAATGGGTGAAACTGGGTATCTTCCAATTTCTTGTAATATCGTAAAGCGATGAATTTAAGACAATTCCTCATTGAACGTGATTACCTATTAATTCACTGGCCACGGTAATGCGGATAAAACAAAATACGTTTCAAACTGACGCATTTTTGGAAACTGAAAAATTTATAAAAATCAAATCATTTTCTAGAAGTACAGGATTCACAAAAAATGATTTTGATGAGGCTTCCATTAATGTACGCTTTTTAATTTGATGTGACATCGAAAAATAAGAAATAATGGAAAATGTTGCATTTAACGCGATTCACGTAAACACTACCGGTTGTATATAGATGTGGTTTCCATTAATGTATAGCCCTTACTCTCACCGGAAAAATAGATTTTTTTGTTTTGTTTCGTTTGATGTGACATTGTAAAGTTGTAAATTTAAGAATTTAAGGAATTTTTAGCTGAACGCAGTTCACTCTTAAAGTACTTGTCAGAATTTCATGAAGTTTTGATATGTGGACTGACTGTGGTATCGATGGAAGATGGGTATATATTATTTTGAGGCTACACTGTAGAGCTGATAAATTGATGTTCCCTTGAACGCGATTCGCGTAAAAACGAATTGTCGGATATGATGGATTTTTTCTTACATACATAAACAAACCATAACATAATCATAATATTAATTTTTCTATCTTCATAATCGCAAGGACCTATGCAATTCCAAATATAAATTCATATCTAAACGTCTAAAACAGTCAGCGATTAAGCTACTATAAAATTGTGAAATCAACATATATGTGTGTAACTGATTGTCTATAAGTAACTAGATAGTACAACTTCGAAGGGTTCTAAAAATTTTAAGATCAATTGAATATCGTAAATCGAAATTTTTTGTGGTACAAAAGTTACTCTGTAGTTTAAGAAGAGTCTAGCTCAGAATATCCGAAACAGTTTACTATACAGAAAAAGTAGTTTGTTTTGCGGAAGATTAAATAATGTTTCATGTCTCCCGTTGCTATTTTTGCTGTGGAATATTAGTATAAATTCATTATTCCAATTCACATATTAATTCTTCACTTTCCAGTATTACTGCACTGTTCCGTCCAAACGAAATACGAGGCTGCTGGCAGGCTAAGTGACTTACGTTCGACAGTCACGACTGGGTCGTATAGTAGGAGCCACACGGGCCTTCTCTGTCGCAGATAGCGTTTACGGCCCATTTATCTCCACTGCCACAACACACGCAGAGAGCTTCCTTCACTCGCCCGATTGGACGCTTAGACCGTCTGCGCGATAACTCACTATCTGCTCCCTTCATCAGTGCGCCCTGGATAGATTATTACCGACTCATGGTCCCTAGGAAAGTTATCAGCTCATCTTACACAATTCGTACCAGTTTGTAATTCACATTCAGAATATCAGTATCCGCAATAAAAATCAGTTGTATCATTGTATTTAATGGAGTCATAAAAGTGTATTTCCTGACCATATGATGAATGCGTGTAGATGGCCGTTAGTCCCGCTAATAGTAGTTCGACGACTTAAGTGATAAGTTTTCATGGCACCTGTCTGGTGTCATTGACCTGCAGTTTTACGGGGAATTCACCAGAATAAGTATCTACACAGTTAATACAAATCCGAAAGTATCTTTGTCTTTCTATCAGTTTTCACGACTAAACGGCTAAACTGATCTTCCTGAAATTCGACAGGGAAATACCAACACAACTTATTATCGTGTATGGAGGGGCCTGGTGGCTCAGTGGTTTTTTGTATCTGATTCGAGATCGAAAGGTCTTTGGTTCGAATCCCCGTCTCGGTGCGGATTTTCATACGCTTTTAACCCCACCTTTACCTCTGACACAGCTTGCTGTGTAATGTAAAGTACGTTAGAACGCTACCGTGGATCGGATTCCACGTTAAACTATAAGTCCTCTATACCCGGTATGAATACCGGGTTAGGTTAAGGTGGCTACGACTCGGGCTGCCAGAGTGTATAGTTGGATACAAAGTGTGTATAATATGGTTATCTTCCGTGTCGGGTATATATAGCAGATTGCATTGGATAATTGGATATAGAAATAAGAAATTAAAAGTACATTCTTGAACCTTTTTAAAAGAATAAAGTTATAAAGTATTTGGGATAATAACGGCGACTCTCTCTATAGATATATGTACACATTTGTAAATGTGTATATAGAGTATACCGTTTTGCATAACTACGTATTTCATTACACACATTTAAATTTTACTACCAAAGTATAATTTTTTACCTTTTAACTAGACTGATCTCTTGACATTTTAACAATCAATACACATAATTTTTTTTATTCCTATTCAAGTTAAGTAAAAAAATTAATAATTGTATTTTTTACTAACTAAATCTTAACATATTTGTTGGTTTCTGTAATAATATTTGATTTTGTATAATTTTAAGGACCCAGGGTATTAAACAAGTTGGCTCGACTGGCAGCGCTGGCTAAAACAGGGGCGCAATGCGCATGCAAAGCGCATGCAATGGAAACCCTGTCATCAGGTCATTACGACCACACGGCATTATAATTATACTAGTGTGCAGATATGGACTTTACCAAATTCTAGCAGTAAAATTAAAAGTCCACGCTTACGAAGTTGCGGCTAACATCTAATATACTTCTCACAGACAGAGAAAGATTGATCATAGGTCAAATATAGCTTAAAATCTTCGGAATATGTGAGACGAAATCAGAATTCATACCAGGGACCTTTGGATTCCGAGTCAGACGCCTTACACTTGGCCGACCGCCCGCGCTCCTTATAATGTTAAGTTTTGGTGCTCTTTTTATTTAGTTAATACTGTAACCTTTATAACAGTCGTGATGTCAGGGTAATTTTTGTAATCACCGGATTTTATTTTAATTCATTCGTATTGTGAATAGTGTTAGGTTTTAGCGCAGATGTGCCGTAGAGCGACACAACAGGCTGCAACCAGAGCCCCGTGTTACTATTTTCAAATACACAGAGATTCGTTACGTGAAGAGCACATGATAATACACAGTTGCAATGCTGGACTACAATCAGCCCGGAGTCCACAGGAAAACTCTGTCAACGTAGTGTTACTCAGTTGCCTCAGAAGCACAACAATAGAAATCACTGCTTACTGCCTTCGATCCACAGAATTCACTTCCCAGCGAGACTGGGAAGAGGACGTATACGATTGTTCACGCCAGGCTTCTATCAGACTCGACTTACTTATATTTTGGTAGAGTGGGACTCAGGTAAATTTCACTTAATAGTGACTAATGTTGCGGAAACAATGCTTCGGCCCTAACATTCATTCATCTAATCTTTCGTTTTTTGCAAGCAGATAACTTATCATGAATAGTAAATTAGCATTTTATCAGAATCTTCGCTTTCACTTACGTAGCTTAAGAGGTGTTCAATGATATATTCCTAATCCAACCCGACTCGTGAATGCCACAATTACAGATTATATTTTGGTTTCAGATTTCAAGTAAAAGGGCAGAAATTGGGCAGGTTGTTCTACGATAATCATCCACCACCAAATAACGTCTCGTCCACCATACAAAAATAACTGCTTTAAATATTTCTTCAACAATTTTGACAGTATTTAATATCTATTTAAGTTCTTATGAGAACGAGTTACTTACACCATGTCAACACGGATTTCGGAAGAAGAGATCGTGTGAAACACAATTGGCCCTATTTTCCCACGTCATAATGAAAGTTATCGATGCAGGTTCGCAAGTTGATGCGGTTTTTTTTGATTTTCAGAAAGCTTTTGATTCTGTGCCACACAACCGACTTTTAGCGAAGATTCGAGCTTACGGTATTTCGGCTCAGATTTGCGAGTGGATACGTGATTTTCTAACTGGTCGATCACAATATGCCGTTGTTGACGGGGAAGCCTCTTCTAAGATAAATGTTACTTCGGGCGTTCCTCAAGGAAGTGTAATAGGTCCACTTCTTTTCTTAATATTTATAAACGATCTAGGTGACAACGTCAAATGCTGGTTGCGATTGTTTGCCGACGATGCGGTTATCTATAGGGAAATAAGGTGCTCCGACGATTGCTTAGAAATTCAGCGTGATTTGGATGCTATTTTTGATTGGTGCCGTTAATGACAGCTTACACTTAATTGCAAAAAGTGCAAGGCAATGCGGATAAGTAACAAGAAGAATCAGGTTGTTCACGAGTCAAAATAAACAATTCACCTGTTGACACGGTTGATTCCGTGAAGTATCTGGGGGTGATAGTACAAAGCAACATGAAATGGGACATGCACATAACTTCCGTCGTAGGCAAGGCAAATTCTAAATTACGATTCATAGGTCGTATTTTGAGGAATTGTAATGCTCAAACAAAGGAGATAGCGTATAAAAAACTAGTGCGTCCGCATCTGGATTACTGTTGTGGGGTTTGGGATCCGTATCGCAAGGTTCTGATTGACTCAGTTGAGAGGGTGCAGAGGAGAGCCGCTAGATTCGTGACTTGTTGTTACAGCCCTTATGAAAGCGTCACAGAATTGATACATAGATTGGGCTGGGATAGTTTGGAAGACAGACGACGTAGCTTGCGTTCGAATTTATTGGAGAATATGCGAAAAAATTTAAATTTCGAGTGCAAGGAAATACTTCTTCCGCCAACCTATTTAGGTCGCAATGACCGGAGGGATAAGATTAGAGAAATAAGATGCCGTACTGATACTTATATGTATTCCTTCTTTCCTCGCATTATTCGGGATTGGAATGGGCGGGTTTAGGATTGGTGCTTAGCACCCTCTGCCACCCACAATGTTTGTGATTTGCAGAGTATGGATGTAGATGTAGATGTAGATTAATGGAAGATGAGATTTTAATACCTTTTACTAATAATTTATCACTTAGTTTTAGTAGGGTTGTTTGATTTCTTATCTCATTTAGATGACAGATATTCTACTCTTGGTTAAGACTCTGCCTGGCGTCGGACACGGGGTTAGCTGGTTCTGTATGTTGAATGAAGAGATTTTTAACATCTGATAATTTGTTAGGCGAGCAGGCATGATATTGTTAATAGTTAGGGAATTTATTAGACCCTCTGTCCTTCGGAATAGTACCCCTGAATAGGCCATCACGTGATTAATTCTGTACCTTCTTTGACTGTCACGAGCAGCATTAACAACATATATCAGACACAACACGCAAAAGTGGTTATCTGCGACCTATGTGAGTCGGGGCACTACATTCACTTTTAACGTGACAAGTATGTGTAGAGTTATACCTTTCAGGATATTTTGCCTCATGGAGTGTTCCTATAACAGAAAACAAAAAAAGACTATTTTTGTCACCGGTTGACTGCAAATCCACGTCAACATTACCTTTTGTATTAATTTGTTGTAGCATATTTAGTTTGCACAGACTTCTACTATTACACCTCCATCGCCGTGTATAAAGTCAACCATGGTGTTAGAGCCGGGTAATGGAAGATATTTTCACAAAATGAAACTTTTCCAGCGGACAGGATGAGTAGTGTCTGACTCCTTAATCTCGAGACTGTTACCAAGTCCTGCGTTTCAACCCGAGCCCTTCCGCAGTGCTTATGGATTGAGGGCATACGACAATTGTGGTGATTCCTTTGTCCGATGGGAAGCTTTAACTTGGCAGTCCCGTTTACATCAGTACAAAAGCTTGTAAATAATTTTGAGTGATGCTAGATGAAGAATAGGCGTGCACAGTGTTTCACCCTCACTCTTCTTTTATCTTCACACTCATTACATAGAAACACACTACTCTCAATTGCCGTTTACAAACATGCAACAAAATTTATACACACGGAGAAACGTAACTGGCCACCGTAACCACGTCGACATCTCTTCTATTACACTACTTAGGATAGTGACCCCAGTACAGAACGCCATAAATACTTTATACAATATATTGTGGTTAATCTCTGAAGTCCAAATCGCTTACAAGAGGACGTAAAAGCGCAATTAAAATGGCCTTCTGCGATATGCTAACTAGAAAAAAATATAAAAGCTCATAAATATTTTTGAGTGACGCGAGGCGAACAAATAAGGTACAAAAAATTAATTTCCCCTTCTGCAATAATTTATTTAACGCGTGTGTTTTGACATATTTGAGTTTTATCGTTCACATGCCTGCGTGAGACATTGAAACGAGCCAATAAAAACAATTACGTCCATCAAAACGTCTGATCAGCTTCAGAAGTGCTTCACCTGTTCACAACAGTGACTGCCTGAAATGATATTAACGCACGAAACTAAATTTTTTCTGTCATAATTTTCCTGCAATGGATACATCTGCTTTGAACGGTAAGCTCTTAAACAAGATTCGTTGGACCAATTATTATATTTTCAAATAAGCAGTTATTAGTACCCAAACAGCAACTCAAGGCCTGTTTTTGTCACAGTCAGGAACAGGGGTTATAACAAATTTTCGTACAGGTTGAATAACATTCGAAGGGGCCACGAGTTGCGGAAGGAAATTTAGACCACCCGCAAGGCGTGCCTCAACCCGACTGATAACAGTAACAAACAGGCTGGCCGTCTATCCACAGCTGTCCCGTTATATTGCATATTATCATTCTTTATCTGTTACGTTACATTTATGCACAGTTAATTAACATATTCACCAAATGTTAGTCAAATCTGACCAGCTGTTCATTGCAAAAATTGGTGAGTTATTTAATGCAACATATCGCGATTTTAGTTAATAATTACTTGGATATTGTTGATAGTTGTTTCGTAAAATGGAAATTGAAAAATAAACAGCCAATTTGCGTGACACAGAAATTTTTATTGAACACACTTTTTTCACGCAGACACATGTCGTATACATTACTACGCTGTTCCGTAACAGTGTGACCACAGCTGCAGCAAAGAACCCTACTGTGATTACTGATTGTTGAATGGTAGCCATTTATCCCTGATTAGTTGCATTTAGAATATACGCTCGTATAGTTACCTTGGAACACTTGCCAATGGTGACTTTCGAAACGGCCAACAACATTAAATATGAATCAACGAAAATATTGAAATAACTAGCTGATACCCGCGACTTCGTACGCGTGGATTAAGAATTTCGTTGCCAGGATTGAATACAGAAAGTTGTTGGTAACGAAGGATTGATCCCAAAAAACACCGAGTCGGCATAATATGATATTATACCGAAGAACCTGTCTCTTGAAGAGAATCAATTTCCAATATATTTAAAAACAAAAACAAACGAAGGTGAGGGGATGTGGTGGGGGGGGGGGAGGGTAATAACTAAGGGCATGTATACTTCAGATTGGACTTTTCTTCAGCATGAGCATCCGATTCTTGGGTTTTAATAACTCGCTGCTCGTGCTCTGCTAGAGCTACAACTTAGACCAGTTTACTCATGCAAGACATGTCAAAAAAGAAGGCAAAATAAACTGGTGCCAGAAACATTTAAGCAGATACAATGTAATAGAACAGAGAAAATCGACATATATACTAAATAATACGTTTTTTCTCTAAACTAAATTTACTAACAAATTATACACTAACATAATGCGCGAGAAGCACTCCTGGAGCAACCGACGTAACATTACAGACTAACACATACATCCGTCTCTCTGTCACCATTCAATAAGTTCTTAAAATTTCGTGACTTCAACTGTTAATCATACCGAAAAAAAATGACAGATTTTCTTGTCAAATTCCGTCAACATCGGTATAGGCATTTAGTCATCAAAACGTAACAAAAAGACAGAGACTTATTTCCTCATTTATAGTATTATTAATGCAGATCACACTGACTGCGAATCACCCCTGAGGGATTAATATAACATATAAAAGTGTACACCTACAGCATTGCAAGACTACCTACGATTTGCCTCGCATTGCAACCCTAAATTTGTGATATTTACAGTTTAACATTCAATCCGAATAACCGACGGTTCGAGCGTGAATCTTACGATCAAAAACAATTTTTAAAAATGTTTGCCTCCACGGAGACTTGAACCGGATACCTCGAACCAAACATCAGTAAGCAAGCGCTTTAACCACTGAGCTACCTGACCGCTGTATCGAAAGGCAGTACAGAGTCCTGGACAACCAACGCGTCTGTCGATCGCCGTTCAGTAATTTTTCGAAATTATAGGACAACATGCGTTATTTATACAGATAATTTTTCAACCAAATGTAGACACTATTTTTCTCCTTGTTTCAAAGGATAAGTGTGCAAAGTTTCATCGTGGTTGGATGGAAACTGTGGATTTGTATGAAGAACAAATAAACAAACAAACAAACATACATTCATATTTATATTTATAGATATACCAGAAGCTATACAAATGAGAAACAGTCGGAAGATTTAAGTCAGCGCTGTTCTTGTTAAATGATATGTATCTAATGGTTCAGAATCAATGGCTATCTTTCATAACAATATTGCTGACGAAATGAAGCAAAGAAAATTTGTATTCAATCAAGCATTACGCCACGTCTCATGAGAGCATAACTGCAGCACTGAAGTTACTGGTGGTATGTTTCAAATATATACAGTGATCCCGTACAGACTGCGAGATGAAGTCCTTATCACGTCACATTCAACTGAGAAGTTGAAGGTCAGCTTGATGAGATCCCTAGAAGGAAAAAAGCGGTGGTAAAAAATTAAATTCACAACAAATTTTAAAATTCCATTGTCTTACAAGGTATACCAAATTTTCAAATCTTAATGGCGTGAGAGTATCCATTCCGTATCTTAGAACGATGAGGCCAAACCTAGCGATTTAATTGCAGTGTCGGAAGAAACAGACCGGATAACCTGTAGCTCCCCTAACTACGATCTTCACACAGTGTAGAATTAGTTTCAAACACTGGAGGGGATTTTTAATAGCCCTTTATTGTTAATTTGATTTAATTGTGTGGGATAATTAGTCCAGTGGTAAAATTACTCACGTGCGTGATTTAATATCTCATTTTACTTTATTTTTATAACTCTTTGATTGCAATCAATATATCCAACTACTTTTTCCCTTTACAAATTATTTTAGTGTTTCTGGTTAGCTGTTCATCATTTCTATTTTTACTGTTATTTCTTATTGCTTTACGCCTCGTCGACGGCTGAGGTCATTAGAGGCGGGATGGGACTGGGCACACGGAAAGGGAAGGAATTTGGCCATGGCCTTTTTGAAGGAAGCATCTCGGCATTCGCCTGGAGTGATTTGGGGAAACCATGGAAAACGCATATCTGGATAGCCGGACGGGGATTCGAACCTGCGTCCTCCCGAATGCGAGGCCAGACGCTAACCGTTCACCCACCACGCTCGGTTTCTGTTTGTAATTTGTTCCAATAAGTGAGTCTGAAACGTGCATAAGAAATTTTTCTCTCTACCTTTTGTCTGAAATCAAGTGCCAGATTATGGTCTTGGCCTCTTCTCTTGCATGTACTAATCCTAGTTCTTCTACCAATATCCATCTAAGCCTCATCCCAAAAATACGGCTTATAGATCCTAAGAACTTTCTTCACCTCTCTTCATATCAGCTCCCGTATTATATCATTTTCCGGTTATGTTCTGCGGTAACTTCCCTGGTCCCTTCTTTGCACCTCCCCCCCCCCCCATTCCAGTCTTTTATTTGTTACTCAAAATGCGAGTCCTGAACTACAACACCGTATTCAACCAGTGGTTCGACCAACTGTTTAATACCCGGCTCCCTCACTTTTCTGGTACATCCCCTCATCACCCTCTCCAATAAATAAAGGATTTTGAAACCTATCTTTACCACCTGTAAATTGTGTCCAGTCCAGCTGAGCTAGCTTACTATCAAATTTTATTCCAATATATTTACTCTTAACGTTTTCAACAAGCAATTCCTCCCCTACCTTATATTCTTAAAGAAACTTCATTAATTTAGCTGTGTGCCTAATCGGCTAACTCTTCTTGGAATTCAGTTTCATTCCATGTTAACCTACCAAGATTATTAACCTGTCTAGAACATCAACACTATTCACAGACCTCTGTAGTTTTAATCCTAAACTTAATCACATTAACAAACAGCCTAACTTCTGACTGTAAACCATCAACATACTCATTCATGATGTTAATGAACGGTAATAGTCGCAGCACGTTAAAGTGTCTGGTAACAAACAATACTGTAACTATGGACATTAGCTACAATATTATATTGGATTGCTTATCCAGTCTTGTTCTTTGTTTGACGGATAATCTACCTTGATTTATGTTATGTTAATTTGTGTGGAAGTGTATGAACAGTGATAAGGTAACAAATTTACTGTACAGTGTGGTGTGTATCTTAGTAAACCACTGTAACGAATCTAGTTAAATGGTCTCGTCTTGCACTTAATCTGTTAGTAGTCCTGAAGAGAAACTAGAATTAAGTTCTGCACTCTCTCGACATTGACAATGATTTGTTCACAATATCAACAAATAAGTCTTACATAATGTCAAGATTCGTAAAAAAAAATTTCAGTAGTTAGTAAATAGAAGACATAAAGCTAATTAGACCTGAAACACAGAATCAGGTAATTTCGCTTCCACCTCTGTCTACTGCATCTATAAAATGTCAGGAAAATTTGAACCTTGGTTTTTAACCATTTTCGGCTATTTTATTGAAATAACACAGTTAAATAACGCTCTTTGTCTCAGTACCGTCCTTAATTTTTTCTCAATCCTCCCACCTGATGTTCTTTAATTTAATTGCGATAGAGTGTTTGCTCCGGTGACAATTTCCCTACACTCCCATTTTTCCTCTTTCATTTTCCCATCTACTTTTTCCTTCTATTAATTTCAACTTTAAATTCGCTTAGCGTTATTGATAAATTATTCACCATTTCTCTTGGTAATTTAGTACAGTCCCTGATCCCGCTATCTACGAAAGTAAATCTTCCCACACCCTTATCCCCGAAATCGAGTGCCAGCTTGTGGTCATGGCCATCTTTTCCTTTCTATGCACCTCTCCTAATTTCTCTACCAATATCTTTCTAGGCATCATCACCAATATACTCCTTGTACACTCCCATGACTCTCTTCGCTCTCCTCCTGTCTTTCAATGAGATTCATTCCAGCTCCTTTATCATATCTCTTACTGATTGTGTTCTGCAATAATTTCCAGAGAAAAATTTAGCAGCCCTTTTTAGCAAAGCCTCCAACTCATGTATTTGATCCCCAAACTGTGAGTTCCATATTCAAGCAATGGTCTGACCAACGTTTTGTAACCCAATTCCCTTATTATCCAACAAATCAAGGATTCATGAATACATTCCTTTACAGTATTCTGATAATCTTTCAAAATTTTTTTAAAAAACTATGATGTTGGTAGTAGGCTTTCATTCATTTAAAATACGATACGGAATCTTAAAAATTATCTTCGTTGTAATGTTACATATGGTACCACAGTTCCTCGTACAATTAGTATTAAAGAATATCTCGTATTTTTGATACGACGGTTAGGTAGCTATCTATTATACCGATCACACTATGCGTGCATATGACGATAACTTCCAGCCTGATAATTGGTAAAAGTGGATCTGGTAGAGGTTAATGTAAAAATATGACATTAATTTCTGTAACAAATAAAAGCTTCTTATATTCAAACAAGTAAAATAATAATACGTATTAGACACAGAGACTTCTGAAGTTTCAAGAGAACATTTGTTTTGTAATAGCTCTATACCAAACTACATGTTTTACAAAGGTTGGTGAAGTTTACCTCCGTGGGATACCCAACTCAACATCCATGAGAAGGCTTCGCCTTTTTTAACATGGCGTAAGAAATATTGTGCAGAAACTTTTCATGTTATCTGCAGCACTTACAGGTTCATATGCATCTAGTTAGAGATTGTAATAAGGCATTTCACATGGTCCTGTCAAAATACGAGAAATACTAATAAATTGTTCAAGAAATTTAACTCATTTTTGTCCAGACCTCCTACGCGGGGTTCTATGCAACCAACAGGATTGTTATAAGTATCAATATTATTGCATGTAATATCGTGCAAGTAGCAATTTTATTGTCTGTGATACACTGTAACTACTGACTTCAGTTACATAGTAACACACACGTCACGAGATTCATACGACAAGGGTTATGTCTTATATATATAT
The DNA here is from genome assembly GCA_031002005.1 of Vandiemenella viatica. Lineage (NCBI taxonomy): Eukaryota > Metazoa > Arthropoda > Insecta > Orthoptera > Morabidae > Vandiemenella > Vandiemenella viatica. Next base: position 193,842,644 of record JARYHS010008074.1, on the reverse strand, counting down.
TCTTGCACACAACACATCATGGGCTTTGTACAGCAGTCTAGCCTAACAAGACATGTATGTGAGAAACTCTAACAAACATATTTTACAACGAGTAACAATCAGTGTTCAAAAGCTAATTATCAGCAAATCCGATGACAGCATTTAACATCAAGTAAAGGTAGCAACAAACAACTGGCCATAAAGACGTTATTCAGTACGACCCTACGTTTAACCGAGTCTCCCCGAGATTAGCCAGTCCTAATATATATAAAGAAGTGGTGGATGAGAATTTGAATACGTGCTGGGGCTCTCAGATGTAACAAGAATTACCGTACTGAAGTACTGAGTTTTGGGTTGTGGAGAGCAAGTATCGGATATAGCACAGGCACCTTTACTAAAGAAAAATGTGGCTAATTCTGTTCTACTGTGGAATTTTTGTGGAAACTTCATCTATGGCTCCGTTACTGAACTACTCAATGGAAAATCGGAGGATGGGATAGCGCACTGAACGAACCGAAGGCCAGATGCAAGGAAATGTCAGCTGGTCATAAGGACAATATAAATTATTTTTTTCCTTTGAGATTATCAGAATACTGGAAAGGAACGTACTCATAAAGAACACTAGTTCGGAGCAATGAGGGAATTTAACAACGGTGATTAGAGTACCAGCATTACTTGACTGCGTCAGTTCAATAAAACAGGATTAAAAGTATTAAAAACGAGGTTTCTTGTTTCTGTGACATTTTATAGTGCAGTTAATAGAGGCTGAATTGAAATGACGTGATTGTGGATTATAGGTTTTTTTAGCTTCTGCTATCAGTCTAATTATTTCTATTTACTAACTCGTGTAATACATTTTCTCGTAATTTTGATCTTAATTTAGATCTGTTTAGTGGTGAACAAATCAATCTCACTATACAGTAATGAGAGAACATATTAATTATGATACAAGTTTTTACTGGATAATCCATGTTTCCCTCCGGGATTTACGACAGAACAGACCATTTACCCTCATCCGCTACGGGCGATGATTGGCAGAGATAAACCTCACATTCCTATTCCTTATCAAATGGACAGTACATTTGTTATGTAGATCTCTGTTACACATAACTACCTTGATCTTACCACTGTCGCCTCATCCTTATATGTTATCTCCTTACATAACCCGATGATTTGGCTGATCGCGTTCTTCCACGTTAATTCTATGAGAATACGCTTTGTCCGTCCGAAGTAAATTATCCGCCAGACACGAGTGGGGTGAAGAATCCAGTACAAAATTTAAAATTACATTGTTGCAGTGAAGTTTGTTTATAAAAATCCCTTCTATTCATAATGTGAAAATCATGATTAAATGAGCCACACGTTGTGTTCCGTCTGTCTCTTCCGATCGCCATTAAGAATTGAAAATTAGGCGTATCTCTAAAACACGAGAACACAGATGAATTTATTTTTATACCACCGTGTTTCGCATGGTGAGGACTTCCCCAAGCTGACCTTTAACGTTCCAGCTACGCGCGTTGTGATAAGGATTTCATATTGCAGCTTGTGCGGGAACGCTATACTTATTGTGAATAGATAACAAGAAATTTGAAACCAGCCACAATTGGCTTCATGCGTTATGGCTTATTGCTTATGTGAATACAAATTCTGTTTCTTTTATTCTATCAGCAACTTCCACCATGCGAGATACCAATCAACTCTTTACCATCATATTCGAATCATTTAACAAAACTAGTAGGTAATTAAATCTTCTGAGTGTTTTTCAGACGTTCAGCTTTTGATATGTTATTAAATATTATAATTTTGACGAACTTCCCCGATACGAATGACACCAGTAGCAAGTGTTCCAAAGTTTGTAAAAGAGATATTCTAAACACAAAAGACAGAGTAGTAATGTTTTATTTTTTAATTTTTTATTTAGCACACATTTTTACAGCCTAGTATCTAGAAACTAAAATAGGCCTTAATTTAACACAACAGTTTTACATTTGATATTTCAACAGATAATTTCACAATGAATAATTTCAATTTTTGTTATGTATGGCTTTGGCAATATCTGTACAGTCTTTTGTTGTTGGCACGATACATACGATTGTTCCGCTGTTAACATATATTATAACTTTCTAAACTTGCTGCATTTTGTCATAATTGATTTATTATAGTTTTCTAGGGTGTCTGCAGTTTCCTGTCCACTTTATGGTTAGAATTTTTAATATTTCACTATGTCACTTCGTACGTCTACCACTACTACTATTACTAAACTATTACTACTATCTACTACTCTACCATCTAAGAAAGCATTTTCCTGCATTGGTATCGGTGCGGTAATCCGAATTCCAAATCTCCCGGAATAGCGCACATTCTCAGTCTCTCTGGCAGCCAAAGTGACCGAGAAGGCCGCCCATCGGGAGACTGGCCACCTCTAACACTGGTTGTGAGAACTAATTTTCAATGATATATATGTAATTGCAGAAGTAAGGAGTCTTTAATATCCGGCTAGTAGGTTGTCCGTTTCACAGGTGAACTAGATTAGTTTAACATCTACTGCCGGTATTTGTTATTTTCAATATTTGAACAAATTCCTATTTTAAGATTATTGGCTACATAATTTACAACTTTTACTCATAACTAACTAATAACATTTTTAATTTTTTTTAGAGATAACAATGTTTTACTTCAGAAGCTGCTCGAGACTGCAACTATTATCTATTATTTGTGTTATTGCAATGTCAGACCACATTTTATGCACTAGTAAAGAACTAGTAAAGAACTAGTAAAGAACTTATACATACACTTTATACTTTTATACGTGTTGCTTCAGCAAGTTCTTGTTTGTAGGTAGAATCTCCAGTGGTGTTGCTTCGAAACGGTCCATTTAAAGTCTTTAATATGGTTTAAGCACTCCTCTCCGCAGACCAGCTGGTTGCGTTTTCAGCACGATATATGATTCGCTGATTGAGTGCTTAGACACGCATTCGCTTGTGGCAGCTCTCGGGTGTTACTCTGTGACGTCATAGTCGGCTTGACTTGGCCTTCCTCTTGCTGTCGCTAAACTTTGCATGAATCTCTCCTTTTGCAGTTTGGATATATTTTGCGTCACTTCGTCTAGTTTGCGCCAATGTTGCTCATTTTTTAGTATGTCTTCCGTTTTCATGTTTCTTAGTTCATGAAATCCTTCGTTTCTGGCTTCTGCCATTTGTGTGCAATCCCAGACGATGTGTTCGGGTGTACCCTCTTCCCCGCACTCACACAAGCTTGTGTCTTTTAGTCCTCTTTTATGTAGTAGGCTGGGATATGGCCCGTGTCCAGTGATGTAATGAACCAGTCCGGTTGACGGATCTAGGTGACGAAGGTTTAATCTCTCTTGAATTGTTGGCCAAATATTGTAGGTTCTCCTGCCAATCGTACTACGCGACCACTGTTGTTGCCATTCTTCCATCAAGACTGTTTTTATTTCCCGTGAGAGTAGTAATGTATAAGAAATACATCTGGGTGCTAAACAGTGTGCAGTTAAATTTCTTCATCACGAAATTTGTCTATTTAATTTACAGTTTTCATGAGCCAAAACAAGCGTCAACTTTTATCCACGTATTAAGTAAAATTTTGAAATTTTTCAGTTAATAGTTGGCTTATATCTTTTCAATATGTTAATTAACGGTGAGTGAATGTAACATTACCCATAAATGAATAACGATTATTAGTGTCATAAAAGTGACATGGTTGGGCAGACGACCACCGTGTTTGCTCCTGCTATCGCGCGGGTGGGCGCACGCAATATGGGAGGTCTAAGTGAATCTGCGTAATTAGCCACTGAGTGAATTAGCCACTGAGTGAGAAAGTTATACAAGCGCCACGGGAAATGTGCTGGAAGTCCCTTAACCTGGTAATAACAAAACCTGATGAAGAGTCGCAACTCCTATTTTCAGTTTGCGGTCTTTGAGATATGGCTACGAGGTAAATGATTTTCAGTGAGTGCGGTTTGTTGACTTGAAATAATTGGGTAAATGCTATGAGTCACCCAGGTTGTGTAAAAATTAAACGTTGACAGCATATCGCAAACCTGATATAATATGCAGTGATGTTTCAAGAGAATAAAACTCTAGTACTAACTCGCACTTCTCTCACAGATGAACTGCTGCATATTTCGTATTCCTGTTTTTATGTTTTTTGTGTGACTCGGTTCCGAAGTTAGTGATGTCTAAACACCTTTCACTATTTTAGAGGTATTAGTTAAATTCCGCTTTCGTATGAAGGGAATGAATGAATATTTTAGAAATAAGATGTTCCCGATACTGGTGGCTGGCATTTGGCATACAACAGGTTCATATTCTCGACCGAATATTAAGATTTTGGTTTTGCATGTTTTCCCGAAATTGCTTCAAGCGAATACGGTTATGGTTCCTTCTCAAAGCGTTGGCCGAAGCTTTTTCTGTTCTTTGTTACCATTCCACTCCCTCCTCTAATTACCACTATTTCACCAAGTCATAATAAATTTATTGACAGCGAAAGTCGCACATTTATATGGAAATCAAGTAAAGTTTGGTTTGATTGGAAGATTATAAGGTCATGAACCAGCTGGAAAGCAACGTTTCACATTTCCTGTATGCAAGTCTTGGATATGACCAGAATATACAAATTTTACATGTTATTAATGTTAGTATTTGCAGATAATCCCACTAGTACTACGCAAACTACTTAGATGTTTTTTTTGGTTTCCTTTGTGCCAATATTTCCTTCACACGCTTGCTGTAGGCTTCTTTCCTCTCACCAGACCATGTTGTAGCAGTTGTTTTCTTTGGTCTTTCTTCCGGAACAATTTACCACTTTTGAATTTTGGACCTAAAGGTCTCTCAGTTTTTAATGTCCTTTGGAGTGATTCCTGTTAATCTCAGGTCTTTCTTGATTTCGACAGTCCATTTGATTGTATCTAACACTCTTTACTTCGGTTTTCAAAGAATTCTGCTATTTGTCTTGTGAGTCTGTCAGAGTTCATTCTTTGATGTGTGCGTAAAATTTTAGTCCGTGTTTTCTAATATCGCTCCGAATGTCTGTATATTGTAAGATTTCCCAATCACTTCCGAGTCTGTATTGGTTTCCTGTTAGTTTTGGGCTCCAAATGCTCGTAATAACTTTTCTGTATGTGTTTTCCTGTGCAAAAACAGTGTTACCGATCGACAGAAACGGTCTTGTTTAATGACTATATTGTAATGTCTTATTTCCATGTGTTGGGAGATGTTTTGTGTTAAACGATAACCTGTTTCCATCTTTTGGTATCTAATATCTTTGGATGTTATTTCAGTCCCATTTTTTTCGATTGTTTCTAGGAGATTTTTGAAGCATCAGTTACATATATTAATAAATGTAATTGCTTGTGACAATCGAATTGTTTATCGTGATATCAGGTTACCATTGTATTTTTTTTTTTTTAATTTTTTTTTTTTTTTTAACGTTACATAATTTGTTTAAATGGTCCGTACGCTAACAGTCCACATAAACAGAGTTGCGAGCGACAGCTAGATCTAAAAATTCTTCTCTGTCGTCGGAGTAAAACGCGTGCGGCACGGCGAAGAAAATAAAAGTTGATTGTAGCAGTTGACAGCGGAGAGTCAATTTGCGCGAGGGAGCGGCGTGTGTCGTATCAGACACGCAGCGTGTTTATTGCGGCCGCTGGAGCAGTGTGGCGGAGGCAGCGGGCGGTAACGACAGTTCCGGGAGTTCACGGCCCTTATCTGTGACAGGTGCACAGTGCCGCGCGCCCCTGCGCTGTCACCAGCCGGCTTCCCTGCATTACCGCTGCTTTGTACCGTGGCGCAGCCGTGTCGTTAGTTTTATGGAGGCCGCGGTACGCTCGCACTAACTAAAGCCGTGACCGGCTGCTCATTCAAAATTTTATAAAACGCATGGCGTAACGCAATTGTTGTGTTTATTTTGTGCGATAGGTTAATAAAAGACATGATTATTTGTTCATATTAATTAAAATACTTCACGGGTGGTTCTCTTGCGTCAGTCATTTTCTCTCTCTGAATCTTCGATCTTTGCTGTTACATAAAACCGTGAGCGAGCTGTGAACTCTCAGTTGAACGGATTTATTTCATTTTTGTTTCATCATAAGCGTTCATTTCAAATCTTGACTCATTCCATAAGAGTTATTCCATAACTCTCATTTCTACTCAAATTATTGGATTATTTAAAGATCTCAGTGGATTTCATAATATAAAATTCTCAGGTTTCATCATTATCCCGTAGACACTGCAGGTGGCCAATCCCATGAAGACGAAAAGGAGTGACCGCCAAAACGTTGGAGAGAAAGTGAATCTGTTTATATTTCGAAAAAAAAACATTAAAAAGTTTAAGGGCTAAGGACTGACCAAGGTTTGTAAATTCACGTTGTAAAGGACATGAGGTACGTCAGGTTGGAATTATTTGTAAATAGAAGAATATTATTATAATTTGTTATAAACTTTATAAATGTTAGGTACTAATTGCTTTGGTAGCAAGGAGAAAACCTGGCGCCAAGGATAAACCAATTATCGTTTTGAAGATGGATGAATTATGATGAGGATAATGGTTTAAGATGGACCGATTCTGATGATAATAATGGTTTTATGATGGACGTATCGTGAAGGAAGATGGTTTAAATGGATAAAGATGCATGACGAAAGCTTATTGGGTTGGTAGCTACGAAAAAAAATTGTAAATATTTTTACATTAAACGTGAGGAAGTTTATTTATATAAAAATAGTTAAGGCTGCGGCCAAGGAAAGATGGGCCTTTGTAAAAGTTGTGTTGAGTTCAGTTGAACGTGTACCACAAAGCACGTAATAAATATGTTACTGAGAACACATAAGAAAGTTTAATGTTGATTATTTAACCGATTGTTTTCGTGAAGAGAGATAAGTGTAAGTTTTCCTTCCAGATAAAAAGAGAAAGCACAAAAAATAAAACTGTAACCGGAGGGCAAACGTTACCAGTCATCTTAAGCGTAAAAGATGACACAAAACGTACTCATATCTGTTGGAAGCTACCAAGAAAACGATTAAGGTAAAACTAGAAAATTTAATTTTAAGTTAAGAACCAATTTCATATAGTAAATTAATAGTAGAGATATTTTGAATAGCGACTACGGTAAGAAATTCATAATATTTGTTGCTAAGCACATGGAGAAAATAAAAACATATAAAGCCATTCACCACAGTACACACAGCTCACTCGTACTATCTTTGGAACAGCGTTGAGATTGTCTGCTCGAAAGACAATTGACATAAGTTTTCCCCGTGTATCAACAGTCAGTCAGCCTCAGTTTATGGTCGAAATGTCCCAGAATATAGAGTTGATTCGACAAAAGAACCTCCAAAGTCTTTTAATTAATTTTAAATTGAACCAAAATTTTAAGATTGGCGTATTGTTTAATTTATATTTCCGTCTAGGTTTATCAAGTTTGAATTATTTGTTAACATAACCCTCGCTATTGTAGATAACAGCGAGGTGCAAGATTTTGTAAAATCCACCTGAGCTACGAGCAGTTTGGTTACTTCATCGAAACAGTAGCGTTGAAATTACGGAGGTGAACAGGTGATCCAGTTGTTCCTAATTTTAAGAATTTTTGTGTGACAGCTGTACTGTGAGGACTAGTTTTATCATGGTGCAAACGATGCCGGATTTCAACAAAACGGAATTTTCTTGTGGATGGCAAGTATTCACTATTTTCAAGGGAATATTGTTACGGCACAGCCTCTCACTCCTGTCTATTACTTGTGGTGCAGCTGTTATGATAAGATGCCTATCGGATATGAGATACAAATCAAAATAACCATCTGACAAAGAAATGCGATTTGGCAATCACACGATTTAACACTGCAGCACCCAAACTCATCTTTAATTCTTTATTAGGTATACACTACGGAATGTATGAAATACTCAGTGAGTCTATGAGTTGTTGATGTCATAATATTTTGTGATGTTGTATCTAACTCTTGAAGTTCAAAGAGTAAACAACTCCTGATACTTTATTTCTGTAATAGTTACAAAAAATTCAAATTAAGAGATTTTTTACAGGCTACGATCTAACTGCTAAGTTCAATTAAATATCTCATATGAAGTTGCGTATTTTTTTTTTTTTTTTAAACTTAATGTTGAATAGTTTCTCTTATCTTCAAAACATAAGGTGGCAACCAGACTATAGTCAAAATACAGCACGGAAAAAAAGGTTGATGGTTTGAAGAGTAGTTTGAGCAGATAAGTAGTGATGCAATAATAATTCATAGCGATGTATTCGATTTTGAGTTAAACTGTTTCATAATCTAGTAAAATAATATTTTCATACCGGTACCTACGAAGAGTGAAAATCATGTAAGCAGTGTCGTGGGACTTGGTTGTTCGCCAGTCGGACGGTAGGTTTTTGTTTTGAGGCGCGGCCTGAAGGTCATCCGCTAAAATTATCCGCCACCTCTTTCTCCCACACTCTTCCGGGACGCTTTCAGGGTAACCGGAAGTGACGGCGTTTGCCACCAGAAAGAAGTGCAGGGCGTGGTCACCGAGATGGCCACGAGGCCACGCCCATTCTCAGTCTTTGTCAGAGTTTAACTAACGAATACTGTATGTTTCAAGATAAAAGATATACTTTCTGTCACTTACTAATGGTAGTAAAGATCTTTATAATGTCTGACAATTGTCTCTCGAAACATCAATGATAAAATGACAAAAAGTCGTAGATGAATAGCAGACCATAAAGGATACCAAACATTTATAACCAATAAAATACAATATTCCCCATAACGTAGTCATTCTCCTACTCTCGACTACTTATCGTTTCTTCTTGGTAAAATACCCATAATTCGACCTATTAACTTGTTAATCTCTCTTAAGTAAAGTTCCAGATTTTTTTATTCTTGTTCAATGGCGAGGAAAGAATTTGGATTTTATGAATACATTGCGTGGAAACTATTATAGCCCGGACGTTGTATGGAATAGTTTGTAAGTCACTAGCGCCCACCTTTATCTGTCGCTAATACAGTCAGTTTTGGCCAAAATGATAACAGAATTTAAACACACTGTCTCTGTAACTAATTATCTACTTTGAAACAGTGTAATGTCTGAATATCTGTTTTAAAATTCACATGAGTCAGAATGCCTAATCAATAGTTTTTATTTAAATTTATTACAACTGTTAATTAAACTTAAGCTTTTACATTCTGATGCATGTGAAGTGAATCCTTTATCAGACTACTTTTAAAGTAACGCGATATACTGTTGTCTTGAATAATGGAAAATATGATACTGATGCTGCAACGGTAAACGGTAGCTACTTAACAAATGTTAGTTTGCTTATCACAGTTTTCTAAACGTTCGATGGAAATGTGCACATACAGAAAAACCGGTTACGTTTTATTTGTCTGTGCTCATTTTCGAGCGACCGTACTAGTCCATGTAATCCAGATTCGGCTTTTCATATTTTCCCCAAATCCCTCCAGGCGAATGCCCAGATGGTTCATTCAAAAGGCCGTGCTTGAATTCCTTTCTATTGCTTGCCTTCTCTCCTTTCCTGACTCGACGTCGTCAAGGAGTAAAACCAAAAGCAAAAAAAAAACACAAAAAAAAAACAAACAAACAAACTCATTTGTTTGATAAAAATAATTTTATTTATCGGAGCTATAAATGTAAAATTAGTGTGAATGACTGTTAAATACTTTTACTTGTCGTCAGTATGACTGCATGAGCAATTGAATCTATAGTTGAAGTATTTTTTGATAATTTTTCATTCAGCATAAAAAATCAAAAAAATCACAAAGTATGTAGTTAATTCCTTGAAATATCCGCAATGTTATAACTAGCTAAGAGCACGGATTGGTGGTAGCTCGCGAAGTTTTGTTATAAAAAATATTATATTCAATTAAAGAAATAATAAGAATTTTAATATTTAAACTTCACGAACAAACATCAAAATTCGTGTTTTTATTGTGTTGGTAAAAAGAATTAGGCATATTTATAATAAGACGCAAGCTTTAAATATTTAAAATATCAATTTATTTAATTTGTTTTTAATCAGATACAAAATTTCTTAATCGAATTTCTTCCTGTTTTCTAATTTTAACATACTTGAATGTTTAATATTAATAATTCTGTCATAAGAAAATTTATTTAATGCTAGGCTTTCTAAAGTTTTTACTCTCGATAATGCAACATATTTTAAACAACAAAAGTTTCTTTTTCTCCAATATCTACAGCAACTTTATCCAATGTTAAATCTTGAGCTTTAGGAATTGTGTTTTCTTGTACAAGTGATATTTCGTATTTTATAAAATTCAGTTGTCGGTGGAATAGGAACGCATCCACTATTTTCATAAGTTGAATGAAAATGGTTTTCAAAACGAACCATTATCACATATATATACCAATAAAAATAGTAAAAATTATTACAATTTTTGTAAAAATAATGATTGATGGCATATGTAGAGACGACTTTCAATTATTAGGGCTAGCTAATTTATGTTCAATTACACGTCTACACGTAAAGCAGTTATTTTCAAAATGTTTTCCACAAGAATTAAAAATTGTCGCCTAGTGTCACTCGCCCTCATAAGATCAGTGAAAGATTCTGACTTACAAAGTTTGTGGTCACGTGCCACGGTTGCCTCTGATTTCTCTCAGCATGCACGAACAAAAATAATTAAAATTAATGTAATTTATTTATTTTGGAAAAAATAATAATTGATGGCACGTCTAGAATTTACTTTGAATTACTATGTTCAATTTCACGTCTATAGATGCAGCAGGTTTTTCAAAAAGTGTACCACTAGAGTGTACAAATTGTCCCCTAATTAAGTCTTATCATTACATTTACAAAAAAATTTCCCTCCAGTTGTAAAATGAATTATTGTCGTTAGCAATATTGTTCCTCCTGAGAAGCAGAGGTAGCTCCATCGACGCGGGGATGGCGGAACATGGCTGCTCGTTATTTTGTGAAAGTCTCTTATCAGTCTTTCGGTTCACGAGCTGTGACTCTCGAGGAGAAAGACGGATGCGTGCTCTTCTATTTACGATTGTAGCTTCGTCTCCCCTTTGTCAAGAGCGCGTGGCGTTACTTCCAGCAGTCCTTCACCGCAGTTTATTTGTGAATGCTTGGAGGAGGCTTTGAGTCCGCATTCATATGATGCGGACATCAATCATTCTAAAACATAATTTCTTAAACGATAAGAGCTGAGGGAAGCTTCGACTGAGTTATAATCTCCACTTAAATAATAGAACTTCGCTTTAAGGAGAACCACCATTAAACGATGCGATGCTGTTGTGCAGTTGGATCAGTTATCTCTTAAAGGGATCGTCCTGTTCACTTATGAGGTAATCGAATTTTTTCCGCCAGTTGTGTGACACAGATGAGATTGTTCAACTGAATCTGTAATTTGGACGTTAGTTACGGAGTAATTTTTCGTAATAACCATGAATTACATTGAATTCGACTAGGGTGGAGAGAAAACCAATTTCGTCTGCTGTAACACGTCGGTCTACTTCCCGAACAGCTGTTTCTTCTCATTTTATTTCCTTGTGCTGTTAAATGACATTATACCTATTACCTGCTATTTTATTTCCTGCCAAGATGTAGATGTAGGGAATATTTCAGAAGTAGTAGAGAAAAGTGTCTTAAAGTGACATGGTGAGTTTGAATTTTTTTAATGCCTGGCTAATAAATAACTGGTTTTACTACTGCAATGGCGTTTATCTGCTGTTAAAATTGTGCCTACACCACTGAAATGGTAATAACAGAATACTTATTGTCTATAGGATTCCAGGAGACGAATTGATTGTATCAGTTTTTTTTTGCTTCCATTTAAAAGCACGCAGTAAAAATGGATCGACTAGAGTTAGTTAATCGCTTGTTAAATGAAAGATATGAGAAGTCGATAAAAGTTTCCCTCTCCGGATTAATTTGAGATTTCTTTGCCAGTATTTCCATTATGCTGTTATTGGCAGAAGAGTTATTCAACGCGGACGATTGCCGGAGCATGCTCCAGTGTTCCTCCGGGCTAGCTGTTTAAGAGCAACAATGGGATGCCGTGATAGTCGATAGTCTTTGTGTCCGCTGACAGCCCCTGCACGGAATGTGGATGCAACCCGGCCGACCATCCGCAGGCAGTCGTTAATGGCCTACCATACGCCTTCACTTGGGACTGTAGGCAGTCAGCGATCCGAGAATTAAGCCCCGATTGTTCTTTCAAACCAGAGACATGTTAAACGTAACACTTATCATTTAAAAAACGAAAAAAAGAATTTTAAAGTGTAGGTAGACCACATAAAGTCTTCTGAAACACTTGGTGCAGATTGATGGAGGTGTAGCTAAGCAGGCTTTCAAAAATCTCAGGGTTGGTGAGGTGGTGCTTCAACTCTCAAACAGTTCCTCTGACAGCAGGGTAAGTAAGTGTGAGAGCTTTCCTAGAACCCTGGTTACGAAAAATATATACGTCTTACTTATGACTTCAACTGTTTGTCGTCCCACTCATAGTCAGCCCTTGCACCAACTGATTGCATTTGTTTATTAGTACGTAAACGAAAAGTTAACTCAATGTACAAACACATGTCCAGTATATGTATCACAAAATTTTGAAATGGAGAAATATGAATATTAGTAAAAACACTGGGTTTAATTCCTAAAATCTGTTTACTTCAGTACGTATTCGGATAGTATACCGATTGCTGAAAAGCAAAATATGAATGATAAAATTGACTACAACCGTATTCAGCAACAAAAGGAATCAATTCTATCACAGCACAAATGGAAATAAAATTGGAGATCATAAAATTTTATATCTGCCTGCTTAGTCTGTCTTGCTTTCCTCTTTTCGGGATGGGCAGAGTCCTTGAAACGATATTAATATTACTTCTTTTAAATCAAGAAGCTTTATATAAGAACAATAAAAACCCCAACACATTATTCGTAAATTAACTAAATGCTGTTTTTAAACGAGCATTAAATTACATTTTGATTTGTGATGGTAATTCAATATTTGTAGACAAGCAACTAAATACACTAAATGAATGGAGCTTCGAGAATGAGTGATTGTATCTCCTTAATTAAGTCTTACGCATTTTGTGAAAAAATGTGTCGGCCTTATAGAATGAATGATTATAACTCCCTAATTAAACCTAACAGGTTTTCTGAAAATTTTCATAGGGACATCTTTGTTCGCCGTCATTAATTCGCTTCTTTTACACCTCTTTCAAATAGTCCGCACTGCTTTTATAGTTGCGTTTACTGCTATATGTTAGTACCTAAACTTTACATTATTTAAGCTATTTATAACGCTATTATCCTCCGATGTGCAAGCAGTCCTAAATGCATAGGAAGCAGCGTATGCATTTCGTTGCATTTGTAATAATAACGTAGTACCTACGAAAAATTCTCGGCTTCATTCACAAAACATGAAAATTCAATAGAAGAGTATTCGACATCACCACTCCATTAAGAAAAGACCTTTAATTGCGAGTCGAACGTAAAACATCTTCATGGCAGAAAAAGAAATCGCTTCGTGGGTCTTCAAATTTCTTTCTAGAAATGAACTCTGGAGTGGAGATCATTTAACACATAATTCTTCAAACGACTGGCGCATCCTCTATTCGATGCAGAACAAAGTGTTATGCAGCATTAAACTACTACGCGGTCGGAATTGTGTCAGTTTCAATGTTCCTTGTTTATATGTTCTTCATTTCCAAACAAAAAAAGTCTGTAACATGGTAGAAATCTGTATTCCTTTTGAAAATTCGGGGCTAAGTTGGAGACGGAATCCAGTCTACTGCTCCTGCCATTTTACCTCAGAGGATGTCCCAACTGTTATTTAATTCATAATAGACCCAGTAGGCGTAGAAAACAGCTCAATTGCAATAATACCGAGCGTGGTGGTGTAACAGATAGCGTTCTGGCCTCGCATTCGGGAGGACGGCGGTTCGAATCCCCATCCGGGCATCCAGATTTGGGTTTTCCATGGTTTCCCAAATCACTCCAGGCAAATGCCGGGATGCTTCCTTAAAAAGGCCATGGCCGAATTGCTTCTCATTCCTTGCCCGTCTCTAAAGACCTCGCTCTTGAGAGACGTAAAGAAGTTAAAAAAAATTGCAATGATTATTGTAATCTTCACGGAGAACTGAACTGCGGTTGCCCAGTTTGGTGACAATCATCTATTAACGGAGCTTTACGGCCTACTATACCAATGTAAGTAATGGGATTTTCATCCGCAAACTAGCACGTATTTTGATTTTTTCGTGGTAGTCATTGCTTTATGAGTGTGAGCGTGGAATACAGTACATAGTTGGCCGTCAGCCTGTATGAAATAAGTATCTGTACGGACAGCTACTTCTCGTAGATTTCATCGACTGAAGGACACCTGTGTGTGAATAGGCATTCTGCAGTACCATCCTACTTCACAACCAATAACTGCAATGACGCTGCTAGTGGTGGAAAATCAGTTGGCCTTGATTGCAACCTACGCGTCTAAGCTGCTCAGGTACAAATCAAGTGGATACTTATTGATTCATCATTGAAGATTCGTAGGTCAAGATTCTACATGGAATCTGAATTCTGTATTCTGTCAATTATCTGAATTCTGTTATCAGTTCAAGATTATGTATTCTTTTAGAATTCTATTTTCGTTACTTAAATACTATTTCCGATTTTCCTTGTTGCAAGATCATTCTGCTTTGAGTGAAATGAGGACATTAAACATTCAGGCTGTATCGAGGCGTTTATTCATGGTCTCCATTCAGTATCCAAGTGAGCACTGTATCCAAGTATCCACTGAATTACACCTGGTCTAACATTGTTTGGTGTCAGACACATGAAGAACACCTTTAGTTTCAACGACAGCATACAAAGATATTAATAGTTTAAAAGCCGTAGACTACGAAGTTATTATGAGTTCGTCTACCATACTGTCGAGTACCTCAGTTACGCTCTGGTTCATATGCTCGCTAACCGCTAAGAACGTTAAAGTTATTCGGTGTTGTGCTCCTACCTTTAAATCATTATTGGTATTCGACAAATAAATCTTTGTTATTTTACCAGTAAATGTTGCACGCTTGCGTTAACTATTTAATAGAACAATTGCCATACAACAATTCCACAGTTATACTATCTTGAACGTTGTAGTAGATTAAATTAATGTAAGGAATATATTTTAATAATTAAAGTGTCAATTAACACCGTTTTATTAGTTTTCCTGTCGCGTTTCGCTCTTTCGGTGTGGGGCATCGTCAGTGAGTAGATTCTGGTAGCTATCACATGACAGTCCAGAACAGCACTTTCTGCACTTCTCTGGACTGGTATTAATATGCAGGCATTTACAACGTCCACTCACCATCGGTACAAAACTCTTCGTCTCCACAAAACGATCAAGAACAAGAAGTTTATTATGTTGTGTGTTCAGTGTAACCTTAAACCAAATTATGTAGTCGTGATAGTCAGGAAAAACACCAATCCGGCACAAAAAGCAAAACACAAGTCCGGAAAGTGCCACAATCTTGCCACTTACGATGCCCCACACCAAAAGGGCGAAACGGGGCTGATGAAAACATTAATAAAACAGTTATTAATAGACTGTGTTTAATTTATAACATTTATGCAACAACAGTGGGATATGGCTAATAACAAAGTTATTAGAAGATTTTTGTTAGCTATCTGCAGTCCGATAAAATACGCACAAGTATTCCAAAGGAAGCTGCAAAGTAGCGTGAAATTACAATTTTTGCGATTATAAAAGAAGAGAATTCGTTGTTGATCCAAGGAAACTGTCAGCTGACGAGGAGTGCCCGAGACGCCTTTGTAGGGAGCCGAGACGCAGCACACGCGCTGTGGCCGAGCTTTATGAAGGCGGACGGCCCCGGCCGGGCAGTTATCGATCTGCTGTCCGGCCTTGGCGCGCGCCGTAATCCGTCGCCTTGTCCGCCGGTATTACACTCTTAGCGGCTCAAATCCCGCCCACCCGCACAACTCTTTGACGTATTATCCGCGGCGCGCGAATCAAGCTGTCCGGCTAGATGTCGTCACCGCCACCACACGACACGTCGAAATCAGAGCGGGCAATCTTGTCCGGCTTCAGGATTTGTTGAACTGATTTTATTAGTGTTTATTTCGTTTAGTGAGTACTGAAACCGATCAGGTGTTCTTACTAGTCGACTGTTGACTCGGTGGTTAAGGTGTCTGACTGGAGATCGGAAGGGCACGGGTTTAAAGCCCTGTCTCGCCGGGGATTTTCATAGTCGCTTAACTTCACCACTGGCGCAGCTTGCTGTATTATGTGAAGTTCGTCAGTACTATTACCTGGATTGGATTCTACATCCGTTAAGATTACTGGGCTAGTCTAGATGTCTACTGTAGTGGTATATTGTGAAGCCGATAACAAACCTTGACACACGTTATTACGACCACACAAACTTAATTAATTTGTTCTTACTTTATGTGTACCCCGAAAGCTTTGTGCTATAAATTTCATCGGCCGCTGACTCATCACAGGAAGTTCTACCAGTGGCACTCTAAATTAAATAATA
The DNA here is from genome assembly GCA_031002005.1 of Vandiemenella viatica. Classification (NCBI taxonomy): domain Eukaryota; kingdom Metazoa; phylum Arthropoda; class Insecta; order Orthoptera; family Morabidae; genus Vandiemenella; species Vandiemenella viatica. Next base: position 193,826,135 of record JARYHS010008074.1, on the reverse strand, counting down.
ATTTATCACCTAATAAAATAAATGCCTACTAATCTATTCTAGCCATTTAGCAACTGGTATTTTTTCTCGACAAGTATGAGTTACATAATGTATATAATAGCGTAGTGCAACGCGATAGTATTAAATTTCTTGAAAGAGACAACGTTAAATCTGTTGGTGAAGCTTAGGAGAGTTGCTAATGTGAAAACATTGTCAGTCATCACTATTCATAAATGAAATAAAGCATCAAAAAGTGACCGCAAAGTCTTGAGAATAGCCTCCAGCATCGACAGCAAAACCGATCGCGGCGGGGGCCAGCCACTCCGGAGTACGTGGGTTCAAATCCTTGACCGTCCATTCAGATTTTGCTTTTTCGCGGTTTCTCGAGATCACTCCAGACGAATGCCTGGATGATTCCTTCAAAAGGCATGGCGAATTTCTTCCATATCCTTGATCACCGTTCTCGGCAGGCTCAGATGCCATCGACGAGCCGTAAAGTCTAAAAAGCAGGAATCTAAAGCAAAATAGTACTGAAAAGATAAGACTTTTGTGGTAGAGAAGTATAGCAGGTGCGAAAATACTATTTAAAATAATTATAGTTACTTCTTATTTAAAAAAATAAGAAAATTTAACCCCTCCTTCCCGGAGTCACTCGTGTTGTGAAATTCACTCTCTTACTGCTTAAACAAATATCATGTATTTCGACGTTTGGCCAAAGTCAAGGCAGCTGGTGCTATGTAAACTTCGAGGTTATTAGAGCTGGAATAGCACTGAGGACAGGAAAAGGCAAAGTATTCTAATTATTGTTTTGAGGAAATCATCGCGGCATTCACCTGGATTACGGGAATCTACGAGAAACTGTAATAGGGATGGCCATACCGTGGGTCCCGAATGCCAGGAACGAGCAATAACCGTCACCCACCAGGCTTTTGTCTTCAGTCAGTGTTTCCATGTCTACAAACCTTGTATTCTCTGTGCTCTGAAATAGTATAGGATGTGTTGCATTCAACCTAATAACCTTGACGAATATGGCTGGTGCAATCAGATCTTGGTGCAGATCCGCTCTAGTTTTACTGTATATCGCTCTGTTCAGTGTGGAGTCCTTATAACACACTCGTTAAACCTGCTGGCTAGTTAATAAGAATGTACCTCTTGCAGCTGTTTTGGTATGACTGCGGCTAAGACTTTGGCTGACATCGACAGTGTGTTCAATATGTATCGTTTTTAGTAAAAAAAATTAAACGATTTGCGGGTTATCACTATGTGACGTCTGTCGAAATGACAGAGAACTGAACCCTTCCATAACATTTTTTTGTCTTCCTCCAAACTGCTCAGTGTTCAGAAATAAGTTTACGACACTGAAGAGTAAACAAGCACTTACATTTGGAGTACAGTTTCCTCTGGGAAATCATGGCTGCCAGTCAGATAATTGTGTTTAAATGGTAGCAGTTACTGCTAGTACTAAAACTAGCACAGACGTCATCACTTGGTCCAAAGGTATGCCGGCTGAAGGCTTTGCTACAAACCTCAAATTTCGGTTTGCGACAGTAAGAAACATTACCGGCCATTATGCTACAGACTACCAGTTCTAGATAAGGTGAACTGTTTCATGATACATTGAGATCTGTCGACATGAGAACAGCTTCTCAGGTAGTGACTCGTGTTCAAGGAAACGAAATTCTTTCCATCAATATCCCTAGCTGTGCTATCTCATGCCGGGAATAGATCTGGGAAGATGGGGAGTATTTTCACGAGTTATTGCATTGGGCGTTCGATAGCCAGCAAAGATACAAGATATGTTGTGCACGTTGAAGGACGAGCTTGACCTACTGCTTCTTTGAGTTTATTCGACCCAGTTTGAATGTGGCAAAATATACATCGGCTAAACAATCCAAAACATGGAGGAACATCGCATCGAGCACAGAAACATTTGAACTTACTGTAGTTTGACAAATCCTCATTAGCTGAACATGCTGTGGAGAATTACCACAGAATAATTTTAAACAAAACTGAATTTTTGGCTCGGAATTCGAATTTTTTGGAATCAGTAAATAGAGGATGGCTGAAGATAACGACGAGCAGCATCAACATGAACAGAGATGGTCTAGTTTTGAGTGATGCTTAAAAGTCGATCATCCATGATTTACAACAGCAGCGTTAGATATACGCGTGGGAATGTCTCTAGCAAAAGGGTCGAGAGACAATGTCCGCTGCGGAGTACTGGGAGGGTATCTTCTGCAGCGGGCCTCGTGTTCATCCGGCAGCCGCCATCAGTACTTATGTGAGTCAGAAAAACGAGGCATTACTGGGAGAGAACGTAGCAAGGAAGTTGTCGTCAGATTCACCTGATAGAGTGGCATCCTCTCCTGTCATCCGACGATAGGGCACATAGCGCCAGGACCAGCGAAGTGCAAAGAACTGCGAATTTGAGTGATAGAGCCACATTGGAACTTGGGAATACCTTGCGGCGATAGCGAACATTTCCAGTCCACAAGTTAAGCAATTCAGATTCCAAGAGCTTCACGGTGGCAAATGTATGCTCCCACCTACATCATTAAAAACCATCAGAAACTAATTAGAAACAAACACCCACTATCAACATCAGTGAGCCAACTGAAGCAAGAAACCATGACCAAATGCATGTCAGAACCACGAGCTCAGTGAGACCACGATCACTGGAAAGAGGTCGAAGTTTATCTAACACAGGTGGATAGTGCCTCAACACCAACCGAGATGCTAAATTCGATATCCCTACCTGCTACAGCTGTTACACCTGTCTCACTGGACTTACCAGACCCGTCACTGCCGCAGATTTTTTCAGAAGTCGTCCGAGAAATGGAAATCGGTCCGTTGCCTCCAATTATGACACTGTGTAGCGGCAAATGAAACAGCTTTCTCGCTCCGCTGCAGCTCTACACTCATATGCTCTGACTCAGCGGCACTCAAGATCGTCACTTCCTTTCCCTCCGACTCGACGGCGTAAACAAGATGCATTTATTTTTTTTGCTTGGGCTTTACGCCTCGTCGACAGTGAGGTCATTAGAGGCGGGATGGGATTGGGGCAAGGAACGGGAAGGAATTCGGCCATGGAATTTTTGAAAGAAGCATCCCGGCATTAGCCTGGAGTGATTTGGGGAAACCATGTAAAACCCAAATCGTGATGACCGGACGGGGATTCGAACCAGCGTCCACCCAAATGCGAGGCCAGAACGTTAACCATTTACCCACCACGCTCGGTAAGATACATGAAGATGGCATCCGCTTCAAAGAGCTACTTGCACTGATGAACCAAGTCCACCAACTTAAACCACGAAAAAACCTCGGCCAAGACCATTCCGATGTTTCAGGTGCGAAAAAAATGGGACGAATGTAAGGAGACGGAAAGGTGTGTTCGATGCGCGGGTTTTCACAAATCTGCCGAATGCCCAAGAGGTAGCCACACGTAGCCTGCAACGACTGACCATGTGAAGACCAATAAAGCGGCTAGCTTCTAACACACAACACTACAGGGGGAGGACAAAATAATACGAACACCTGCGAAATAATGGAAAATCTTTATTAATAGGGGGTTGGACCACCCTTTGACTGAAGTACAGATTTAATGCGACGTGGGATAGATGCATAAAGGTCATGGACAATATTTAAAGGTATATTAAACCATTCCTCCTGCAGAACGGTCTCTAATTCCGAAAGGCTGGATGGAGGAGGAAATCGGAAACGAAGTTTGAACTCCAAATATTGCCATCAATGTTCAATAATATTCAAGTCCGGAGACCGGGGGGGGGGGGCAGGCAAGATGTTCAACTTCATCTTCATGCTCTTCGAACACCTAGCAGTGTGGATAGGGGCGTTGTCGTCTTGAAAAAGCGGTTGCTCCCCAGGGAATACAGTCTCCACAAAAGGATGGACATGATCCCATAGAATGCTTAAATAGTGATTGGATTTGATTCTACCATGCAGAATAACTAGTGATCCAAGACCGCGCCAAGATATGCGCTTCAAGAGCCGTCTACAGTTGTTGCAGTTCAAATCTGTAAACTTTGTCTCTCAATCAAAATTAATTTCAAACAGTTAAACTTTTACGTTAATTTTCAGTCTTTAGTTTACCACACAGCAACAACTTCTTATTGCTCTCCCAATCACTTTAACTACCGACGATTCTTCTAGTAGTCCCACGTAGATTAAATAAACATAGATCGGTACTTGCCAAATGCGCCTTTCCGCTTCGTAGTTCTTCGTCCGCCACGTTGTCGTGGAAAAATCATCAGTAGTCTACTTTTCAAAGAGAAAAATCACCCATGACTCGGACAGTATCCAAATAGGTCCATATAAACTGGCACTTAAGAAACAAGCACGGTTCTTGGGAATGTTGCTGGACAGCCGCCTTAGCTGGTCCCAGCATATCGATCAGCTGATAGCAAAATCGAATTCCCGACTAAATATAATAAGAATGGTGTCAGGTACTTGGTGGGGCTCCCACCCAAAAACGCTCCTACTACTTTACCGAACACTAATTAGATCGCTATTAGAGTACGGTTCCATGTTTTACCAATATGCTAGAAAGGACGCTCTCAAAAAACTAGATAGACTTCAAGCAGCTTGCCTAAGAGCTTGTGTCGGGGCAATACGCTCAACCCCAATTAACGCCCTATTAGTGGAGGCAGGAGAACCTCCCCTTCATATACGACGATCATATCTTGAGGAAAAATTCATATGGAAAAATTGGTACTTAATACCCACCCGCTCCACCATCGATTTGAAAGGATGCAAGGATTAGCGAACAAAGGAAAAAGCCAACTCAAGCTCCCGCTTCTAAATGCTTACAAACTTTGGTCTAAATATAAAGATAAAGTAGCTTCTTACGACATACATCCCATCTTTCAAGAACCATACGAACTCCGACTAGAAGAAATCCACATACACTTTCTGGAAGGAGACATAAATCCCACCTTAAACCAGAAACTAAATAGACTCCTCGCAGAGATAGGGAAAAACACAGTTAAAATATACACAGACGGCTCAAAGAATTCCGAGGAAAAACAGAGTAGGAGCAGCTTTCTTCTGTCCCAACACTAATCATTCAGCTCAATTCTCGCTACATGAAGAAACATCTATTTTCACAGCTGAAGCGAAAGCCATACTGGAGGCGGTTAAGTATAGCCAAATGATCCAAGCGGACAAAAGCATCATATTAACGGACTCCATGAGTGTCTTAAAACGGCTACATAACAACACGTGGAATTATCACCTCCCGATGACGATCTTAGAAATTAGGAAACAAATAAAAAGCAGTAAGAACGGGGAATCACTACCTACCTGCTATGGGTTCCAGCTCACAAAGGTATAAAATACAATGAACAAGTGGATACTTTAGCAAAACAGGCCATCCTCAACGGATTTAAAGATGGTGTGAACCTCCCGACGTCAGATATAATTCACACAATCAAAAAACGAGCCAAAGAAAAATGGCAAGAAGAATGGAGAACATCTCTAACCACCAAGCATCGCACTATGGAAGCATCCAACCAATTATTCCACCTCAACCTTGGTTTTATAAATGGATCACAAGCAGACGACTAACAACAATGATTTCCAGGCTGCGGTTCAACCACGGAAGATTCCCCAGCCACCTCTATCGACTAGGTCTGAGAGAATCTCCTCTCTGTGATTGTTCAGATCAGACTATAGGAGACACCAACCACATTATATTTTCCTGTAGAAAATTTAAACGGGCCCAGGATACCATGATCAAGGATTTAGTCAACATAGGAATCCCTCTTCCTACCAACCTAATCCTACTCCTAGTTAGCGATGACAAAGCAGTGTACAACAGCCTTATTAGATTCCTAAAAAATGGAAATATAGAAATCTAAGACCTCATCATCAAAAAATAAAAATGTCAATAAGCATAAAATGAATTGTATAAACGACTACAACGATTCTGTTTTATTCCTTAAAGATTACGAGTAGAAAAGTATGACTTAAAATTGTCATCAGTATAATAAAAATTGTAAGTAGCCTAAGTACAACTATAATTAGCATAAGCAAGATTGTAAATAGTATAATCAAACCTGTCAATAACTAAGCATAATGTATTATCTTACAATTCACGGATGTATGATCATATAACCGAACGTGAACAAAAGAAAATAATAATTTAGACGCATGAATACCAATGTCGGTATTGCCTCACGTATACCTGCAATATGACTTGAAAACGAATTGTATCAACTGCTACTGCGATTCGGCTTTATACCTGGAAGTCTTTAATTACGTTTAGATAAATTCTATTTAAAATTGTAACCAATATAATCAAAATTGTAAGTAGCATAAGTATAACGATAATTAACAGATGCAATATAATAATGAGTACAATCAAACATGTTATTAGTTAACGATAATGAATCATGTTACAAGTGATGGCTGTATGGTTACATAACCGAATGTCAATAAATAAATAAATAAATAAAATCCCTATCAGTAAGCTTTGACTTTCGGCCACTGTTATGCTTTGAAGACGCCGCCTTACCCTCTTTCGTGTACGCTGTCATAACAGCTGATACCGTACTCCTTGCAAACCCCAAAAGGTTTGATGTTTCCGTAACTGATGCTCCACTTAAACGCGCTCCGACAATCATTCCTCTTTGGAATTCTGACAGGTCTGACATTTCAAATTATCACAGACATTTCGATAGAGGCATGCAACGCAGGTGGCTGCTGTTGAGAGACTGATAGCTTCCTCTTCACGCTCACTAGGTGGCAGACTTCTGTTGCAGGTGGCGCGGCTGTACTGCAGGTATGAAATACGTTATACTTTTTCACAGGTGTTCGTATTATTTTGTCCTCCTTCTGTATGTCTCATACCGTACGGTGTCCACAGCATCCCAGTACTTAGATCAACAAGAAGTTGGGCGAAATGTCTATGAGACCCACAAGTCCATGCCAAGACTACGGAACCTTGCCAATCAACATATGGAGTCCCACACTCAATAGTAGACGTACCCGTTACTGCTGCCAACATCAGTACACCGGTTAGCAGTCCAGTTTGCATAAACATCGAATCACTAACCAAGCTCACAACAGCTTTCTCAAATCAAACCCAAACGTTATAACTCCAACGATGAGATGACGCTGTCCATTCTCAAGAATCTCCATCAACAACGAATCAACCTCCCACTTGAGCTAGTTTCTTGGAGAAAACTGTGGCATCGACGAAACCGTACTACAAAAGTCAGATTCTGAACCAACAAATCCAATGTAGCCAAACTCACGTTAAAGCGCAAGAAGTTTCTCGTACTCTGAGACTAATACTTTTCCCAGATGAGCGTGGCTGCAGAGGAAATCGTAGTTGGTGACGTGTTGTCGTGCTAACAACTTTGACCTGATACTGATGAAGACAGGGAAGGTAGCCGTCGAAAGGTCGTATATGGCAGAACTTATCCGGCAGAACGTACGAAAAGAATTTTTAGAAGCTGTGCGCTGGCAAATACTCAATTCTCACATACTTCGGAATACTTCCATGAATACCTCTTTAGTAATTACCGTACAAGAAAAAACATTTGATGAAGTACTGCGGTACTTTAACAAGTAGTACAAAAATATGTATTCTAGAATTAAAATCCTTAAACTTCGTGAACGTTTTACAGAACATAACAGCAATGAAACCAAACGCATTCTGCTCATTAATCATAAGAACAAGTAAATACGAAAGAGAAACATTACCAGCTTTATGAAGTCACCAAACACGTCTACTCGAGACCAGTTAAGAGTTGCTTAAAAACAAAGTTGAAGTATTATTCACCAATAGTATTTTAAATAACTTCGACAATTGGAATGTTAGTTTCCTACATCTTCATATCAAGAACACTTGAAAGTTAATTATATGTAAGAACGGTTGTTACACTAAATAAATATTCAACTACTGTTGCGGAAAACGTTTAGAATAAAACAGGTATCTTTTAAAAAGTTACGCAACTGCTAGCTGATGGGAAATTTTTTCTAATATGTGTAAAAGAAGACCATACCATACTTTTTCTGTATAGTATCTAGGAGATTTAACTTGGTATGGACAACAATATGCACAAACGTGTCAGTCAGTCAGAGCTGAAATTTTAGTACGCTTTTATTTTCATTAAGGAAGAACTTTAATCTGGGCTGTAAGAAATAGAGTAATTCTTTAAAATGAAAAGATCTGGGTATGAGACGCAAACCTAATTGTTGCACATCTTTCTAGAATTAATAGTATCTTTTGTGTTGCATGACTTAATATCTTATACAATAATTTTTACAAGGTGGACAAATTAATGATATGAACACTCAATGTTTTTTTTCTCTGGAAGAGAAACCGATTGTTAACAGTTTCTGTAAAATTATCGCACAAAATAATAGCGGAAAAAAACAACCACAAATTATGCGCTCGTTTGGGGTAGATAATATAGGCAGCTTCTCTGTCTGCGTGGAAGTCGGTATGCAACTAATTACCATAGAGGAGTCAATTCATATCTGAACGGACCCATAGTGGCTGTTAGTCAATTAGGGACAGATGGTCCCAGTGGCTGGTGCTATCGGCTACCGAGACAAAGGAACAGGGCAACTGATATCGGAGGACACGCCGATTGGCCCAGATGGAAAGGTAACGCCAGATTAATGAATGTTCTATCTGCTATCGCCAGGCATTTTAAAACGATTACCAACACTTTAAGTACAAAGTAACAACAAAGTATAATTTAATTCATATGGACAGTTCATCATTTAATGTAGAGAGAAGTGACGCCGTGTTAGCTGGTTCGATTCCGTCCAGTAAAAAAACGTTTCATCGTGGGGGCCTGGTTGATGGGATAGGAGAGATAGTGGCGCAGTCATCAGCGTATGGAATGAGGGTCTACCACATTGTTGGTGGTAATTCGTTCTTCGGAAGGGGACATTACTTTTGTCGTCCTTCGGCAGAGTAGGCTGCCTGAATGGGTCGGCACCGAGCTTCACCATCTCCTTTCCTTCATATTACATTTATTTACAAAGAAAACAACACACTACATAGAACACAAATACATAACAGTCATCAAAAAGAACGGTAAGGCATATATTTTAATCGCTAGGCAAGGAAAGGGGAACCACCCCAGTTTAATTTTCTAAGACATTACTTTTGAGGAGTTACACTATGATGGTGCTGAAGCCTGGGTCACTAGGTATGAGGAGAATCACGACTAGTCTGATTGGCGCTACCATCACAATGGTACGGTAACCATCAAGACAGACGACTGATGATATATGAAAATCCTGTTTCCAATGAACTGGTTATCATGACTGATCTGATGTTTAATTTGTTTCCATGTGATTCATACTATTCGCAAATAGGAAAAACCATTTTATACTGCTACATTTGCCTTTTAGTTTTTTTACAGCATCCTGCACAGATTAACTTCTGATTTTTCGTATGTCTTGCCTTTTCATAATCAGACTTCAGTTTTTATCAAAACGACTGACAAGGTTTTCTCATTTAACATTAGCAGTTGTTCGAGAGCAGTTTCTAAAGAAATCTTCACTAACATTCTATTAAACATTTCAATTCCATGTTTCTTGTAATTAGAATTATTATTAGCAAAAAGTATAATTCAGAATATTATTGCCGAAAGCATGAATATTTACAGAGATTTCGTATATTGTGTTATTTATTTTCATTATATACTTCACGGTTCAGGAAAAAATACTAGGCACTTTTACACAAAATACGGTCTAAAATTATCCCAGACAGTGTTTATCTAAGAATTTACTTAACTAGAAGCCTAAATTCTATGCGAACAGCAAAGAGTGGAAAGTATTTACGACCAGCATTGCAATAAGCAGCTTTGAACGCATCTATTACCAAAAAGCTTATTTTTATATTAGAGGATTATATGTTTTGGGTAATAATCACGGATCGAGAATACTTCTAAAATCAAATTTAGTATAGTAAAAATTAGTATAAATAGACACAACTCCAAGTTTAATTTAATTGCAGTGGAGCGCACGCTACGTTGGCAGTTTCCATACACACCCGTTTCCCCCTCCCCTTTCCCTGGACCCTACGACATTAGCCCTCAACAAATTTCAACTTTAAATTCTTTCAAAGTTTTTGGTAAATTATTCATTTCTCTTGGTAACTTATTCCAATCGCTGACACACTTACCTAAAAAAAGAGAATCTTCCCACACCCTTGTGCTTGAAATCTACTGCTAGCTTGTAATCATGGTCATCTTTTCCCTTCCAGGCATTACTTTTAATTCTTACACCAATATCGTTACATGCCTCATCACCAATATACCCCTTGTACACTCCCATGACCCTCTCCTCCTGACCTCCAGTGAATCCCATTCCAGCTCTTTTATCATATCTGTTACTTATTGGGTTTTGCGGTAATTTCCAGAAACAAATGTAGCAGCCCTTTTTTGCAGCCTCTCCAACTCCTGTATTTGATACTCAAAATGTGGGTTTGACCAAAGTTTTGTAACCCAATACCTTTAATTCTCTCGTGAATCCCCTCATCACTCTCTTCAACAAGTGCAAAATTTTGAAACTGTTTCCTACTATCTGCCCAATGTGTCCAGCCCAGTTAAGCTTGTTTACAAATGCAATGCCAAAATATTAAATTTTAAGTCTTCAACAAGCAGTTCTTTCCCAACCTTATAATCAATATCAACCTTTAGTTTTTTATCTGTGTACCTAATAAGCTGACTATTTTTTTTCATTTATCTTGTACCATGTTTACCAACCGAACTAGATATCTTGTCCAGATCACCCTGCAGCTGTTTACAGTCCTCTGCCATTTTGATCCTTTTATATAGCATTATGATATCTGCAAACATTCCAATTTCCGATAGTAAATGATCAACACAATCATTCAGTAGAAAAATGAATAGCAATGGCCACAATACACTACCCTCTGGCATTCCCATTTTTATTTCCTCTTCTTTTGATACAGCATTTCCTACCCTAACTTTTTGTTTTATACCTCTTCTACCCACCAAATCACTTTCGCATCCATTTCAATAGTTTTTACCTTATTTATGGCTCACTCTATCAAATGTCTTTGAAAAATCTAGTGCAACACTATCAATTTGGCCTCCCTTGTCCATTTCATACATTATATCTGGCATATAACAAACTAACTGTGATACGCATGAATATCTTTGACTAAAGCCATGATGCCAACTTGAAAACCACTTATGCTCCTCACATTTATTTCTTATGTGGTTGTTCACATATATTATAAATCAATATTTCAATTAATGTACGTACCATTGATGTCAAATCGATTGGCCTACAATTTTCGACTCTATTTCTCACCCATCTTTAAGACATCTGTAGTAATATTAACTACACCTGATTTCTTAGTTCTTGCATGATATACTTAGGATCAATTTATAATTTTTTGGTCTGTCCATTTCTAATTGTTCTGTTAAGTTCGTTCTCCGATTTACACCCTTCCATTACTGATTCATTCTCCCTAATGGTATCACTAAACCAGTTACTTAAAATCTCTGCCTTTTTCAAATACTCAGTAACTTCTTCTTCATCCTTATATATAATTGTCTTAACACTCTCCCTTCCCCTCAGTTTTCTGACATAGTCAAAGAAATTTCTAAATGCATCAGTCAGTGGTCGCACTGCGCTGATAATACTCTTCATAAACCAATCTTTATCCACCTTCTTTGTTTTTATTATTTCATTATTTCAAATATTCCCTACTGCCCTGCTGTCTCTTAACTCTATTATGTTCTCTTCTTACCAACCTGTTTATCTCCTCACTTCTCTATTATAATGCACAGGTTCTCTACTTCTCCTTATTTTCTGTTTTGAAATAATTTAATTGCCCCTTTCTTATTATCTCCTTCAACTCTTCTCACCTTGACTCTATTGTACTTGTGTCTTCCATCCATTTGTTGAAACGTTCTCTGAAATATCTCTTCAAGTTAGAAATGTGTACCTTTTTTTTAATTGTACCTATTTCACCCTTAATTTTTGCTGCTGGTTCACTGAATCCTCTAAAAGCCATCAGAACTGTTTCATGATCACTTATTCTTTAAGTTACTTGACAGTCCACAAGGTTATCTTCGGACTTTGTTAGGAATATATCCAAAATATTTTGTCCCCTAGTGTTATGCTCTACCACTTGCGTAAATCCTGAGGCAAAAATGCATGGCAAAGAGCTTGAAGGTGACTAAAAATAAATTTTTATTGGCAAAAATGAGGTTTTCAATTCAGAGGTCAAGCGTACGGGAGGTGACTGGCTGAAACAGGAACTTGACTTGTAGTTGACCAAATGGGTTCGTCCATGCAAAATTTTCAGAATTTCTGTAGACTTTAAGGGATATATTAAAGGAGATGGTCTCAGTGAATAGTAAATATGCGATGTTTGTGGATCAATTTGTCTCGATAGTAATTATGGCAGAAGCGTACGATGTTATTTATGGAGAGAGCCGACTAAGTTTGTTCTCTCATCCCCTGAGTTTCGTCCTCTTCCGCGTCACAATCCGGTAATCATAGCAGAGACATAGGCCCTGAAACTTAAATTCAGATCTGAATTGTGCAGACTTGCAGGCAGTCGTTGCGTTACCAAAAGCAGAATCAGCGAAACCTTATAAAACCCTACACATCATACAGGTTGTGATTTGGCTATGACGGGAAAGTTACTGAATAGAGATGGTCATGTTACTTATTTTAGCGTTTAGGATCTTTCTCCTTTATTGCTTTACTAATTGTTGTTTTGTTATTGGTCTATTGCGACAAAGATTTTCATTTGGTATACGAAATTATTAAATCATCGTCCTTTTGATAAAAACAAATTATGTACACGTTGCATTAATAAATTACTGTGTTTTTGTAAATTTTCAGACTGAATGTTACGTACTACATTCTGCTGGAAGTTTTCCATGTTACTTTTTTCTCTGAACTAGCGTTCTATGTTTCTTAACTAGTAATGAATTTTGTACTCACTAAGCTACAATTGAAGAAATGTATAAAGTCTTGATACTCAAACAGAATGAATATCGAGAAATACAAATCACTAGGAAAGTTGGAAAGAAACACTTTTCGACTGGAATGTAATAACTCAAATAAATAGCTGTAAGTAAAGTGAAAATGGCAACGTGTTACTTGTAGTGACAATATTTACAAAAGCACAGTGATTTATCAAATCAAAGTACAATAGATAAATAGTTTTTCGGATACAGAGGATGTTTTACTAAATCGAAATTCTTAGCGAGCAGTAAATCCTACACCAGCCATATAAGCTCGATTCGGTCGGGAGAGACAAGACACTTCTTGTTCTGTAGTGACAAGAACTTCAAGTGTAATAACAGCCACCATGTTGCAAGTGATTTTGTACTGATATATTTTCTTCTTAAGGCTTTACGCCTAGTAGGCGTTGAGGTCATTAGTCATTAGAGGCAAGAAAGGAATGGGGACAAGGAACGGGAAGGAGTTCGGCCATGGCCTTTTGAAGGAAGTATCCCGGCATAAGCCTGGAGTGATTTGGGGAAATCATGGAAAATCTGGATGCCAGGACGGGGATTTGAACCCGTGTCTTCCCGAATGCGATGCCAGAGCCGATGGGCAAAATTAATTAATTCCACACCAACTATCAGAACTGCAAGACTTTCTGCCGTGAGGAGTAGAGCGAACAGGAATCGGCGATATCACGAAGAGGACAAGACGAGCATCGAAGAGCCGTCATCCCGGACGTCAGGAGCAATAGAACAGACGAACGATAAGTTAAAGATAATTGTAAATGATGGTAATCAGCCTTGACACAATTGTTAACCCACACATATACAGAACAATATTTTTTTCATTCGCAGTTCTATGTGTCATATGCTGCTCGTGATAAATGACTTTGAAAGTGTTTTAATAATTCAATGGTTCTGGTTAATGCAATCGGTCGAATGTTTTAGTTGATCTCACGTCTTGGTTGATGAGGAAACTTGCGACACGCCGATTTCGATGAGTTTTAATACTATGGCCATTTACTATTCAAAACTGACCACCGTATAAAGTGTAAGATCAACATTAGATAGTACGACAAAGAATGAAGGTAAAATGTGATAGTGGCGAACCGCTTTTGCATTAAGGAGGATTGATAGATAGCTAAAAGTGAAACTATATATATGAGGAACACAATTAGTAAAATGTGAACGACGTTTCGTGTAGCGTAAAATGCTATACACTCACTAGTGGAGTACAGTATTATGTCTGAATCATTGGTGCTCGGATTCGAATCTGCTGTTTTCATGATTTTTTAAATAATCTTGCCGAATTTTCAGATCAACAAATTTTTGTTTGAATCCTTTTCCGTTAGTAAACATGGAGATTGGAAACTGATGATAATAGCGTCTGTAACCGTTCCCTACATTACATTTCGGAACGTGCAGGAACCTGTACTATCTATTTTGAGCTATATATTTTGCAAAGAGTGTCAGGAAAACAAACGCGATAAAGGACATGAATAGATACCTGCACTCTTTATTTGCAGAACATGCTTTCTTGTTCAAAACGTATTCATGTAATGGCAAGTACTAGTTAAAAACCTCGTACTTAAGATTGACGTAACAAGACTCAAACCCCAGTACCAACAATAAATAATCAAATCGGCTATTCGCTGCATTACTGAGATTATCTGGATTGCTTTAACTTTTACAGCATACAAACCAACTTTTAATTTTTAAATCTCAGGTACATCAGAATACTTTTTAAAACGTTCTACCGCCCCGCCCCTTTGGTCCTAAATTGATACGGTGCCAAGGTTTTTGAATTTGATACTATCGAAAACTTGCTCTGAGAAGTTGTTCCACAATTCCGGATCTCACTGAAATTGGTGGTTGGCAAGTATCAGTGTCCATTTCTTATTTTCGCCCGTTCTATACCACTGGTCGCTTTTGACGGCAAAATAAACTCATCAATGTTGCCTAGTAGTTCGTAATTCCAATTTTTCTAATTTGACTCTATTCTAATTATTTATAGATGCGTGTGTGTGTGTGTGTGTGTGTGTGTGTGGAGTCTTTGAAACCTTTAAAACACACAGGTGGATATAGAATTATGCCAGACGCAGATTAAGTGAACCTAGTCGTATTGTGCTAACTGATTCCAGATTAATGAATTCTGCAGATCAATTTGTCCAGTTCGAAAACAAAATAATTTCATTGAGTGGAATGCGGAGAAGTTTAGATGTTAAAATTGTACCGAATGTAAAGAAAAACGAGCATTTATAGTCTGAAAATGCACGTTTATACAGCAAAAGAATTATAGTAAAGATAACCAAACCACTCACAAGTACAATGTGTGGAAAAATAATGATTAAAAATTGAAAAACTCATTAACCGTAACTCAACTGACACCTCATCTTCGGTGTTCGCTTATAATGTATATGTTGCTAGCTGGACAAGTCATTTTAAGAATGATAATAAATTCAGAAATCGAGATTTAAAATATTATATTTTCATAATGATTTAATAAATGTGTCCAGTTTCGTTCACAATCGACCTTTTATATTTGTAATTTTTAGACAGACAAATAACTCATGCTGAGTAGCGCTCATGCAAAAGAACATTCATTTCTAAAATTATGGTTGCATTTACGAGGACACTGCTGTTATAATCTGTTTTATTGAGGTATACGTGATGGCTATAACTCTTGAGTACCACACGTATTCTTTAGCTCGGACTAGGAATTCATAACAGATGCTAATTTGAATTTATACGATCCCTGGGTAATTACGCGTATCGCAATTTGGAATAAATCCCAGAACAGGAACAGCAGGCGACAACAGACAGATAGTTATCTGTTCTGCATAAACCCGTATAGAGTCTTAAGTTCTGGCACACTGTTGCACTTTTTTCTGATTAGTTTTGGAATGGCTTTCTAAATGAAGTCATGAAGTAATTTTCTTTGACTGGAGTTATCCAAAGCCTAGTATGTTTCTTTTCAGGTTCTATTATTCCGCTGAGCGTCATGATAGGTAGATTGGAGTTGGCCACGTCACGTTCTTGCGTATTATTTTACGTGGCGAGTTTTGAGCTATCTGGTAGAAAATTGTCGATTTTTTTTTATAAAGTATTTCAATTTTTTGAATTATTAAGTTATGATATATTCTTTTTGTAACCATACTAAATTTCTCAGAATCGTACAGCAATGTTGGCCTAATGACTACGTCATTAATTTAAAGTTTTGTTCTAAGATTGTTTCAAGGCCCATACTAATGTGTGAAATCTGTATGCTAAGTACCGCCCTCCTCTCTTATATAATAGATTGACATTTGTCTGGTTAATTTTGAATTTACATTGAGTAATTTGTTCAAAGATTTCAGTCATTTTTTGTTTTGTTATGTGACTTAAGTCACGCCTCGCCTCATAGATCGCTGTACCCTCGGCAAAGATTACAACTTCTTTATCTTCTTTGTGGAATAAGTTATGTATATATAAATTGCGTAGTAGCGTAGCCATATGACCATACCTTGCGATACGCTCGATTCAGTTGATTTTAATTGGCTTTTAACGCTGTCCAGCACTACTTAGAATTTTCTATTAAGAATAACTATTGGCATTTTCAGAAGATGGGCAGCACAGCCAGACGTATGGAGTTTATGAATTAACCCTTCCTGACACGCATACACTATCGAATGATTTTTCGCTGTCAATCATAACAGCACCTGTACTATGCCTGCTGAAACATGTCTCTGCAGATATGCTCAACCAGTCAGGCAGCTTCGTGATCGCTGTTGTGGTGAGCACGAAAGGCGAATTGTTGAGGACTCACATTGTTTCTTTAAGTAATTGTCGTGGGGAAATGTTGACGATTTTTTCAAGGGCTTTTTCAAGGATATTGAGCATGGTGATGGGTCCATTATTCTAATGCTCTATAAGAGTCTAAAATTTCGAAAAAAAATATGCGACAACCATTTCATAAGCTTATTAACATAAGAGCTATGATAATCCTTGGCAATGGTGAATTTTATCTTCACTTACTGTCTTTCTTAGTTGTGTAAGTGATTTTCGAAAACTTTACTTGGTGATGAGTAATGCCTCTTCTGCGATGTGAATCATTTGATCTGTCTCTAGATCAATGCGCATGCAGGCATTCATTCGGATTAACAAAACTTTGTGAGCACTTCTTGTAGAATTTCAAAATTAACAGAATCCTGGAAAGTCTAATTCTGAGAGAACTGATATTGTGATATACAACAAAATTAGCTTAAAACAAGCTTTCGGATTTAATTTTGAAAATTATAGGCATAGAAACGCCTGGAAATTGACCATAAGTAGTAATCCTTTAGCATCTGCAATATCATTTAGTGGTGATTTACCTGGTCTTGCTTCAGAGCTGTCATGTTTGTGTAGACAGTAAGTTCCCATCTTTTGAGACTCATGCATATCTCCAACAAGGCATTATTAATTACTGACGGAAATTTTGTGCAAAATCTCGTTACTTATTACAGATCCAGTTTACACTACTAAATAATTTTACGAAAGAATTTACCGGTGCATGCAAAGTGTTTTAACCAGTTAAAAACCGGAGTTTATAGATACATTGAAACAACTCAGACACATTCAGTTGCATATGCTTTTGAAAATACGTACTGTTCGAAACACAAGGACGGAAGTTGCATTTATTGCCTGCAGATCATGGACGACCTTTGGAGCTACGTGGATACATGAAGTCAAAAATTAAAAAATACAAAGATTTTCATGTATGAGGGATCTATATTTATAAATAATCATAATATGTGAATAACTTCTGAAAAATCATTTTCTGATGTTACGTGAGAATGTTACAGCTTAGGGCTCGAAAGTCGATAAAAACGATGAACTAGTTCATTCCCACACGTATTTTAAACGATGCGGTTGGATTTATATATGGTGGAAATAGAAACCTTATTACGCTTCAATCTCTTTTTGTCACAGCCACTCCGATTCAGCGACAGAATATTTTGCTATATTGCTTCTTGATTTGCAGCAAGTACAACGTCGTCCTCCTGTCAATGGCAGGGAAACATCAATGTTTCTAAAATATCTAAGAATATGGTTGGCACCGGGCACATGGAGTGTAACTGAAAATGATTCTTTAAATGTATTTCCTGTAGCCCCCACAACCGAATACAGAACTTCTTAACGAAACAGTATCTTCTGAAGCTAAATGGCCAGTTAGGTATTCTATGGAATTGAGTGTACCATTCCAGTGGTTCGTGCGGGGCAGGACGGGGTCACATTGAGAGCAGGAAGACCAGCGTACTGAATTATAGAGGGGAGGACTCCTGGGGGCACAGTCCTAGAACTGGCAAACGGGCAACACAACTCGCTCCTATCCTCAGGGAAACTACAGCGTTAGTGCAACCCCACCTCCACGACTTATCCCCTTATGATATATACTCGGTCAATGTCAGAAAAAAAAATAGATAAGGTTAAATTCTAATCAAGAAACACCTATCCAAAATGCAATAATAAAATAAAATTTCCGTTAAAACTCGCCAGTGTGGCTTCGTGTATGTTAAGTACGCTGGGCCTAATAAACCCGGTTCGAATTTGGACAGGACACAAGTCCTTCCTCCCTCTCATGATTCACATTGGCCACCTGTGGAAAAACAGAAGGCCGGTGGCACGTGGTGCATAGTTGTTCGGATCGATTGGAAAAGAGGGGGAGGGGGTGAATTCTACTAAAACTGAATAATAAATAACAAGAATCTTTCTGAAATAAAAGTGAAATTTTTACCCAGGGTGTCAATTCACAATGCGTTTTTAGCGTTCTGTGTTTCAGTTTCGATTATGTTACTTATGTATCCTTCAGTATACAGGGATTTTAGCTAAGTTGTACAATGGAACTAATCGTTTAATGTTCACAATTATTCTAAATTTATAACCCAATCACCCGGTTACGAGATCTATGTCTTACCTTATTCTTTCTGTTATCTCGCTTTTGTCGACAAGCAATACGAGAATGGTTTCTTAAGTTATTTCGATAGGGACTCAAGAACTACTTATAAATCAGGTTGACGTATTATGTTTCAAAAGCCTGAAGAAATAAATACAACAATAGAAAGTTACGTGAAAAGTGAAATTATGCTTGCAGTATTAGAACACACGAACAAATTATTCAAGTTTGCAGGGTTAATGTAATCTCTAAAATTATTTGTGTCTCTGCATTGAATGGTTAACTCTCGCAATTTCAATTGTATTCTAATAATATAATCTTTGAGTACATTCTTCTTTCCTTTAATTCGGTTTTTTATTCTTTTTTATCGCATAAGTATTAATTTCGCTTTTTTCACGAAAATATTAAATCCGTTTTTCTCGTGTTTCATTCATTCATTTTGTTCGCATTACAGACTAATACAGACTTTGATATCGTTCGTCATCCATTTATTTGCTAGTTGTGCTGTCATTCCCATTCAACTCCGAAAGGAACTACCGATTTTATCGAGATGAAAGGTTTTCTATGTGCTAATCCATACGTGTTATATCTTCTTACCAAATTTATTTAAAATCAGTTTAGCCGTTATCCCGTCACTGAGTAACAAATTTCCATCTAACGCAACTTTTTATTATATTGAGATATCTATTATCTTCAAAAATTATTAAAAAATTAAGATTCTGTATTATGGGAAGTGTAGATAAATTTTTGTACTAACACATTGTTTCTTCTGACTGTCCATCTTTAATTAAATATTTCATGTAAATATGGAAAATATTTTACGTAATTTCTGTAATTAGAATTTATTTATTATCTTTAGAGTAATACGCGTATTCAAAACCTTTAAATTGTTTTTAAAACCTTTTGAAATTATCATAATTTAATTTTAAGTAAAATTAAAAGTATTCATATAGTGATAAGAGTATTTTACAATAAGCGATTATTTACATTGATCTTGAGCCATCATTTAGCGTTCTGGAACAGATGTCGGCTTCCTTTTTGTGTTTATACGTAAATAGCTATAAACGCTCTCTACAAGTATTGAGCGGAGCTGTCGAAATACTGTTTGTAGGGAATCTGCACTGTTATTATATGGCCAATAATATTTTATGATCCTTGGTTATTTTGGAGATGTGTAGAACGTATCATTTACAAGGTTATTCTCAATTAAAAGTGAAGTAAAAGTTAACTATCGAGCTGCGTCAACTAAGAGAATAATGAGAAGTCAAGTACATTTTAGTGGAAGTTCAACCACTTAGCAGCTTCGATAAATATTACTAAGCAATGACACTTGTTATAACAGGGATTGCGAGTTACGCTCTAAAGTATGGAACGGATTTAAGTCGAAAACTAGTTTTCAACAGGGATGGTTTAATGTCGTTGACTGTGATGAACAAAATAGCTTCTACCATATGATTTTCATTAATTTCCCTATTTGTCGATTCTGTCTGAAGTTTAATTATCCTGGAGTTTGGAGTTTATTTCTAGATCTTTTAGCCGAATAATAAAGGGAGAAGAAATAATATTGCTATCAAATTTGAATTGAAACAGCGATAAAGAAAATAAACCATTCTTGCCAGATGTGAAGGCGGAAAGGCCGGGAGATTAAAAATGTTTCAGATCATCACTTAATCATACAGGAGTGTAATTGAACAAGGGAATAGTTACCAAGACTGCACGTATCAAATTCACTTTCTATTATTTTGCTTGGATATTGTGAATAACTAGTCCAAGTTTGAAGTTTATGAGTTAAGCAAGATAAGTGCTGAAGATAGTTACAATTCCCTCAATTGTCACGCAACTACAGCGTACAAAACATTATACGGGTGAGTATTTATGCAACGTTATAATCTCAATTTGGTTATAGGCAGATAGCTATTTATTTTGTGCACAAGAGTTGGGCATGGTGGCTACTGTTATTAAACTTTCTAAATAAATGTTAGATAGCGATTTATTTTTATAGTTCATAGTCTGTTAAGTAGTTATATTTGTTCGTCTACGTTAATTTACAAGCTAAACAGAATATATGTTTATTATAGAGTAGTTACTGTGAAATAGTAAAGGATGTTCGTATTAACATTATTAATTTTCGTTTTGCAAAGTTTGCCAGCCAGGTCCACTGAAACAGTGTGTGATTGGCCAATTAGATAGTCATTTGGTGCCCTGACGTCATATCAATTGGACCACATTGTTGAAGCAGGGATTCTTTTCTTTTTCATCCTTGGCGAGTGCAGACAAGAAAAATATGTACGTCAACATAGGTTCAGGGCATATTAGATGCAGTTGATTCAATCTTAAAATATTATGAAACTTTTGATGTAATTAATTATTCAGCGGTCAAACAAAATAAAGAAAAGTTGATTATCAATTTAAGAGTTCTCACCGAGAGATTCTCCTCCAATCATCTAAACACGACTCGCATCGATTACGTTGGTTTCCAAATAAAAGAAAACATGTGCATACAGAGAAAGAGTAAACATTGAAAGTACGTAATAAGAGTTTATATGATTTAGTGAAATAGATCACAGATAAATATTGGAATACAAGGATTACCAACGAGAGTAAAAGACAAGGAAATAATAAACAAAGCAAGAAAAATATACAAGAGAGCAAAGCTGTGACAATGCGCATAAGAGCACCATAGCGTGAAGAATGTTATGTGAATGTGTTTCCGCTTGAGAGCTGCAAATTTAGTCACATTGTCAGAAATGAAAAGTAATTCTGAGCGTCAGAGGTGCGAACTGTCTTTTAAATTTTCTGAATGCAGTGTGTTTGTATCAGCTTTTAGACAATCAATTTGTTGGTCATTAATCATTACCTCGTTTTTACCTTCCATGATTAACGATGCAGTAACTTATTCCAAAAAGTGACTTTAACAAACATTCATCCATACGGCATCGTAATTACGTTCAACCCTCGGCATTTAAAAGAGAAATAAAAAAATCTTAACCTTGATTGCAGTTAGATATTATAGCTATGATTTAATAACGGGTAGTTTCTTCTGCAAGAGGCAGTTATAATTTTTTAGCATTTTATGTGATCCTATGTGTAAAAAGATACTCTTTAGCACTTTAGGAATGGTGGTGACCGTACAGTGTAATGAAATTTTTTGCAGCATGTCATTTCTAATATGTTATTTCTCCGATATAGGGTGCTGCCTGTTCGAAATTCTCATGTTCAATGAAGAAACACATCTCTTGTAATCTGTTAGCGACCATTTCAAACATTAAACATGCGGCAATTATGTAATGATATTCACGTAGACCAGTGCTTCTCAAACTACGGTCTGCGAAGAAGGTTCACGTGGTCCGCAGCAAGAATTTTAAAATTTGTATCACAACTTAATTAAAGACATCGAAAGAAAACATATATTAGTAAATATTGTTTACAGAAGATATATAATGTATTCGAAATATATGAAGCTATAAGCTAAATACGCTAAAAGTCAAGAATATTTGGTATTCCGAGGATATAATTACACTGTTACTGCAACACCCTGCTCTCTAAAACCGTATCCAATCGAAATCAAAGAAAGGGGCGTTGCTTTTGGGTTGCCCATTTTATGAAAGCCTTTTGTAGATATGGATCTTAAGGGACCGAAGTACGCGCCGATAACAATAGTTAGGTTTGGTTAATAATATACACAGAGGTAAAAAAGTAGGTGCCATACAAGTTAGCGATCCGGAAAATTGTATTCAACTTTTTTTTCGTCATCGGGTTGAAAAAGGTTGAGACTCTGACGTAGACCTTCTATAAGTCTCAACAGTTGGAGCTAAGACACATGGCTAGCTTTGCGAGAAACGGGACATACGCCACTTCATACTGTCAGATATTAACTGCCGCTGTGCATCTCTGAAAAGCTGTAAAAGGGCTGGATTGTATTTCAATAAGAAATTTTATTAGCTATTGTCATTACTGCTAAATATTATTTCTACCCTTTCAATTTCTTCTTGGTGTGACCCTTTCGATCTTAACATGTGTTAACAACTCTGGTAGTTAAAATTTCGTCATGTTAAGACGAATACTTTTCGCAGTTTAGACTTCTAAGAAATTCTATCTTCATACGATTGAAGGTAGTTATTATAATCATGCATTTGTATTTCCTTGATGTTCATAATATAGTCTAGAAGAGTGAACAGCCAAACAAAAGAAATAGTCACTAGGACTGTAATTATGAAAATCAGTATATCAATCACACTGCATTTTATTAGTATATGCTGTTGGTTACTAAAGAAAGATAGGAAGACCATTTTGCTAATCTACAAATTTTTTTCTTCTTTGTCTCTTTCTATACGTGTTTCTTTCTTTTGTAATTTCATCCTAACATGAAATTAAAATAAAAAACACACGTTGAGCGTATTTTTTACGAATTATCAATTACTTTAAAACTGATAATTTTGCCACTGGACTGACCTGCGTAGTGGTAGACGTTTCTAGGCCTCAACGTAGTATTAGATAGTACAATACTAGTTGGTAGAAATTTTCAGCATCCGGTACGTTGTCAATAGGGAGTAAGAGATTGTGGCATACAATTTCTACCCATCAGCATGTGTGCCAAAGTTTTGGGCTAACAATCAAACATCTTTGCAATACGAATGGAGTGAGGACCTACAACACTGTTGACGTTGGTTTGTCTTACTAAGCGGGTGTTACATTTCGTAACTTCTAGATGTGAATTGGAAGAGTAGGCTTGTCATTTTGGTTTCTAGTTATACCCTTTTACTTTCTTTTTCATCTTCTATGCACAATATGAAAAATCCATCATACTTGAGAAATATCGTATGCGATGTATGAACAATTTGAGCATAGACCTTGTACACGCATTGTGAGGAAAGCAACAGAAAATAACCATACATTTTACTTTTTCTGCCATCGTTTCCTCAACTGGTTTGATGCAATCCTCCATACCACACTGTCACTGTTTACCTGAACACACGCCTCTCTACCAACGTCCTCAATTAAATAATCAGTTTCATATGTACTAAATCTTTGTCTACTTCTACAGTTCTTCTCTTCAAACGTTATCCCGGCTAACAAACTGACAAATTCCGCATTTCTTCAAACGTGACCCACCATCCTGTCACTTCTATCTGTGAGACTCTTCCACAAACTTCTTCCTCACCAATCACATCCAAAATACGTTCATTTCGTACTTGAACTCCCTCTCTTAATTGTCAACATCAATCTGCAGCACCACATTTCAAGTTTCCTTTTTTTCTTAAACCCAAACTGATCTTCATTTATTATATAATCTACTATCCTGTCTATTCTTCTGGATATTATCCCAGTAAGTAATATTGAAGCAATTGATGTTAGACTTGTAATAATAATTTATATGGCGAGTTGTTATGGATTGTAATCTCTTAAGTGCTGTACACTTGAGCATTGCACGTGCCTCACATTTAACTTTACTATTTAATTGTATTCTGCAATAACGTAAATTTTTTAATTTCTTAAATCTGGGAAAAAAATATAAAAAAATATACCCGATCACAGTGAATAACAGTTGGAAGTTTAGCGTCAGTCAAGGAAACGTATGCTATATCTTCTTGTCGTGAATGAGTAACACTCAAAGTAACTCAATTTTCATGAATGACTTACTGAACAGATCCTCTTTTAATTATTAATTGGAAGGCATCTATAACTACCAACGCCTGCGTACAATCTGCTTTTTAACTCTTCCCGATATAAAATTATTTGCACTCTCTCATGTGTATTAATCGGATGTTACTTTATACTGAGGAAACTTGGAGATGATGAAAGAAGAACAGATTTCGCCTCACACAGATTCAGAAGTGTGAAACGTTCAAACAGTTAGGAATAATTTTTGATCAATCTACCCTTTATGCCGAGTCTGAAGAAATAGTTACCTCTCCCTGTCATCAGCTAAACACCTCATCTCTACACACCAGTTACAATCTAATTCCTTGGTTATTTGTTTCATATGATTCACTTACACTATTCTCAACATTAAGAAACTTGCCCCACTGTCGAGTTTATCTACAAATTCCTTGTTTGACTCGTTATTTTTTTAAATTTTGCGTCATTTTGTATCACAAAATTTATAATGCTATAGTTTTTCTTGTTTCTGGTATTGTTAAAGTTCTCGCTTCACATTCATAAAACACCATGCTTCAAATAAAAACGTTTAGAAAGTTCTTACTGATCAGTGAATTGTTTTTTGATACTAAAGGATTTTTCTTTTTAAGGAGGTTGTTTTATCTTTTGCGATAGATAATTCTTACTTTGGTATTCAGTTGCAATTATAATTATTTTACCATAACTAATCACGTTTTTACATTTAGTGCATTGTCATTATATTTAATGGTCGTTTCTGTCCCACTTTCTGACATTTTATTTGTTTTTAGTCCGATTTCTTCTCCGATTCAGCAATATTTTGAATTCTCTCTTCCACATGCTAACGAGATATTATTATCAGTATAACACAGCATAGTGAATTATTATCTCGATAATCGTGGTGACTCAAATTTTATTCTGTCTACCGAGATCATTACAGCCTGCAGTATGAAATTGTGGACTAATCTGTTAACAACTCGTGCTTAATTTCTGTTATTTGTCGTATTTCCCATTATTCGGATTTCCTTTTATTTCATTTCATGTCATTTTATTGTTTAGTAGAAGATTAGTATTGATATGTTAGTTCTCATTGTTTGGGTGTAATCAATAAGATGACCCGATAGGATCTTTTAATTACCACTGAGTATTTATGATTATCCAGTGCGTTACACATCGTCATAAAATTATTTAATATTCATAACATTATCTAGTATTTAAGCGTTTAAATTTTGGTATTTGCTTTTACATCTATACCCTGCAATTGACAAATATTGTGGGTTGCAGAGGGTGCTAAGCACCAATCCTAATTCTGTGCATTGCAATTCCGAACAGAATAAGGAAAGAAAGAATACGGCATCTTATTCTAATCTTATCACACCTGTCATTGTGACCTAAATATGTTGTGTAAATTACGTGAAGGAACGATTGATCTACGCTGGGGAGTTTGCATTCGCTGTTTTTTTTTTATTTTATAGCAAGTCTGTTTTAGTTAATTTATTTCTAATGTTGGAGCGGAGCAACATCTGCGCAGAGACTTACAGAATTTGTCAGATGACGGAAGCACGAGTCAGAACAAGTCACCGTAATGTATGTGTTTGCTCCGACTAGCTGTGGTGGTCGATTTCTCAAGTTGCGAGTACTAAATAACTGTAAGAAGCTTTAGTACGATACTAAACGAAACGATGACATGGTAATTTAAAATATATGACTGGGTAATTATCTGCAGATTTAAAGATAAGTAAGATGTAACGTATTTATTAAAAAAAATCTTCAGAATTACTTGATGTAAGAAAAACTAATAGATCGTAAAGTTTATTTTTGGAATCGGCTTAATACCAATTACTTGAAGAAAATTTTCGTGGGTGTAACTATTTGATCTTTGATTCTTCGTTTTTGGAGACCCACGCGGTCTTTTGAACTTTTTCACTGGGCGATGGTAAAAAATTAATGGAAATTAATAAATTTACTGCTGTTCTTCATTTTGAGAAAAACTAACCTTTCATCCAAGTACTTTCATTTGTCTTTCATAGAGTGTAGTAGTTAAATAATTTATTATGATCGAGATGTTCGGACGAACTTGTACTTGATCATCATCTCTTGTTGTTAACTTTTCATTTGTCTGTACAGCTAGCCTTATTTCTTCTATCCCCTGGTTGTTCTAAGCCCTCTTTCCTTCTAGCTTCAAATGTCACATTTTTCATTTTCATCCTTTCTTGGCTACAGTAGCTGTGGCGGTACAGCAGACACAGCTGTCGTTATTGGCTTTACATGTTAAATATAAATGCACATATTCTCTTACAAGGCAGTCCCTTTAATTGATTTCACTATTTATGCTAGCATTCGTTTCTAGTCATCTGATACGACATTGTAAATTAAAGTTAACATAATATTGCACAATGACCGTTCTTAAAGAGCGGCATTGAATTTTAGCTGCATGGCACCTACATCTAGCATAACTTTTTATCTATATCATTCTCATCATGGTTAGAAGAGTATTTTTTAACATCCAAAGTTCATAATGTATAAGTTGTTTTATCAAATTTTCACACTTCATTATTTAATCATCCAGAGGGAGTATGCAACTGAGACTTCGCACGGCCATAATAGTTTTAAACGCGCAACATAAGCTGATTAACTATAGAGAAAAGGCGCAATGCTCTACATCGAACTTACAGCCATTCGTTAAGTTCAACATTTGTTTTTAGTGCCGCAGGACGTATAAGTCTCAGTGTCAGTTGCTTGATAGTAATTTGTTTGTGTCATATAAGGATCAATGTGGAGACCATTGAGACGCAATTAGAGAAAGCGCCGTTTAATGACCTCCGGTGTCTCTTGCCGGACGGTAATAACGGAGCAACCAGCGCGGCGGCGGAGCAGAAGGCCGCCCTAATCGGATTTGCGAGCAGCGCCGCTCAGCGGAAGGCGGCGGCGGCGGCGGTGGTTTTTATTTTCATTCTTGAGCGGAAAGTTGTGCGCGCTCGCTCCGACGCAGGTTTTAATAAAAACGGCGGCTGGCTGGCTGGCTGGCTGGCGACCCGTTTTAATAACGTCTGCCGAACGGACTGCGAGCAGACGACCCGACTCTCATACAGCACCAGAGGCCACACCGCCACGTGGTTACCACTCCACCACATGGACGTCTCAATCCACAGCATTCTTATGGCTCTGCACCTTGTAGACTACGAGGCGGAAAAGGATTTGGACTTTAGGAAGGTTTTGGGCCATGGCCTTTTGAAGTAACCATCCCGGCATTCACCTGTTGTGATGTCTGGAAACTATGGAAAGAAGAACTCTTGATGGTCGGATGGGGATTCGAACCCGAGTACTCCAGAATGCGATGTCAAGTCGTTAGTACCCACCCACCACGCTCGGTGGCAGCCGTGGCGCATATGCTACATTCACTTTTCTATATATGCTGCTTATTTCAAAACGACGTCCTAGTAGAAATCGATTCCACCAATCAAATGGAAATTTTTATCCGGCACTATTTCCAATATTTCCTTTATAACTCCATATCTTAAAAAAATACATTTAAATACACAGACGGAAAAAAAAATCCCAACACCAAGAAAAAATTATTGTAGAGTAATGAAATTTGGACAATGCATTTGTCAAGTTAACATGTTTAATTGATTAAATTTTCAAGATCACAGGTTAATTTAAGCTCAAGAAAATGCATTTCAAATGTGAAATACTGTTAAATTAATAGCCGGTGTAACCTCCAGAATTTTGAATGCAAGCCTGCAAACGTGAATGCATTGTGTCATACAGGTTTCGAATGTCACTTTGTGGTATGGAGTTCCATGCTTGTTGTACTTGTGCTGTCAATACTGGGACGGTCAGTGCTGGCTGTGGATGATGCTGGAGTTGTCGTCCAATGATATCCCATACGTGTTCAATTGGAGACAGATCTGGTGATCTCGCAGGCCAAGGTAACATGTCGACACTCTGTAGAGCACGTTGCGAGACAACAGCGGTATGAGGGCGAGCGTTATCCTGTTGAAAAACTCCCCCTTGAATGCTGTTCATGAATGGCAGCACTACAGGTTGAATTACCAGACTGACGTACAAATTTGCAGTCAGTGTGTTTGGTATAACCACAAGAGTGCTCCTGCTGTCATAGGAAATTGCTCCCCAGACCATGACTCCAGGTGTAGGTCCAGTGTGTCTAGGCCGCAGACAGTTTGGTTGCAGGCGTTCCCCTGGCCTCCTTCTGACCAACACTCGGCCATCACTGGCACCAAGGCAGAACCTGCTTTCATCAGAAAACACAACAGATCTCCAGTGTTGGTCAGAAGGAGGCCAGGGGAACGCCTGCAACCAAACTGTCTGCGGCCTAGACACACTGGACCTACACCTGGAGTCATGGTCTGGGGAGCAATTTCCTATGACAGCAGGAGCACTCTTGTGGTTATACCAAACACACTGACTGCAAATTTGTACGTCAGTCTGGTAATTCAACCTGTAGTGCTGCCATTCATGAACAGCATTCAAGGGGGAGTTTTTCAACAGGATAACGCTCGCCCTCATACCGCTGTTGTCTCGCAACGTGCTCTACAGAGTGTCGACATGTTACCTTGGCCTGCGAGATCACCAGATCTGTCTCCAATTGAACACGTATGGGATATCATTGGACGACAACTCCAGCATCATCCACAGCCAGCACTGACCGTCCCAGTATTGACAGCACAAGTACAACAAGCATGGAACTCCATACCACAAAGTGACATTCGAAACCTGTATGACACAATGCATTCACGTTTGCAGGCTTGCATTCAAAATTCTGGAGGTTACACCGGCTATTAATTTAACAGTATTTCACATTTGAAATGCATTTTCTTGAGCTTAAATTAACCTGTGATCTTGAAAATTTAATCAATTAAACATGTTAACTTGACAAATGCATTGTCCAAATTTCATTACTCTACAATAATTTTTTCTTGGTGTTGGGATTTTTTTTTCCGTCTGTGTATTTCTACCTAATGTATTGTGAAAATTTGGCTTTATTCATTCCCTTATCCAATAAGCTAACGAAGAGTACATAAATCTATTAATAGAGCATTTAATTTTGATTGCATGAAGATTTATTACTACTGTGCAACAGAAATGACGTTTGTCGCCGTTCTGTCACAAGTCTCTTAGTATCGTCTTGTTGCAAGTTTCTGTCTATTGTCGATTTTATTTCACGATCGGGATACCCTGCGATTGAATTTTTCACGCTGATGTCAGCGCTAAGTTCTGTCTCCTTCCCACAAACCAAACCAATCGAGTCAACAACATGTCATTTGGGAAAATTTGTAGCCGCCATCCTTGGATGAAGTAGGTAAATATTCTCTGTCATTCATCGCCACAATGGACGCTCCTTATGAATGGACAAATCCCTGCAAGTATCTGATGAATCCTAGTCTAGTTTTGACTGTTGCTTTTCAGTAATATAGTAAACACCAAAGTTCAACCGTCATTTTCAGCATCTAGTTAAGGGATATACATTTCCAGTAATCTAATTGGTACGAACGTTAAAACGACGATCCGCTGTCCCATAAGTCTATACGTACGTGTTATATTACGCGAAATAATGAAACCTGTAGCATTAGGTGGCAAAAATAAATTCCTGTTTAGTAACAAAAATTCGGTTAGTTCAAACGCAAGAAAATATTGGAAATTTCATGAAAATTTTATCCTTAAAACCCAATTATCTTAGTCGATATTCTTCACGATCAACCGTAAAAGTATGTTCTGATTATTATTAAACCTGCCACTG
This sequence comes from Vandiemenella viatica, assembly GCA_031002005.1. NCBI lineage: Eukaryota > Metazoa > Arthropoda > Insecta > Orthoptera > Morabidae > Vandiemenella > Vandiemenella viatica. The sequence goes on along the minus strand of JARYHS010008074.1, from coordinate 193,795,885 downwards.
CACAAAAATTCCCTTCGCTATACTGCATTTTTCAAATATAACTTCGTGATTTCCGTGAAAAATATACAATACCCGGGGGTAAGATCCAGAATCGTAAATAAGAAATAAAAACTATTTTACCATGTCGGAACGATATTTCTTGGATCCGGAACACGAAGTTTCGTATGAGTATAATGATTAGTTTTACGTTTATCATATTTACAGAACTCTTTCCATATGGAGCTAAGTGAGTGAATGAGTGACTGGCATTTCCGAGGACGCGGGTTTGAAGTATCCAGGTTTTCCATGGTTTTACAAAATCACAACCGGCGATTGCCATGATGCTTCCATCAACTGGTCATACCCAAATTTCTTCCAATTCCTCAGTCCTGTCCCGCTATAAGTAAAAAAAGCTCTTCATGCAAACAGTAAATAATATAGAACATATCAACATACCACGGGTACCACTAGCTACAGAGCGCTTGAAACCTCTAACTGAAAACTATTCAAGGTGGTTTCACCATCCCCAAATTATCGACACGCTTATATAAATCTGCTTTTCTTTGCAACATTTTTTTTGACGTTTTTTAAGCGTCGTTGACGTCAGGTATTGGAGGCGAGAAAGGAACGGGAAGGAATTCGGTCATCACCTTTGGAAGGAACCATCCCGGCATTCACCTGAAGTGATCGGGGAAACCAAAAAACAATGGATTTTGTAGGATCGTTTCGTCAGATGTCGCGAAAGTGCACCACAGTGACGGAGATATCAAAAAGATACCATAAACAATCTACTACGATCTCGATTTCTTCAATATAGATATACTGATTCCGTTTATCGCATAAGATTTCATACATTTCGTCGTGCGTGGAGGGGGAATATTCAGCTTAGTGAATAATAAGAGGACACTCGTACAGGTAATAACATTATTAAATACTAGGCACGTACGTAAGGTGTACAAGAATTAATTAAAAGCATTGGATGTAAATGAGGGGAGAAGAGAAATTGAAACGCAGTTGGAGATTGCTGTAAGTTATTCATGAAAATAAACTGAGATTCAGGTACAATTGGCGGCGTTGAGAGATGAGGTGTAGAACACAGACCTTAGAAATTGATTTAAAGCGTAAATACGGCAAATGCTTTTCATTCAAAGACCTATTGGATAGAAGGAATGACTTGGGAGCTGTATGTATCTATGGATCACACGCACAATTTGCTTTCTTAAGTGATCACCGCAGTTTATATTTATTAATATCTAATTAAATATTGTCATTCTCTGTCGATCAAATTCCTGATTTCCCGTTGAACACGTTATACTGACAGACAGCTCCATTTAAATGGTGTATCTATATGGCTTCTCCAAATGAGACAGTCGCCTTTAGTTGTTCAATCAACATTCTATGATCTGTAATGTGGTTTACCTTGCTTCACGTTTCCTTACTTTTGGTAATACGTTACTTTGATTATGCGAATAGTACATTCAATGGTTTAGATTTAGCGTTTAGTTCTAGCTTCCTTTCTCCAATTGAATTAGGTTAAGCCACCAGAGAGCGGAAAATGCGTTACAATTTTAAACTGCCTCACTTGCTTAATTTATTCTACCTGGATGAAGAAAGTAAAGTTTCCTTACTCTCGAGGTCAATAAGCCAAAATAAAATAAAGTTTTCTCAGGAAAGTTAAAAATCGGAAAGAACTTGAAAATGAACTGCTACTGAAAATTAATGAGTTTTATACGCTTTTTGAGTTACAAAAACTGAACAACTTGGGAACCTAAGGATATTATGGTTTTTGGTAGAATCGCTCGACATTATTCCTCCTATTTCTCTGAATAAATGAAAGCAGACGAAGTTTTAGAATCTTCCGAGAAAGGTTGCATTGCTACGTGAGAACTCTTACCGTTACTTCTCATTTTTAGTCGTTAAAATATTCCGCAGCAGAGCTCGAGGACTCGTCGAGTTGCTTCATTCATTTCCGTGCTGCTTGTGCAATATAGGACGCCAGTGAAGCATTCTAACTCCTCCAGTCAGCCACGGGCCCTCGAAATGTGCGGCTTTGACGGATCCTCTTCCCAGCTCGTCTTCAGTACGTCAATACATCCCACTAACCCTTCACAGTGGTTAGGCCTGTTACTACTTTCTCTATTATCTGACTCAGATGAGATTTTAATCATGTAATACCTACTAGAAAAACGCACAATACATCTGGTTTTTTACAAGTATTTGTTTAGCTTATTGATCGATATATTGTGTTCAATAATCAATAAATTTTCAGTTCAAGGCACCAATAATTCACAGGATAAGATGAGTGGGGCGGCAGACCAGTTGCTTCATTACTAAAGAGAATGTGGCAAGTAATTTTAACCCTCTTCAAAACACCTTAAATAGATAAAACTTACCTTTAAAGCAAAGTGATCAGTTTTGTATCTGATTTATGCTTTCAGTATTTGTGAATAGTGATGCGTGAGCTGGATGAGTGTACTAAGCGATAAAAAAATGTTAGTTTCCTACTATGCCGAACAGTAGGCCTATGAACAATTATTTTACCGTTGCTTTCAGAAATTATAAAAATTGAATTACAGTCATATGGAAGGAATCAATACTTACAGGCTTGAAGACCTTTGGGAATCCGGAAACAAATTTTTATTTTTATTTTAGCTGCTTTTTAGTATTTGTTGTTTGTGAAACTGTTAGTTAATTAGCAGATCATTCGAGGGTACAACTAAGAGGTTTTTGTTTTCCTGAAACAAGTAAGCCCTTAAATTATGAGGTTATGAGAGAAAAAGATGCTGTTAACAAGTCAGGTTTGCTTACAATTATGAACAATACTCGCCTTTCGCCACTTGTAACATGTTTTTTTGTATTTAATATATCATAACCATGTAATGCAACGATAATTAGTGTAGGTCAACAGTAAGGTCGCATACCGGGATTCCGGGAATAGGCAGTTAGCAAAGAAGGTGTTATCCGATCACTTGTCCTGAAAGGTATGTGTAACCATTATCTTATGTGTGCACGAGTGCGGTTGTGTGTTCAATGTAGTGTGCTGTCGGAGTCTTTAGAGCCGATAGAGGGTGGAAGCAATAAACTGGAAGGAACCTGTCAGTTGTTCTCTTATAGGAGACAACCTGGCATTCGCTTGTAGTGATTTCGGGAAGCCATGATCTGTATGGACTGTCCAGGATTTGAACCCATGTCGTACAGTATGCCAGACACAAGTATTACAGCTCACCAGCTGAGCTCAGGTGCAAAATTAAAATTGTAATTTGAATCTGAAAGACTTCTTAGAATAACATTTCCTGATTTTCAATAAGAAGTCGATGTAATTACATGATGATTGTTTCAGGGTAGCGTTTTAGGGTGCTGTTCCCAGAAGCAAACCTATTACGATCCCTCTGCTTGCTGTTGTCTTTCACAGGTATCTAACATTTAAACAGAATAATTTTGTAAAACTATATTCTACAAGTTTTAAATAAAAATAAAAGGAGTCGAAAAAATATATTTTGCACCCCGGCGCGTGAGCAATAAATTTTTAGAGCTCGTTAACCAGAGAACTGCGATACCATAGAAGTTTTCGATTTTGGACACTACCTGTTTCTGAGCCTGTTTCAAAAAAGTTTTAAGAAGGAACTTGAGATTTTGTACCCAACATGTTAGCGTGCTAATGACCTCGTTGTCGACGCGCCCTAAAGCCACAACAACAACAACAACCCAACATGTTCTACATCTTATATTTAAACGAAAACGCTTGCATGTAATATGTTTGTAAGTAGTGAGAAAAATAATAAAAACTGTTATTTTTGTAGTATATAACAGCACAGACAGACACTTGGAATCTCAAATTGCATTAAAATCATTTCTATAGCTATTACGAGTCAAATATAGCTCTAAAGTTTATTTTCACTCTATGTTTAACTTATTTTAGTTGCTTATTTCATTTAAAGTTCTTTTAACAAGTTTCTAACAATTTTTTCGATTATATAAAATCACTTATGCACAGTTTCAATTAGTATTTTTAATTATTATATTCTTATTTAGCATTTTAACAATGTTCCATTGTTTAGTTTCTGTTAAAGTTCTGAAAAAACGTTCCAGATTGTTCCATTGTGTTTCATATATCGTTATGGAAACAGCAAGCTCAGTTGGTAGTTTTGCTTCAAGTAGATAACAACTAGTGTGTCTGCCTATGGGTCCATTAAGTAACATAGAATTATCATACAGACATATTGCCATGTCTCTACCTGTGTCTATGGTTAATATGTGCTTTGGATAAAATCTGCGGTATCATATAGTTCCGATATAACGCAGTTCAGTAAAGAATAATTATGAACCATCAACAACATCATTTGTAAGCCACAGCCTATCGATCACATTTAATTCAAAACATGTAAGGAGGGTAATTTGTTCGAAGAACTTATATCATAGTTAGTACGGATCTGACCTGGCAATCTTCTGATCTGATGAACGACTGATGGCTCCTCACTAGTTTTGTTGCGTCTCAGCACAATTACTTTCCCGTATATTAATGTAATTATAAGAACGACGTCTTTCTCGGCGTTGAGAATGTACGAAATGCTCTCGGGTGACTAGCCGAGTGAAGAATGCGTTGTCACACGATATTTCGGGGACTAAATTCACTGCCGCCATCTTCACCAGATGGCGACAATGATTTTAGTCGCCGAAATATCGTATGACAACGCATTCTTCACTCGGCTAGTCATCCGAGAGCATTTCATACAATATAATTATAGTTTAAATGCAGTAAATTCAGAGAACATTGTATTTTAAAGTATCTATAATAATTGTGATTTTAATGAACGGTAATATTAACAGCTTGCGTGTCAACTTGGCACAGTGTTGAAGAGCAATGGGGTGGAGTCCGCTATCTGACCTGAAAATGTGTCGCTCACCCATTTTTGTGTCAAGCGAATTCCGCCTGACTTTGGTCACTATCAAACGGAATGCTGGAGACTTGGTTCGGCCTTGTCAGGTTTTCTTATCTTTATGCCATTTTCCCGCTGTAAGGAGTCACCATTGTCCGTAAAGCAGTGGTGTAACTTCGTTTATGCCCGCCTCCGTTTAGTGCTCTATACAATTAAACACGTGTCTCTTTTAGAGACGGACCATTAGGCGAGGCGGCACACGTGGTTGACATGCAGCAAGCCGTGCGCTGACATCAAAGGACACCGCGCTCGCGGTCTGTGATCCATTACACAGAGCACAAGGCGGATATCAAAAGCGGCCCTTGTTGCACCTTCCTTTATAAGAGCACCGGGTGGTTTTGCTTTTCGCTTTAACACCTGGGAGGGGGACAGCACGTGTGACAAGTTGTAACAGCCCTCAAACCTAAACTTTAACTGGAATTGTAATTTATGAAGCATTTGTGGTAAGTTAGAGTTTGACTGAATATGATTTTTGTACGATTGTCTTGTAATTTACTGTAAATCAGTGTAAATGGACTTTGCCTGATGAAAAGAAATTATGTAAATACCATTTAATATGTTTAAGAACAGAACTATGCAAGAGAATTGCTTAAATGTTGGTAATTTAATGTGAGCTATGATATTTAAAGGATGATTTACTACAGTTTAAAATGATTTATGTGAATAATTTTGTGTTTAAGTATCTTTAATTTTCATTCCTAAGCATTTCGTAATGATTGTAAAGGATTTTGATTGTTTGTAATATGTTTTTAATTGTTTAAGTATTGTTAATGTTCCAGAAATATCTGTCGGAAGCCTTTGTAGTGTTCGAGAACTTTCGATGGAATTTGTTTAAGGGGGGTAGGACGTCAAACGGGCCGACTTAGAGCAGGAGAAGCACCACAGGACATTTTAATCTCCATTGTCTATACTTTTACAAATAAATTCATAAAAATTTGTCAGCATGGCCAGGAAGTATTCAGAATTCACACTAATAGCAGTGGACATTCAAAAACATAAAAAAACCATTTTTTTTACATGTGAAATTCCACCATTTTTCACTTACTATTGGTTGCATTAATTGTAAGTTAATTCATAAGTAAGAGAGATTTTTCAATGAATTTTGCACAGCATACAAACCATGCATACAGTTGTATGAAACTCTAGAATTTATTTAATTTATGAAAAATGAATGAGCTATTACATTTTAAACTTCGTCTTTAGAAAAAGCTCAAATTTTATAGTTAATTATCTCAGTTTTTACCACAATTTTAATGGAATTGGAAAATTCTAGAGTTTTGCATTAAGGAGATTGTGTTTAATAATCATACCAAGTTTGAAAGTAATAGTATGTTTATTTTGGATGCTACATGTACCTAAGTACAGGAATATGTATTTTGCGGAAAATGGCCGTTAAAATTTCTGCTTGTATGACAGAAGAATGCTGTGCAAAGGGGCTGGCGCTGCACCTTCATACACGTAAGATCAAATTACGTACCTTACAATCCCTCAAATATAAATGTTTTATACATCAAATTATTCAGGAAGATGTGTTCTACAAAATAGGCATATTTTTGAAAAATCGATTTTTTTAAAAACAGTTTCGTCCGATTTTTAAACCGATCAGCAGAGACAGAGACAGTTTAGTTTTTCGATGAGTTTATGAACACGGTGGTGTGACTGTATTGTCTTTGGAAGAGGTGGTGAATGTAATCGCTGGAGTTGTTTACATGTGTCCCGAATCTTTGGAGTTCGTTGTGCTTATGAAAATACGTTGAATTTGAAACTGGATCGTGGACTAGTTTCTTATTATAAGTAAGTAAACCACGAAACGTCTAATAAATTGTACTTCATTCTGTCAGCCCTCATATTCAGCACTTGCTGTATGGGTTTTAAAAATGACTGTTCCTGGCAAATAAACCTTTTAAAGCTGACAAATTACAAATATTACTGTAATTCTTAAAAAAAAATCATCATTAACAGTTTTTTTTAATCTAAATCATGATAAGACATCATCACCATTTTCAGTTTACACGCAACAATTAACGGAAAAATTATTTAATCTTCCATTTATCCTTCCACCCAAATAAACTGATCTATGGATACACGTAGTTTCAGGACAAAGTGGTCGCGAAGGTACCTGGATGTAAGTCAGAAACCTTCCGTGTATCTTGTGTGGATGACATAATAATTAAAAATGGCCATGTCTACTACCTTTGACTGCCGGTGATTCAAAGCTTGAGAATTGTAGTCATTTACTAAAGCGAGAGTTGTGAACGCTCTCAAATGCTTGATTTACGGGATGGAATGGTTTCCAGGCGCAGAGTGTGGCGCGACGGTTTAACTTTACTCGCCTTCGCATGCGGCTAGTGTCGGTCGAACAATGAGACACTGCTCCTCTAAAAGATAACGATGAACAAACTCAGCCAGTTATGGTTCATTACAAACGCGTTCGATACCACGACAACGGCGTGAAACGATAATTGCAGCTTAAAACGCTTAACTGGACGTAGTAGGGACGAGGGAGATTACATTAATTTACGACTTAAACATTTTTCCGTTATATCACTGACTGCAATTTTATTTTACTGTTAATATTGTTTTTCCGTTACGTAATAGCCTTACAGCCTTCGGAGGGGAGGATAATATATAAGAAAGAAGCCGACAAGCTATGAAGACATACCTCAAGCATATCGAATAATACAATATGAAACTTGAAATAAATTTTTTTGCGACAACACACTTCGTCAAAGAGTGCCTGCAAAGAAGTAACAGCGGGACTATCAGAAATGATCATGCTGCACAGCAGGCCGACAGGGAGATCGTTTTCTAAGTTTCTCAGCTTCATTTAGATTCGAAAACCAGTAGACCAGCACGCGGTCACTGATGGCTGAGGTAAGCAATGGTCTTGAGGTTTCTTAAGAGGAAAATGTTATTCACACTTGAGACTAGAAGACTTGAAAATGAATTGGAATCTGTACCTGCGCCGTCCAAAATCTGAGGCCCTCATATGCTTAAAAGTGAGTGAAATGTATCTTTAGCTTTACCAATAAAAACATTTCCTCATGCGGAAGACAGTGTGCTGTACACAGTATTCAGATCAGTATTTGGAACGTCAATTCTATAACATATTTATTTAGGTTGTTACAACAATGTTAAACGGGCGTCGAAAAAAGTTCCAAAAGTACATATACTAATAAATACCGATTTATACGCCGTGTATGGTGCTATACAAAACTGGATGTGACTCATCGCTCAAAGTTTGGATTAATCTAGGACAGTTAATAATACACCACGGAAGTCCAGAGATATTCATCAGCAAGTATTTACGCAACACTGTATATTTCTCTACTAATCTGGAAGTAACATTTTCTTTGTAAGGCTCCTAAACCGTTTAATTCACTTCAAAGTTAAGTGAATTAAACGGTTCTATCCGTTTGATGGTTGTACGATTAGCTTTAAAATACTCAATAATTGACGTTACACATTCATACAAATAAAAATAAATAATGGTTTTGAGGATAAATTTAAGACTCGTTTAGTGATAAATCCTGTATGTCAAAATATAAAGCATGTCTGAAACTCTACTTCTGATCTGCTTATACTACAAAGACAATTTAAAAATACTCTGTCCATTTAGTTTTAAACATATTTCACAGTCATTAGACGGTGATTGATGCTTTGAAATGAAATAATTCTAAATTTTATCCTACAACTTGTGAAGTGGTACAGCTTTTCTCCATGAGGCGGGCCGACAGTCGAGAAATTTCTGAAAACAAATTACCTCACGGGCTCGCTCACTTTATTACCTTCACATTAACTTGCTAGAATTTCAGTACTCTAAGGCTTGCGTACGGAACTGTTAAAAAACAGCGCCAACAAGGGCGCTCAAGTTTGTCCAACTATTATCAACTGCTTCACTTTAATCAGGAAACCCTTTCGTTCGTTAATTACTTAGCTTCGGTCGTGGAGAGGTGGGCAGGGTAAATGGGGGGAGGTGGTGGGGAGGGGGAGGTTTGCCGTGGCAGGGGGCAGCACAGGCGGCGCGTCCAATCTGTAAACCACTTAATCTGCAGTCCACTCTCAGTAGAAGCCGCGCATCTCAGTGCCTCTTTATTATGTTTATTTACTGGCAAATAGCTCCGAAGTAGAAAGTAAATTAGCTCCATCGTTAGAATATTCTCAAATCGCCATCTCGTAAGCGAGTTTTCCATGTTTTCTAATTTTGATTATATTAATTTAAAATCAAAAATTTTATATTGCCTCTTAATATAAACATCTTCTCTTTACCGTAGCATTATTTTCATTTACCTGTAGTATATTAAGCCCTACTCTACTAAAAATTCTTCTCTGGTGTTCTGTCAGATAAGGTCTGCCATCTACGATTTTTCTACATCAGGTGAAATGGTAGGTCGAAGTCACCTGCCTCGCGATTCTGTCTTTTTTAAGTACTGTTGGTGGCTGGAGGTCGCATATGAGGCCCGCTGCGGAAGCTACATTCCTATTGGCCACCACACCGTTTAGTCTCAAACGAGACCCGCGACGCACACTGCATTTAGGCTCTTTTCTATTCAGTTCTATAGTCAACAGTTTCACCAGCTCTTCATTTCCTAATATGACTTGACTTCACCAAGATGCATCTTGATGCAGTGAGTACTAACATTTTCATCACTGATATTAACATTTAATCTCATTCATCAGACGAAATACATTTCTATTTATGATGGCATCATGCTGACGCAATGATGTTTTTAGTATATTGTGAACGAAAATGACGGTTTATTTGTGTAACAGTGTAGTGGACCTATTATTTTTATTTGCATTTCATTAAACCAATCAATCTATGAACAGTTTAACTACTTGAAGAACAATACCGCTGTCCCTACATAAGGACGGTGTTGTGTAAACTTTTCTTTTATTGATATCTAAAATTTAACTAATGTATTTCATAGTCTGAACATTTACATTACTGCCTACATAATTTATGTCTCCATGCAAGGAAACGCTCAAAAAAATCACAGACTGATTTGTGCAGTTACGTATTGTTTTAAGTAGGTGATAAATAATAATTCATTTTCATAAAAAAGTTAGGCAAAATACGCAGCACCAAGAAATTGAGATTTATCAGACAGTATAACTAGGTAAAAAATGTCATTTTTGGAGAAACGGAAAAACTTATTTTTAAGCAAGCATTTTATCAACTTATTTTTTCAAAAACTGCCATTCATTCCTAGATATCAAATATATTTCTCTCGTTGTTAATTTACCATAAATACCAAGTGAATAAAAATAACAGATATGTTTTCATCTCTTGTGTGTCTTTTTTTACACCAAAGATTATGAGACGGAAACATAATGTATTGCAATCATTAGGTACTTACAAGAGATCCTTTCGTTACTAACAAATACACTCCTGGAAATTGAAATAAGAACACCGTGAATTCATTGTCCCAGGAATGGGAAACTTTATATACACATTCCTGGGGTCAGATACAACACATGATCACACAGACAGAACCATAGGCACATAGACACAGGCAACAGAGCATGCACAATGTCGGCACTAGTACCGTGTATATCCTCCTTTCGCAGCAATGTAGGCTGCAATTCTCCCATGGAGACGATCGTAGAGGTGCTGGATGTAGTCCTGTGGAACGGCATGCCAAGCCATTTCCACCTGGCGCCTCAGCTGGACCAGCGTTCGTGTTGGACGTGCACACCGCGTGAGACGACGTTTCATCCAGTTCCAAACATGCTCAATGGGGGACAGATCCGGAGATCTTGCTGGCCAGGGTAGTTGATTTACACCTTCTAGAGCACGTTGGGTGGCACGGGATACATGTGGACGTGCATTGTCCTGTTGGAACAGCATGTTCCCTTGCCGGTCTAGGAATGGTAGAACGATGGGTTCGATGACGGTTTGAATGTACCGTGCACTGTTCAGTGTCCCCTCGACGATCACCAGAGGTGTACGGCCAGTGTAGGAGATCGCTCCCCACACCATGATGCCGGGTGTTGGCCCTGTGTGCCTCGGTCGTATGCAGTCCTGATTGTGGTGCTCACCTGCACGGCGCCAAACACGCATACGACCATCATTGGCACCAAGGCAGAAGCGACTCTCATCACTGAAGACGACACGTCTCCATTCGTCCCTCCATACACGCCTGTCGCGACACCACTGGAGGCGGGCTGCACGATGTTGGGAGGTGAGCGGAAGACGACCTAACGGTGCGCGGGACCGTAGCCCAGCTTCATGGAGACGGTTGCGAATGGTCCTCTCTGATACCCCAGGAGCAACAGTGTCCCTAATTTGCCGGGAAGTGGCGGTGCGGTCCTCTACGGCACTGCGTAGGATGCGACGGTCTTGGCGTGCGTCCGTGCGTCGCTGCTGTCCGGACCCAGGTCGAGGGGCACATGCACCTTCCGCCGACCACTGGCGACAACATCGATGTACTGTGGAAACCTCGCGCCCCACATGTTGAGCAATTCGGCGGTACATCCACCCGGCCTCCCGCATGCCCACTATACGCCCTCGCTCCAAGTCCGTCAACTGCACATACGGTTCACGTACACGCTGTCGCGGCATGCTACCAGTGTTAAAGACTGAGATGGAGCTCCGTATGCCACGGCAAACTGGCTGACACTGACTGCGGCGGTGTCCAACCGCTGCGCAGCTAGCGCCCTTCGACGGCCAACACTGCTGTTCCTGGTGTGTCCGCTGTGCCGTGCGTTTGATCATTGCTTGTACAGCCCTCTCGTAGTGTCCGGAGCAAGTATGGTGGTTCTTACACACCGGCGTCAATGTGTTCTTATTTCAATTTCCAGGAGTGTACATAATCCGTTTGCAGTGCAGTCAGTATGGATTTCATAGTATATCTGACAGAAAAATTAAAACGAAATAAACATGAAAATTTAAGCAGAAGTAATAAGAATTTTTCCAAGAGGGAAAAAATTTAAGATTTTGACGGTTTCATATCATTTTAAAACCATCAGAAATAAAAACATTAGTTACTCTATAAAAATGTATGTATGGATAATAATTCATCTATGGATGTTCACAAATGTCGTTCTTCTAGTTCCTGATTCATATCACCACTTTTTCCCCTTAAAACATTCAGCAACTTCTTCCATGCAACACCCAGTTTGTATCCGCTATACTTCTCAAAAGAATTGACAGCAGCTCTGATGTCAATGGCTTATGTAACTATGCCATCCAAAAAAACCTTCGTTCGGTGTTTAATCTTTGATTATTCAAGCCGGAATGTAAGTATTTCCATCCAAATATAATGAACCCAATTGTCATTCAGGATGCGTTAGATAATTATGACAGTTTGGTAAACGTAAGGTCAGTTACAGTTCTCTAAACAGGCTAGGAATTCGACGTAACAGGAAGACTACGCGGTGACTGCCAGCTTTCGTCAGCCTGCAGACACCGGAGCCTGATGAAGACAACCGAGCTGGTTGTCGAAACGTCGTGTTTTCAAAACACCATCCGGCTGCACACCCGTGAAGACCACATTGTATCCGTTACGTATATGTGTAACGTCTACAGATACTTTAATAACTTAAACAAGCAGATTCATCTGATAGAGAAAAGAGAATTTTGTGTTTCTGAAAACTCATGCTGAAAAGATTTTCATTTTGTGTAAAATTGCTCCATGATTTTTACAAAATAAAATTGCTGATAAGATTTCTTAACCCTGGTCTGAAACTTGACAGATTTCGAATTAAAATTCGTGTGAGATGGTAATATGGTAGATAAATGCTGGTTTGATTTATCTAATTTAGTTTTTAAGCAAACTTAATTTATACCACGCAGCATGAGAACTTATCTTAAATCTCATATTCCTTCCTTTTTTTTTTTTGTTTGTTTAAAATGTATGCCTGCAGTAAAAATATTTACAGTGAAATTTCAGTTTGAAGGTCAGAGCACGGAGCGCTAATTTTCTGTTAGCGAGAGTTTAACTAAGTTAAACAGTAATGTATAATGCTGGACAACAAAGCAATGTTTTACGTTTGTATAATATTAACAGCAAATTGTGATCATAACATAGACAGTTGTTGATTTTTATTTATAATTTATAACCTTTCATTTATCTGAAGTTTTTGTTGGAAGATTTCAATGTTTCCCACCGATACAAATACTGAGTTACAGTATTAGAGCAAAAAAGCGACTTATTTGAAATGTTGAAATGACATTATCCTTTACTCAGACACGTTTCTTTAATTATCGTAATGTTTTAGTTTCGTGATGACAAAAATATTTTAGCAAATTTCTGTTAAATGTAGTGTGTTGTTATTACTAACGCTTGTGTCGCAAAAATAATACTTGTTACGTGTGAGGCAACGTAACTGATTATAAGTATAGTTTAGTGTTATCGCAGACATCATTAAATCTGAAAGGGGAGTTAGTTCACAGAACGGTGGGGCCGATAGCATAGTTTGGGTGTGGGAACGGCTGTATTATTGTAAATTATCAAGCTAATCCAACTGATTGCCTGCTGCCCCATTACCGATAGTAAATTAAATCGAATCCATGAATGAGTTATTGCATCGTGTAATTACATTTATGTTGGCGTGACCGTGGGTTGGACACGTGGTGCCATCAACGTTTGCGAGTGGGGGGCTGGAACAGAATGAACATTATCCACCATGAATACTACATGACTTCAGATAATTTTTTCGATGGAAAGTTGGTCAAATGATTTCCTGCTCTACAGTCAATATGTAATGTCAGTTTTACTTGTTAAGTTCCAAAGTGTTGAACACAATTTTTGGAATTAGATCTATCTAATTCGGTGTAATGGTGAATTTTTTCCATCTACATAAATGATTAAGAACTAGTAACTATAATTTTTTTTCCAATATCTAGATAGATTTGACTTAAATCGATCTAAATTAAAGATAAAAAATAAGATATTAAAAATTCTAATTATTGAAATCGTGAGTTTATAATTTTATATCTTGACTAAAAACATAAGTAAAGTTAGCGACGAGAATCTAGGTTTCAACTTAGTGAGAAAATCTGAATACCACAGAAAACAAATATAACTGTAAAATTATTTTATGTTCTCTTTGTTTCAATGATTTTATGCTCGTTTACACTCTGCAAAAAGTGACTCGTAGCTAATAATTATTCCATACAAGCCATTTAAAATTAATGAAACAGATACACCATCTTTGGTAGCTAGCAGTTTATCTGCCTTTATTACACGCTTTATATTAGCTTGACTTGTATGTATGTATGTATGTATGTATGTATGAATGTAACGGAATTTTACAACTCCATTTTGACCCACTTCCCGATGTCCGAGATGTTTGAAATTTGGCACACATTTTAAGAACCGGTGACAATACAATAATTTCATAGCTATATCCTGCTATGCTCATTACTTTGACAGTAACAACAGAAAAATGGTTGAATGTCGTGGAATTTTGCAATATAATTTTAACCCAATTCCAGATGTCCGAGTTGTTTGAAATTTTGCTCATGTAATGATAACTGATTACAATACAATAATTTCATAGCTATGTCTTGATATTCTGATTACGTTGACAGTAAAAACATAAATATTTTGCACACGTTTTAAGAACCGTTGACAATACAGTAGTCTCTTAGCAACGTCCTGCTATTCTCGTTACTCTGACGGTAACAATAGAAAAATGGTTGCCATGTAATGGAATCTTTCATTTCAGTGTTTACCCGCTTCCTGACGTCCGAATCGTTTAAAATTTTGCACACTTATTAAGAACCGATAAAAATTTAATAATTTCACTCTCACCACGTTGTCAGTGTATCCTATACTTGATGGGATTACTGAGTTAGGCAAATGCAGCCGCGACATTAGTGCACAGGTGCGATTCGAGAAATCTTCGTCATTTGGCGACCACACCCTTCGGAGATTTCCCACTCAATATAGCCGTCATCATCATCATCGTTCTCCAGTTTCCCAGGTGTGATTTACGAGCCTTGGTTGCTGTAGACGATCGTCTTCTGCTGTCTCCTATCCAGAAAGGTTTCTCTGTCTGAAGTCGCTTAACGTGATGTTGAATAGTAAGTATTCGAAATATTACTTCGTACTATTATAGAAAAGTAGCCTTCCTCGTTTACCGTGCTATTGGATCTCTTGTTGAGTTGACCATTTAATTGTATTTTACTCGTGGGAATAATAATTAATAATGAAACTACAACTCAAAGAAAAAGAGAGATTAACAAAGAAAAGCCAAAAATAAGAAACATACTTTTTAAACTATCTGAACTAAAAAGTTAAAAATAAAATTGTAGTTTAAAAAACTAAAATCACGCTTTCGTAGTAATGTGAACTAAAAGGTTAAAAATAATATTTAAATATAAACATTTTGTTTAACAGTGATAGGACGTCCAACAATTCAGGATAAATTAATTTTTTTGAATAAGCTGAAAGTATAAAGTCACTGATTACAAAATTAACTTTAATGTTAAAAAAGCGTGGGGTGCGATCTACATAACTTTTGACAATGACTCTGTCTTTACAAACAGCCAACGACAAAAAATATAAAACAACTGAAATAGCACCCCATGCTTTTTTAAATTAAAGTTAATTTTGTAATCAGTGACTTTATACTTTAAGCTTATTCAAAAAATAATAATTTATCCTGAATTGTTGGACGTCCTATCACTGTCAAACAAAATGTTTATATTTAAATATTATTTTTAACCTTTTAGTTCACATTACTACGAAAGCGTGATTTTAGTTTTTAAACTACAATTTTTTTTTGTGAAATAAACGTACACAGATGGTTCCTTTTGAGTGTCTTCAATGCCTGTGTTATATTTTGTGGGGGATGTCGGAGTGGAACCTAATTTAAAAATCAAAATAATGGCTTAAAATTGCATTTGCTATAATAGTGCTCAGTGATTAACACGGTCATAATTTATTGAAACATTAATATGTGTGAAGAAAATTTAAAGCAATGAACACAAAACTAAGCATTCTAAAATTAATTTCTGAACTTTCTCCAGTAATGGGCTGCTGCTCCATTACCAACAATAAATTAAATCGAATACGTGTGTGAGATATTGAATTTACATTTATCTTGGCGTGACCGTGGGTTGGACAGTTGGTTCCATCAACGTTTGCGGGCGGCGCTCATGTTTAAATAACCATTTATTTTATGTTGGTTATCCAAATAGAAACAAAACATAAATGATTCAACTTAGTATGTCATTTTTAACTATCTACTTCGTACCATACTTCTTATATTTTCATTTCTATTCGTTCCAGGTTCAACTTTGTTGCAGATCTGAGGATCAAAATTTTGTTGATAGCATTATTACATTAATTTTTTATGCTTATTTCCAGCATATCAAATCCTAATAATACACTGCTTTTATATATATTTCCGGTAAAACCTGATATCAGGACAAAACAGTTTGTTCCAGACCAAATCGGTTTTTCCTACGCGTGTCAGGACATACTAGCTTAACCCTGGACAATCTTGTTTGGCCTAAATACTTTAGGCTAAACTAGTTTGGCCGAGGTCGAACTGATTTCTAATTGTGATTGAAGGAAGTTGGATTAAATCATTGCAACAGCGAAATTAAATAGACCTAAGAAATGTTGTTTCCATTGTTCTGGAAATAAATGAATGGCCTTCACAAAATTGGAATAAAGTATGGGATATTGCAGACACTCTATTGCATGTTAGTTACGCACATAACGTTGCTTTTATGTTTAGAAAAGGTTTTAAAATTGACTTCTTTGATTGTTTTTCACAGAACTTAATTTGATATTTTTTCTAAAAAAAAGAAAGTGATTTCAATCAAGAAATTCAAATCTCACTAAGGAATGCAGCTGCCAAACATTCAGCTGGGACAGGGCATGGTTTTATGTGGTGCATCTCTCGCGAAAACTGACCTCCCAATAGGTGCTAGAGATAGAGAGAGAGAGAAAAAAAAAGGATTTTGTATAATTTGAAATTGCACCATAGTATAACTTGTAAAAATAAATAAAAGATTAAATGTTTTATAAGTTGCACAAAAAAGAACAAATAAATTCTTTTTTACTTTTTATTATTTAATTTCAATTTTCGTAAATATTTTCACCACATTGCCTTCGAAAGTGCATGACTTTAAATCAGTTGGGCCCCGGCCAGACCCAAGATAAGCCTAAAGTATTTAGGCAAAACTAGATTGTCCTGGGCTAGACTAGTATATAATGACACGCGTAGGATGAATCAGTTTGGCCTAGTAAAAACTAGTTTGACCTGATATCGGGTTTACACAGTAAAATATATATGTTCTTGTATTTTAAACTAAAGTTTTTCTGCTAAGGTACAGTTTTAACCTACCGATCGTGGTGGTGTAACGGATAGCGTTCTGGCCTCACATTCGGGAGGACGGCGTCTCGAATCCCCGTACGGGCATCCAGATTTGGGTTTTCCATGGTTTCCCAAATCACTCCAGGCAAATGCCAGGATGCTTCCTTAAAAAGGCCATGGCCGAATTCCTTCCCATTCCTTGCCCCCCATCCTTTCCCGTCTCTAAAGACCTCGCTGTTGAGAGACGTAAGGCAGTTAAAAAAAAAACAGTTTTAACCGCAGTTTTTTACTGTAGGTATGATCGCTTTATTCTTATGCTTCTACTCCCTGAAAACTAGAACTCTAAAATTCAGTTAAACTCAGGTAGAATCAAATACTAAACGATAGTTTGAAATGAATTGAGAGACCACGGGGAAATGTCGCACACGGCCTTGCATTCCACTTATTGACTAGTGAAACCGCACAGACGACGGTCTGTAAACACAATCCCCCGTTGTGTCAATACCCTGACCCAATAAGAATCTAATCAACACCTTGCGCTTCACCCATGTGATGACTAACTTCAGTACAGCGCGCCACTTCTCAGGTTCCTGCGAAACAGCTGTCAACGTCATTTATCGTAAAATAAGTGAGTCATTCTGGTGTTCTTGTCACGAAAAACTTATCAGGCATTGTCCATAATTTGTTTGCAAGACTTAATGCTAAAAAAAAAAAAAAAAAAAAAAAAAAATGAATTGCTTACTAATCTTGTAAATAAACCAAAAAACAAGACATTTTACTGTTTTTAGATGATGGGCTTCTGCGAGAACTGTAATGTCCGTCCATGGTATTGTGCAGAAAGTTCCATTACAAATAGTTGGTGACAGAGAAACTGGTTTCTTTATTGCCGTATCGGGAATTCACCCAAGAAAATGTTTTATGTTCATGAGGAGGGAAAAATCATGTCTTTTCATTTCTATTTCTACAAATAATTATTTAATTATTAAAATAAGAAAATGTAAGTCAAGAAAGATAGATCGGCGATTGCTTGTAACCGCTTGCTGAGTAATAACTCCAGACAACATACCAGTAGTTCGAGAAAATTGAGGAAAGACTGGACAGGAAACTACCGAAACAGAAAATATAAACACTTCAAGTATGTACAAATCTTACTTTTAGGCATAAAATTGCTTTTTTTTCATTCCTGTGACATTCAGAAATGCAATTTCGATTAGTAAAAAAAAAAGTGAAAATTACATTGTTATTACGCAAATATCATAATCTTCCGCAGCAATTTTACTGACGAGGAACAAAGATATGAACAATTATTTATCAGATACTTATTTTGATTCAGAAATAGTGCCTGACAAACAATAAAAATTTAGTGAAGTATTTAATAATGCGGAAAATATTTAAGGCAAGTTTAATCACGTATTTTTTTAACATTCATGTGCAGTACTGAAATTTTAAGGTGGACATTTAACTAATTTATATGTTGGCAGATCAATTCCTTCCCTGCCCTATGCTGTTCAGTAGCGGTGTCGTCTGTTCCCGTTGATCAGCCACCTATAAACTTGCTTTCAGGAGTTCCGTTTCTTTCGTTATTCAGCTGACAGTTCAACCATCTCACTGGCTGCTCAAACACCTACAGTGCATCTCACGTATTTTTCAACTCCGTTAGGCAGCAATTTTAGAAACTTTGTGTACGTTATCAAACGGATTGGATGAGTTAAATTACACGTACTCTTACATTTTTTTTTAAAAAAATATGCAAGAATCGGGAAGGGATTTGCCCATGGCCTTTGAAGGAACCATCGTGACATTCGTCTGGAGTGATTTCGGAAAACCAAGGAAAATCGAAAATTTGATGGCAGAACAGAGATTCGAATCAGCGTCATACCAAATGCGAGGCGAACCCGTATTACGTTAATTACTTGCTAACTTACAGGTTATCATTCAACTAACAAGTTTTATATCTCAATGATGTGTTGAAAATTGAAAAATAAGTGTGTGAATATTGGTTTAGCCAAATTTATAATGTCTTAAAAAAAAAAAAAAAAATGTTCTAGAAAAGCTATTTCAGTAGGAAATTGCATCCGACGCAACAGGAACATAATGACATATTCTGTAAACGTACGACTACCAACATAGTACCACTGACTAACCTTGTTTGAAATTACGGTTTCTGATTACTATAACAATTGTCCAATCCGCGCGGGGCCTCTAGTAATAATAAATGGTAATGTGCAGCAAATCATTGTTCATTATTTTTGTAAAAAGGTACTCAATACTTGCCATCTTACAGCTGCCGTTTAACAGTAAGATGAAAGAAGAACTGGCTCATTTGTAGCAATTGTTTATTTGTCAGCTGAAATAGACGCGTAGCAAAACACTTACGGCATCTCACGAAACAATTACAAATAATGAAATGTTTCGCTAACAGGAAGAAAAATATCCCAAAATTTCCTTACCGTAGAAAACACAGTTTATTAATATTTCTGTGATATTTTGTGCTGCTATCTAATGGTAGAGTATCACTTGTGACAGAATAGAATAATTTCATAAGAAAATCATAGTTTTGTGCCATGAAATTAAACAAAAAATGATATATTTACTCCTAAAGCAAGGAAATGTAAGTTGCCATGGCAATAGGAAAATCAAGAGATAGCGAGAGGTTAGCGACGTACAGGCCGAACGGTTGCTTTGTTACCAGTTCACTGCTTAAGAACTTTGCATTCTTCGGATACTTTAAGACCGATGTAGTTCCTAGAAGAATAAGAAATGGGAACAATAAATGTTAATCTGTTAAAAGCGTAGAACTGAGTTATTTATAATTATAATCAGTCGCGCGACCAGGCGCGCGACATGGCGACCGTGACAGGACTTGAATTTGTGTGATGTTAAGCTAGAATGCTGTATGTATGTGTATTTACATTAATAGATATATCAAGACAATACCATGACAGGACTTGCATTTGTGTGGTGTTAAGCTAGAATGCTGTATGTATATATGTTTTCATTAAGACAATACATGTTTTTTTTTTAGTTCATTTCTGTATATTGTTAGTATTAAGAAGAGAATATTTTGTGAAATGTTTTGTAAAAAATTCTAATAGGAACAGAGGAAAGAGTATCGCTGGATGCAAGGTTATTTTCTTAAGTTTACCAATGTCTTTTAAGCAAAGACATGGTGAACTTGAGGAGGCATGTGACAGAACAGAATAATTTCATAAGAAAATCATAGTTTTGTGCCATGAAATTAAACAAAAAATGATATATTTACTCCTATAGCAAGGAAATGTAAGTTGCCATGGCAATAGGAAAATCAAGAGATAGCGAGAGGTTAGCGACGTACAGGCCGAACGGTTGCTTTGTTACCAGTTCACTGCTTAAGAACTTTGCATTCTTCGGATACTTTAAGACCGATGTAGTTCCTAGAAGAATAAGAATTGGGAACAATAAATGTTAATCTGTTAAAAGCGTAGAACTGAGTTATTTATAATAATAATATAACCAGGCGCGCGACACACTCCTTATGAGCGCCAGTGAATCCTATCAGCTTGACTCTGCACTATCGCATACCTGTGACCTTAATTGTTCATAATTTTGCCATTTATGGGTTGAACTTCGAAAAATTCCTTGTTTAATTAATAATGTCACCAAAACGTACAATATGTTACCTCAGTTATCGATTTTTAAGTACGAAGGGAGAAAGATAGCTCGTTAAAAAAAAAAAACCTTTTAGAAATAATATACATGATTATTACTTGTGTGGCGTTTTCCATCAATATTTTACTGAACATGGAAGCGATACTCTCGATCGATATATCGATACTGTTATTTTCTAAAGAATGGTCATTTATTAAGAAATTAAATACTACTCTGGGTTGAGGTCGATAAAGTTATTTTTCTTGAATAAAAACATTATTCACTAGACGGTAATTCTTTTTAACAGATGGTTATTTATTATTTATTGTATTGTTTAGCCCACAAAGGAGCGCGTGGAACCATTAATTTGCATTGTCCTTCTTATTCTTCTTGCTGTTCTTCTTATTTTCCGAAAACCTCTTCATCCTTTCGCTGTGGGCTTGACGTCTCTCTTGTGTCCATGCATTTCTGAGTTTCAGATTTTTTGATGTTGGGATCTTAGGGGCAAATTTATGTGAAGTGATCAATTGTCTATATATATACTGCGTGTTGATATCAGTGGGTCAAGGCTGGCTTCTGCGAGGTTCTTCTGGGCTTCTACAAACCAGCGTGCTTTGTTTTGTCGAGGACCATTGACGAAGTGTAAAATTTCCTTGGTACGTCGTGAGACATCCATTCGTGCTATATGTCCATAAAATTTCATGCGTCTTTTCCGTGCGAGTGAGGTGAGTCTTTCGGTCAGTGAATACAGTTCTTCTGAGCTTTTGCGCATCCAAATGCCATCTTCGATTTTGGGGCCGGATATTTTTCTCAGTATCTGTCTTTCTATTTTTTTTATTCCTTTACATTTACCGTTAATGATGATGTCTCCGTCGCATACAGTGCTCCTGGAAGAACGACGGTGTGGTAGTGCTGGAGTTTGGTTTTGGTGGAAAGTGATTTCTTATTGTAAGTATTCCAAGTAATTGCATATGCTTTTTGCAGTTTTACAGCGCGATTTTTGTGGGCTTCTTTCTCAGTTCCAGTATTCCTAATAATTTTCCCTAAGTACTTAAAGTGTTTAACTTGTTTGATAGTGCCATATTTTGTCACGAGTGACTTCAGGTTTGTGCTTTTGGAGTAGATATATTGTGTTTTCTCATAAGAGATTTGGAGGCCGGTTTTGATAGCTATCTCAAGCCTCTCAACAGCATGTTTGGCATCCTCAACAGACGGTTATTTATTAATACCTATTCACTATTGACTGAGAAAAAGAAAATTAGGGAAATCCACTTTAATATAATGGGTTATGCCTGGAGACAATACGTGGCCTCAATAGCTAGGCAACCTTCACTGAATCCGATGATATCAGAAATATTAATTACACTGGCCGCGACCACAGATCTGCTTAGTTATACCGGTACAGGAAATTTGCTATAAATAATTGTACCTGATATTATTAAAAGAAAGTGTAACTGCGAACCAGCTAAAAGGCATTTGGCTCTTGTGGTAGTAACTGCGCGAAGATACAAAGGGCAAAGATAAAAAAAAAAATATAATGTGAAGCAGATATTAAAAAAGTTACAGTACAACTTTCGTTTACATGGTGTTTTTATTTTATATACGGCGACTAGATGCAGAAATTCGTGTAAAAAGAAGAGCTTTCATTGTTTACGCTGTAATTTCTGTAGCAGTAACTGGAACAAAGTGACGACATAGCCTAAATGTGTGTGTGTTTTTTTTTTTTTTTGACAGAAGATTAAACACATGGGAGTTTATTAAAAATACACAGAACGTTAGCAGGAAACGTAAGAAATAGCACATCATTCAAATAAATGATTTTTAAACGTTTCCATAACAGTAAAAAATTTCTGTCATTTAGCATCAAGTGCAGTTACTTAAAAACATCCTAGCCAATCATTCCGGGAATCTAATCAGTTTTCTCACATCACGAAAAATTCAATAAAAAGGAAAAAATCATCGTTATTTCTTTGAATGATTTATTTTAAAGCAATTTAATCAATTATTTATTTACTTAGTGTTATTAGAGAAGTTATTACGAACAAAATTCTGTGATGAACATGCGAAAATTATATAAAACTGTTTTTTGTTCCAGGGGGACGCATACTGATTATTCTTGTGACCACACTATACGACTATATAGCTATTGATCGTAGTGTAGGCTAGTTAGATTTGGTTATAGCTAGTAAGAATCTTGCTGGATTATGTGCGCTTTTTCGATGTATTAACTAGAGTTACCAATATTAAATAGCTGAGTTGATAATACAAAAAACAATTTTCGATTGTGTGAAGAAAACTGACCGAGGATTTTTATAAGCCTCGACCAAACTGTCACAGTACCGACTTGCGGTTTTCGAACAAGAAGTTTCCGATCAATGGAGTCAAATTGAGATAGGTACAGTAAAAAAAACTAGACGTTATTGAGAAGAAGCTAAGTTATTTTCTAATTATTCAACCAAAATTACCTAAGAATTCTTTAAAATATTCCAGGCACGTACAAAACGTTTTTTGTTGCCCTGTGTAATTATTACTGACACCTGAGTTCTGTGAACCGAAGAACGATTAATACTGCAATAACCTATTTCCATAAGGCGACGTCCATTACTTACGTGAGCATAAAATAAGGGGGGGGAGGAGGGTTCCGGCAAATTCTCACTAAATATCACCAAGGGCGAGAGGTGGTTCGATATAAATCTCAAGTCAACTTTCTGTTTCATATTGAGATTGCTACCCTACACAGAAAAGAAAAGGGGCACCGCCACTTCAAACATAATCGTCCCAATAGATCTCACCATTGGAAGTAATTCATCTTTTTTTTTAAATAGCGATGAACCAAAAGGACAACGAAAATCGCTATAAGGAACTAACTACCTGTCATTTAGACTAGTAGCTCTGTGTGTTTGAGCGAGTGGTACTGGGATGGTGGCCGTTCCTTTGTGGCGGGCTGGCTGGGTGTCGAGTGGCCACGTCAGCAGCTCCTCGTGTCTTTGTCTGCCGGGCAGGCGGGCAGCCGGAACATTGTTCGGCGCCTGCCGCCGCGTCCTTATCGCTAATCTACTGCCGCCCAGACACTGGTCGGCCAGTCCGCCACCGGCGACAGCGGAGGTAAACAAGTCACCGTAATTACTCACGCAACCCAGCCGTCGCACGCCTCCTCCTAAACTCACTGCTTGATGCAACAATGTTCAGTAAGAAAACTTTGCAGCTCTTAAAACAAAAATAAAAAAATCCTATAGGTGTCAAAAAATATGATGCGAATAATCACAACGGTGTCTGGTCTATGAGTTGTAAATCCTGACTTCTCGTTTTCGGGAGAATGCTGGTTCGGTCCCCAGTCCGTCCATCCAGATTTCAGTTTTCAGTTGTTTTTAGAGATCATTACAGGTGAATACTGGATGGTTCCTTCACACCTGCAGTGCCTATTTACTTTCCACTACTTACCGTAATACTCTATATCCGTCCTACTTTATCAACCGGCTATAGTAAGTAAATCATTATTCACATTCTGTTCTTGCTCAATGGTACAGGATCTTTCATTGACCTGATTCATCACAATTCAAATCGCGAAATTACAAACTTTAAATGTAACCCCCTTCTCTCCCACATTTCCTTGTTTGTTTGACCGCCAGCTTTCGTTACAGTTTACAGAGTACGATTACAAGGTAGAAAATCCATCAGTTAGTTCTAGTGGGAGGCCATCTGATTCCGTTATACTGGCTCACTAAGACCACAAGTAAATATTTTTATTTACTAAGTGAAAAAAATTAACTTATCTCATCAAACGAGGTAGATTTGACTAAACGATTGTTGCATACGTCAATTGTATCAGTATATTGCGACACACGAATACTTCGAGCACTTAATGTCTTCTATTAAGAATCATGCGGATGTAAGATCTGATTGATAACCTTTTCTATCTCTTCCATGATGAAAAAGCGTCAATTTCACATGACTTTGTATAAAAATATAATAAATATAAACCCATCGAAAATCATAAAGACTGATTATCCATAGCAGTTTACATATTTGAGCTCTAGTCCATACATAAATGGAGCTCCCTTTTATTCTGATCTTACAGGACTACAGAGTTATGTTTCATTTAACTCGTAGAAATACTGCATTATAAAATAGATAGTATTTGAATTTCGTTTATGAAGCATAAAAGTCTCTGAAAAAATGTATTTTATAACTAAACCTTATCGGTCTTACCACTGATAAAATTTACATTGATTTACCATCACAGCTACAGTGAATACAGAACCATCTTGGTAGTTTTATAACAGTTTATTAGAAGTTGCTGCATCAGAAATATGTGAATGCCAATAATTTTTTTGTCATTCTTTGTTTCTTTATCTTTGCGAAGCTAACTAACGATTTTTTGACCCAAGAATATGTGTTTGAGAGAAATGGGATGGATATGCCCGAAGAAAACATAATTTTATATTCATTCACTTTTTGACCTTATTCGGCATCCTGATTCAGCCTTCGAGGTCCCTTCACTCCGTTCCGACCATTTTCGCCATTGGTGTCTTACTTATGTGAATACATAACTCTAATGTAATGTAACACTGATTGCAAATAAAATTCGTTTACGAGTTGTGAATAGTGGGACTGTAGAAATACAGTGAAGTACTTTACTGCAATCATGTAAAAACACAATGTTGTCTTTGGCCATCACATAAGCAACAAACTAATTTTCAGCAACATGTCCGGCAGAATTCACAACGATTTTATTACTAAACATTTAAATCAATGTCAATGTACATATGTCATCGGGCGCACATCGCTGAAGATAATGACTTTGACGGTACCGAAACTGTTAATTCGGTGTTATTCAGGTATTACTTGTTTTGCTTTTTAATAAATGCAAATGGGGCGTCCATAAATTAAGTGAGGTGAAATAGGGGGGGGGGGTCAGGCGAAAAGGGGGTCGAAAGTCGATTTTAGGGGGGTATTTCGTCGAAAAGTGGGGCTGTAACCGGATTTTGGAAGGGGAGACTACAAAAAAAAGTTCTCAAAAAGTTGTGAGGGTGATATCTAGGGGGGGGGGGGGGGTGTCTCACGGACCAGATCTCACCAGAAAGGGAGGGGATCCAGAAATCCGGAAAAACACCTCACGTAATTTATGGATGCCCCCAAAGAAACATTGGGATCACAAGGTAGCATTGAAACGAATAGACTGCATGATGTATGCATGTAGCATGTTTTATTACGCAGCACTGATATCAAACTGTCACAAACATCCTTTTTTTAAATAAAAAAAACCTAGTCATTTATCTGCAGAACTGTCAACTTTTTCAGAGACTGAATCGTATATGATGATACTGATAGCATTCTTGATTCATTATGGCACACCAGGATTCTCGGTCCTCTGCAGGCGTGTCTTTGCAGGAGATAAGGCTCTACTAATTATCCGGATCGATCGTTGTCTCCTTGTATTTTTCATCTTTAAGGCAATAAAGATATATCCATAGTAGACTTGTCTATTTCCACAATCTGACATTTACTTTGAGACTTGTTATTCACCCTTCCAGATCCCTTCATGTATTTGCGACCATTTTCGCCAATGATGTCTTATTTAAGTGCAAACATAACTCGAGTTTAACGTAGCACTGATTCCAGTTAGAAAGTAGGAGAAATTTGGCTACTGGTTGTGACGCCTAAGTTTGTTTAGATTTCAATTTTTTTCCAGTTTTTTTCAGCTTATAACTACAATAAAATAATACAATATAAGAAATTTACAGGTAATGAATCGTTAATAGCTGTTGCTATGCCTTTCAGCTGGTACGTAACCCGCGTTTGACATTATTTTGCAGGAAGAAATTGAGTCGTCGCCAAGTAAGAATTACTTCAGGATCATGGCTGCAGAAAAAGTGCGGTATCTCCAACATGGAACCCATTGTCCTCCAATTCTCCAACATGGCTTTTGCTATTATAAAGATGCTGTTTTCATAAAATCTATTTTTTTACTTGTGTAAGTAGTATATCCAATTACAACACACGTTTATAGCTTTGTTTAATATCCCACTTACAATGTTTAGACGATAAATGTGTGTTAAATATGGGTTACCTACTCAAGAAAAAGGGTTTATAACAATACAAATTTCATTTTTAGTTAAAAAAATCGGAAATTATATTATTTAAAATAATGTAATTTATGCATCTACAAAATTTTTATACTACGTTATTCTCAGTGACATATTTTGGAATGATATCAATACATTTGTTGAGTTTAAATTGAAGAGAAGTAGGGTCATCAAAGAAAATTACTGGATACTGCCTCTAAGACATGTAAAGTATAAAAGTTATACTAAAAGAAAATGTAGGAATGAGACTGAGAAAACAGGCATAGGGGATCCTCTGTGCAGTGTATCAACATAAAGAAACTTTAGCGTTTGCTACAGGAACTAGAAGGGGCTGCAAGTAAAATCTCCAAGGAAAAGAACAGCTTCATTTCCGATTTAAGTAACTAATAAATGAAGATCCAAAAACCAGCTAGTCTGACAAAGATGTGTTGTTACAGATAATGTGCCAATACTTCAATTGAAGCCAAAAGCGAAAAGAAATTATGAAGTACTAAAATTACTACTAATCATCATTAGAAGGTCTCATGTCGGTATTTGCTTAGTTAATTGATTTTATTCAACTGTCTTCACAACATATATTTAAGGATTTTATGATGTCCTGACGCTGAGAAACTCGTTGCATTACGGCATTTTAAGTGTACCCCGTATGTTGCAGTCTTATACGTGCAACTGCTAGTTACACTGGTCGCATAAAAAGTGGTATCGCAGTGTTTGTGGAGACGGCTCCTGAAATCGGAAAGCCGGGCTGCATACTAATCTGTCCGTCTCTGATAAATGAAGCGGGCCGTTGCTTGGTGCTGAGTAATGGAGCGAGGCGGCGCTGTTTTGCCGAGATGATGGATGAGCCCCAGCCACCTGCCGACCGAGAGCAGCGCCCCGGACACGGAGCTGTCGTATTCCAGATCCGCCTCGCGATACCTTTCTAATGCAAAGAGGCTCTCCGGCTCAAGTGCGCACCAAACTCGCCGAGCGGCGAATATTAACACGTAGAGTGCCCGATGAAAAATGACTCAACTCGTCGGTTAACCAAGACGCAAGGAATACTGAAAAGTACATCTACCTTCGAGACGATGAGAAGATGTTACGGTATCTGCTTACTTCCTCCCCTCCCTCCTTCCCTACAGTAACCAATATGAGCCTAGAATAGGTCTTTTGTTAGAAGAAAATTGTTATTATATCACATTGTAACATAATTACTGTTATCGGGCTATTAACTACCCATCAATCTCTCACCTGGAAGACAGGAGGAGGGTGAAGAGAGTCATTTGATTGTACAAGTCTTATATTGGTGATGATGCGTGGAAGATGTTCGTATAAGAATCAGGAGTATTGTATGGAAGGTAAAATTTCACCGTCACCACAAGATGGCACTCGAGTGCAGGCACAAAGGTATGGGAATTTTTTTTTCGCAGGGAAGGCATTCAGTTTTTTTTTTTTTTTTTTTTTTTTTTTTTTTTTTTTTTTTTTTTTTGTAACTGCATTACGTCTCTTTTTAACATCGAGGTCTTTAGAGACGGGAAAGGATGGGGGGCAAGGATGGGGACAAGAAATGGGAAGGAATTCGGCCATGGCCTTTTGAAGGAAGCATCCCGGCATTTGCCTGGAGTGATTTGGGGAAACCATGGAAAACCCAAATCTGGATGCCCGGACGGGGGATTCGAACCGCCGTCCTCCCGAATGCAAGGTGAGAACGCTAACCGTTACACCGCCCCGCTCGGTAAGGCATTCAGGATTGGAGGAAGTTACCAAGAAAACTGATGAATAATTTAATAAAAACGCTGAAATAGATTAAAGTTCAAATTTGCAGAGGGAAAAAGTTTGCTCGTACAACAAAGGGGAAAAAATGTTTGTGTAGGTAAATAGTCACCGAAGAACGGTTAACGTTCTGGCCTCGCATTCGGCAGCACGCGGGTTCGAATCCCCGTCTGGTCGTCCAGATTTGGGTTTTCCATGGTTTCCCTAAATCACTCCAGGAGAATGGCGGGATGCTTCCTTCAAAAGACCATGGCCGAATTCCTTCCCGTTCCTTTTTCCCAGTCCCATCCCGCCTCTAATGACCTTAGCCGTCCACGAGGCGTAAAGTAATAAGTAAAAAAAAAAAAAAAAAAAAAAAAAAAGCCACCGAAGAGTGCGCTCTTTAGCAGTTAAATTAAATTAAGTCTCTGCTCCTCGCCTTCATCAAAACACGAACAATAGTTGTACCCTCTGCCAACACATGAAATTTGCTACTAAAATCACAAACATGGCCTACAGATGGCACCGGACTTTTGACCACAATCAAGTACAAAGTTTAAAAGTTAACTTCCTCTTGATCCTTTTTTTTTCGACGATTAGCAACGATATGACAAACAGGTTGGCCTGCACTGTATACGTAGTAGGATTGTTGCCACAGACTGCGGTCCCGCTCTTCTAGGTGTTTTTCACAATTTTACTGTTTCTTTTACTGTTAAATACGTTCGAGCATAAGTTAGGGAGTGCCCATAAACTACGTGACTCGGTCTAGGGGAAGAAGGGGAAGAGCAGAAAGCTACTCTGGGCTACGTGAGGGACGGGGGGGGGGGGCGAGGGGGGGATATTCGAGCCAAGCCGCGCGTCTACTCATCCATATTATTTGTCACAGCTAGAATAATGTTCAGAACAGACAACAGCGTGTGGTTGTTTATTTCGTTCATTTAATTATCTCCGTATATAATTTAGATAGCCTGCATACTGACAGTGCCGCGCATGTGTGTAACTTGAAGTCATAACGTTCGGTTACATGCGTCCGGAGCCTTCGAACTAACCGACGTTACGATTGGAAAAACATTAGACATTCCGTACCTACACTCAAAATCACTTACAGGCAGTGACAGTTTGTATTTTTTTGATGGTTTGAAATAAAGATGTTTAGATTAGGGTTGCTAGTCGATAAAATAATTCTAATTTTGTTGTGTCAAGTGAAGTTCAGTGCTCGCTGAAGTATTATTTCAAGTTAAAAACGTGAAGTGCCGCTGTACAATAAACTTTACGAGATTATGAAAAACATTTCTAACATGTTTTCTCTATCTAATGAGTTATAGAATTTTTTTAAGCAAATCAAAGAATCATGCCCTGATAATTTAGAAACGCAGATGACAGAACTGCAGCAAAAGAAATTTTAAAAATGCAACTGTTCTTAGTGTTTTTACGTGGAAGTATAGTTTATTCTCTATCAATTAATGAAGGTAGGCACGAGGCCCGTAGCATTTGCTACCTCCAGCTACGTGGTTAATCCGGTACTGGTGATGATTAAGTTAAGCAGAATGTTTTTAGTAAAACCTCTAGAAGAAAAGGGTCCATGACTGTACCCGAGAAAGAGGTTTTTCCAATTAATTGATCGATTGCAGGAGTGGCTAGCGTTAACATTTCATTCAGAATATTTATAATTTTAGAAAAGTACTTAACGCAAATATCGGTTGTGTTCATTATACGCGCAATAAGTTTAATGATAGTCTGTTAATAGAAAACTACAAAATGTCTTCCGGAATTAATACGGGAAGAAAAGATACATGATTGGGATGGGAAGGGTGGGGGGGGGGGGACGGTGTCGAGGCAAAAGCCACGTGAAGATACGTGGAGGAGAAATGGGGTTCAAGGGAGGCCAAAATGGAGCTACGTAGTTTATGGATGATCCTTTACCTGTATCTTACAGGCTGATGTTTCATGGCAACTATTAAAAAAACGGCTACTACACAATATCTACTATTCATTCATGGTCCGTTTCCACACGTCTTCCATTCCCTTTTGGTTGATGTTTGTCAGAATAACGATACTACAATAATACCTTACTATAGCAGGACTGCCATCGCTTAAACACTTCATAGCATACATCTTTACTGTACAGATAACACTTATATTAAAACGGAAACTTCTCAATATTAAAAGATTTTGCTTTAAATACCTTGCAGAATAGATATCGAACAAAATAGAAAAAGCAGCAATAAAAAATACAGTTAAAATGCAGAAAGTATTTCTGTTAAGAAGGAACATATATAATGAAAAATTACTACCCTAGAATAAAAACTAAGACTCTACCAAATAGTAGTTGGATCAGAAGTACTTTATGCAGCAGAAACATTTATACTAAACAGAATCGGAGTTCTTGGAACACTAGGGAAAATAAAAAAGTTGAGTAAGATACTAGGACGTAACATCAATAATGAATCAGTGTAATGGGCAAATTTAATTGATAACAATTAAAATGAATAAAGGAATATATTGTGGAAATAAAGGTTGAGTGAAGGCGACAGCTGTGTAAACCGCGAGACCGGTAGTGGTCGAGACAGACGCTGACAAAGGCAGATTCAGCACTGAGCGAGCGGTATCGGGTAAACGCTTGCATTCAGGCAGCTTCGGGAACATTCGAAGCTGACGTCCGATATATGCTGAGTGGCTCTCGAGTTACGAGAGTTTTCTAGAATGTACAACGAACTTTGATCAAGGTCTGCCAAGTCAGTACACTGCTGTACTATATAAACGAGGCTTCAGAGGGCCTCGGGGCTCGGAAGTGTTATACTGATCGACGCCGCCACTATGTCCGTTTAGGAAGTCAGCCGGGTCCAGCCGGGTCCGATCTCGGTTCCGATCGCGTTTCCATCTGTTCGATCGAATGTTCCAGTAACGTGTAATTGCTCTAACTTGGAGACCATCAGACCTGTTCAGACGGATTTCGATCCCCGAGTATATGTTGAAGGGTGTTTATTCCATATGTCTGTGTTACAATTATTTCTTCAAAATGAGCCCTAGGTATCGAGAAATTAACGCGCAAACATATGTAAATATTTAAATACTATAATTTTAGTACGTTTTAAAAGTTCAGCGTGGTGTATCGGTAGCGAGCCTGCTTCCCATTTTGCGAACCCGGGTTCAAATCCCCATACTGCCAAATATTTTTATTTCTTTTTATATGCAGTAAGCATTGAACATTGATTTTATTTCATTTAAAATTCATTTACGAATTTTTATTATGCGAAATAACTTTTAAAACAAAATATTACACATATACAGTCCCAACTTTTTTTTAGAAAATCATTAGTTTATTGTTGATAAGTTTATTGTTTATGTGGTTTTTTTTTTAACGAAACAGGTATATTTCATGTCCATCGTTTCTATACTTGTATCTCTACAATTAATGTCATAAAGCAAATATATTACATCCAGAAGGTCGGGGTTTTTTCCCCTTTAGATATACTTATTTCCGTGCAGTGGTGATAGCATGTAAATGTTTGAAAATAACATAATGTCTGTGACGAAACAATCGACAAAATGGAGTTAATGGAGGAAATGAAAGGAGAAGTGACAAATGCTTATAAATATTGCAAAATGCTTTTGTTAGACGCGAATTTGCTAACAGAATCACCTCCTGATGAAATTTCTTCATCCTCTATTGCTATGGGCGAGGTATTTTATGAAGCCATCGTCGATATTTTGGCGGATAGGAAACTAATTATTGAGGACGAGCTGATTATGCATGATGAAATTGATGAATTATGCGAGTTTACAGAAGTAAGTGTTTAGCAGTGCAGATATTACTTTTTTTTCAATTTTCATATGTAAACTGATCAGTACTTAATCCCTATGCAGCCTGCGATTGTAGCGGAAGATGAGACAGATTCCCTTGCACAACAATTCGCAGACCAACCTCCGGATTATGTATCCATGTCATATAAGGAGAAAGTTGTTGCTCTTGCAGTGGCCCACCCGAAATGGAGGTTGCAAACCTTAAAGGCAAACGGATGTTGCAAACTGAAACACATAAATTATCTCCATCGATGGAAAAAAGACGTAAGTCGCGGCGGTACACATTTTGAGATATGGCAAACCATAAATTATGGTACATATGAGCGATTTATAGAAGCCAGAAAGAATATGGAACAAGTAAGAGTAATGAATACGGTAAAGTATTATTCTAGTTTGTGAATGGCAAAAATAATAACCAGTAATTTTTTTTACATAGGTAACTACAAGGAATTTACAGCAGTGGGCTATGAATATTGCATTTCCATTTTTATCGGAAAGTTTCAATTTCCTCGCCAGCTCGGCTTGGGTAGAACGATTTAAAAAGAAATACAGGATCCGACAACGCAGAATTACAAAATTTGTCAGCTACAGGGAACATACAACATTGGAAAAAATGATGGCGAGTGCTGAAAAATTCCGTGTACAGATGAGGCTGCTGATTCAGAATTGTAACCTTGATTATGTCATTAATACGGACCAAACTGGTTGTCAATATCAGTTAACTTATAACAGATCTCTCGCCAAACAAGGATCCAAGACAGTGCTAGTAAAAAAAAACCAGTCTGAACCCGTTAACTCATTCTTATACTGCACAATATTCCATAACAGCATCGGGAAAAATCCTTCCGCATGTATTTTTATGCATGCGAGAGCCTTCAGGCCAATTTGGTCCACAGATCGAAAAAAGAGTAGAAGAATTACGTAACAAATACAGAAACGTAATTGTAACTTGTTCAAAATCTGGGAAATTGTCTACAGAAATCTATAAAAAATATTTAAAAAACATTTTACTGCCGTATGTCAAAAAGAATAACTTTGTCTTGATTATTGATTCGTGGCCTGGACAAACAGATTCAACGATATACAATGAAATCTTTGAGAATGAAGATGGGGCTTGTTCATGCACATTAAAAATAATTCCGCCAAATGTACACCGATATGTCAACCATGTGATGTTTATTTTTTTAGACAAATCAAATCATTTGTTAGAAAAATCCAGAATGCACCAACACTTCTGAAATTACAAAGAGAAATATATTCACGCGAAGACGTGATTAAAATACATTCCCTAGTCATGCATCAACTTTCTGCGCCCGTATTCCGCCCAATGATACAATACTCTTGGTATGGCGCGCAACTGATCGAAGAAAAAAATATTTTCAGGAATGTTAGTGACGTTTGTTTCTCAATATCTTTAATAAAAAAGAAATGTGCATGTGGCAAAGTGGCATTTATGGAATGCGCTTGGTGCCAACTCGAAATATGTTTTGAATGTTTTTACGATAATTACCACCCGCAAATATGTTCTACGGAAGAAATGGAACTTTAACAAATATCCCTTTTATGGTCGTAGCATTGTAATAAAAATTGTTTATTGTATCTATTGTAAGTAATTATATTGTTGTAAGTAATTATATTATTGTAAATAATTGTATTATTGTAAATAATGTTTTAAAAGTTATTTCGCATAAAAAATTCGTAAATGAATTTTAAATGAAATAAAATCAATGTTCAATGATTACTGCAGATAAAAAAAGAAATAAAAATATTTGGCAGTATGGGGATTTGAACCCGGGTTCGCAAAATGGGAAGCAGGCTCGCTACCGATACACCACGCTGAACTTCTTAAAAACGTACTAAAATTATAGTATTTAAAAGATATTTACATATGTTTGCGCGTTAATTTCTCGATACCTAGGGCTCATTTTGAAGAAATAATTGTAACACAGACATATGGAATAAACACCCTTCAACATATACTCGGGGGATCGAAATCCGTTCTGAACAGGTCTGATGGTCTCCCAAGTAAGTACTGTTACCAGCGCCTGGATTAGTGCTCCGTGGGATAACCTAGCGTGTGTGGAATCGGACTAATGGGAAGTAATAAACGGGTTTAAAGCATTTACGGACTTTCTCTGTCTGCTTACCAATTCGTGTCCAAGTTGCCTTTCAGGGGAAGTTAGAGTCAACCCCGAAGCAAGCTGAAGAGAGGACGTTTGAGGATGCGCAGCACTCCATGCAAGTAAGTGTCAAGAAGCTACTTCGGAACAGTGCCTACCACTTGCCATTCCTGGCTAATCGACTAATCACCCCACTAATAGTCGTCACAAGCTATGGTTAAGAGGGGTCAGTGACAATCTGGAGTTAAGCCGGTTGCAGCTTAGTGTTGGGTGACGAACAATCGGTTATATTTTGGTAATAACCATTACATCAGAATACATATTAAGGTCAAGCAAAAAATGTGTTTTTAAATTTCATAACTAACACATTTAATGAGGAAAATAAGACTACTATTCTATGAGCAGATACACAGAATGAATAACGAAATAGTAAGCAATCACTTATTTGACTTGATAAACAGCTACAAATCCAAACCCACATGTTTCCTGGGAAATAAAAAAGATATACATGACGATGGAGTCAACAGAGACTCTCTAAGTGACAGAGAACGATTCTAGAACTGAAACTCAAAAAGCGTATTTTTAGGAAAGAAGGAAAAAATCAGCCAGTGGGGAAGATAGAGGACACAGGAAGAGAAGGAAAGATACTCGCAGAGAATGAAAGGAGCATTGGCATGATGAAGATTGAAGACAATTAGCCGTAACCATAGTTCTTTTATCGTACCCACTACAAGGGTTATTCGAAAAAAGAATTAAAACGGAAACTTAATGATAATATAAGAAAAGGACCCATCACATTTAAAATACCACATTTATTATATACCTTACAATGCGTAGTGTTTGTAACAATCAAAACACTATTATTAGATTCAATAACATGTATGGAACAAGATTTTTTTTTTAATGTCAATCAGATATTATGGCTCGTCATTTGTGAGTGAATACGCTGCCTGTTGCCACATGAGAAGCATGTAGCTATTTGCAGGAAACATAATTCAAGTGAACCCTGCATCTGATCACCGACTTTGCCAGTGACGCAGTCGTGATGCGTAGGGAAATCCGGCAATAGCCCCAACGCTCTCGGCTGCTCGCCGCAAAGTTCTACGATACTGTACACCCCTCCAACAACCCACTGGTCATTCCTCTCGGCAGATACTCATCAGTCAGTGACCAACAAAAGACCAATGGTGTTACACAAAACGTGACGTTGTGTCATTCCGAATGACTGAGGGAGGAAATGTTTAATGACAATACCTCAAAACACATCTGATTTATAACAGTGTTAGTCTTTCTTCCGGTAGCATTTTTATGAAAGAATATAATCAGGTTATGCATCCATAAGTCCACAACATCCTCTATATTTGGAAAACCTAATCATATAGAGTCGACTTAATTTTTTCAAATTTTCAACGTTCTTTTCAAATTTTCAGTTGTTGTATAAAAAAGTAATTTTTTGGGCATTTTAACATTCGAAAATAAGGCTCTAAAACGTAATGATGTCTATACTTATTAAAAATGTTGACACAATTTCTAAGTATTTAACTGGTTTAGAAATTTCTAGCATAAATAATTTAAATTCTATAATTCAGTTCTTCTAGAATATACAAGTGACCAATGAAAAATTCATAAATTAATTTGTTTAATTAGAGTAAATGTTTCTTTCGAAGCATATCGTTCAAACACATCACTCTCTAGCTACTGTGCACTGACATTTTTGCCCATTAACTTCTCTTAGAACGGCTGGCGTTATTTTATGTATGGCTGATTGTGTATTTAGTGTAATGTATTGTTTGTGATGTACATAAAAGGTGAATCAAAGGAAAAAGTGAAATCTTTTGCGAATCAATCCAGCTCTGTTGATTACAACTATATCAGAGAGGACGCTTACTTTTTCATTCCTATCCAGTCAATACTATTTTGTGTTTTTACTTCAAATGCAATGGAATTTAACACAGGTCTCTGGCATACAATCTGGTATTTACAATTTTTGCAATCCTCCAACTCCTCTCACCAAGGAGCGCTTGATAAGCATTACTTTCAAATTTTTTTGTTAGAACCAAACACTCCTCTATGCATGGTACCCTGCTGCTGAGACTTAGCGACCTTGACTGGTGGCGGAGAAATACATATATATATAAAACATTATGGATAACGTTCATGATAATGCGAGCCTCGATCAATTCCCATGTAATAATGCAATATGAAGATAGACACGCAATTAAAAAAAATTCAACAATTTTGGTTCTACATGGAAGCAACATGATGGTTTTCAAGGCACACTTATCTGTATCATTCATTGAATGTAATCAGAGTAAGAAATTTGAAAATAAAGAGGTTCATGTTTTTCGATTGGTTGCTCCATACCAACATATGCGGCTACAACTAAAACTACGGTCAATCGCTTCTCTGTGTTTCTGTTCTTCCTATTTGCATATGATAAGTTTCAAAAACGGTTCTATGGCCCCAAAAAATGTTATATATGAAAGTAGTCATGTCACATTTATTATCAAAATTTATGACCCATTGAAACCTTATGTACAATCTGAAATTAGGTATGTATTTCGAAAAGATCAATACTTTTAGAGAGAACTGCTTATAGAGGACATCAAAGTACTGCGAATAGAAGCTCTATAATTATTCATTCTAGGAGCTGATATATTGCAGGAAGTTACAATAGCGCGATAGCTTTTTAATTAATACGCAAAACTGAGCACATATACGAGGGACAGTCAAGAAAGTTCACGGAATTTAATTGTAACTCTTTATTAACAAAAGATAAGTACACATTTACCTAATCTCCTGCAAAGAAGGCTCCTTCTGAGCACACACACTTGCCATTGGTGGAAAGAACGATG
This sequence comes from Vandiemenella viatica, assembly GCA_031002005.1. Taxonomy (NCBI): domain Eukaryota; kingdom Metazoa; phylum Arthropoda; class Insecta; order Orthoptera; family Morabidae; genus Vandiemenella; species Vandiemenella viatica. The sequence continues at coordinate 193,758,464 of JARYHS010008074.1, read as the reverse complement.
AAAATCCTGTTTTGGTATCTTCCGAAGTACAGCCGTCGCTTTGATTTTGATGTCTTCTACGGTGGTAAAACGGTTACCTTTGAGGCCCATTTTGATCTTGGGATTGAGCCAGAAACCCGATGGCGCTAAATACGGTTAGTAGGGAGGCTGGTGGAGGACTGGAATGTTCTTTTCTGCAAGCCATGTCTGCACAACAATCGATGTGTGGGAGGGAGCATTGTCGTGATGCAGTGATCATCCTCCTTGCCATTTGCCGGGACGCCATCGTATTTCTGGCTCTTTCCCAAGATGAAAATGGGCCTCAAAGGTAACCGTTTTACCACCGTAGAAGACATCAAAATCAAAGCGACGGCTGTACTTCGGAAGATACCAAAACAGGATTTTCATCGTTATTTCCAGCAATGGCAGGAGCGGTGGAACAAGTGCGTGTGTTCAGAAGGAGCCCTTTTTTGAAGGAGATTAGGTAAATGTGTTCTTATCTTTTGTTAATAAAGAGTTTAAATGAAATTCCGGGAACTTTTTTTGACTGCCCCTCGTATATACTGTCTTGTTAAATAACTAGAAACAAATGAGAGAATGGACAAATCCATTGTGAACTACACTTCAGTTGTCACTGAAATATTATGCGTATGTTCAGTCATCAACTCAATTTATTATTATAGCTATGCAAACTTTGTGATAAAAATAAACCTGCATGGATTTTTCGGGGATAGTAGTTAGTTCCCATAATTTACTGAAGAGACACTGATGAATAGATAGTTCCTGAAATATTAATGGAATAAAATTAAAAAAAGATCAGACACAAATTATTCCGACAGCTATTGTTGTTATCCTTCGCGTGTAGCGAGCGACATGTGTTGGGCGTCAGGTAGGCTGTCCCGCGCTGCAGAGCGCTCTGCCCGCCTGGCTTATTGTGTGCAGCTGGCGCGTCGTGTTGGCATGCGGCATTCATAATAGAGCAGCCGGCCTGCAGAATCCACCGCATGAAGAATGCATCGGCCATCCGGCTGCCTGTTAATTAGCCACACCTCGCGCTTCACACTTTGCAGCCAACTACACAGCTCGCGCAAAGTCGTGGACGGGAACTGATCTTCCACGTCTGAGGCTCAAACATTTATACTGTCTTTTTAAATAACTAGAAATAAATGAGAAAATAGACAAATCTACTGTGAACTTCACTTCAGTTGTCACCGAAATATTATGCAAATGTTCAGTCATCAACTTGTTTTATTTTTACAGCTATGCAGACTTTAAGATAAAAACAAACCTGATTATAAGTACTGTAATTACTTTTATCAATTGGTTCTTGAATACCGAAGTAACAGGTATGACGAACCTATACATCGAAGACGTAAACAACGCTAACGAACCATTTCTAGGTCTATCGCGCGCTCTAAAGCTATTATTGTAATGATTCATAAACATCAGTACTTCATTTAAGAACAATTATTCCATAAGAGAATTAAAACTGTTGGTAGTAAATAAGAGCTTAACATTACACAAAATTGTATAAGAACTAAATAATAATTTAACTATCTTCCTTCGTACAAACATCACTTAATTAACCGAATGTGTGATTTATTTTATATGACAGCTATCATACTTAGCAATTTATTTATTTAAACATATCTAATAATACAGAGAATGTTCTTGTGGAATTTTACGCAATCCAATATATTTTTCATTTTCACACCTTCCACATACGTACACATAAACCGTACAGAAATAGTGATATTTTATAATTTAAAATCATTCTTCGTGCCAGGCATCCTGCTATTCGTTACTGTTTTTCTCTTTTTTTCCATCAGTTATATTCGATTGTTTTGCCCGTATTATTGTTTTCCAAGTTCAGGTAACACACTAAGAAACACTAAAATAAAAATGGCCATGACCTACAATGAACTCGAACCAGTAACCCAAGCATGACCATAGTGCTTAGCCATTCACTACCAGTTTTTTTTTTGTATCTGCGGCCAGATCTTACTAAATAAAATCGTTTAAACTAACCAAATTTGTGCATGAGAGAAGAGAAATGATGAATTGGAAATTGTAGTTATTTTCTCATTCAGCGATGTTTTGATAGATGAACGTCTTGTAAATGAAGATGATGCTTGTTGTAATTTGTTTAAAAGCATTAATTCGACGGGATGTTAGCTAAAAGACCGTAACTAAGAGGGTTTTGTAGGTTGTGATAGATTGAATCAGATTTTGACTGTATGAAATTGTTTAATTTTGCAAGTTAAATGCTTGTACTGTAAATATCTTTTTCTTCCATTTAAGAGAGTATTCGTATCATTTTAATTAATTTCATATGAGTTTAAATTTTTTGTACAAATTCTATTACTGTTACAATTATAAGCGCTCAGAATAGTCGGTCGGCGTTTTCAATGTTATCTAGAAAATTCTACGATGCTTACTTAATCTCTCGATTTTAGCAAGCGGAAAAGCTAACTCGGAACAGTGCTAGACGGAATGTTACGTCATTTGTTATTGTAATGTGCTTTACGTCGTTTGTCAAGTTTGTGTTTGTTTTGCTGACGTGTTTTCTACGAAATAAAAGTACAGCAAAATGTTTCTCGACAATTTTTGTTACTAAAGAAGCTACCTATCACTTGAAAGTATCAAGAGACTTAGTAACGAACGCGGTCATTCAAAACGAAGGAGCGGATTTTTCCTTTTTATTTCTCACAAACTATAAAAGATTCAAACACGTGCCACACATCACTGGTTATCGGAAGGTTCAGTTTTTGCAACTCCCCTCTATTAGTTTCATTCGCTTTAGCCTACGGAGTTGTTATCTGTTTGCGTTGAAACGACCAAAGCACACGAATAGAACTTCAACGACGATCAGTGCCTTTCCCTTTGCATGTGCACCCATCTTCTGAGAATTTCTTTCGCCAATCGTAAATCTGTTTATGACGAGGTGCCACTGTATTCAACTTGTGGCAGAATGCACGCAGCACATCAACAATAGATTCGCTTTATGCATACTGCAGCACACAACACAAATTCTCCTGTAACGTGACCATTTTCACGCATGCAGACAACAGCGCCATTTGAGGTAGCGAATGGAAACAATAGGGGGGGGGGGGTTTACAAACTTTGAATCTTCTTCTATCCAGTGTTGTATCCAGTATTTATATCTTTTATAGTTTGTGCAATATCTGCTCATTCTTCTAAAATAAACCTATACTTTGGAAGTAGTAGACACCTCCTGGTACCGGGTAAACCTGTAAACCAATTTTAAGCACTATATTCCGAGTAGCTTTACTCGGTGTCAACGCTACCTATACACTTCATGCTGAGATTTTGTGTTGTTTTTTGGATCCATAAAAGATATAATTTAATTAAAAAACGTAAATAAATAATTCTGTACAAATGAACTGATTTTTAGGGTTCTGTAAATACTGAGTGAAAGAGAAAACTCTTAAGGATTCACTTCATACTGCCATAACAATTTAACTATGAACATTTTCACTTAGAAATTTGTTAGTACGCAATATTTCTACCTAATCCTAACAAGATTGTAATACAAAATTTAGAAAAATCATGCGCAGTAAAAATTCTTAAATAGGGTTTAGTGATGGGCTATAGGAATCTTTTCATTCGATAATCTTCATGGATTTAACAAGAAAACTGGCAACCAGCTGACTCTAAATATTTCATATATTTGATTCAAAAATTATTTCAAAATTTCTATGGAATCTTTTTAGAATTTATTGCTTTTATAATAAAATTAAATAAGTAATTTTAACGCCTTTAATAATTCAACGCATAACTTTTGTGGTAATAACTATATGGATTATGCCGTAAATAATTTCATTGATCGAAAAATAATCATGTCATGAAAATAGTTGTCAGAAAATTTTCAATTTGTTTGTGGGCCTTAATAATTTTTTTCTGCTGATTTTGATTATGTATGTATAATTTGAAAGACAATTTGATTAAACAAATAATTAACGTTATTAAAGAATCACTTTTTATAGATTTTTTTTTAAAATATGAATTTAGTTTTATACATAATCTGTATACGAAGTTCTCAGTGACTTTTTCTGGAATAATTAATACATTGATATATTGCTACTGCGACACTCGCAGTCCAAAACCTACAGCGCGACTTCCCACACACATATCTTCCTCCGTTTCTTTCTCTGTGTGTCTCACACCACACCAAAAAAATTTTTATCTCATTCTTTTCAAAGATGTACTTACACTACCCACTTACAATATGTTTGGTAATCTGTGGATTTCTCGAGCTTCGTAATTACATTATATACATTATTACAATCAATATTTACATCATAATTAACTACACTTAACCAAATAATATTTACAAATTAATTAATTTCGTAATTGGGGCGGTAGCACATGTTACAAGTGTAATTCCTCTTACATGTATTTTAATCGAAAGTTATTGTACATGCATTCTAAATCACAAAAATGAATTGCTTATTGTAAAATATTATTAGAAAATTTGTCCAAAAAAAGGTTGAATGCATTAGTTACTATCCTTAATTATTATTCATCGACAAATTTTAATTTGTGTCCATATCGTCTCTACAGATTAATAAAGCTCGACAGAATTGCAGACTCTCCGATATTAGATCCGATTCTTTAGTATCCAGTAATCCAGCGTTTTATAAAACCGCTCTGTTCCAGCATATGATCTGCCGGGTCATTTGTTATTTAGAACTGCCAAAAAAGAGACAGAGACGGGGGAAACATTAAGATCTTTGGTCTGTGGTGTTACTGGTTGGCCACGTGCCACCGAGCGCGCCCTATTTACTCCGCCAGATGGGCTGGCAATTCACTTGGCAGCCAGCTAAACGATCGCTTATGGTTGCTACGTCACGGGTCCTGTGATCGATGCTTATCGCTGCCGCCGGCCATCGCCATTACTCCAAAACTCTCTGCCGTCACATACTGAGGTTATTTACTGTTATAGCCACGCAGGGATGAGTGCGTGGCCCCAGCTATTCGTTTATGCCTCTGAATCAAGCCTTCTGGGGCGCATTATTTTCACACAACGCATGCCAGACCGACCTGGGTTCCAAGGGGAAAAAAATAAAACCTCCTAGTATATTTTATACTTATAACAAGTTTTACAAATTTCATATTACTTTTGAAAGTAAGTGGCCTTATAAACGCGCAGCCTGCGCGGTTTGATAACTTCTGTACTTCCTCATCGTTAGCAAACTTCATCTCTTGTCCGCGATTAAAAATTTACAAACTTTTCCTAATATGTTACCTCTGATGTGTGAGTGGAGACCTCCGCGGCGTATCGATGCAACAAAATCTTCTCGGGTGTCCAGCCGGATGGTGGTGTAAAAACACGACGTTTCGACAGCTGACTCTACTGTCTTCATCAGGTATCTTGAAGTTGTGAGCGGGCCTTCCAGCTGAAGGTATAAAGGAGGTTCGATGGGTGGCCAAGCCAGTCGAGGCAGAGATAGTCAGCTGGGAACTACTTCAAGATACCTGATGAAGACAGCAGAGTCAGCTGTCGAAACGTCGTGTTTTTATACCATCATCCGGCTGGACACCCGAGAAGATTTTGTTGCATGTTACCTCTGATTATGCTTTCACTGCGGGACTTCACATATCTGTCCCTGAATTTTAGAAGAAGGCATATTCCTGCCTTTATAGAACGATTTACTGACCTAGTAGCCCATTCGGTTAATATTTCATTTCTAACGTTCATTAGCATCTATGGCCGTAAACAACGTTCACTACAGTGTTCTTAGTCGTATGGCAATCAATAAATGCAAGTTCTGCGTGAGCAGTACACAACCTATCTTGCTATTTGAACAAGCTTAGCATATTCTGTCAAAAGTAAGTCGATATTCAATGTTCTTGATGATAAAAACAGATCAAATAATTCGTAATCTACGATAGTTCCTCTAAAACAGCACTTGTCAAAAATAATTCTACGTACAACTAACATATATGGGCATACTTGTTTGTACAGTTTTCACCAACCCTACCAATTGAACTTACTGCGGTTTCTTAAGCTCTTCTCCTATAATACAACTATGAATTCACATCTTGTAAACACTAGAATTTTGCTGGTGGTTGAAATATTCCTGACTTTTAATAGGTTAGGCATATAGTTTATAGTCGTCTATAGCCTTATACAGCATCATTATGGTAGTTGTTTTAAGTGAACAATTTTTATTATTTTATAATTTGTTATGATGTCTTTAATGTAGTTATCATTATTTCTTTTAAAAAAAATCCACCTGCAGAGCACAGGTGTTCCGCGGATCCGAGGTGTGGAATCGCTACTCTAGATAAACAATACTGAAATGGAAAGACACATTTAAATTATCATGTTAAAAGATTTATATTTCTTTTGCTTGCGGTAGACCGTAACAAATGATTAACTGATTTAAATCATGCGTTGAATGCAAGTCTGAATTCTTCTGTAAATGAAATTGTCAATTTAATGAATTTACAACTAAAAGGTCTCTATAGTTCTGTAACTTGTAATTTACTATTAAAAAAGGTGTAAACAATAAAATATATTACAAAATTGTAATTTTTATGTAAAAATATTAATGAAAAATAATCATATGATCTTCAGGTTTATAACAGACAGAAACTTTTACACTGACATCACGGACAAGAGCAGAACTCTATAAGTTCTATCTTTCTACACTGAGAGATCAAATGTGTTTATGAAGCATTAGAACATGATTAATGTAGTTGGTGCAGGATTTTTCAGAACGTTTACCTGAAAGAAGAATCGGTAACTAACTTGCATTAAGTGAAAGCAATAAAAATTAAATAATTTCCTAGAGACTTATGTATGCAATAGAAACGTAGAAGGATACACACGTACCAACTGTTTTTGAACGACAAAAAAACTAAAGATCGGACAGAAGAAGAGGCCATCGAGAGATATGAAATAGTGAAATACTGTACATAAAAATGAACTGAGATTATGAAAACTATAATGGTGGATATAAATAAAGTAACTACTGTTAACGGTGCCAATTTAAATTGGCACGTTAGAGGTAGGATGCTTTTAAGCACTGATATTCTGTTTCGCTAGTTGTTCATGTGTCTATTTATAACATAAAAACTATGGAGACGTTGAGTACTGAAATGACATCTATATGCAAAGCACCGAATCAGAGAACGGGAGCATATCTTCCTACCAAAATATTATTTTGACATATAGATATTAGTTTAGTCATTCATATTGTGTACTGACTTTCAGTGACGTCCAGTAAGAACAAAAAAGCTAAAACCGTTCCTCTTGTGAACCTGAATTTTGTTTTGAATAATCCGTAATGCAGTAGTGAGTGGCTTCACACTACCTACGTGTTTTTAAGGTGTATCTTTATGTTCGATGGGGGGAAATGACAGGAGTATATTCACAGCTTTGGGAAACGTGCTGACTGTATTTCGATTAAAGTGATAGGCCGTGCAGCTGGTTTTTGCCGATAGCATTCGCAATTGAAGTAAACCTTTTCACACAGCTGAAATGAAAAGCGTATTGCATTTATCGACTTTTGTAAACGAGCTTTCCAACAATGCAATGAGACCGGTGGAATGGATGGTGTCATTATAATTTTACAGAACAATTAATGCGAGTATTTTTTCTTTTTCGCTTTTCACTGGCGAATAAAATTTACGATTCGATTAAACGTTGTGATTTCGAGGTACTACCGACAGCAGTGGTCTTCCGTTCGATAATGAACGGTAGCAGAATGTTCAGTAATCAGAAAATAAGCTTGATTCCTTGGCTGACATCGGATGTTTTTTATTTCCAGTCAATCCATGTGACAAAGTTTCTATGGTGTAACGTCACGTCTTTTAATCAGCAGTGTGATTTTGTTTGTCCATCAAGAACCACAAATATTCTAACTACCACTATATTTTTTGTTCCAGTTCTTCATTTCAGTTTGATTTTATGACTTGCAAGATAAACACTAGATTAGTTTAGACTCAACTAAAATTATTGATCTCATGAAGTTTTAACACAAGTGGAAAATATTCTCCTTTCAAATGATGTGTAGTGTGTTATGTAAGTATTTTGTACTTCTTTTTCCATCATTTAATGAAAATTACCAATTTTGACTTTATAGACTATTTTGAAGCTGTGACAAAATGGCCTTATGGAAACTCTTTTCTTACCGTATATTTATTCAAAATTTTACTGTCAGCTGATAACAGCGGTTCAACCTAAAAATACATTCCTATTAGGATCAGCTTTTTAATTTTTATTATTTATGGCACAAAATTTACAGGTTCATTAATTTTGGTGTCCCAGCTTTATTGGCCTTCAGGAACGTTATATAATCTCTATTATCTGGTGATTCCATCATCCCTACCACTTACAAAAATAAAAAAATATGACTAAAATATCAGTGGGACACTGTTAGCTGTTCTATATTGTGGTATTAGAGAATTATAAAGCAATAAATAAATCGTATATGTGAGACGGTTAATAAGAACCTGCGATTTCCGGAATATTATTGACTGCAAGTTACCGAAGTGTTGGTTTGTTTTCAATTCAACAAAATTTATTTAATAATATGCCTTACAAGACATTAATCAAAGTTACTGCGAACATTATTTTCATAAATATAACATTTACGTTCCCTACCCATTTATTCGGCCAATCTAGTGATCGCTTCATCACGAAATAAATGTGTCTATAATCACATTTCTTGCACAAGATTCTAACGGATTATTTATATCTCTATATAAAACAAACTATATGTTAATCCTAGTAGCTTCATTGTGAGGCAATACATATGACAGGAATAACCAAACGTAACACACACATACAGAGAAATCGTCTAGCACACTATACATCAAATCGCTCGTTTCTGCTTCAGCTTTCTCAAAGATTTTATTGTTACAAAAGAGTATTTGTTTGTAGCTGCATCGAACAGAAGCCTGTTAAGCAGAATTGTTTCAGATTGGACTGCCCTACACAATATATACAAATTATTCATCTCAGGAACTTGTTATGTAGCTCTAAAATATCGCCTTTTAGTTGTATTCAAACAATATATATTGGACCGGTGGGTTACGCTGATTGTTTTTAAGAACCTAGGTGTAACAATACAGAATAAGTGATATTTACGTTATTTAAACATCGTGCGATAAATGGAACCTTAAACCAAATTGCAATAATTGCAAGGCAATGCGAATAAGTACTGACATGCATACCGATATTCGTGAACGGATAATGCGATATCAATAACCTAAGAGCATAAAGTAAGCTGTTCAGTTCTTTGTTAAGTACCTTTGTGTAACACTACAGAATAACGTGAAATAGGATTATCAAATATCATCGATAGTTGGAAAAGCTAATTCCAGACTGAGATTCATAGGTCGAATTTTCCTGTTAAGAATGTAGCGTATGAAACTCCGAGTAATGTTGTGCTGTGTAGAATTCGTGTCGGAAGTGAATTGATTGAAATGGTCGAGAATGTGCTGAAAAGAGGTTCGAAATTTATGACGGCTTGTCACAGTTCATACGGAAGTATCACAGAATTGAATCTCTCTAGTAGACAGACAATGTAATATCCGCCTTATTTTATTGAGTAATAGCGAGTAACTTCTGTTATTAACTAATACAGTGAAATACGTTTCCCACCAACATATTGTAGACAGAAAATGTAAAGGAAATAATGTACTGTTTTGATGCCTATATGAATTTATTCTTCCCTCGTGCTGTTAATTAGAAAGCTTAGAACAGAGAATAGTTTTGGTTCAAAGTACGTCCAACACACACAGTTGTATATAAACTGCAGAATAAAGATGCATAATTATCTCTGTTAGACGGGATTTTTTTAAAAATTGCTTTCTATTTTCTAAGTTAAACACCTTTAAATTATTGTAGCCTACCTTATTTTCTAATTTCAGATCTCATGGAATCAAATGAAATTGCTTGGTACTGGGTTAGCTTATTCAATGCTTTATACACACAATGATTTCAGACCTTCTCTCTTCTGAACACGAATTGTGATGGTAATCAATTTCTTCCACAAACAGATTTTGCAGTCTTATGATATTACAAACAATTTTTTGTCGTTAGGTACGTGACATGCAGATTGTAGGATTGCTTATACCTACCAGCTACACACGTAATTCAAAGTTCCTTAAACTTCTAATGGATAGTGAACCAAGAGAACATTTTCGCTGTTCACCAACAACAATTCTAAAATTTTCTCTGCTTCAAATCAAACATATGGCACAAGCATCACGTAAGATGCATTTACGTTATAATCTGTCCATATAAGAAGCTATTTTTTTTATCTCATGGCTTTACGCCTCATCGACATAGGAGTCATTAGATGTGTGAAAGGACTGAGGACAAGGGAAGGGAAGGAATTCGGCCAAGGTATTTTATAGGAAGTACTTGAGGAAACCATGGAAAACACAATTCCGCATGCCCGGACGGGGTATCGAAGCCACGACTTCTCGAATACAAGGCCAGAGCGTTAAGTGTTTCTGTTAAATACTAATTTAGAGAAAAGAGAAATAATTAAAGGAAAGTCATCAGATAGGTTCTGTAGAAAGAACTCTTTCGGAAGTTAAAAATTGTGTACAATCATCTTTCTAACCATAAATTAGTACGTGATTCAACTACACTTCTTGTTCGCGGCTTTCGGTCTCGATACAGCGCATAAATATACACTAGTCATAACTTTCACCTTCGTAAGCGATATAGCTCACGAAAGTAAACAGAAACAAGTTTAAAATAAAATCGGTGAACAGTTGTTCATTACAAATATTTTTTGCACTGTATTTTACGAGAAAATGGAAGATGACGGAAGTATATCAGACTCGCTTTTAAAAAGAAATAACCAGCTTGTCTTGAAGCTGCAAGATATACCAGCCTGTTTGAATATATCAGGACTGTTCAAAACAAGTACTTAGCTACAGTCACTTCACTAGTAGACATAAGAAGAAAAAAGTTAAGACATAAAATCTTTCTTTAGTTGAAATCAAAATATCATTTCACCCTAAGTGTGGGCGTTAAACGAACTCTTACATGCGATATTTATAATCCTGCATTTAATAGCTTCCTTGTTTTTTTGTCTACTTTAAAGAAGATAGATTTAAATAAGTATTCCGTTGTAACGATATTGGTGGTAATCCGTAATCAACGTAGATCATAGAACTTAACGTTCGATTTAGTTCCTTCAGTTATTTTTACATTACAGCTAAACGCAAAGTCACAAGTGCTTTTGGGTTTTGTACTTGTTCATGTTATTATTAAAACATGAACTTTTGTTAGTAATTGAGAGATTACCATTTACTTCAACAGCAGATAATTTTAGATTTACCTCTAGCCATCACGAAGAGCACATATAGATTTTTTTCGCGAATAATGTCCAAGCAGGCAACAGGAAATAACAACAGAGCTTTGTTGCAGAATCGAGTTCTGGATCACACTTCGATTGTTTGCTCGTTTCAGTGTAACAAAGAAAGATTTCTTCTTCATATCAAACACTATTTAGTGATACTTTTCATCTAAAATAATCGTTGGTTGTGAACTACTGTTGGTAATTTACATGCTTGTATCTCTTGAAGAACTCATTCCGTAGTTTTGTGCTTGAATGGAAATCAATCAAAACCTTAAGTCAGTACTACCGATCTTAAGACTTCATTTACGCAATACCTGGTTTGTTTCCTCTCCTGCTACCATACCCGCACATAAAAATAGTACCGAATGTTTTTTTTTCAGTACCATACCAAACTTCTCGAATAATTCCGCCTCTTGTTTGCTAGGACGTCTTTCTCTAAAATATTAAATTTGGTATCTTTCAAACTCAGTTAAGAAAATATTTCACGCACAGTCTTCACAACATTATGATGTCAGTCATGAATTGTGAGTTACTTTTTTGAAATGCACTCAACACTGCAAATTAATAAAAAAGTCTGTGCACACTTGTTTCATTAAATTAAATATGCAGCTTGCATAGAAGAGGTATTTCTTTTAATAAGACGAAATATTCTAAAAATACGAACAAGTATGATTTTATTTCATAAAACGAGGAATGAGCAAAACTTTTTATATATACGCTGTGATTCGGGAGGAATAGTAAATATTGAAGGAGATAAACAGTTCACATAAACATGTATCCAATTTCCTTTCGTTTTGGAGATACAGGAGCTGGAATGAACTGCATCAAATAAATCTCAGAAAATTATCGAAAGCACACAAATAAATTATTGAAGTACTTTTGTCATGAAAAACACATTTTACAAAAGTTTAAATTAAATTTCCGACTTCAATACACTTTGCAATTCTCTTCTCAACAGTACCTGCAGCTCTTCTGAGTATGTCTTAATGAATTTTTATGAGGGTAGCAGTGTTTACAATGTGAGCGAGTAAATCGTTTTTTGTGTTTACTTTTTCTTTGAACTTCAATAAGTTATTTGTGTGCTCTTTATCATTTTCTGAGGTTTATTTTATGCGTTACATTCCAGCACATGTATCTCCAAACCGTATGGAAATCGGATACAGGTTTATATGAACTTTTTTACTCAACATTATTCATATTACCACCTCTTCAATATTTATCATTCCTCCTGTATCTAAATCAAATACATCAACATAGGAAAATCAAGACGATCATATTACTCCACAGTCTCTGAACATTCCTTTGGGTTTCTGTTTTATCTCTAAATCCTACCGCACGACTAGTTGCAGTAAATACAAAAAGGTCGTTGATAATTATTCTTTTGGTCAACATTCAAACTTCGAATTTTTGGTTAAAAATCCCCACTATTGAAATCCACTATAGATTTCAGCTTGCATATTGAGCAGTGTTAGCATACGGCTGAAACATTTTAAAATGGAAACGCATTTGAACTACCTCCACTAATTACAACATGGAGAGAGTTGATAACATCATTTAAAAGACCAACGGTTCACTATGAATGAAATTGCATCAACACAGTATAGCGCAAGGAATTGATTGCAAACTTAAACTTTTGAAAGTTTGTGTCTGGTGGGTCCTACGTTTATTGACCAAACAAATCAAAGTTCAAAAGTGATAAAATGGTGTTGGAAGTTCTTAGGCACTCTCCTTACAGTCCAGAATTAGACTTCATCTTTTCTTTTTTGTGAATAATCTGGTAAGAAGCCACCATTATGTAATGATGTAGGATAAACAGAACGCACTTATTCTGTGTCTTCAGGTTGCCAGAACAGAGTTCTATGGCACTGGATTTTTCAAGCTCGCGGTACGATGTGAAAAATGTGTATTAAGAAGTAAACAATGTAGAAAACTAAAGAAACATCTGTAGATGTGTAATCGATTTACCTATTTTAATGACGCCATATTTGTTAAAAATTGTTACTTCTTAGTTTCATTGTGAGTATCCCAGTTGCAGTAAAACACCGCAATAATCAGTTGTGCGTGTTTTATTTATCTCCTTGAAGCTAGCGCGTCTGTTGTGACGGGAAAGGATTGACACGCAGGTAATCCAGCGGGGTTTACCGAGCGCGTGTCGATTACCATAATCTCTTGGTTAATGGCTTTCCCTGCTTTAATGGAAGGCGGCTAATTTGAGCAAGGTGGGACGATATTCCACGTAATCCCTTCCTTAACGATGGTCAACATATAGAGCAAATATGTGCCTTTATTCAATACAAGAGTTTAAGAAAGTGAAATTTGCATATATTTTCAAATTTTTAGTTTGAATTAGGGTTGTAATAGAAGTCATCTCTGCGGATGCTGATGTTCAATGCTTGATATCAGCGGATGCGAATGTTTTGCGGATGCGGAAGTCGAAAAACAAATTTATAAATATTTAGATTTTAATATTTTATCGAAAATAAACTTAAAATCTAAAAAAGTATACTTTTAGGCCAAATTCTATATTTTTCAGAAGTAACGTCTGTTTCCATATAATACTGCCACATTGATTTATTTTTTGCCTCATCTTTCAACAGCAAAAATGGGGTGATTTTACAAGTTAATTAAATTGTTTACAAAACGACGCACGCGTCTAAAAATATAATCTTTGTCATGTAAACTTTGTGGAGTTCGCGGTTCCACTGATTCAAGCGTCAAGCACAATGCCACGCCATCACACATCTCCGTGCCCGCTACCCGCCTTCCCACTGCTCTAGCGGCCCTTTCACAGTACAAATTGTAGGACCTACGTTCATCCGATTTTGAATAAAGAACCTTGATGGACCGTGGAAGGGGTTAGACAACTACATGCAGGACGTGCTGGATGTTGGGACTCGTAAACATCCAACACGAGTCCTTGCTGTAATGTAAGCTATGGTGTTAGACCATGACTGGAGGAAAAATCCTGCAAATGTGCGATAAAGACACATGGTGTGGCACGAGAAAGTACGAGTGGAAAGGATTGCTTGAAACATTTTGTTGGACTCCTTTTACTAATGTGAATGGGTGAGCGCATCCTACTGTAGTTCTCGGATGTCCATAAGTTGGACCTTGAAGAAGGCGCTTTACTTAACGTGCAAGTTAAAACTTGTAAATTCGTCGCTTAGGTAATAACACCATTTAGTTCAATGTTATTTTTATTATAAGATCGTCAGAAAAAAACAACCACATCATTATTAGCTAAGAGACGATTGTCAGAATCTCGTATAAAGAGAAAAGAATAATATATATTGCAATGTAAACAAAACATCCGCTATACATCGTCAATAAATATTGCGGATGCAGATGCGAAAGCGGATGTGGGATTTCACGCGAAAGTTCCTCACTTGTGGATGCGGATGTGGAGATCCGCTACATCCCTAGTTGTAATTGTGCATTAAAATTTAATAATAAACAAAAATTATAAATTAATTTAATTTCATGTAGGAAACCCGTAAAAAGTAAAAACCTTTTATTTATAAACAATGAAATTATTGTTTACCAATGAAGTAAGCAATTTCAGAAAAAAATTATGTAATCCAGACATAATTGCAATTAGAAATTATTGTTTACCTATTAAGTAAGCAATTTCAGAAAAAAATTATGTAGTCCAGACATAATTGCAATTACTGATTTTCGGAAATTTAGATTTATCATTTTTCTGTAATGTGGCTAAAATAATAATTATCACAGGCATAGCTGACAATACCTGAAGTAAGAGTATCATAAGGGCACCAGTCCGTTCTCGCCGCTAATATCCTCGGCGAAACATGAAGCCATGAGTTAAATAAAAAGTAACTGTGTACCAGTACCAAAATGTTTTGTATTAAATTTTACTCTTCAAAGAGCCACATATTATATTATGGTAAACGAACATTATGCTTCGCTTGATCCGCTATATTCACAATACAAACAGAGAGAAAGACACGTAATTGTGTGGCTTGCAAAATTAGTAGTTCTAAAATAGACGCTGAGAAAAATGCCTTCCTCTTAAAGTAAAACTCCCACAGCTTATGGTAATCTCATAAAAGAGAGGCAAATGGGAGCTTAATACGATTAATAGGGTGAGGCTGGATTGCATCCCCCAACATGATAATGCAACTATAATCAGTGATATTTGTGTTACCACCGAGGTACATCAGTAGTAATAAACCAACAGTTTCGTAAGTTTGATTTAAATTTTTAACCTTTAGTCAAATCATTCAGACTCATAAAATTAATAATTGGTTAGATCTATATTTAGATCCTACCAGAAGCTTTTGAAATCCACTTTGATCACAAACCCCATGATTCGCATAAGCAAAGTGACGTGACATTAATTAAACAAATTGAGTAGTTTTATCGAGTCCAGCAGCTGATTGCAACGAACACATGTCATCAACAGGAAGCAGAAGAATAATTTGAATTAATCTCTTGTGGAAGGTCATTGGTTTGTCCTGGTCTCTACTTCTTTAGTCTGCGCAATCCAATGCGAAAGAGGCAGAGAGTGAATCTTTTGAAGTCAATATTCTACAGCTACGAGTTCATCTTTGAACGACGGCAGGATTAAAAAAGTTTAATGTCTCCTGAATTCTTTTAATGTGCTATATACGTAATACACATTATTTTACTCTGAATGCCTTACACCTTTCCGAGCATAGGTGATTACCCCTCCACGGGAACGTCTAGGAAGATGAACTGGAGTTGCTTTCCATTACCTTCCTCAGTGTGGTGGTGTTCGCAAGTGTTAGTGCAGTCTGGACGGCTGTGATAGTGTGTGTGTTTGTGTATCCAGTGTTGTTTGTATTGTGGATAAGAGATGAAAGAAGAGAGAGGGTGAAACCGGTTTTTCCACATTGAGGCCTGCCCTCCCGGGAGATACCACCAATCTTAGCGTCCCCATGCGGCGTACGAATCACCGTCAGCAGTGTCGTATGCGCAGGAACTTGGCGCACAATCTCATGATTAGGATTTGTGCAACACCACTCCTCATACCTGGCGGCCACGTCCTGCTGATGAAACTTTGTCCCACCATCAGGTTTGGAAGCAGCTAACTACGTGCCAGCCCGGATACTATGACGGTGCGAACTGAGCCTATGTATACACAGCTCAAATAACTGGTAGAGTTACAGCTGTTTATTACAAACAGACACACCCAACAGCTTTCTGATCTACTTGTGGCGATATCTCGCACACACTTGCAGCGGCCGCCAGTAGTCAGCGCGAGTTTTCATCCCACAGCGCACGCCGTCCAATAGAACGAGACCCCGGTTGCTCGACAGCCATCGCCCGAGTTGCTTGCCAGTCGTCGGTCAGTCGTCGCGCTCGCAGTTGTGTTTGTCGTGTCGCGGAAGTGCTCTCCCGAAACACCACGCGGACCGGCCGTGTACCAAACTGACTACACTAGTGGACATTTAAGCTGATACAGCTTTCCAGTATTCAATGTAACGTGCATGTATCGTGCTTACAATATATCTTTAGAACACATCGAGTTGTCGTGTTTGATTGTAATCAGTTTCCTGTGTCAGTAACATTCTTATGTGGAGCAACCCTGCCCACATACTCATACGGAAGTTCTGGGTTATATCCCAAATCTCTTCACAGTGCGTACAGAATAAGGCCATATGTTGATAGTGATTCGTCCGTCGGATATAGAAGTTTGGTGGTCTTTGTAAAGGCTCATTCCCACGGTCCCCTCTAGGCGAGGCGAGACGAGACGGGACGGAGGCGTCTCATCTTTGCCGCATAAGCTAGCATGGACGTCTCGCCTCGTCACACGGCCAGTCGGTAAATGATCAAACGTCCCGTATCGTCTCGCCTCGCCTAGAGGGGACCGTAGGAACGCGGCTTACGATATATCAGAACGAGCCGGTAACCAGCTTCCCCTTATTCTTCTTCTTCTATGTTTCCTTCGTTCCCAACTCAGTACACTGAGTACAAATACATTACACCAAAGTAACACTTACATACACCTGTAGATGGGAAGGGAAACCATTCCAGTTACATTTCCCAAGGCACTGCCTTGGAGAAGTATCTGTCTCCGCGTAGTACTGCGACGCCGGGTATGGCGAGCCTCACAATCAACCAAAACCGAAAGTGGGTTTTTGGTTATACCTGCTGCCACCGTTGGTGGGATGGCTGATCAATTTTCGCATCACTGTTTATTTCCGGTTTTTACCACATGCCTAATTTTATAGTAAGTTTAGATGATCGGAATTCTTCAAAAAAATTGACTTTAATTTATAATAATGTAATACATTCTGAAGTAATTCTGTTTATTGGTTATTTTTCATGTCTAAACGAATAAACTGACCGTGATAAAATTTGAGATGAAAATACTATGTACCATTTGCAAGGGCGTAGGATACTTTTATTCAAGATAAATAACTTATTTTGTGAGGAAGTTTCGAAAACTAACAGAACGGTAAGAGGCATATAGATAGCGATTGTAAATCTCTGTAACGTAATGATGACCGGTCCGGTGGTACAGAGGTTAAGGCGCTTGCCTTCAAAGGTGGGTGATCCTCTGGATGGTTCAAATCCCGGTAGGCATAGCAATTTTTAAGAGTTGTTTTTAATTATATGAGCCGCAGTTCAGATTCCACGTCAAACTATACGTCTAGCCACGTCAGAGGCGGAATGTGATGCAAATCGAAACTCTGTCAGGCAGGTGACCGAACAATCCTTTCTGCGCAATATCGGTACGGGAAATGACTTGTTCATCGAATAAAAACAAGAGACCGGGTGTTTAGCGCGAATCAAAGGATGTAAACAATGCGCACGCGCGTAGTTTTGTAGAAACCCGTACACTACTCTTTCATCTTATGGATCATTGTCGCATGCCGTTGGTGAAGGAAAATACGAACTATATCTCGGATATTCTTTTGTGGACACTCAGTAATTGAAAGAGATGGGCTCTCGTACCATTAGAAGGACTGTACCTTCCGCTTACGTCGTCCGTATTGTAGCAGATAAGTTGAATCTGAAATTAAAAACCAGTTTAGAACCGTATTTTTTTGTTAGTGTTTTACGGTTCGTCAGCGTCGAACTCATTACATCAAGAAAAGAACGCGATGGTATTTATAAAGGAGCCAACCCAACATTCGCGTGGAGTGATTACATACTAAATACTGGATTGCTTTATCGGGTTTAGGACCCGCGTCCTCCAGAATGTCAGGGCCAAATCTTTCCGTTCAACCACTACACTCGGTTTGAAGGTCATAAATGACCCAACGAAACTTTTTTGATTTATAGGAATTAACACTTGTAAAATTTTACAACTCTTAGACCACAAGTCATCGAAAATAAATAGAAAAAACTATAATTTTTGTGCACATGTAAAATATAAAGCTGAAAAATATGTGATCAATGACGAGCAGAGAGATTCTAGTTCATAGTGGTTTTTAATTACGAAGATACATAACTCGTAAACTGAAAAAGACTAATCGTTATGTTGTGTTAGAGAGCGGTGTTTCGTCGCAGGATGGTGGTTCTCTCGTGGCGGCTGCGCGCTCCGGTATTCAATCACGGCGGCGCCCCAGGCCAGGCCCGGCCTAACAAAGCTGGCTGCAATCGATAAGTCGTTTAATGCTGCCCGTCCTGACCCACTGACTGCAGCCCGCGCTCTGTAATCAGCACGGAGTGTGTTCCAGCAGGAAGACTAATAACTATTATACATGTTCACAGTTTATCTTATTTTATCTCGTTTTCACCAAAGTCAGTTCCTGTAACACTTTCTTCTTTTGTTCTAGTCCCTTTCGATAGTGAATTCACATCTTAATTATATATTCAAGATCGGTTTCATACTATACCACCATGGTATCCTAGATTCATTATTTTAAACATATTCCTATACACATAATTTAATTATCTATAAATCATGTCTGTACACGAAATTTAGAGTAATTTG
The DNA here is from genome assembly GCA_031002005.1 of Vandiemenella viatica. Taxonomy (NCBI): domain Eukaryota; kingdom Metazoa; phylum Arthropoda; class Insecta; order Orthoptera; family Morabidae; genus Vandiemenella; species Vandiemenella viatica. Next base: position 193,739,204 of record JARYHS010008074.1, on the reverse strand, counting down.
AAACATACCAAATAAATCAGATAAGAAGAAAAATAATGTGTGTTGTGAAGCTGTCCATAAAGTTACTAATATAACATACTACAATCTTTTTTTTTTTTTTTTAAGAAACATAAACAATTCGTACCTATCCTTCAATCTTTTTTAATAAAGAGTAATTACCATGTAAACTATTTTTGGTAGAAAGGTCAAAACGGTAATTTTTAACGTTTGTTTGTGTGCCTGAGTTGTTTGCAGAACAATGGTTATAATATTACATTTTTTTAAATTATAAAAATTAGCGTAGTTATGATATTATATTTTCAAAAGAAAACTTATTTAAACGTTTATTACTGATCATAGAGTGGCCGATACCGTCAAATGAGGAATTTTGTTCATGGGTCTGTGCACGTATAGATTTATAGCAACATTTCGCGCCAAACAAATAAAACTTCAGAACGTTAGCTTAACAAAAATGTGTAGAAATAAAACCTTTCGAAGTTGTGTTTTTTTTGTAATTTGCCAAGTATAACCAAGCAATAATGTTAAAATACATGATATAATAGATCAATAGTTTGATGAAATCAATCTCCGATAATATGCGATCCTATACAGTCTTACGGGACACTTTCTGAAGGTAGTGAAACATAACCATCATAAATCTCAGCAAATGGGAAGAACAAAATCTGCTTGTGCTAGAAGACATAATACAGACAGGTACGGTAACAGACAGCCCTTTAATCTAAATTTACTCGTGGCTGAATGTTAACAGGTAAGTAAAATCTGGAAATGACTGTCATAAACATAAATTCACTTCAGAGGTAGGAGTGAGTGACGTTTTGACGGTTATGTGAGGAATATCAGAAAATTACAGAGCGCAATAAACTTTTGATACCCGCAATATAACTACTAATTTTGTGACGAAAGTCTGATTTTGTGGTTTAAGCCTTATTAATGAAGAGAGGTGCTGCACATTTTACGATTTATATGTTACCAGCAAAAAGACATCCAATAAAACTGGGAGATACGGAGCGAATTGCGGTTCTCGCATAAATTGTTGAAACCGAGCTTCTATGATCCTTGTAGCATCTCAAGACCACATGTAGGACCCGACATACCAGCAGTACCACTTAGTGCAACACACACCGTGATGCATTAGTTACGACGAACAGAGTTCAGCTGTCCCAGATGGGAACAAGCATAGAGGACATAACTTCAGCTCGTCTTTCATTATGTGTGTTTCTGGTGATATTCTTACTAACTTCATTTTCTCATATGCGTTGCGATTTACTCAGTCATCTTCAGTACCCTAAAAGTAATTTTCGAAGTGAAAACTTCTATAGGCGCGTTAGGCAATGTTTGGACGAGTTTAAATCTATGAGTTCGCGACTTCCCGTCACGGACATGCTACGACCTGTTGCGCGTATGTTATGCGCGTTGGACACTTTTTAGATGGGTAAAATCTTATGAGTTTGTGTTACCAACATATTGTAATAGCAGTATATCTGTAGCTGTAAGTATGACGTGTTGCGTATGGACAGCAGTGAAAGTATAGCTTATACTTGTATCCAATATCTTCTTCTCTTCGATATCGGCTATCTAAGGACCACGAAAAGTAATCCCGTGCACTCATTTCGATGCTTCTTTTCTTGACTTCCAATAGTTCTTTATCCTCTCGCTTTGCTGTTTCCCCCCTTCTTCTGTCCATATGTTGTTACATTTCCTCTTCTCCTTCTCCTGGAAACCCTTGAAATTTTGGATCAATCTCCTAAAAGTTGCTCTATCTTGTATTAAATCTTCTGTTATTCCGATCCCAATCATATCTTTCTTTACTCCTTGGATCCACTGGTTGCCTTTCTTACTCTTGTAAACATGATTGAAAATTCTTTTTGTAAGTCTATTGTTATCCATTTTCAGTATGTGACCAAAAACACTGATTCTCCTCTTTCTGATCGTGTCTGACATCCGTTGAATTTCTTATTCTTTTTTATAGGTTTTTATTCCTCCGGTGTATAAACTCACCATTTTCAATTTTTAGTGGTCCCAAAATTTTTCTCAAGATTTTCCTTTTCTCCATCCCTTCTATTTCTCCAGTTTTCATAGAGAACAAGCATTCTGGTTTGATTACTGTGTTGTAGTGTTTGATTTTAGTTCTCCTTGATAGATTCTTCTTATTGTATGTATCTTTAGTCAATTGGTATGCTATTTCTAGTTTTCTTGCTCTTGATATATTTGCTTCCTTATCAGGCCCATTAATCTGAATTACTTCTCATAGATATATAAATTTATTGACCTTGTTAATTTTTCTGTACTCTGTGTTTAGTACTGTGGGCGAATCCCTAATATTGGTCATATAATATATTAAAATGATTTTTATTTATTTTTTTTTTTTTTTTGCCAGTGTTCTTCATTCAGACACAGAGTTTTTATCCGAAGGAACTTTGCGTTCGTATAAATAAAATAAATAGAAAAACTGTTACCGTTTGATTTACAACCTCCTTTCTCCCCTCGCCTTCATTTCTGTCAACGTTGTTCAAACAATCTCACAATTTCTATCCGATTTTGATAGTACTTAGCACACTTCAAAACAAGGTGGTCTGGTAGCTCAGCGGTTGAGGCACTTACTTCAGAAAATTTCTCTCTCCGGTCGCGGGTTCAAACCCCGTGGTGAACAGAATTTTTCAGCAGTTGTATTTGATTACATGAGCTGCGCCGGGACGTTCCGTTGTTCTTATTCCATGTTAAACTGTAGGCCCATGAGGAAAGGAATTGGCCCACTGGCCCTCCTGCCACTGACATAAAGCTTGTTAGATCTACATCGGAAAGAATCGACCAACGTTCGGGTTTTGGACTTAGTTAGATTTTTACTTTTTGAAGTGAAAATTACTTTAGAAGAGTTGGACGATTTTTCGATGGGTAAAATCTTATAAGTTCGGTTTACCGCCAAACTAATGTTAACAGTGTATCTGTAGCGGTCTGGTGGTTCAGTGGATGTGTCGGACGGGGAAACGAAAGTCTCGGCGGGAATTTTCATAGAACCGACTTTCACCTCTGCCAAAGATTATTGTGTAATGTGACGTACGGCATAACGCTACCGTGGTTCGGATTCCACGTTAAACAGTAGTTCCTCCATATTGGGTAGCGCTGCCGGGTTAAGGCGGCTAAGACAGGGGCGGAATGCGCAGACAATAGAAACCCTGTCACCAGGACCACGTTGAATTAATATTATTTACTATATCTGTAGCTATAAGTATGCTATGCCGAGCTTCTTGTATGATATTCATAGTTGTAAGTTTTCACTTCTGTTGCCAGACCCAATGACTGCCAATATATATATATATATATATATATATATATATATATATATATATATATATATTGAAGTGTCACGCTGATTGCGGCACCAGGAAAGATAGTTAATTTTATTTATTGGAATTTTATTATTTAATATTTAATGAGAAGATGGGAATTAATCAAGGCAACGTTAAAATTTACATTTATAATATCAGGGAGAATTGACATTTTACATTTATTCCACATAATTACAAAGAATGATGGTTATTGAGTTTATTTGTGCCTAGGCTAACTTGAGTCTCTTTCCCCAAAGGTCGTGTCGGTTTGACTGATTTGGCGCCGTGGTGAGAACACACGCAATAGTTTTTATTGGTACTTGCCCCGTTGTCTTGCACCGGTGATGGCTGATGTGGTTCCTTTGCACTGGTGATGGCTGATTACCCTGTCATGGAATCAGACTTCCCTTCACATGCAATTAGATGCTGGAATCGGCAGATCCGTCGGCGAGCGCTCCTCCAAACTCGAACTGCGAAGATAGGATCGAACAAGAGTCGATCCTACAAACACTGGTCGACGGTACAACGCACGCGACACAATGAACGGTTTCGCGCACGTGAACTTGCGGTTAACACCTCCGCGAAAAGTACTGGAGCGTCTCCCTATATTGGCCAGTCCGCTCTCTCTCGAGTCCTCCCCCCGCTTAACCGGTCGCGCGGGCGGACGGGGTGACCTTGCATTCCTGCTAGTTGCCTGGTTGTCAGCTCTTGACCGTCGAACAGTTCGCAAGCTTAAGTGGTATGCAACTTAATGTGATGTGTCATTACAATATATATTTTAATTGGTGAAATACTATGTCTTTGTTCCTCTATTATTACATATTAAATCTAACTATTTCCATTTAATTTACAATATTTTACCGGCTTAGTTGGAAAGTATTCTACTAACTTTGTGTTTCACACATGGTCTGTGTGAAGGTAGAGTATACATACCATGTTTAATTTTGTAGAACAGTGTTACTATTTTTATTGACTTGCTTTGTTTCGTCTCAGTGGATCAGATTCCACATTAAACTGGCCGTCCTACCTCTGACACAATGGCTTACTATGCCTCCTTCGGGAGGAGCCAACCAACCTTCTGGTTGTGGACTGAGTTACGTTAAGTTTCACCAACATCAGTTTACAAACACGCATTTGTTATTGCGTTCACTGTCTATCTAAAATTTCCAACTGTCATAAGCATGAGCATTACCAAATTGTGTTTTGTATTGGTTCTTTGGATTTAGGTTATATCTATGTTACGGTGGTGTGAATGATTTTTAAACTTACTTTAGTGTCCCGAACAATGTCTGAGACGCACGGGTTTATTCATTATATTTTTCCCATCATTTAAAGATTTTCCTATGTGAAAATTATTTTGTATTGTTATCATATATTTGCTAAGGTTATTAATACTCAGTGTTTGCATACCCGCTCCTATTTCGGTGTCTTCATGCTTATTTTTGTGCAGATGTTCGTCAATGGGGGTATTATTAATGTGTTATAATGTAGTCAAATACTCACAATTAGTTAAGCAAATAGCGAAGAAAGCCTGAAAAACCAACATTTTTCAACCAATCATTCATCACTTGCGTGTCTGTAGAATAATATTCACATAGTACCGGTTCCACTTAACGCATATGTGAAATATTGTGAATTAATATAGCTGGAATGAGCGATATTCTGTTCCAGAATAAATCTGATTTGATATTGCCAGTCGATCACGTTCCAGCAAGGCAACCATACCTCAGCTACAGATCTGAGAGATAGGTTACTTGTTCTGTTGGAATAGATAAAAGTTGTAATTAAAAAAAAAATCTGTGGAACTTGTATGACCAGCCACTGCAAACGAAACTTTGATCGTTTTCATCTTCATATCAGAATACTGCTTATGTTTTAATAGTGACCACATGAGTGCAACACCTTTCTGATTCACTGTCTGCGGCGAGAGAATGTACTTTATCAACACATGATGGAAATCAGCTAGTAATACTTTTTTAACTCTCATGTGGGAGATGGATATGAGTTCTTCAGTGACTTTGGAGACAAGAACATTAGGCTAACATTTAGTCATAAGAAAATATCAAGCATTCACTTTTTACTTTCATCGTGAAGTTCCAACTCTCCATTGAGGTAAAATAGTGATGACGTACCATAAATACAGCCCACAAATAAATAAAGTGTTACGAGCTAATTTAAATTTTTGTCATTCAAGTTGCGGGCAAACCGGATTCATTTCTTGGAGCAATAAATTTCTGGGTAGTGATGGGGAATTGACTAACTGAAGGTAGACGCGAAGTGAGAAGGTGAGAAGAAGTGATTGATAAGTCTAGTTAAAAAACTTTGATGTTACACTCTAAGAACTAAGGTTTTTTTTTAATGATACATCAGTTATCACTAAATTGCTACTAAGTATAAGATGCATAGTATGTGAATTAATTCAGTTTACTTCTGGATATAACTTGATAGTATGGGACAAGAACATTTTGAAGTAAATGAAACAGTGGAACTATTAGCTAATCTGGGTGCTGAGTGCGCCCTTGTCTTTTATGGTATATGGAAACCTCGCAAACTCACTGGAAAATGTAATGAAATCAAAAAGTCTCAGTCGCATCTAGGGTAAGCTGGGAACTACTTCTGTCAGATCAAAAACCACCAGCTCTCCAATGCAGTGAGTGTCGCTGCGTAGGAGCCTGGCAGGCTGCGACTATCTGCTGGTTCGTCTGCGCCGCATTCTCACCACGCAGTAGTCTGAGTGCCTAATGTATGGACGTGATACTATGAACGCGGAGCGGTCTGGTGACTCAGTGGTTAAGGCGTCTGACTGAAGATCGAAAAGTCTGCGGTTCGAATCACTGCCGCGACATGGATTTTAAATGTCCTTTTCACGACCTTCACCATGTGAATTACGGCACAATGCCTTCGTAGTTAGGATTCCACGTTAAGCTGTGAGTCACCCATATCCATCAGGATTACCGGTTTGGTTAAGGCGGCTACGATAGGGGCGAAATGCGCAGTCAATAAAAAGCCTGTGACCAGGTCACTACGACCACACGAGCTTTTACTATGAACGCTGCGCAACTGGCAACCTGCAACGAAGTGGGGCCCTGTAGGAGAAACTATTCTCACTTGTCAACCCTGCACCTAATGGCGGAAAAGCCAAGGTTGGGAGTAACGTCGAAGAATATTATCAGCATTTTACAATTACTCTTTTTGGGACTGTTTTAAGGAATAAGCATTATTTACAACCTACTTTATATATTCGGATATTCCTTTTGAGAAAATTAACTATAAAAGTTACAGAAAATACATGTAAATTAAAGAAAGGATGATTTCGCCATTGAGAAAGAAGTTAAGTAAAAATCTCAAGAAAAGTATGTATACCAGATTTAAATAGCTACACAAAATCCAATTCTGTTTGTTTCGTTAAGTTTTTTTTTTTGTTGATTTAATTGATTGTCAATGTAAATGCCATTAGAGTCAGGATATCGTAATTGGAAGAGGAAAGAAAAGAATTCGGCTTTAACCGTCCAAGGAACCGTTTCACCATTCATACGGAAAACTGAAATCTGATGTCCAGACCGGGGATGCAGCCAGCGTCCTCCCTATTGTCAGACCATTTATTTTCGTCATCTCCAAGACAATACAAATAAATGAATCTACGTTTTGCTGTTTACTAATAATGGGCACATCAATCCCGAATACAAAATACAATCAAAGGATGAAATTATGGCTCGCTAGGACTGACAGTAAAAAATGAAATTTGTTGCTACTGAAATAACACAACCAATCATAACTGTAATTTTTAATTTTATAATATGAATTAAAAATTCTCTTTGAATGGTCATAAAGCAATGAAGAGTTTTCTTTGAAAAGGGTGTAGATCTGGTTAGCATACTAAAATCTGAATTGGAGTAAGTAGTGGTAGAATTTTTCTGTATATAGTGTCGACTAAGATTTGGTTTATGTCTACATCTTATTTAACTCACATATTACTTTCAAGAATTTGGTCATACGATTTCTTAAAGTGCTAATCAGAAATAGGTATTACTTTAGAAAACAAAGAAGTGACTGCTCAATGTACGTTATTAAGTAAACGGAAAATAAACAGTACAAAAACAAACATAAAAACAACAAATAATAGAGCATTTCGACTTTTACAAGGCTTCCAGTTTGTATATGAGTGTATCAACCTGAATCACATGAATTTAATATCAATTATATGCAAAATGATGCATGTTCTTTGTGCGAGAAAGTTGCAGGTTTGGTCACAAAAGGTCGATTTTAAAGTAAAAGAGGCCTGGCGAATTGGGAGACATTTGTAGATTGAAGACAACTTATTTTAAAACAGTTGAGTAAGGACAAGCCAGCGTGTTTAGATTTTGTTTATATGAAGAAGGATTTTTATAACGTCGAGTAGGAAATCATAGTTCAGGGTCTAAAGAAATCAGATTTAGAGTACAAAGATGAAAGGATAATATTCTGCCAATATACGATCGATTGAGAGTACAGGGTTTGTCCGGAAAGTAATAGGACTGAGTCGATTTAAAAAAATTTATTGAGCCAATCGTTACAATTCTTTAGAAACTTTCAAAATAGGCTCCTTCTGCGTCGATGCAGCGCTGCCAACGCGATTTCCAAGCATTGAAGGCGTCACGGAAGGCATTCTCCGGAATAGCCTTGAGAGCCGTGGTGCATGCTGCTTGGATCCCCTCTGTCGTCTCAAAATGCTTGCCTTTCATCGGCCTTTTCAGGCGAGGAAACAAAAAAAAGTCCGGGGGAGCCACATCTGGGCTGTAGGGCGGCTGCGGAAGCGTTGGAATGCCGGCCTTAGTCAGGTAGCTGTTCACAAGAAAGGCGGTGTGAGCCGGGGCGTTGTCGTGGTGCAACTTCCAGTCGGCTGCGATGTCTTGTCGGACCCGATTGACCCTTCGTTTGAGTCTCTTGAGCACTTCCACATAAAACTTGGCGTTGACGGTTTGTCCAGGAGGAACAAATTCATGGTGGACGATGCCTTTGATGTCAAAAAAGACAATGAGCATCGTTTTCACTTTGGATTTGCTCATTCTTCCCTTTTTTGGGCGAGGAGACGCCGGCGTGTGCCACTCGGAAGATTGCCTCTTTGTCTCGGGATCATACTCAAAGATCCATGATTCGTCACCTGTGATTACGTTATTCAAAAATTGGGGGTCACTTTCACACATGTTCAAATTTTCTTGGCACATTTCCACTCGCCGCAATTTCTGGTCGTCAGTGAGCACTTTTGGGACCATCTTCGCGCACACCTTGCGCATGTTCAAATGCTCCGTCACAATGTCATGAACCACAGATTTTGGTAAATTAAACATCTGGGCAATTAAACGAATACTTAGTCGACGGTCTGTGTTCAAAACTTTGCGCACACGAGTCACATTGTCGGTGTTTGTCGAAGTCGAAGGTCTTCCAGCACGGTCTTCATCGGCGACCTCTTCCCGGCCCTCCAAAAAGGCCTGGTGCCACCGAAACACACCACTTCTTGCTAAAGCAACATCTGGGTAAGCCTGCTTGATCATATCAAACGTCTCTGTCGCAGATTTACCGAGTTTCACACAGAATTTAATCGCGTACCTCTGCTCTAACGAACGCTGCATTTTCGGCTTGCACAACTCACAGAAACACGTCGCGCGAAAATGCCTGTCCTGACTCTCCACGTGCTCGGAGACAATTGACCAACCGCTCGATTGTTAGCTAGGAACCCCCTCTACCGAATCCAGTCGGTACGCGCACGCTCTGAAGTACAATCGCGGCGGAAAAAAATCAGTCCTATTACTTTCCGGACAAACCCTGTATATTAGAGATGTGAGGAAGTACAGATAAAGAAGGGCAAAAGACCACACTTCTCCATGACTCCTGCCATCTTCAGTGCATGAAACAGTGGATTATATGAGGGAGAGAACAAAAGTTCGAATAAAGGTGAACGGATAGTATGTCGAAACGTAATAGGGGGGTAATGACGCTGCCGCCATCACTAATTAAAGACTTAGAAAAAAGACTGAACGTGATGATAGCAACATCAATAGACTTAAAACAAAGGACAATTAGGGAGGTTTAGGAGTCAGCGTGCGGTTGTGGAACTGGGATTCAAATTTTCTAAGTGGAGTAAATAATCAGAGATGGTAGAGGTAAACAAGATACAACTGGTCTAATTATTAATGACCGAAATGTCTTCAACTTTTTTTTCTTATAACTTTACGCCTCGTCGAGATCGATGTAAGCAAAGGTCTGGAAGAACCAGTTATATCTTAGGAATAAAGTATAACACTCAGTCACTCACGCACTGGAACCTTACGAAGCTTCTGGCCTGAGCGTTTATAAAAAAATTAAATCCTCACATTGGTTCTTCTTAACGCTGGCTTACTTGGGTCTTACCTCGGTAACGTCAGTTAATTTATGAAATATAAAGCTCTTTCTATTCGGTTGAGAGGCACTTCCAAACCTCTCTCTGAAACTTATAAAAGGTTATTTCCAATAACTAAAGTTCCTAGCAGTTGCATACTTGTTGCACAGTTATAAAATAATACACTTTATTCAAGAATACTTGATGGCTGGTTCACTGCTTTTAAAATGGACCACAGTCTCTATGAATATACACGCACGATAGTCATGGCGATTTTTTTAACAGTTGCACCACCGTTGAGTGTCGACTAATACTTAACTGCGTTAGTGTTTTATTGCTTCCCTAAACTGACTCACTTAAGTATATTGCTGCCCGCAAAAAATCTAACTGCAGTGTTTAATCTAAAATCCTTACTTTCAATGAACAATAACAACAACAAAACACCAATCAACTTACTTCCCGTACAACTCAGAAAGTTTCTGAAAATAGCCAGGCGCAAACACTGATCTCAAACGCTGCCACAGAATAAAACTTCGTTCTCGACCGGATGTCCTCCGTCGACGATAAATGATGAAATAAAGCCACCTGTGATGGTTGCACTTGTACATATAGCCTCTGTCAAACCCATGCGTTTCTGACGCAATGTCATGACGCACTTTCCTCCCGCGAACGGTAGTGTCGTAATCTTTTTCCTACTGATAGATTCTAACATTACACAACACTGGCAATTAATGGAAACTTACTATAAGATTCAGAATAAGGTCCAAAAATACTGTCTGTAAAGCCCTAGACTCATCACAAATGCTGTACAGCACTGGAGAAAAGAACGGGAAGAAATTCGGCAATGGAATTTCGAAGGAATCATCCCCGTGGTTCACTTGAAGTGATTTCTGGAAACTTTGAAAAACCGAAGTCCGAGTGGCTGAGCGCGGCTTTGAGCCAGCGTCTTGCTGAATGCGAGGCCAGAGCGTAGCCGCGCATCCACCATACTCAGTTTCAATTCCTAAAGCATCATTTATTTCTGAAAATATCATCGTAAACATTAGGAAAAGACTGATTAAAGCCTACGTCTGAATTTTCGACCTGTATGGTTGTGAAAAATGGCTAGTGCTCGCTGCGGAGAAACGAAATCTTGAAGCTCTCTGAAAATCTAATGCTGTCTACGAGTGCTAGGATTACTTGGAAGGAAAAAGTGACTAATGAAGAGCTGGTGATTCACAGAGCCTATGGCGTCACGTTCAATCGAGAACAAAACATCTGGCTGTCCGTCTAATGCACCATAACAAATTCCCATAAAAAATGCCATCGATGGTTGAAACCAGCGATAAAGACCACACCAAAAATATGAGAATCACATTACATTAGCTGTGACATGCGCCTTCTACAGTGAAATAAAGTGGAAGAAAGAGAGAGGAATGGTAAGATAATACAAGCTAACTTCTGGGTTGATAACAGAAAAAGGTTCCTTTCATACAATTAAACGAGTGTGAAATATTTATTGTAAGATTTTCTCGCAGTTGAGAGTAATTTTTAAATGTTGAAATATCGATGGCAAATTATAGTTGTAGGAATTCACTGCTAATGATGATAACATTATAGAATACCACATTATCATAATTGAAATTGATTAAATTCGTTAAGTTTATTTCATATAAAAAGTTTATTTATTTTTTGATACATTAGTTTACAACTTATGTTCGTTGCACAATTGCGCCAAATTAATCATCATACGTATTAGCGTTGCTCTTATAACATCAGTTGATATTTTTAATTCCCGGCTAGGGATGGCGATTCTTTCCAAAAAAGATCGATTCTTGAATCGATTTGAATCGAATTTTGATAAATCGATTCACAAAAAAATCGAGGTCTAAAAGATCGATTTTCTAAAAATCGATCTTCTTTCGATTTTGTTTTCGTATTCGTATTTTCATAATAATTCCAATCACGGAAAACAAAAAAGGCACCATAATAATCAATCTTTTATCATTTTTAAGCTAATTAAAGTTTTTTTACAACTAAATCAAAGTATTAGGTATACAGTAAGACATTCATTTCATTTGTTGGTTACATAAAACAGATTTGAAATGCTGTAGTTTACAGTTACCAGTGTTTAATGTTCAAGCTTTTCAGGAACAACAGTCTGTCCAGTCTACTAGGATCCAAGCGGTTCCGCTCATTACTTGCGATGTTACGGCAATAAAAAAAAAGGGGACACTCGCAAGGTACTGATGATCCCACTATGCAGATATACTTCTTGGCTGTTGAGTAAACGTGATGATAAATTGATTTTTTTTTTTCGTTCTTGCCAGTAAAGTATAGGATCATACTCCACATGCACAACTGTTTGCTATAAATAGTGTTTCAAGTGTTCATTTAAACCCTGACTTTCATGTGCAAACGCATTACATGTAGAAACCGTTTTTTCACGTTCGATTTTCAGGGGTAAAATATCGATTCACTGGATCGATTCAGTACAATAAATCGATTTAAAAAATCGATTTTTTTGGACAAAAAGATCGATTCTTCGATTAATCGATCTAAGATCGCCATCCCTATTCCCGGCTACTGTTGACACGTAGAACAAACGATTCAACCAGTAACATTTCCAAGGGAGATGGAGCTGTCATCCAGAATTTCATTTACTCACAGGTTGAAAATTAACAACTCTGCTTTAGTAAGTTCATTTCAGTATAATCAGTCAAATTATGTACTGTATGCCACGTTGAATATTCTCTTTGTATGTTTTATCGCTTTTAGAACTTCCAAATATTTAATGGTGTCAATATTTGATTAATAAGTTATATGCGGCACTTTTTTTCCATCACTAAATTGTAATCGTGTGTCTCTGGAATAGTATTATTTGTATTTCTTCCAAGATACTTACTTATATCCGGCGATGTTGTTAATCAGACAATATTGCTGCCAAATATATATAATATGAGTAAAAAAGATTGAAATTTGGTTTTATAGTCAATACAAAACCTATCAAACTTCTTGTTAATCCAGAAAGTGTTTAATCTGATTTAAATTAAAATAAAACTGCGGAGTTTTCCGTTTTGACATTAGCCGAAATACACAGAATTTTGAACAAAGTGAAGTTGTAGTATCGTACTTACGTTAATAGTCCACTACAGGCAACAACGGATTTCGTACCTGCAACAAAAAGATAGAAAATTAATGCCTAATGATTACAGATTTGCTATGAAACATAAACTAAATAACTCCGATCTTTCTTTTTAAAACATGCAACACGCTTTTTAACGTGAAATTTTCATATTTGGCACAAACAAAGAAATAAATTCGTTCTGGATGTACGTTGGGTGTCAAGGCAAGTACGTGAGTTTTCATTTCATTTTCGTTGCTTTAATTGCTCTTGAGATGGCAAATGAAACAGCGAACAGCGTCAGATCAATCTACGGCAGCAAACGTCTGTTATTTGAGTTTTCATCAATATATATATATATATATATATATATATATATATATATATGTGATCCTTGCGAAAATTTCGTGAATACCATGAACAGAAAGGTTGGTAGTTTTTGATTGGATGAAAGAAGAACCGTCTCAATTGTATCAATTATTTCTTTGTTTAATGTAACGGGAACATAACAAAAGTGGAAGCCAGTGAAGCAGTTAATTAACATCGGTGCTGCGGCTATCTAGCAGCCTGGCTCTGAACTGTCTCACAGTTATTACATCTTTAAAATGATACTTCATTTATCGACTTCGGTTAGGTATGTAGGGAGATAATGACTTGCGACAAAAATACCTTTTAGAAATAATATATATGATAAAACACAAACTTAAAAAGTGTTGCTTCTGCGAGGAATGCATTTTTAGGTTGCCGTCCATTGAACTTGGCTTGCAGCAGCAGCATTTATGACGATTACACATTGTCGTATACAGTTGTACTTGAGGTTTTTCTGGAGTAGCAGCGTCATTAACAAGTTCAGTTACAGCCTACAAATATCGGTCATCTGAGCAACAAGGTGGCAGCAAAACTCAGCATGCTACTCTGTACAGTCGGTGTGATGAACCAGCCTGACTCTCCATACATTGTTGGCAGCTCACTCAGCTGTAAGGAAGCTGGTGTCAGCATTACATCTACTTCTGCATATGTACTCTGCAATTCATAAAATTGTGGATGGCAAAAGGTGCTTAGCACCAAAATTAATCTCTACCCCATGCAGTCCAATACCGAATAGGACGAGAGGAGAAATAATTCATATAAGCATCAGTACGTCATCTTATTTCTCTAATCTTATCACTCCTGTCATTGAGGCCCAAATAGGTGATGGGCAAAGTATTTCATCACACCCGTAATTAAAAGTGGACGTGCCGATGTTTGCCAATAAGTTCAAACGCAACCTACGTCGTCTCTCTCACCACAATCTACGAAACTGTGACGCTTTTATAAGGACTGTGGCAATAAATCGAGCGGCTCTTCTCTCTACTTTCTATATACTGTGAATCAGCCTCCACGAAACCGGTCCCAAACAGCGCAGCAATAGTACAAATGTGGACCCACTAGAGTTCTGTACGCTATCTCCTTTATTTGTGCATTAAAATTTTTCAAAATTCTACCTATGATTCGCAGCCAAGAATTAGCTCTACCTAAGACCGAATTAAAGTGTAAGTTCCATTTCATGTTGCTTCGTACTGTTACGTCCAAATACTTCAATAAATCGGCCATATCAATAACTGAACTGTTAAATTAGTTTTCCTGAACAAACGGATTCTTTTTGTTAGTTATGCACATTGCGTTGCACTTTTTACAATTTAGTATAAGTTGCCATTTGTCGCACCATACCAAAATAACATTCAGATCGCGCTGAATATCTAAACAATCGGCCGAATTTCTTATTTCCCTATAGATCACCGCATCACCAGCAAACAATTTCAAACTACTCTTCACGTTGCTCCAAGATCGTTTATGAAAATTAAGAAAATAAGTGATACATCGAGATTTGAACCCGGGACTTAGTTTAGATTGAAAAGCAAGCACCTTGACCACTGAGTTACCAAACGGCTCTGTGGTGTGAGGCCTGAGATTTTAGTATAGGTCAACGATCGCAGAGTCAACCCCGACGGCATTATTTTAACCAATGAGAAATAAGTTACTAGGTGTGAGATAGAGATCAACTTGGTTAGTGGCAGCAAGATGGTGGGGTGATTGGTCTATTTTGTAGGAGAAGCTGTGGGGATGTAAGAGTTCTGTTATACTAAAAATACAGAATTCTGAGGCGTGTGAAGTACTTTAATGCACATTTCCGCAAGCTGCAATTCTCTGTTACTGGAACTATGTAGTGGCTAGCACATATTAAAAGAACTCAAAAGTAATAAACTGTTGCTTGTTTCATGGTAGTTCACAACCGAATTCGTATCTGAGTGATTGCCGAATGCAGCAGTTTGACTTGCTGATTCATTTGCGATATACAGGCGTAGATAACTATCTACACACCATTACAGAATCGGATACAAACACGCTCTGGGAATACGTTAGATGTAGATTCCTTGATCTCTGCTACACGGAGGAGACAAAAAAACAAAAGGGGGAAATTAACGTAGTCGTTGACGCAAGACCTACGGAATGTAATAGTAAGTCTGTCAGGCTGATAGAGAACGATCGGGGACAGCAGATATGTCCGTTACTTATCCGAATGAAAACACCAACGCGGCACAACGTGGAAAAACGAATGTCATAAAATTTTATTTCCGGTTTTTAATGTAGATATGTTTTGAGGCTGCAGCTAATATGGACGGCATTGTTAATAAATACCTTAGTTCTTACCTTGTGAACAGAAAACAAAAAGTGTCATTTGAATATTTTAACACTACGTCATGGTGTTTCCCTGTTTTCTGAATGGGAATTTGTCAGATGTGGAGTAACTCAGGTTTCTATATTGGGGCCACTATTGTTTATAATATATATAAGTGATCTCTCCTGTGCTACATCTAAAATCTCAAAATTTGTCCAATTTACAGATGACACAAGCATAAGAATTAAAAATACACCCCCTCTTTCTCTACTGAACATATTTCTAATTATGTCTTTAACCTTATTAAGAAATAGTTTACAGGTAATAGCGTGTCATTAAATTTTGATAAAACTCAGTACATGCAACTCAGTACATCACACAGATTACTACCAAACAAAGACAAAATTTTCGTGCCAGTCCTTTCAAGAGGTAGAGAGAGTGAAATTTCTAGGTTTGCATATTGATCATAATTTAAATTGAAGGATACATGTCTCTGACTTACTATTGCGATTGGGTACAGTACATTTGCAGGTCGTACAATTTTAGCAATAGGTGATTTCCGTATGAGAAAACTAGTTTTTTTGCTTATTTTCACTCCTTAATGTTATATGCAATAATACTCTGAGGCAATTCAACCCATAGAGACAACGTATTCAGGATCCAAAAACAAGTAATAATAATTATATGTGGGGTTAGTAGTAAAACTTCATGCAGAGAGCTCATCACTAAGTGATTTTAACATTGGTGGTAGAGTTTGTATACACATTAATGTCCTTTGTAGTCAAACATTATACTCCGTTTGAAACAAACAGTAAAATATACAATTATAGCACTAGAGGTAAAAATGATTTTCACAAGGAATACAAGCCATTGTCATTTGTTCAAAAAAAGGGTCCGCTATTCAGAGATACATATCTTAAATAAGCTCCCAACACATCTTAAATGTTTAGCAGGTGAGATTAAATTCAGGAAAACATTGAAAGAATTTTTGACAATTTCTTCTATTCCATCGAAGAATTTATTTCTAACGATCTACAAAATAATTGACAGTATTAAGTGTATTTGATATAATTAATGTAGGTATAATGCTGTGACTGTATATCTTTCTATGTTTTTAATTGTTTTGTTATGCAATAGTTTCTGTAAATTGACAACTTTCCACGTCCCACAGAGCCACTCTCTTATACTGGGTTCCATGGGAAATTAATATATTGTATAAACATTGAATTCAGATAGAGTTCAAGGTAATTAGAAGCGAGAGAGGACTGGGGAGAAGGAACTGGAAAAAATTCTACCATGCCCTTTTGAAGGAACCATGCCAGTAATTACCTGGATTTATTACCGCTCTCCCATCAGGCTCGAATTGAGGTGCTGTGTTTATAGTGGTAATAGAAAATTCATTTTCCGAAACTTATGGATAAAATTTAACTTATTTGTGATAAAAATTTGAGAAAATCTTAAACCGCTGTTAACATTGTTTCCCAACATCATTGATGAAAATTGTTCAGAGAAGAGCCGCAAGTTTTAGGATCAGTGATCCATATTCCTTAAGAGTAGTATTTAAATCTAAACGTGGTCCTCTTCCCTAAGGTTGGTTGGACGCTCCCGCAGGAGTTACACTAAGCATAGTATTACGGGGAGGACAGATAGTTCCTTTCCTCTTTATCTAACCTAACCCAACCCGGTAATCCTCTCGGGTGAAGGAGACCTACAGCTTAACGTGGATTTCTAACCACGGAAGTGTTCTAGCGTGCTTCACGCTACACGGCAAGTTGTACGAAAGGTGGAGGTCGGGTTAATGGCCTTTCGAAATGCGGGATTCGAAGCGGGAAAATTTGGATCGCCAGTCAGACGTCTTCACCACTGAGCCACGAAAGCGCTCTTGTGGGGTTCATATATGATAACATCAAAGATAACCTACATAATTTTCATTCACATTTATTCCCTAATATGTTTGTCATTCTTTTCCTTTTCGTGTCCACCGAAAAACATCTCCCACCACCATATGTAGCTCGCAGTGAAAGCATATACAAGGCCAAGATAAATGTGATTAAATACATGATTTCCCCAAATCACTTCAGACGAATGCGAAGATGATTTCTACAAAAGGCCATGGTGAAATGCTTCGCGTTCTTTGCCTCCAGTGCTTTCCCGCCTCTAATGACATGGACATCGACGAAGCGTAAAGCCAGGAAAAAACTAGTTATCTGAAGTCATTGCACTGATGTTACCCCGAAATTAGAGGTAACGCATTTGGAAACTTTGGTATATAACCCCATAGTTGCGGCGTAGACAGAATTTTCGTTAACTTTCAGTAATAGAAAATAACAAATCACACTTTTTATCTGGCTGACACAGTCATTCCTATCTATTACCAACAAAAAAGTGCCATATTTTGTAGAAATATGTGTTTCTTGCTGGAAAAAATGTGTATTAAAAACGTCTGGAATCATAATGTAGCAATAGACGGCTAAAAGGGTTTTAACCAAATAAAATAATTTAGTAGGTCAATATTATTTTAACTTTGACAGTTAAAACCCCAGTGTTAACAAGAATCTATGACAAATATTGACATTATTCCAACGAAAATACCCATTGCAATCTACACTATTATTATAAATGCGAAAGTAACTCTATATATTTGTTTCGTTTTCACGATTAAACAGCTGAACTGACTTTGATGAAATTTGACAAGGAAGTAGTCTGTATCATAAGGAAGGACATAGGAAACTATTTTTGGATAAATAACATATTTTGCCAAGAAATATTGAAAACTAAACGTACGATGAGAGAAAGATGGATAGAGTGTGTAAGACTCACTCAGGCTTTGTTTCTCTCGCAATCATTTTCTGTATGATCAGTTCATAAATTTTATGTACAGTTACAACTTATTATACAGTATAAATACATCCTCTTCCAACGATAAAAGTCATCGTTAACAGGTAGTAATCTGCGTGATGTAAAGAAGCGTATAATAGTGACGCTAAGAGAGCTGACGCGGACTTCTGGTCTGGGTGAAGAGTCGTGGCAGGTATCTTGTGGCCCATTGTGTCTGTCTGAGAGCAGGTGCCCCCACCCCCGCCTGGTGACAAGCCGCTTAAATCGGGAACTTGGCGAGCACGGCGTAGCGCACCCACCGCCGCATTGTCCGCGGCGCTGCTGTCGTTTATGCAATCTGGCACCTGATCTACGTAATTGAATCATAATAGGCGATCATGAACAGGCGGACGGAGAGCGGCCGTCCTTCATGCACGGAGGCAGCGGCTGCCGTAACTAACTGCTTAAGGCCGTGAAGATACTATGACGACGAAGCTTCAGAATGGCCCTTCCAATTGCGGTTCTTTTTTTTATGACAATTTGTACTTAACGACTTTTACACATTCTGAGATTGAGGTCTTCATAACCAAATCCTGAAGACAAATTTCACAAACCCATAAAGAAAATCGGGAATATACTGGTAAAATGCCTTCCCAGTTGCAGGGTGATTACAATTACGTTTTTTTCTTTTAGAAAATACAGTTTTTAACAACATAATTGTCGGAAAAAGCTACCCATAATAGGCGCGCGATCTATATTTCTATTTACTTTCCCGAAACTGGATAACAAAGGAAAAATGTAGTTTCGTTGAAAACTTTTGATCAGTAATAACAAAGGAAATTTTTTGGATCCTTGTTGGTTTGGTAAATAAAGAATTCGTAATTAACATGTGTTTATAAACATAGGTAATTACTGTTACGCTTTCGTAAAAAAACAAATAAAGTGGTAACAGATTAAAAATTTTATGTAACTTGAATATCTCATTTATTTGACATATTGAAAATAAAAAACTGTTTTGAATGATGTTAATACAGTAGATGTTTAGTAACTCTAGAAGACTATTGTAGCAGTGTTAACTCACACCAATCACCAAAAGTGTCGATACCCTAGGATTAAAGTGGATGTCATAAAGGTAACTACCTTTTTGCGCTATATGTTGGTTTTAAATCATTGGCACATCTGCAGTCTACGCTGGTAACTGATAGATGATAGGAATTTATTCAGTAGAAGAATCAATAGTCGCTGAAACAAAAAATCGATAGAGCGTATAAGTATCAGATGCTAGTGTTGGTGTGCCATTTTTTTCCGCTGTAAGGTAATTTTTTCCATGTTTGTTATTGTTTTTGTGTTGTTTGTAATTCAAAAAATAACTTTCATGAAATTTCAATGGAACAGGCACTCAAATTAATTTGTCTAATAGTCTACTCTCCGGATCAAAGTTAAGGAGGGGAGGCAACACAGAGCGTTGGAAAAAAATGCGTAAAGAGCAAAAAACAAACGAGTGTGACATATTTAACGCATGTTCAAATGAATTTTTCAGTGAAAGCGCTACAAAATGAATAAAAATTCATTACCATCAAGAAGCAGTTATAATTTTGTTTCCTGTACTGCTGAATACATTTATCTTCGAGCCTGTCGGGAGCTATTCTCTAGAACCAACACAATCCATGAATTATTCCCTGCTTACAACTAAAAACTCTTCTTTTTTTCAACTGTTTTTCAATTAGCTCTTTATTAGTTGCATCTACTTTAATATCTTCTTGAATTCTTTTTTTTACTAGTGAAATTGCTTTATTCACACACGTAGAAATAAAGTTCTGTTCATTGTATAGCTTTTTTAATGACAATTCGTTTTTTTTCCTGAAATTTTGATTTCTAATTATCTTACGTGTTCAATCTATATCAAAAAACAAACAACTGGAGAAGCTGCAATATAACAAAATCCGACGTAAGGCACACCAGTGGCGTAGCTAGGGGGGGGCGGTGGGGGCGGTCCGCCCCGGGTGTCACCCGTTTGGGGGTGACACCCCCATTTCGAAAATACTAATTGAAATTAGTGTGATACAAAATTTATATATATATATATATTTTTGATAGACTTCTTTTATCCTTTGGTGTCGAAACACGTCTACCTTTAATGTTCTGAATATTTCTTTTTAAGTTGATCTATCGCTATTTCAAATACGATCCAGTAGAGTATAATAATACAGTATTATTGGCTACACCGCACGCTTAAACAATAGAGCATCGCTCGGTTGCTCCAACAATCACAGGAACTCGTTGTGCTTGCCGTCCGTCACAGTTGTTTGGTTTGTTACGAGCGGCGGTGGATATAATGTAAGTTTTCTTGTATTAAGAGAGGAAGTTTTAAAATTAAAGGATATATCTAAAATTGTTAAAATCATGGTAATTAGGCAGTTAAATTGTAATTCCTCGAAATTATATCAAGAAAAATGATAGATTTTCCTTTGGAAATAAAAAAAAAAAGCAACCAAGCGTATGCTGGAATAAGCGTAGTCTAGGCTTCAAAATTGTTTTGCTTTTTTAGAATTCTATTAGCTTTCTAGCTAAGATGCACAAGTGACTTGAAGTATTTTCTAGTAATTTTTGAATTTATCATCTGACAGATTCGAATTGAGTACATTTCGTGTTATCGGATATACACTCTGCGTACCTTCCTTTTGTCGACAGTGCACCTAAACTCGACATGAAATCATATCATGTTCGAATTTATGCAAATAAAATGATTCGGAAAACTGCATTAAACTAGCAATACGGTCAGGTTTCAAGTCAATCCGGAGGAGTCCAAGTGTTATCGTCTGTCGGTAATCAGTTTTTGTAAGGCATGTGTTTAAAACAGTCGGAACCGCGTATCTTGCTAACGAAATCGTAACATTAGTAAGGGGACATCCATAAATTACGTGAGGTATTTTTCCGAATTTTCGGATCCCCCCCCCCTCTCTGGTGTGACTTTGTGAGATCTTGTCACGTCAGAACCCCCCCCCCCCTACGGATCGCCCTCGCAAATTTTTGAGACCTTTTTTTTAGATCTCACCCTCCCAAAGCCGGTTACACCCACACTTATCAACGAAATACCCCCTAAAATCGACATTCGCGTCATTTGTAAACACTTTTTTGTTTAGCTCTACAGTCCAACACAATTTTAAAAAATCTCACGTGAGAATTGGTGAGATTTCGCTGCACCCCGCCCCTATTTCACCTCACGTAATTTATGGATGCCCCCTAAGCACTTTAACTCTAGTTTCATGTAAGTTTGATATGCTTTCTACTGATTGAGAATATACAAATATGATCGCGATCAAATTTTCCATCATGAATTTACAGAAGAAGATTTCTATTATGGGTAACCTCTTTGTCGAATACACGTACCTACATTCTTATGGGTTCCTTAAATCGACAGGGATGTCGAACTTCTGTTCCTGCACAAAAATTGAGCTTTAATCATAAACTGAACGAACATTCGAGCCGTTTACATCTTTATTTATACGCTACTGAGCGGTGCTAGAAATATAAAATTTACACATGGAGATGGGCCTCGATACATATCATATTTAGGAGTCTGTAGCTACTTATTTCTTAGACGGGTAGTAAAATACTTCACTTATTAAGTACTACATGTAAAGGCGGCAGATATCTCAAAGGCATGTTCTTTTATTACCTGACCGTTGTTTTTTTTATTTGATTTTATATTTTATTTATTCCTCTATTTTTATGAAGGAACTTAATGTAGAGTTGCTTTTCTGACTATACAGTATCCTCCAGGGTCTCACAACTTGTGGGACCCGGATCCTGGGTTTGCTCCAATGGGACCCCATCTGGGTCTGGAATTGCTTCTACTTGGATCAAGCCACTTCTGTTAACTTTCCTCTCAATATCCCTTGGTCCTCCAAATACCGAGGTTGTGAAGTCATTTAAATACAGCCTATGTTAACGTTTCAATAACAAATGGGTAGCTTTCGACTTTTTTAAATTTATAGCGAAATCTTATGGTCGCCCTATAGTTACACTGGCGGAAATTAAAATCACAACACGCATACATGAATGGTAGAATTTTAGGAAACTTTGAAAATATATCCAGGGCCATACCTAAAAGAAATAATAACAAATGGAAATGGATCAGGCTAAATTATTACCTTTTACAGTTGTCAGTGAGAAATGCGCCCAACTTGAGCACCAATACATTCGTGGATCCTTGCCGGCATTGACACAACAAGTGTTCGGATGTCTTCTTGGTGTATGTCTCACTACGCGTGCATGTCTTTTGCAGTCAGTTGTTGCAGAGTTTGTGCTGGGTGACCATGTGATCTAAAGTGTCTACTTCTGGTATCCTAGAAATGCTCTATTTGGGACAAATCTGGGAACCGTGCTGTCCATATTGTGATCGAAACTCCTTGCAAGGCTTGTGTGACGATGGCCGCAATGTGAGGACGGGCACTGTCTCGTTGGAAAATACAATTCGGATGTTGAACATGTAGGGTATCACAATAAGATGCAGTACCCCGTCCACATAGTGATGGGCTGTCATTGACTTCAACAACAGCCGACTCAGTCATGCTATCGAAACTGATTGCCACCAAAACATGACACCGGTGACGGCACTTGCGTGAGGTTCTGAAATCACAGCAGATAAGCCGTTCCTCCACTACGCCTGCGAACATGTCGTCGATAATCATTTTGCCACAGACAGAATCGAGACTCGTCTCTAAACACAAATGTACACCATTCACATGTCCATTTGTGTTTCGCATTATACCAGAGTAGATGATGAAGGCAATGAAATTAGATTAATGGGACACAATGCACAGGGGCCAGAGAGTGTAACCCAGCTTCAAGAAATTAGTTTACAATCATCCGGGGAGGGGCGGAGGCGAGGTGTGACTGACTGCAGGCCAGATCCAAGTAGTGGTTACACACAACCATCTGCTAGCAACAGCCACCCACACCATTTTGGCAGTCTTCACGTGCTGTTATCCTTCTGTATGGACCTGTGCCTGCTCTAGGTGTATTAGAGCTTTTTTCATCACTGTGTAACAAGTCTGTATACTGACATTGCACTGCGGCAAATCGTTCTGGAGATTTCACGATATGATGCACCCTTTCAGAACACGTCAATTCTCCGACCTCTCTCACTGTTAAACATTTGGGTGTAGAGAGTTGTCACTCTTCGCCTTGGCATACTTTGACAACAAAAACTTGTGGGCAACTACGTGATATGTGACACCACACTGTTCGCCACTTATACGCTAAAAAAGCAATTTAAATAATATATAGCACCGTAATTCTTACATTATTACATGTAAAACTTTTAATGTTAAATCATTTAAACTCTTCATGCGGGCATATTTGGGGCCAAATTTCATTCGTTTATCACAACACCGTCTGGGTGCTGGGATTTTAATTTGCACCAGTTGGTGTATCAGTTGCTAAGTGTAAAGGTCGAACTGCACTTTGCCAATACTGGCCTGTACCGTAACGGCAACGACAGCCGGCCGAGTGACGGCTCGCCCCCTCGCGTCCACACTTTTCCATATCTCGCCTAGTGTTGTAAAAAAACGGTTTTTTTTCTGGCTTGAAAAAAAACTTGAAAAAAAAACATGAAAAAAAACTTTGAAAAAAAAAACATGTTTTTTTCTGGAACACGTTTTTTTTTCACAACTACTGAATCTCAAATTTGTAAGGCAGTTATAGTTTAAAATGACTGTTTAAGTGTTTATTCTAAGTACTTATCTTAGTTTAAAATCTACTATATTTTTCTGGTTCAGTAGGGAAAAAAAATTACAAAAATATTGGCAAAATTGACTGAAATTTTCTTTATGAACGGGGATTTCCCGAAGAGACTAGGTTGCGCGAGAAGGAATCCCCATTCCCCATTGTTTGGATTGATACTTGCTATATGAAATAGTGCTGCCAACCCTACAAAATTACCTAAAGATCTTTTTAAAAAATTAGGAATATAAAATTTATCCACGGTTTTTTGCCTCTTTTTATAACTTACTAGCTGACCCGGTCACGCGTTGCTGTGACTCAGTAGTTAGAGTACGGTGGACCAATATTATTCTAAACTCCCTAATGTCGTCACCCAATGTTGTCAAATTAATATTCACTAATAAAGACAAAAACGTTTTCGTCGATTTGAAAATTCAAAAGTAATTGGTAAAGACTTTCGGAAAGTTGAAATTAAGGGCAAACGAACATAATTTTTTAATTTACATTTTATTACAATTTATTTAATGGAAAATATCCCCTGAGGGATCAATATAACGTAAAAAAGTACTTCCATACGTTCCTAACAGTAGGAACTATAATAATAATTTCATGTAGTCGTAATGACCTGGTGACAGAGTTTCTATTGGCTGCGCATTCCGCCCTTGTCATAGCTGCCTTAACCTAACCCAGTAGTGCTACCAGGTACAGGGAACCTACAGATATACTAAATAATAATACGACTTCCATGTGGTCGTAATGACCTGGTGACAGGGTTTCTATTGGCTGCGCATTCCGCCCCTGTCATAGCCGCCTTAACCTAACCCAGTAGTGCTATCAGGTACAGGGAACCTACAGATATACTAAATAATAATACGACTTCCATGTGGTCGTAATGTCCTGGTGACAGGGTTTCTATTGGCTACGTATTCCGCCCCTGTCTTAGCCGGCTTAACCTAATCCGGTAGTGCTACCAGGTACAGGGGACCTACACTTTACCACGGATGTGTTCTGGCGTACTTCAAGCTGTGCCGGAGGTGAAGGCAGGGTTAAGTGCGCATAAAGATCCCCGCGGAGACAGGGATTCGAACCGGGGACCGTACGATCTCAAGTCCGACGCCTTAACCACTGAGCCACCAGGCCACTTCAACCCACGGAAGTTACAAATAATTACAAACCATTGTTCTATGACAAACATTTAATTCGCAATAATAAATATTGTGGTCAATAATGGAGATAATAACCATCCTATGTTTTAAGTTGGACCAAATTACACACAGTAAGTCGAATTTCAGCAAAATCGGTTAAGGAGTTTCGGATTTCATCTCAGAAAAACATCGTGACGCGAGATTTTAATATATATAAGAACAGAAAAAATGCTGCTGTGAATATGCGACTGCGAGAATTAACTTATATTCTGTCCTTGAACTCCCCTCCTCCCTATGTAATTCACAATATTAAATATTGAGGTTAATAATCGAGATAAAAACTATCTTATTTTAAGTTTGATCAAATTACACACATTAAGCCAAATTTCATCAAAATCAGTTAAGTAGTTTCGGCGTTCATCCCGGACAAACATCGTGACACGAGATTTTTATATATATAAGATTGGGCTTTCCTTATATTCGTATACTTGTTAACTCTCAGAGTATAGTGGTACTGACTCATTAAATTGTCAGTAAGGGAGCGTGCATAAACCACATAGCTCCATTTTGGCCTCCTGTAAACCCCCCCCCCCCCCCAACCGGTCACGTAGCATGTAGCTTTCTTCCGTTTTGATTCCAGAAAACATTTTGTACTGTTTTCTCTTGTCAGACTATTGTAAATTACATACGGATATAATTAACTGAGGGAAATAAATACTCACATGCTGTTGTGAGTTCAGTTCCTCATTTTAACTGTGAAAAATGTTACGAAAGGAAAGTTACGTGGCCTGGCTCGGAACACCCCCCCTCCCTCTCCCTACGTAGCCCAGCGTAGCCTTCCAGCTAACCCTACCTCCCTCTGGACCGAGCCACGTAGTTTGTGCACGGTCCCTAATTATGAATCGTTTCTTTGCAACCATTCGTGTAAACAAACGATTGAAAAGAAGTAAAGCTCCTATTTTGTATGATAATAGATTTTAATTCAAACTTAAAAGACCGTAATACAGAACTATCGGCGCAGTCTTTATGCACAGTGTGTACTTTGCTCACAATTTAAAATTGCAATCTCAAAATCTTTTGCGTACAATACAAGAACAACCAGTAAAAGAAAATTTAACTCTAGAGGAGACAGAAGAATAGAGAGAAAATTCCGACACCCATCGAACTAGTGTTGGTAGTGCTGATACTAGTGAATGTGGTACTGACATAGAGGATGAATAAAATTATGTTAACTATATAGATACACTTATGAATCATTATGTGAGACATTATATGATTCAGTAAGACTTAAAACACACTTGTAAAATGGAAGTTCCTTAAATAAAACTATAATTTATCAAATATTTTGTTTTCTGAAAAAAAAAAAAAATTAGAAAAAAAACACGGGTGCTAGGTTTTTTTTCAAGTTTTTTTTTCACAAAGCTGAAAAAAAACAAAATGTTTTTTTTCAGTTTGCAACACTAAGCTCACCCGTGTTCCTACCCGGTCTTTAGTCTCCTTTAACGTTTACAAGTGATTGTTTCAGGGAATCAGTGTTGTGAACGACAGGTAGGTTTGACACCCTACTTTATAATAGAGTACTGTACTTTATTTTGCACAGTTTTGGTAAGAATGTACACACTTTGACAATAAATTTGGCCGCCACTGAAAAATTCTATCACTCTCATCTTGCACAATCTGACATCAATGTCACTCCAGAAAACAGTAATACAATACTGGCAAGCCAGTATTGCGTGTATATTAAAATACTTTTTTATCTGACTCACGTAATCACCTAACTGGTTCATATTTTATGTACAAAAATAGTATCCCAGCGCAGTATTAACAGTATCAACGCAATCTCAATGAAATGTCAATCACTCGCACTTGACGTGTTTGTTTTGTCTGAGGTTCTTTTCGATTCACTCAATACTTTTTGTTAGTGAAGAACGAGATTATAACATATTTTAATTTAAATATAAGTCGTAAAGATTGTGTATAGTAAAAATAATAATTTCATGTTATCTCAATGTTCTAGCCACAGAGTTTCTTATTTGGAAACTCGCAGTGCACCTATATCGTAGTCACCTAACTTGAAAAGAAGACCTACAGATTAAAGTGAAATTCAAACCACCGAGCGTCCTTCGCATTAAAAGATAAAAGCGTTGCCATTGGTAAAAGTCAGTTTTAAGGCCCGCAAAAATTACAGTCGAGACTGGGATTTGAACCCTGACCTACAGTTTTCAAATCGCATGCAGTAATCATTTGAGTCACCAGTCCGAATATAGGTGTGATGAAAAATAAGTTTTCAAACATGATAAAATAAACATATTCTTTTTCTATACCATATATTTTTGGTATCAAAAGACACGAATCCACTTTTATGTGTTTGAATACATATTTTTCAGTACTTCCAGATTAGTCTTGCGTCTGGTTATGGCATGTTATTCGGGTGTGGGAGGTTCGGTTACAAATGCGGATTTCGGCTGCAATTTTTGTGGGTAGTAAAATTGGTCTTCAACTCTGGCAAAGCTCTGATGCTAGGACTTTTCCTACATTTTACGAACATCTGATGAACATGGATGAAAAAAAAAACTTTTTTTAAGGCAAATAACAACATGAAAACAACATTTAGTCGTAAGGGAAGGTAAATTTCCGAACTCTCTCGATGCGCTTCTCCACATCTAGCAGGCCGATACTGATCCGCACCGTCAAAACAGAAACCAATCCATTCACGGCCGAGTGTCGAACTGAGACCCGATCTCCAGAGGCCTCTCTAAAACCACTTTCGATCACCGGTGAACAACACGTGGCTAAAATCTTGCCATATTGACTTTTGAACATGAAATAACCAAAATTGATAATTTTGAAGATGTGATTTACGAGTTTGCAACTGTTAAAGCTAAGAAGAGAAGATTGTTTTTAGTTTACTGTGTTTTTTTTAAAATGAAGTTAATATTACAATTTTATTAACTATAATTTTTAATAACAATAAATTTTTATTTAATTATATTTTATTATTATGATATTTTACACTTACAAGATATTATATTTTACTTAATTTTGAATTTAAATTTTCGAGGGGTGACACCATCGATATCCGCCCCGGGTGTCACCCACGCTAGCTACGCCACTGAGGCACACATTTTGTTTGTTCTTTTAACTTTAAGGATACAAAAAAAAAAGTTAAGGTCATATGTATCTGCTACCTTTAACATGAATTAATAACGTAGCTGATGTATTTCAGGATGTCGATTATTTAATATTTACGTCGGCAGATATCACAGGAAACTATTTTTATGTACGGCGATTGTTTAGTAAGTTGTACAGTATAATTTTATCCTACAATGATTTTTTTTCAGTACGATGAGCTGCAATATATTGTACCTTCTTTTCTGTATCATCAAAGGCCGGTTTGTGTTAACCCGGGTTTTAATACTGTACGAACAGTTAGTATATCTTTTTGTTTCTTTTAATTCTTTCCCTGGCACAACAATGTTACTTCAGAAGTAATGAGTCGTATGTAAGAGGTTGGATTGATATTACCTCAATCTAACTATCAAGAATGGTATGTTGCAGAACAATCTGATGGTATTGTTGACCATAACACATTTCCGCTCTTCTAAAAAAGATGCTTGATAAAAAGAAGAGGGAAATAAGCGTGAAACCGGACCCTATCTTTCTGTCGGGCATGTTGTTTATGATTTTAGTAGAATATACAGTCCGGTCTGCAGCGCGAAATATGGGAAGTGAAACGTAGAATTTATGAATTGTGTTTTCGAAATCCGGTCAGACGCGACGGTTGCCGGCACACTGTTATTTATCGGTGCCCGTCCCCCCCCCTCCCGGCCACACTCCTCACCCTCCAGCATACCGTCCTGAGCGCGTCCCGATAAAGTTCTGCTGGCGATACTGTTTTTGTTTTCAGCATAATTCCAGCGCAGAAGACATCCTTTGCCTTAACCACTTTTGAAAGCATTTGATAATTCATCGTATTCTGAAAGACTAATTAAATCGGAATTTAGAGGGGGAGGGGAAATCCTTCAGCTATCTCAATCATTTGCGTTTTTATGTGATGATTTTTAAAGCTGAGGATCTAATCGTTTAACATTTCAAACCGGGTGGATTAAACAGATTTAGTCCTGATTGCATAATAAGGGAGTTTATCGTGTCAATTGACTTATCTTTGGAAATGTCATGATCTATTTGACAGTGTAGAATGTTGAACAAACTTTCCTATCAGATTAACTCAGATTCTTCATTAATGGAAAGCTGCAAATTTATGTTGACCTGCGTAAGGTATTACAGAAATAAACATATAAAAGCTTCCCCAAAAAGATATATATATATATATATATATATTCCTTAGATGTTCAATAATGTTGGCTTAATGTGTTATGAATTAAACATATGAAACTCAATTAGTTAGGCATGTGATGTATCGTTACATCAATACTGATAGATCAAGTCTTATCTACATTGGTTTACGATAAATATATTACATCACTCAAAACGTCTTTCGGTCGTAAAAAACTCGTGTACGCAAAAACATTTCTGGTCACGGCCGACATTCCTCTACTAAATCAGGTTTTTCTGTAAAGGATTCAACGATACTGAAAAAAAATCTAAAATTATACAAAAATAAGTAATGTTTATTCAGATAGTACTTTCTTTCGGTGTATCGAACACGCGATACAGAAATGTCGAAAAATCTGCTTAATAAATACAAAATTTGAAAGTAGATTAAAAACGTCTTCATTTGCAGTTAATATCGGTTATTAAATTATGTCGTTATTATAAATCACAAAAGGAATAGATAAGATTTTAATTTTTTTTTTTGCTGTCGTCAGTCTTTCGACTGGCTTGATGCAATCCTCCATTCTTTCCTATCTTGGGCTAACCTCTTCATCTCTACATATCCCTTTCATTCCACGTCCTCAATTATCTGCTTCATATATTCTAATCTCTGTTTTCCTCTACACTTCTTACCTTCGACAGTTCCCTCCACCAGCAAATTAACCAATCCAGCATGTCTCAAAATATGACCTACCAGCCTGTCTCTTATTACTGTAAGCTTCTTCCATAAACTTCTTTCCTCTCCCATCACTTCAAAAACTCGTTCATTTCTTACTTTATCTGTCCACTTAATTTCAGCATTCTTCTGTAGTACCACATTTCAAATGCTTCAATTATCCTTCTTTCCAGTATTCCTAAAGTCCATGCTGCGCTACCGTAAATTGCTGCGCTCATCACATTTTTAAAAAGATTTTTCCAATTCCTAGATAAATATTTGAAACTAAAAGATTTCTCTTATTCATGAAGTATTTAAATAACCAGTCTATAGGATACTTAATAACATAATATCCTGCAAGCCAGCTTTCTTCAAGGTTAAAACTTACTCACTCGGAGCTGGGAACTATCGTGTTTGTCTGAACCTCTTAGTAAGCTCTGTTCGGACAATTAAAATGCTACCACGGCATATGTACTTGGACAGTGGCCAATCAAAGCGCTGTTCCTCCCACCCCAACCTCTGTTTAGGATCACACTTCCAGTTGGTCATCGGGGCAGTCAGTTGCCGGCACCTAAAAGATGTAACAGCAACTTTACCGAAGATTAATAGGTATAAGCTAGAGCTACTCCTCCATAATTGCTGTTGATTTAGGGAAGACACTTCAAGTAAGCCAGACTTCATAAAGTAGTTGTTGGATTATTTCGAGAAATATTCTTCCAGTGAATTGCATTTCCTGGATATATGTGTTCTCGCATGTAATGTTTAACAACTGATTTGACTTCATTAAAACTAACTTAACTTTTCCTTCACTATTTCAATTCTAGTGCTAATTCCAATTCACTTTGCTAGCTCTAAGCAATAGTAATAGTAATAATTCCATCACAAGGCCACATAATTTGGGTGAAACAAATTCAAAAGTGCGTAGTCGAACAACCTCGCAGGTTGTGTATTGCAAAATATCTGTCGGGTTGCTACTATAACGTGACCCGAGAGACATACGAAGAACTAGAGGTTGGTAAATGTTCCTTTCTGTCTGATGATCCACCGAATGCTATTTCAGTAACGCACCGAGCATGCAGAGTCACAGAAATGCTCGGGAGAGATAAGTGTGACGTCACTCCGATTAACGAATCATGTTTGCGTCGGCTGAGCGCTCCATAATTCGGGCCACAAAAAATTAAAGTTGAACAAACATTATTCACAATAACACAGAATACATTTCCACAAGCTTACATGACTTACGGAGAGGTGACATACAAAAACAAGGCGTTTATTTAAGCCAGATAGATGTAATACTACACCTCATAACTGATAGTACTTTGGGTCATAAACATTACTAATTCGCATCAAAAAAATGAGAAGTATTAGAGTTATTAAAGGAACTAATGAATACAAACATTTTTATGTAACAGTTATTACTCTTGAATAACAGCACTATTATCATTCGTAGAACTAGTAATCATAATTTTACTGGAGCATATTTAGAAGCAACATTCAGCTATTACCTCTTAGAATCTTGTGTGATGTGTGAGGTATTTGCAGTTTTGAAGAATTGAAACAATTTACCACTAACATGTTGTTTATTCTGACAACCAATACCTTACCATTATAGTTTAATATAAACAGTATCTACCAATTTCAAATAATTCGACGGATCGTTATCGTCAAAATAAATTTCAGTGATTTTCAAATACGCTGCCGCAGAGTGAAAACAGAACATCAGAAAAAAAATACCTGGGGGTGCCTAGAGTGGCCGATGAATGAATTGATGATAAAAATAAAATTATATCATATATTTTCTTTTACTTTTCACACGTTAACATAAATAAATCCTCTTTTAGAACTGAGCACTGCATATACGCCATCATATTTAAGTTGAATTGCCTGTTTTGGAACGCCCCGGCGCGGTGTGTTGTTTACTGAAAAGAGAATTTAAATCCAATCCAATTCCAAAGTTCAAAGAAGACTCGACTGTCAGTGTCGAGAGAGGTAATTTTCTTGCATCAGTCGCCCTTATCGTTATGCCGAGAATATTTGTAGTGTGCTACCGAACAGCGCTCGTACCTGCGTTTACTAGGAAAGCCGTTCAGATTTAAATTGAATTTTCAATTCAGTGGCTAATTAAA
Source organism: Vandiemenella viatica (assembly GCA_031002005.1). Classification (NCBI taxonomy): domain Eukaryota; kingdom Metazoa; phylum Arthropoda; class Insecta; order Orthoptera; family Morabidae; genus Vandiemenella; species Vandiemenella viatica. The sequence continues at coordinate 193,706,956 of JARYHS010008074.1, read as the reverse complement.
AAATGCTGAAGATACAAGCTTCGCACAGCAATCGGGTCAAATTACAATGTAGTTAAGTCGATTAACAATCAGAGTTCAGGCTTAATTCTTTAGTAGATTCGACTGTACCTACAGTTGTAGAGTAACGGATTATTTTGTATTTATTTTAAAATAAAACACGAAATCATCAGAATTTTGTAAACGACGTCTAAATTTTTGGGAACACATTTTTAAGTATAAGAGCGTACAAATTAAGTATTTCTTGCAAAGATTGCTAAGATCATGTTTAAAAAAAACAACACTTCCCTTGCAAGAAAACAACGACAAAACTAAACATTTTATCTCATGGAATACGTAGTGTAAGGTAAGATGCCACTAGTCTACGGAAAAGTAAAATGACTAAGTAGAAAGTAAATTGCTTGATTTTAGTAAATGATAACTAATAAAAAATTCAGGAAATATATCGTCATAACAAAGAAGATTGGTGGTTTACGGTCTTCCAACCAACATTACAACCCCAGAAAATGATGTCAGATGAAGGGAGTAACATCATCGGAAGATTTTGGAAGAGAAGAAGAAAATAACTGCACTGTAGTGCTAGGTTCCAACCATTAATTAAGTGGCCGAAATACAAATAGATAATAATTTAAATTTCACTTGTATGTTCTTATTATGAGACCTGACATTCGTCTGCGGAAAGTGACGCCATTCTTGGCATTAATGAAATATTAGTGCCATAAATTTTAAATTACATCAATATCAAACACCGCAATCTATACCACTTTCCATATTCAACATTCGATATTGTTTAGAGTGAAAAGCTGTTACAACTGGTTCAAAAATTATGATTTTCTCATCTGGTACATGGTAAAATCTCCAAGCATGAGAAGTATTACACTAATGTACTCTAGATCAAAAGGTAGCAGAAAGCTACATGGGCATAAATAGTGAAACCATTGGAGTCTCCTTATTTAAAAACCCGTATACTATCCTTATTTAACCCTACTTTTGCTCGATTTGTAATATTGTTTGACCTAGCAGTAAGATTGTAATATCGAATAATATTTTTTAATTGTTTTCTCCATTTTGCTTATCGTTACTGGATTTTCTTGTAGAAGACCTTGAAACTTGATATTTGATGTCAAAATTCAGTGGCTGAAATAGTTTTGGTGTATTATCCTTAAATATTTTAGATATTGTTACATATTTTGGAGAAAGAACTTACATCCATTCTTCAAACCCACACGTTGTCTCACATTGATGCCCTACATTACTTTCGCAATAACTAAACAAAGGTTGGCTTATCACTTCAACTATTATAAATAGTTGAAGTGATGCTGTCTGTAACTGGTTTCCAGATTGCGTTCTGAGAGGGAAAATTAAGGCTCAATCGTAGCTGAAAGGCGTGCTTTAAATGAAAAGTGAGCTGTATCAATGGTACCAGTAATCTGAAAAACATTTCCGTGCTGAATGGTACCATTCGACTAATGAGACTGCCTACAAAAACTTAAAAGTCATTTCGAGAATGAAATCGTCTTTGGCTAAGAGATCACAAGTATCTGTTAATGATACGAGAGTACCTGCAAACATAATAATAATACCTAATATAAAGAGAATATTGCGATCGCCATTTTCGTCACAACGTATACCGATTTTCAGAAATTCTGCATAACTTTCTTAAATGAAGGTTTAATTTATCTCTTCTTCTTACAAGTCCCAACTCTTCACCCAATATCCATCCCGGCATTATTGTAAATGTACGCAATAATACATGCAGGCTGAGGATTAAACAGCTGTTTTTTTTTAATTTATTTTTTATTTTTCACTTTTATCCTGCTACATAATCAAAATTGTGCCGTTAGTGTAGAGAAAAGATGACGATAGAGTATCAATGCCATTGGATAATGCGTGGAAATAGAAGCAATAAATTCCTGGAAACACTTACTTAGTCAGAAATTGATCCATATGTTTCAAAAAAATGTTGAGACCAATAAGGGTAACACTGTTTCTGTTGGATTTTACAGCTGAACATCTCACAACATGAAACTTGGCATTGTCGTGCAATAACGGCACTCCACTTCTTTTGACCAGTTAGCACACGACTGCACAGTTTCCGGTGTATAATACCCATATATTTATAGGGTATGTTTGGTTTATGCCCTGGCTCAGTTTTCAAAATGTCTAATTCATGTATAGCATAATATGGTCTCGATAATCTTGTTCGGCATGTGTCTTAGTACCTCGTTGGCATCTATCTAATAAACACAATGTTGACGATAGTCTTAAGGATCTATTTTCCGTCGCACATTATAATTCCATGAAGGTTTCCACCATTTTTATGATGACAAATAAAGAACTGCTGATGTTCAAACATATGATCTTGTTTCCATTTTTCATTTCATGAGAAATCAACATGATAAACTTTTTCACCTTTCCAATCACACTAAAATGTAACAAGACTAATGAATCGTATACGTGGAGTATTATTAATGGTTGTTCTTGGGTTCTGTTCAGTTATTTTTTCTTAAAACGTTTAAGTCAACGGTCTCCAGGGGGAAACTTTAGAAACCAATGCCTCACTGTTGTTTTATTGCTATTACCTGATGTTTATCGTTGCCTTATCAATTAACTGATAAAAGTGAAGTTACATATGCAAAATTATTCTAATGGTATGATTCATACACGTAGCACCATCTATATGAAGCAAAGATTAAATACAGAAATTTTAATACATTAAAATGGCAATTTCATATGCAGCGATCTAGTAAATAATTTTACTCCCCTCCTCTCTTCCAGGATCAACCATTTGGTCATATCAGTCAAAGATAATGTTAACAGTTATTTCCACAGACAAATCTATCTACCGTCAACTACACCCACTCCAACTGCTCTATCTGGTACACAATGTGAATTTCATGACTATGCAAAGTTTTTACAAAAGATTTACAGTCACCTATTCTTGGTTATCTGGTATGTTCCCTCGCTTTCATTAGCATACCTAAATAGTTAAAGGTCTTTGAAACCTAACCATACCATATCTAAACTGTATCATATCCAACGTACGATGTATCGGCATATTTGCAACTTATGTCTTAAGCAAAAACAAAAAGCAAAAAAAAGACTCGTATATGTAAAAATACTAAACTTTAATATATTTCTGTCTGTCCATTTAATAAGATGAATTTTGACGTTTATCTACACTCCCTGCTGACGTAACCAACTAGATATCGTGTCCAGGTACCTCTGTAGCTTTTCACAATGCTCTCTCGTTGTAATCGCAAGCTAAAGCACTACGTCTTCTGACTGCAATCAGTAAACAGTATAATGAAGAGCAGTGGTCGCTACACAGTGCAGAGCTGCGTCACACATTTCCACCTCTTCATACCACAATACCCACGACGACTTTATCATTCCTATATTTTTTAAATGAGTTTCTAAGCTGCATCCAGACTGATTTCAAAGCTTCATTGAATAGCCTAGCAGACTAGAAGTTTGTATTGAGGTGCTAATCATACCATAAGGGGATGGAACACTCTCGAAGGTATGCGAGTTCATCTCGGTCATATTTTAGTTTTCTTACATGCTACGAGAAAGTTAACAATATTTGGGAAGCTTAAACTACAATCTAGCATTTTAGATAGGCGTGATAACAGTATCATAAATGTCAATAAAATCCTTTAAAAAACCAATTTGAGATGTTAAAAGAAAATATAAATAAATAGTAGGGTTCCCGGCATTGTGAGGTATGATATAGGTTGCTTTTCCCAAACAGTTATCTGCACCTGTGAATCAAATTTCATGTCAGTCGCTGCGTTTTCTATACGTATTTAATCGATGCAGCACAAAAGAGATAGGGTTAGGGTTTATTTATTCCTGAAATATTTTTATCTATCCTATAAGTAACATGTGCACCAAGTTTCATCAAACTAACCACAGTGATTCGTGCAGCAATAATTTTTCAGGAAATGTGGAAAAGACGGAATCGTTCAAAAATAAGATGTAAAAATACCGGAAATACCAACAGTAAAGGTTTTAAACAGTTCACTTTCATGTTCAAATCCATCTAATATGCATTAATTACTGTCAACAGCGAATATAATTTCACTTCCAGACATCAGAGATTGTATTTTTTTTTTTTTTTTGTAACTGCTTTACGTCTCTTTTTAACATCGAGGTCTTTTAGAGACGGAAAAGAATGGGGGGCAAGGATGGGGGCAAGGAATGGGAAGGAATTTGGCCATGGCCTTTTTGAAGGAAGCATCCCGGCATTTGCCTGGAGTGATTTTGGGAAACCGTGGAAAACCCAAATCTGGATGCCCGGTTGGGGATTCGAACCGCCGTCCTCCCGAATGCTAGGCGAGAACGCTAACCGTTACACCGCCCCGCTCGGTCAGAGATTGTAGCTGTGATGCCTGAGATAGTAGCTTCAAGAAGCAAAGAAGAAATCGGAAGGTTTGTTTTCATTATATTATTAAAATTAATTTATTTTCCACTTTACATAGTTTCCTCTTCGCATTCCATTCGGCTATCTATGGGATTTAAAGACTAAAATCAAAAATTTAAGGAAGAAAACATAACATGGCTATTATTTTTCACGAAGTATGACATATATATGTGGTTGGTATTTCATCTCTGGTGCTTGAGGCAATACGTTCAGATTTTCACTTTCTGCTCCGGCGTTATGTTACGTTGAAGTATAAGACAAACATCAAAAATTTCAGCTGGGATTCTCATATTTAAAACGGTGGAAACCCCATCGAAATCTGCACAGTAGTTTTTGAGTTTTTCTGGAACCAATATATCCGGTATTCGTTTTATAGATATAGATGTATAACTACCATATATTGTTCTGTCCCACACACACAAAAACTGATGCTCTGATTGACGACCAGCATTACTGTGTAACTGATTTAAAACCACTATTAGACGAGTTATTTTGCTGTTTTGTGTGGCCGGCACATGCGTCCTTCAGCCTGCACAGTGCCACGCAGCGCAGCGGTGGCGTTGAGCCGTGTCTGTGGCATGCGCTGCTTCTGACGCCGCAGCTCTGTCTGTAATTAATGTTGCCCGTTTGGACTGTCAGCGGCGGCGATCGAATTTGCATCTGACAGAAGGTACCAGCGCACAGCTGTTGGTCTGTGGTTATGTCGTCGCTAGCAGCACTGAGCCCTACGTTAACTCAGTGCAAACGGAACAACAGATAACTCTAGTAGCATTTAAATCCCCGGATCCCTAGTAGTTAACCTAAAACACATTTTTTTACTGTGAGTAATGGTTGAATGACAACATTCGGGCTTGCCATCCTGGAGCATGAGGGGTAGATTCCCTTTCTGAGCAGACAAGTTTCCATTTTCTGTGGATTCCCGAAATCACTCAAGCAGAATGCGGGGATAATTCCTTTGATAAAGAGTGTAGTCTTTGTGGTCACTTTGGATTTTTATGAATATGGTGTTTTCACAGTAATGTAGTCAGGTTAGGTACCACGATTACTTCCGCATTTAGTATTATTACTGCAGATCACACACTAACTGCAAATCACCCCTGAGGGATCAATGTAACGTAAAAAAGTGTACACCTACAGCACTGCAAGACTACCTACGATTTGCCTCGCCTTGCACCCCTAAATTTATGATATGTACAGTTTAACATTCAATACGAATTACCGAAGGTCCAGGCGTGACACTTACGATCAAAAAAAATTTTTAAATTTTTTTGCCTCCACGGAGATTTGAACCGCGATCCAAACACCAGTAACCAAGCGCTTTAACCACTGAGCTACCTGACCGCTGCATCGAAAGGCAATACAGAAACCTAGACATTCAACGCGTCTGTCTATCGCCGTTCAGTAATTTTTCGAAATTATAATACAACATGTATTATTTATACAGATTTCAACCAAATGTAGACAATATTTTTCTCCTTGTTTCAAAGGATAAGTGCGCAAAGTTTCATCAAGATCGGATGAAAATTGTGGATTTGTATGAAGAACAAACTAACATACATATATTCATCTTTATATATATAGATTTATCTTATGGCATGGCACATAATCAATAATACAATGTAACATTAAATTATAAAATGGGATAAATACTTGTAGCAGATAAAAGTACACACGCATGTCGTCAATCACAATTCACAAAAATTTTGATTCTACTTCACATAGAGTCATCAAAAGCTAGCCACCAGACATTATTGTTTCATCGCTGAAGTAGCAGGTTTCATGCAGAACAGCTGGAAAAAAATAGGTTAGTAGTAGCCCTACTAAAGTTCACTAAAACAGCTCGTGCCGTCCGGTTGTGTCGCTCACTCCAACAGACTTCACAGGGCCGCCGACCGCAAGTTATATTCTCTCACGATATCACACGAACTATGTCCGCTGTTCCACACGTGGCAAGCTCACTACCCACACACTGCTTCACCAAGCTCCCGGCGGTTATATCGCGATGTTAACGGATTGCGGAACCCATGTTTCAGCTCTATCACTCCCGATCATCTTAGCACATGCGTTCCTAATGTATTCTGACTGCCCGTTTCTTAAACCATCTCTGCGATCTCATGTACCTACCGGCCCACAAATATGCATAATTCTCCCAGTGTCGTTACAGGGGACGTGGCATTTTCCCCCTTCCTTTCACACCAATATCTCCGTATGCTAAAGAAATTGTGTTAGTACGTAATATATTAATGTATTTCGCACATAAAGCAAATCAAACCAGTAAAAGCATAAATATAAGATTTAAACCTATACTCTTTTTTTAAAAAAAAATTTTTTTTAGGTTTATTGGAACCTTACAGTATTACACAATTTCTACCTTACAACATTACTACATTACAACATTACAAGATTAAAGTACCATAATACAGGGTGATTAAAAAAACGTGGATAAAATGACATGACAGATCTGTCATACAATAAGGATCAAAAATCGCATAGGAACATAGGGCCGCAAACGCCTGTAGAAGGCGCTAAAGCCACGAGAGGAATGGCCACCACCATCACCAGACCTGTCTCCCTTGGATTTTTTCTTGTGGGGATTTTTAAAAGGACTTGTGTATGAAACACCTGTTGAAACGCCGGAAGACTTGGTAGGAAGAATCGTTGCGGCAGCCGGATGTGTTCCAGATACACCTGATATCTTTGAGAAGGTGCGCCGTTCCATGCAACGGAGATGCCGGGCTTGTCTCGATGCATCTGGCAAAAACTTTGATCATCTGCTGTAGGCTCAACATTTGGCTTGCATTAGTCGCATGTGATTCAGTAATTATCAATAAAATGATCTGTAATGGTTTTGTTTCTTCTCTTTGTGTCAGTATTTTCGACACCCTGTAGCGGCTCTGGATCGTAGTTGCGGCCCTCTGTTCCAATGCGATTTCTGATTTCTATTGTATGAATGATCTACCATGTCATTTTTTCCACTTCATGTGTGAATCACCCTGTATAACTTACGTTACAGAAACATCATACGAGTACTCTGGACAAAAGAATGGGCTGAATATATGCGTTATCAAATTGGTTCATGGAGAAGAGATTCATCCAGATATGCTCATCCAGATATCCAGATATACTCTGAAGACGACTGATTCCCAGTACCTGATCTGTTTAAACACAGTTTCAGCTTTCAATGAATATATCGGTATAGTTTGTGTTTGGGCAATCGGTCATGAGATAAACCATATGTGCAGTCCTCCCTTACTAGCCGAACATTACCTCTCTGGAGAAAATAACGTTTTAATCCGAAACACTGTATTGTGGTCGTCTTATGTTATGTATGTATCTACAGGGCTAGTGTTGCCCAAAATCGGTCTTGGTCTTGCAGTCTTGGTCTTGGTCTTGCATTTTTGCAAGACCAAAACCAAGACCAAGACCAGGTGTATTGTTGCAAGACCAAGACCAAGACTGGCCAAGTCTCGTCTTGTTCTTGCATTTGGGCAACACTATTCAGGGCTATAATTAATAATTTAGTAATGAAGCTAAAAACTGATAAAAGAAACCATAAAGTAATTTCAACTACTTACACTGATAATTACAATCTCTATCACAGTGATATGACTATAAATTCATTCTATGAACACGTAAACCACTATTAACATTTTTAAGATTTGATATTTTCCAATCCATACTGAAATTAGTGTATTAATGTTGTGTTTCTTGCGTTTTACTACGTTGTTAATAAGTGATAAATGGATGCTATGATAGGATCTTGAAATTTGCCACATGCAGATTAGTCGAGCTAGTTCCTGAGTCTGTTGCAATTTAGTGTGGAGTTAAAGATAAACCAAAGAAGTTTACTACGATTAAGCCTTGTCTTTGTTTAAAGCAACAGCGATCATCCTGTCGCGATAAACCCTAACAAATTTCTGTTGCTGACATATATTAAAAAGATCCCCACTATACCTACAATTTTCGGAATTTGCTTAAAATATTCTGTAGTGAATACATCAGTATTTGAGTGAAGGCATAAGAAATTTAGTGCAGTAGCACTTTATAATGTAGAAGCTGTCCTTAAACGTCTCTCAAATAAAATCTGGTAAAGATAAATTTTCGTAATTGAATGGAACAATGGTCGTGTTTAGGTAGGTGAATATTTGTATGCCGGATAAACTGAAATCCCTACGAACAAGTAAAATCAAATATCATATACTCCAAAAAGAGTATTTTGATTTATTAATTCTCAAAACAAGTAAAATATCAGAATTATAGCGTTGAAGAATGCTCATCCAACTCTGTTTCTTCAACGAAACTGATACAATACTCAGAGCACAGTATGGATAATGTCCTGTCGAATATGGTATTATAGTTCATGAATATGCGAAAAAGGAACTACGACGATCAAGAACCATGGATCTGCAGCTACTTTCAACATTACTTGATTACTAGCATATTCCCATGTTTATATTTCTAGCGCTCAGCGATTTATGATTACTTCAAATTGCAATTATAGACCAAAAGCATTATCTTGACATCTTGAAATTTAATTAAATTTAGTTCAATGCATGGTATATAAAATCCTTACCTGCACAGTAAAGATAACTATGTTTTTGTTTTGTCGATAAAAATTATTTCCTATAGCTGTTTATCTAGTTAGATACACTGATCTGTGCAACACAAGCAATTGCTGTAGGAAGAAACCTTGGATTTTTGGACGAACATATTTTGCTAACAAATCTCTAAAGTTAGCATTGCTGGTTTTCTTGAACTCATTTAGTGATGCAGTTCTCAGTCATATGTTTAGGCAACTGAACGCGAATATTTTGCAAAGAACTGAATAAGATCAGTAAGGTTAACTTTTATTTTATTTTTCTTTCAGTAATTTGTTCATACGAAAATATAAGTTCCTGAATTTCTTCGAGGATAATTTCATCTGCAAATCTTTAGTTAATTATATGTATACTTAGTATCTCATTTTCAATTAAAATATTGGTACACAGTTCAACGAATCGCCTATTATTGAATGGTTACTATCGTGTATTTTAGAATTACTGCTGTTTAGGTAACAATTTTTGTTTAAGCAGAAGTAACAGAACTAATGCGGTACTCCTTCATGATAGGTTTGCCGAAACCAAGCTGGTGTAATTCAGGGAAACATGCAATGTTTAACTCCGGATGAGCACCCGGAAATTGAAGTCAGTCTATCAAATGTGAATGCAATGTCATTATCGCTGTGCCACTTAATTCAAATAAGCAATTAATGCAATTGGAATATCTGTTCGATGAAGTTAAATGAACTTTGAGCTGGATATTGAATTTGGTAGTAAGCATTAACAACAAAAGGCTCATGTAGTTGCTTGTGTACATAATTACTCTTTTTCACATAAATGAATATTCTTTCTGATTAAAGATCTGATGAAGTTTCAATTTTTCCAACTCTTTCTTAGCTTAACCCATAATCCTATGGATTAAACACTTAAAGTTTAATCAGTAATTTGAACGACAGAACATCCCAGCCTATTTCAGACAGATATACTGATGTTTTGCTAGAGATGAAAGTACGTTTAGGCCCCGTAAATATTTCGGTTGAAACTGGGATTCGAACCTGGCACCCAGCAGATTCAAATCAGAAACTTCACCATTTATCATCCAGATAGAACCCTCTACAACTACGTTATATCACTTTCCTGTTGCAAGCATACCGCAATATGATATCGTCCGTTCGTTGCAAAATAAAGCTGAAATATTCGTTACTTTAAAGGCATCTAACAAAGGAAGTGGATTTTCAAGATTAACTTTGAATACGGGAATTGCGATAGCAAAGAATTTTTCTCCTAATAAAGTATTCGTATTTCACTACAATGTTAAAGTTGTTACGAATTATTTCTCTAGGTCATGGGTTACCCAGAGGACAGTGTGCTCTCATGTACTACGTATTCCCAGGACAACAATCATTTTGAACAATATTACGATGAAGGATAAGTTTGATATTTCGTATCTACATATAATTCTCAATGTATGTATGATGTAACGTTTCTTTCTCAGTCACAGTACTAGGAATAGAGATGATGTTAGATCATGTGGCTGGCCGTTTCATGTCAGTTGTAATTGATTGCTAGAATTTGCGCAGTTTGTGACTCTCACAAGATCTTGGAAGAGCCACAGAAGATAAAACTGATTCCGGCAGACTAGATTTTTTTTACTGCTTAACGTCTCTTAACAGCGAGGTCTTTAGAGACGGAAAAGAATGGGGGGCAAGGAATGGGAAGGAATTCAGTTATGGCCTTTTGAAGGAAACCATGGAAAACACAAATCTGGATGCCCGGACGGGGATTCGAACCGGCGTCCTCCCGAATGCGAGGCGAGAACGCTAACCGTTACACCACCACTCTAGGTGACTTGAAGATAAACCATCAGATACTTAATCATTACATCAGTTCACACGTGAAACAGATATTTCAGCGTTAGTTAATATATATAAACAACTTTACAAATAGTTCGTCTTTTGTTTTGGCTAAATTAGAGAGTTTTAGATATCGGCCTGAATTCCGTTAGTGAATATAAATCTACAATAAGCTCTACATATGCAGCATACTATTTCCGCACAAAGGCTCGAACCAATACATTTGTTCCGCAAGAGGCCAACCATCAATCATATATTACGTGATAACCAATGAAAAACTAAGAAAACTGATACTTGATACAAGAGTGTATAGAGCCTATGAGATTGAATCTGACCATCCCCTCCTGGTAGGTACAGTAAGATTTCCACCCCGCTGACTTAACAGCAACGTTAAGAAAAAAGAAACACAGAGTCGAACTCTAAAAAGATCAAAGCATCAAATGGCTGTATCAGAGAAGATTAAGTGAAATTGAAAAGAAGTATAAAGCAGAAGAAAGTATTGCATTAGAATGGGAAAACCGAACCAAAATTCTGAAAAAACGGGCAAACGAGAGTATAGTGATAAATAAACGTTGAAATAGAAAACAAGGATTAAAAGCCTGGGACTAGGAAATTAAAAGAAATGCTTATCTTTATATATGAAGATGAATGTATGTTTGTTTGTTTGTTAGTTTGTTTGTTTGTTCTTCATACAAATCCACAGTTTTCATCCGATCTCGATGAAACTTTGCACACTTATCCTTTGAAACAAGGAGAAAAATACTGTCTACATTTTGTTGAAAAATTATCTGTATAAATAACACATTTTGTCTCATAACTTCCAAATACGGCGATAGACAGACACGTTGGATATGGACGTCTCCGTACCATGTTTCCGTAAAGAGGGCTGGTAGCTCAGTGGCAGCCGGCCCTGGTAGCATAGTGGCTAGCGAGCTTGCCTCGGGTTGCCAGGGTCGCCGGTTCGAATCCGGCCGAGGGCATGGGTGTTGTGTCCGTCCTGTGTTGTCCGCAATGAAAAACGATAATATAGTACAGAAAAAATTAAAGAAACAACGATAAAACTTACAGATGGCTAAGATGGAAAAAAAATGAAAGCCAAAAAAAAAGTGGCTATAGCGCTTGCTTACTAACGTCGTGGTCTCCGGTTCAAATCTCAGTGGGAGCTAAAATTTTAAAAAATTGTTTTTCATCGTAAGAGTCTGGCCTGGGCTGTAGGTTATTCGGTTTGAATGTTAAACTGTAGATATTAGAAAGTTAGGGGTGCAATGCGAGGCAAATCGTAGGTAGTCTTGCAATGCTGTAGGTGTACATTTTTTTTACGTTATAATGATCACTCAGGGGTTATTCGCAGTCATTGTGTGTGTGTGTGTGTGTGTGTGTGAACCGCAGTAATAATACTATAAATACGGAAGTAAGTCTCTGTCTTTTTGTTACGTTTTGACGACTTAATGGCTATATCTATATTGATGGAATTTGACAAGAAAATCTGTATAAAGGGCACAGGACTTTTTTTCCAGTATGATTAACAGTTGCAGTCACGAAATTTTGAGACCTAATCGAATGGTGACAGAAATATGTTGGAAATTGATTCTCTTCAAGAGACAGGTTCAACGGTAAAGTGATATAGTGATAGCTTTCCTGTCATATTATGCCGACTCGGTGTTGTTTGGGACCAATCCTTCGTTGCCAGCAACTTTTTATATTTAATTCTGGCAAAAAAATTCTTAATGCACGCGTACGAAGTCGCGGGTACGAGCTAGTAAGAGATATTTAGCAACAATAAAGTAGACGATCTTACTAAACATTAGAGGAAAAGAGTGATTGCTAAAAGAGAAACTTGGTAAAGGACAGAGAACAATGGAATCACTTCCAAACAATCGAAAAAGAGATTTAACAACACCATCATCCACAACATTCAAAATTATTAAAAAGTTAAACAGAGAAGTAAGATGTGACTCAGATCTTCAAGTGATAAACAGAGAGACATGGCTAAAGTATTTTCAACAGTTGTGGACCCAAAATCAAGCAGTCAATGAACCGGAGGTAATATTCCTGCCGGAGACTAGCAGCCCAGATCACGTTCACTGTAAAGAGTTGGAATCACTACTGAAAACCTGTAAAAGTAACAGATCTTCCGGCTAGAATGGCATTCATATGGAAATTTCTAAATTCATTGACAGGACATTGAAAGAACGGCTGTTGAACTTTATCAACAGAATCTGGAGAGGAGAAAACCCACCCCAAGGCTGGAAGACGGCAATTGTCATCCCAGTTCACCGAAAGGTGAGGTCAAAGATTGCAATAACTATAGAGGAATAAGCATGCTTAACGCTGGTTATAAAATTTACTCCAGGATTATTAAATCAAAATTACAAAAATTTTATGAACCACTTCTTGGAGAAGAACAAAATGGGTTCGGAAGGGTAGATCATGTGCAGACGGTTATTTCACACTCAAGATGCTAATTGGGAAAAGAGTTTAATCTGAAAACACCCCTGACATTTATTGTTTTCGAGAAAGCTTTTGATACAATCGACAGAAGAAAACTTTGGAAAATTCTGGCTGAAAGTAACATTCAACCACATAAAAAAAATCGAAACATTTACAGCAACAATGTAATCGTAGTCAGAACTGGACAACAGTTGTCGGAATGGAAACCCATTAATCGAGGAGTGAGACAAGGGTGTTGTCTAACGCCACTCGTATACAGCATATATATAAACAAAATCCTAAGTGACTGGCGACAAAAACTCCACGGGAGAATCAAAATAGACAGACAGATCAATGTGGACATATTAATGTTTGCAGATGACCAAGTACTTTTTGCCGAATCATGATATGACCTGCAGAGATCGGTATATAACCTCCATTAGACAGCGAAAGACTAAAAGATGGAGATTTCCCTCAATAAAACCAAAGTCATGGCCTTCGTCAGAAAAAAAATCAAAATTTCAATAGGAAACACCCATAGAATAAGTATCAGAATATAAATACCTAAATTACAACCTCATCTCCACTCTAAAAACCGATAAACAACAAAAAAATCTCGAATTTCACTAAAGTTACAGGAATAATAAATAGCACCTTATTACCATCTCGTGTTCAGCGTCACACAAGAATCAGGATATATGAATTCCTGGCTAAACCTACACTACTGTACGGCAGTGAGGCCTGGACACTACGCAAAGGTGATGACGGAGACTAGTGGCGACTGAGTTGCGATTCAAGAGGAGAACAGCTGGCTACACGTTACGAGGCAGAAAGAGATCTGATGAAATCCTTAATGAACTCAAAGTCAAACCAGTTCTCCAAACTGTGCAAATCTAAAGAACATGTCGGACAGACCATGTACTAAGGATGAAGACAGGCCGAATCCCACGAAAAATCCTTAAACACCATCCCAGAGGCAGGAGAGATGTAGGAAGACCACCAAGAAGATGGAGTGAGACCGTAACAGGCCACCAAACCTATCACTGGATAGGAAGAAGAAGATATTCTTTACATAATGGTGTTAGATGCCATTGCTCAGCATAGTTATAAATATATAAAAAAAACCTAACTGGTGGAATTTCAGTTCGAAGCTTTCAAGTGTTTTCACGTCACCTGTAATAACCAAACACATTAACAATTATTTAACGAAGTTGTAATCCAAAACTTTAATTTACGTAAGTTATACAAACGTGACAGTAGCAAACCAGAACTTCAAATACAATATTAAACAACAGCTATTCTGTTATGCCGGAAATTTATGTTAAAAAATAGATAAGTCCAAATGTGAAATATCGATGGTAAAAACAAAAAAAATCTTTTACCAATAGTTGTTAGCCTTAAGGCAACTTTGATTTTTGCAGAAATGATGATTTTGATTTCAAATTTATGAGAGATATTTGTCGTATTCTAGAAGAAAAAAATACAAGACCGAAGAATCGCAAGTGAACGCCGTAATACAGTCACGCGTGGCCTTAAAACAGGCGACACAAAATCGAAAATCTGATTAATTATCATGTCCCAAAAAATTGTCACACAGATAAAGATATAAACTTAAATAATCAACGTTTCAATAGATTTAAAAGCAGAACTATCAATTAAAACCTCGAAATAAGTGTTTGCTGTGTAGTAATTGTTAATCAGTACCATTTTATAAAGGATAAATGAAATTAAAAAATAAAAATAGACTGAACCGAGTCAGTTTTATTTTACAAATGTGATATAAAATTAGGAAAACGATTCAACATTCTAGATATCGATCAGATCTACAGTATTTCGGGAAAACTGACTTATCTGTAGCCAAAGATAATACCAAAAAAATCTATTTGAAACGGTTATAATGAGCTTTTAATAAGCTATGTAAAGGCAACTACAATGTCAGAAAGGTAAGAAAAATTCAAAATTTTTATTTCTATATTTATGTTTTATGTGATTAATAATCTTACAGAAAGTTCTTGGGAAATTTTACTTCTTCAAATAGACTTGTGACGCTTTTTATCACTTAGTCATGAATTATTAGTGATATAATAAATGAAATGATTGACAGAATTCGAATAAACTGTTTACTTTAATGGTTCTTTCATATCCTAATGCAGTTGACCATTTGGACACAATTTATTCCTTTCCACATGATCTTTAGCAGAGCAAAGCATTTTTCTTTGTAACCAGAAATTGTTTCACAGTAAATGTGTGGGATCTGTTGTAGAACAGCGACCGCATAAGTTGTATGCATTTGTATGGGCACTGGATCATACATCAAAAACTTTAAGTATGGTTACCACTGCATTGCAGGGATCGGTGATGACCGTATGTCTGCTGATGACTTAGTTTAAACCACAGCTGAACTGAATTGCCATTGTACTCCAACTAAAGTAATGTATCTTGAACAATGGTATATTGCAACTGACTGTTTCGTATCCGATTTGCATATGAACCACAAGTGAACTCACGCTGCTAGTAGCCTTATACGCGAAATATGTGGGAAGCGTTATTTCATCATCTGGTGAATCCCCAATATAATGCTACTGCTATGGTTTCACTGTTTCGCTACGGAACTCCTCCATCTGGGCCCTGAAATACATTCCCACCTTTCACCAGAGTGGCGAAAAATCCAAACAACGACAAGAAACTTTTACGTCACTCTATTGCCAGAAATAGTAATTGCTGATTAATTCAGTAAGTGTACGAAATTTTTTGGAAATTGGTATCAGAACTGAAAGGAACAAGTAAGGAGCAATAAAGTGCCAAACAAGGCAGATTTAGGTATGAGCAACATCACAGAATTCGCTTAAATTTCGTCACTGCTGAGAGTAGTGTAACCAACTATAAAAAAGTTGAGAACTTTTCAGACTATCCTTCTGTGTGAATACTCTTATTGTTAATCCATTTACTCGTAAGGATACACGTTTTATTTTTATAGAAAAAAATCTTAAACCTTAAATAAATAAGATTATAGAAAAATTAAGTAAGTGAAATGCGGTGAATGATGTAACAAGCAGAATAGCATAGCCTTTTTTAAAAAAGAAACAGTTTAGTTTCAAATATTTATTTATGATTGAGAAAGGATTTTCTGAGTTTGCGCGTGGAGCACAGCACCTTGTAGTAGTGAATCATGTACTATAGGAATACCAGAAAGAAGGAAAATTGGAGTATCTGTAAAGTGGTGCTGTAGAAGGATGCTAAAAATTAAGTGAAAAGATAAACTACAAAATCACCGTCTTTTCGGAATAATGTGTGAGGAAAGAGGCTTGTGGAAGAGTCTTACAGAAAGAAGAGAGAGAATGGTGGGTCGCATCTTAAGAAATGCTAGATTGGTTAAATTGCCAGTGGAGGGAACAGACAACGGAATGAATTAAAGGGGTAGACAATGAATAGAATTTATGAAACTGATAACTGGTCACGAAGAATGCAAGTATTTTCTTACGATGAAGTGATTAGCTACAGATAGGATGAGCTGGAGGTTTACACCAAAGACCAGAGGATTGGTTTGATGTTGAAGAGATTACTGATGTAGGATAGAGTTGTCAACTGTTCTTGATTAATATGGTTCCTCCCATAATGCCGTTTGATTAACACACAGCAGCCTGTAGTTGGTATTATCCCATACAATGATGCTCACGTACAGAAGTCTCTGGCGTGGCGTACAGGAAAACTGTGGAATTCCCAATCTTTTTGCTGTAATCCCTGACTGCTATCTGCGGCGAAAGGAGGTATCTAAAAGCCGAAAGCTGAAAAAATTTCAGTTAAATGCTCTACGTTGCAGCATTACGACTATGAGCAATGTAATGTTATTGCTGCTGTTGGTAGTGTGTTATAAATCTGAAGTCAAGCAATCTCCGAGCTTATTTCCCAGTTTGTTTCAAGCATTGCTACACAAGCACAATATGAAGCTATCGTGTAACCTGACGAAAATATTATATGATCGCAAAACATTGTCACTTTTGTAGAATCGTAATGCTGCTCTTCTTACTAAATTATGTGATAAGTTGCAAGCGAAAGGTTCCTTCAAATAAGCATCACGACAAATCACATTTTCAAATTTGTTGAAACTCCGATTCTCATTCCACATAGTATATAAAAGTAAATAAATTAATGTTGAAAACTCGTGTCGTTCTTCTGGCCCAGCTGCCTCTACAGACTTATGGTTCTTGCTATGGACTAGATTGTACATGGTGCTGTATTTATTTCAAGTTATAATATGAGTTGAAATTTAATCAGTTGATACTTGCGTTTCAATTTAATTTGCGGCCTCTTTATAATTATATCTACTTAACGAAAACAGTACGAATTAAATAAAAGAAAGAGTTTTACGTTAGTAAATACGTTACAGTATATTATTACAAGAAGCAGAGTATTAAGGACTGTATAACAATTGTGGTATGATTGAAAATTGGTTTACATTAGTCTCATACGAACAGGGGTAATTTATTTAATAGACAGATATTTACGTAGAAATGTAGAATAGCTCACGTGTGAATTGCGAAAACACTGTTTTCAGAATAATTTTTAGTAAATAAAAATTTGTAAGGATTATTAAAGGTTCAAGATAACGCACAGTCTTCGATACACTATCACCTCAAACAGAGAATATTGTGTAACAAGGTTTCTTACATATCAGAAGGTTTTATTCAGCTATTTTACTTCAACTTGGTTTAATATAATTATACTAAACACGCAGACACTATTCCGTAAGTAAAATCCAGGTTCTTCAAAAAAAAAGTAGTACTAAAATGTGAAAACATTAACAAGTTTCAGTTCATTGTGTTTGCAAACGCTAATAAGAGATTTCTTAAGCCACTGATTAGCGATATTTGATGAGCCATTCATTAAACGCTTAGTTTGATGATGGGCACAGTGTATATTAACATGACCCTGAGCAGTAACAGTAGTAGTAGAATACAATTTACAATAAAAAACTGGTATTATAGTTATAAAAAATAAAAAAATTAAGCCCCATGATATTAAGAACTGTTAGTTAGACACACGTATGTTCAGCATTCTGTTTTAAGCTGTATTGTAATCTATGCTACTGCTAAAGGCGTTATCAACAGTAAGTTCGCTCACTTCTTTCCCAATAATTTAAAGCACGATTACTTGAGATTTTTACAGTCCGAGCGAATACTTATAAAGATTTATTGTATGATAAAACTGGTGAATTTGTTTAAAAAAAATAATTATGCAAGTATTTCCGTTGACTTGACATGAGACATAAATTCAACATTTACTGTATTTTTCGGAATTAAATGATTTTACATATAAACAATTTAGATATTTCGGGAATGATCAAGTCACGACTAACAGTTAAACCATAACCACCATTTGTAAATATTGTTGGCAATTTCATATTGAGCGCGAAGAGTGAGCGGTAACGCTCTGGGCTTGCATTTGGGAAGGCGAGGATTGGAATCACCACTCGGCCATCCATATTCGGGTTTTCTGTGATTTCCCGAAATCACCCCAGACGAATGCCGCGATGGTTCCTTCAAAACGTCATTGCCAAATTCCTTCCCGTTCCTTGCCCCCAATTCTTTACCACATATAACAATTTCGACGTAGACGAGGCGCAAAGCCAGAAGCAAAAAAAAAAAAAAAAAAAGTTAGAAGTTAATAATTACACCTTCAGAGATTTAAAGTTGGACTGTTTTTGGCCTTTAATGATCGGTTTTAATAGTTTATAGTAAACATTCTTAGTGTGATCATACAATGACTTTATTTGAAAATCAGGTAGTATTTTCATTGTTCCATGACAAGTATATTTGCACTAGTGACGTTTGTTTGCAAATAATATTTGTAGCAAGCATATCAACGTTTTGAGATTTGACGCTTGCCGTAATCCATGCACAACGGCTGAATGAGCCTCGAGGCTATGAAGGTGCTTCTCTGGTTAAGAATACGCCTGAGGGAAAGCTGATTGGAATGAGATACAGTCCCGGCTTTAGAGAAAAGAGGAACAGAGAGACAGACGGACTGGCTCTAAAAAAATATTGGATGGAAGCGACGAGCCGCATTGGAGCGAACAGACTAAGTACTTACGGAGCCTTAAGCAGTCACTTAGAAGTTTAAAACTTATCTAAACTAGCAGGACAATTCACTAACTCACTATTTTTCTACGATTTCTTACATTTCAATTAGATAAGCAACCTACTTACTACCAATAATGTCAAATATGGGCAGAAAAAAATTATAGTATAGTAAAACCAAAAAACAGGGGCGGCCGCTTAGCTCAGGCGGTGGAGCGCGTGGCTGCGGCCTGGACGATCGGGGTTCCATCCCCGACGAAGGCGAGGATATTACCTCGAAGCCGAACATCAGGAGTGGCTTCCCAGGCCCATTCAGACTACTCTCCAATGAGTACCGTGGAGGAAACTCCACGGGAAGGTAAAGAACGGCAGGAACTTGGCGATGACTCCGTAACATCCATTCTAGCACTAATGATTGTATTGAGAGGGCGTAGCTCTACCTCCGTGAATCCTACGGGGAGCTGCAGGAGCAATTGGAACCCCGTGATATATAAAACTAAAAATCACTATTTTCGAAGCAATATTAACTAAAGAGTTACAACAATCTTTAAATATTAAGATTATGCTCAACAGCGATAGGATGAACCGTAGCTCAGTATAACTTAATTTTTTGAATGAGCTTAAGATATGAATACTAACCAAAAATTTAATTTAATTTAAAAAAAAGCTCGGGCTGCTGGATATTAGTTGTCATATATTTTTTTATTGCCAGTTATTATGAAAAATAAGTAGAGAGTACGCCACCTTTTATGACATTAAAGTTAATTCTTGGTCAATGACTTCATTCTTATCTCAAGATTATTCAAAACATTAAGTTATACTGATCCGTGGGACATCCTATCGCTGTTGAATATAATCTTTATATTTAAAGATTGTTGTAACATTTTAGTTCACATAGCTAGTTTTTCAAACTATAATTTTTTTTCACTTTTCATTTCACGTTGCCAAAAACCAGTTAAAAAAAAAAAAACAACTAAAATGTTATTCACTTCAACTTGGGAAACCCACAACTAGAATCTTGAAGTGCTCAAACTGTGTTGAATTTACCTCACAGAATTATAATGAGTAAAAACCTTGGTGATTGCATATCAGTGGTCTCCTTAGGAAGACTTTAAATCATTTGAAAGTTAAGATGTTATGAAAACTACTACAGATGACAGTACGTTAACAGCGCGTATCAAAAAACCAAAACATTTGTTAATTTACTAACGACAATGGTTCAATTGTGGTAATTTTACAAATGAATTATACTATATGAGTGTGAAGATAATCTTAGCACTTTAAATTTTTAAAATCGGTTAGTATTTCACTGTGGTAGGCTATACATATTCAGTGAAGCTCTTGATGCTGCGAAAGACGACTTATGCAAATTACTACACCTAACCATTGTTGGCTGGCTATCATACTTCAGGCGCATTCCCAAATCTTTTCTGTTGTTACTATCAAAGTAATGAAAACACCTCGAAATAATTAAACTATTCATACAATTCAGACGCCTGGAAGTGGTTGATGCTTGAATTAAAAGATACCGTTCTGTCATACAGGCCAAACTATTATAAAGCGTCTAAAAATACTTACGAGACAGACGTCATAGGAAATGGAACATAACTCCATCAAAACCGTAAGATCAGGTTCCATTAGTCTTGAAGAATTGCAGTCCTTTTCCAGTGACAGATATAAATCTTAACTATGTTTTACAGACATTCGCATTTTTTCTGTTATTGTTAATTTCACTCGGAATAACATTCGAATGGAGCCACATCAATTTATAACCATTTCAATCATAGTACTATAACTTTTATCAAAGAACTATTATTCCACGTAGAAAATAAAGATATACAACTGTTGCGAAATCCTGCGCAATCAATTCAGTTAGTACTTGCACTTGAGTATTTGCCAAAAATTGCATTACACATGTATACTGCAAACTATGAATTAATAGAAAACCTATCTCATGTGTTTATAAGTAATATGATACTCTAAACGTTTATTCAGAAATAATTAATATACCTGCCTGTTTTTGATTTCCACACACACGATGCTTTCTTAGCATTCATTACACCAAACAAATAAAAATGAATATTTCTGGCTTAAGCCTTTAATACTCAATTATTCCGCTCGGGAGATGAGGTAAGTGGATATTAATCGCCTTTTACGATTGTGGTTATATTAGCATCCCGGAAACTGTTTGCATTCAGAGTTATTTGAAATAATATGTAAACCTTGTTTCTGAAGTGAACTAAGATGTATGGTGTTTTAAGTAGTAAAACTCTCGTATGATATAAAGCCGGTGATTATACCTTACGTAAGTAGGTACCAGTTTAACTTAGACGATGCAGTGGAAGTTGTTTAGGAATTAGAAATAATAGATTTGAAGTTCTGAAATATAAACACAAAGAGATAAGACATGATACTCTTTTACGTTTAGGTCTGTAGTTTAGTAGTGCTATATGAAATCATTATCGTTTGGGTTAGTTAATGCTTTCTAAATGAAGGAGGAGAGAGCAACATGTTTCGTAACCACAGCCTCTATGTCATAAACTTGAGACATAATTTACGTTACAAATGCCTGGCAGATAGCACACACACTGTTACCTTCAATTTGTTGTATAAAATGAAGATAACAACTTTAATCACCAACTGTAATGAAATACTTCTTTGACCAACTTATTGGTGTAGCTATTATATGAAAGATATCGGTTCGTAAAGGTGTATGCATATTATTTCTTCCATCGTACCGCTATTGACAGAACTGCATAGAGCACAGTACTCTGCGCCAAGCAGACTTCCATGAATAATAAAATTACCGATGTAGATGTTTTATTCAAACTGAATTAGTAAACGGGTAGATTTCAGAATTACTCTAAAATATTCAAAATACTCAGACCTTGTGATCTCTGATGGATATGACATGTCTTTTTATATGTTAAATAAAATACGCAGTAACCTTTGTAAACAGTTGCTGGAATTCAGTTATGTTTTGAGGCTGAACAGGAACAAAGTAGTCCTCCGGTTACTGCAGACAGAGTGATTTTGGCCACAATACGTCACCGGCGGCAGGAGATGAAGCAGTCACAGCATACCGCGGAATTTCCGAGCGTTCCGTCAGTTGATTGACAACTCATTGTTCCCGGCCAACCGCTCTTCCAACAACTGTGATTGCCGAAAATTTGTTAAACTATCAGAACAGAAATAGAGCAGTCAGTATAGTGCAAGGCAATAAATTAACAGGCCATCCAAATTTGTTGTGTCCCCTTTCCTTTTCAAGGATCTGTCCCCTTTACGGTCAGAGCACCTACTACCTAAACACCGACGTTTCTGGTGAATATGACTACATTTTAATGTCGTTTTTTCAACATAAAACGACACGTGATTTTAACTTTTTGTGTCAAGAAAGTTGTCTCATCACCTCGGTTGAAACAATTCAAACGACCTGTCTTTGTGAACCTAATCTACTTCCATGTATAAATAGAAAATCCTAATAGACTTTCATGAGTCAATCAAATGATTTGTTTTTATTTTCTATAATTCTAAAGGAATGCTTATTACATGAACTTCACCCAAATAAAAACTTATCAGTCATAACCAGAGTTTAAAAGAACATCAAGCAAGCATATCACACGATTCTATTGTAGAGCTGATTAAAAAAAAGTGCTTATTTCTGTGCAGTGTATGTAGGCAACTTTGAAAACAACAAAACAATTTTTGGAAGTTGGAATTTAATTTCCGCATCCTGTAGAAGGAAAAGTATACACGCACGAAGGAGTAGAATTTTGATTTTATGAAAATGATTTCTGTAAATCTCTAGTTTTTAAATTTTCCACCATTTAACATACAAGTGCTTATTGCATAAAAGGAAAAAATTTGACGCTACAGAAAAAAAAAAAAAAAAAATTCAAACAATTGACAGCTGGACTAACTGCACACATATCGAGTAAAAAGCTTGATTCTTGCAGTGTATAGCAAATAAATGTTGACTAATTGAAATACAGATATGTTAGAGTGAAATAATTATTAAATACGCGCAAATAGTTCTTTTCTAAGAAAAAAGTTTGCAATAAATAAGATTTTAAGCTAACAAAACGTGTGCTACTAATAAAATATTGTAAGGAAAATGTGTGCAGTGTGTTTAAAAGCACATCCAGATACCGAAGCGAAACTTTCTTGAGTATAATTTTTGCTGCACAGAGTAATGCTAACCCTATGAAAGTTAGTTTTAGAATCAATTTTTTGAATGACATGTTAGTAATGGAAATTTATATCAAAAGAGATTTTACGAAGCAACCGAAAATTACTTTAATGGCCAGTTACTCAAACCAGGCTGAGATGTAATTTCTAAGTGGTTAGTTAAAGCATAATATTGCAAATACTTTTGGCGCTAGGTTAGCAAAAATTAGGAAGGAATTGACTTAGTAGCGTAAGCCATTTATTTTGTAGCCTTAAAAAACAAATCTCATAAAATATCATGAATACTATTGCTTCAGAACATGCTCCCCTCACTCCAACAGATTTCAGACTTATCTGTTTAATGTCAGGATTTACTGTCAGTTTTTAGTGCCAGGATTTGGCGCTGAGCGATAACGATCCTTCCAGAAAAAGGAAGGGCTCGATAGCTAGCTATCCACTGATGCGAAAAAAACAAGGTTCTTAAGATAGAAGTTTCTCTCGGCTTTGAGAATAAATATAGTCTTTTCGGGTAACTAACCGAGAAGACTATATTTAACGAGGTTCTTATACTTTAAATGAAATTAAATACCCAGTAGCGGCGCTGCTATTCAAAGAGGAACCAAACGCACAATGCCTATGAGTGTGTACCTCACTGTGCCGACAAGCATGTTGTATTGTTATTCAAATATGTAATACACCCAAGTAAAATCCTTTTACACATTTTTCGGATGATACTTGGTGAATAATGTTCCCCTGCGTTGTTAGTTAGCACTGGCACACACGGGACCTAAACGCGTTGCCTGCCTCTTCTCTTTAAGTCTCTTTGACTGGGAATTAATTAGCTCGTTAGGTTAGTCACCTCTACGCAGAACGCACGACACTCTGAAATGTGTAAACAAATCAATTGATAGTGCTGAAATATTTATTGACTTAGAATATTAACAGATTGTGGTTTGGCTACAAATCATTTTAGTAAGAGTTACGGCTAACACAAAACGTGTTAACTTCGCGTTCTCTGGTACTAAAATATATTACAAGACCAGTAATTTAAAACGCCTGGTGGAAGAAATATTATTTTCAACACTCAGATATTAAATAAGGGATACAGGAATCTCTTTAACAAAGCTCAGTCGGCAGAACGACTGCCACATACATGAATGACTTGGTTTCTGTCCCAGATGAAGCCGAAACAAGGACTGTGGACTGCTGCAGGATGACGTGGATAGGATATGTAGCTGGTCAGGTTAACATAGAATGAAGATAAATGTCAGAAGAGTCAGCTTATTAGTTACGCAGATATAAAGCTAAATGCTGATTATTATTGAGGAGTAAGGAAGGAACTGTTTGTCGAAGACATCAAGTGACCAGGAAATTGGGCGGAACACATTGGACCGGTGAAAACAACAGGGTTCAAAATCCTTCATCAGCTGAAAAATGAAGGAATTTGTTACCAAACTCTGGTCAGATTGTTGTTTTAATATGATTGTGTTGTATGTAACATTTTTGGTATCAAATTCATGAATTTCGAGAGTTACAAAGAACAGCAGCTACACTTGTTTGCTTAAGTTACCGCAGGAAACAATCAATAACTGAACATCCGAAACAAAGCCTTAAATCCTTTCAAACACGATATTCAGTGAAAGACGCCCCGAAAATTCGTGTGGGCCTAACCCCATCACCTCCAGCTTAATGGCAAATTGCGGAGCTGTGTTCTCTCGAATACCACTTATAGGACTACCAGGCCCGTACGTGGAGGAAACTACGATTCTCAATTAAATCTTCAATTCAAAATTTGTTACAGTTGTTACAGAAGATTTCACCTTAAGCAATAGTTGTGACAGGCAAATATGTGACGATGTAAATCAAGAGGCTAACCACAATTATTCAGTTCTTTTCAATCCACGTTTCTTTTCATTACTAAATATTTTTAACGATAATCCACAACGTTTTATGAATATTTTATGACCCAAAGATCCCTCTGCACATTTGATATGTGGATTACCCAGCTACATTGAATAGTCCTTGTAAGCTCTGCTAATGCTCTCGACAACAATATTTTTGGCAGCATCACTACAAAATGTGGGCATTACGTTGAAGATTTTTTTTTTTGGTGTACTCCGTGTCATCTTTGCAATGAGTGTACATAACTGTTATATGCGATAATAGTTGCAGTCGACAGTCCGGTATCCAGTTGCATTGCCAACGAATTCGTATGGTTTATTAGATCAATGCTGAGATGATTTTCGTACTCTTAAAACGCCTTTGATACTATTGTTCTCGACGAGTACCAAACGTCACCTGCATTTAAGTAAAACTTTCAACGTTCTTCGCGCGTTTAGATCGAGAAAAAGGTAATGACTTAAATTTTCTAAGGAAAAATAATGGTAATTCGTATTGTTTATTATTATTACTCAGTGATTCATTAAACGTTTGTGGCGGAGGGTGCATTGCACCTATCCGAAAGTGTAATAGTTTGGAAGGGATATACGGGATATGACAGGATGCGCCCATGAGCTTTTTTGAGGAACCATACCGGTATACGCCTGGAGCGATCTGTGAAAACCATGGAAAACCCAGATCAGGATGGCCTAAGTGATTTATCCAGAACTACTCCTGTCGGATTTTAAGTTTACTCGCCCGGTAAATCCTTCCTATTCCATTCCCTAATCGCTCGTGGAAAATATGAGTACAGAAATGAATCTGTTCTAGCCCTGATTTTTCTTATCTTATTTTTTCGGTCATTCCAAGATATGACTGTTGCTGTGTGTAATACTTGTTTCTGTCATTCCGAAATAAGTCAATCGTGAATTATTTAATTAACGTCTGTCGAGAGCAAACACCTTCGGTGTTCCAGGTCTTCCCAACCTAACTCCTTCAACATCTCACTTAAGCTTTCCCTCCAACTATATATACCTGTCACGAATCGGGAGGCTCTTCTATGGACCTTCACCAATGCTTCCAGTAACCCGTTTTGATGGGGACCGCATGCACAGCAAAAATATTCCAAGTGAGGACGCATTAGTGACTTATATGCAATCGATTTAATTTTCGGTGTGCACTGTTTTATATTACAACCTAGAAATCGGAGCATACGATTTGCTTTCCAAATTACCTTCTCGATATGCTCATTCCACGAAAAATTATTACGAATTGTTAGCCGTAGGTATTTAGCGGAATCTACCGTTCCAAGAACAGTGCCATTAATTGCATATTCAGAGCTAAATTGTGTCACCTTTTTACTCATACGCGTGACTTGTCACTTTTTAGCGTTTAACTCCAACTGACAATATTTACACTATGCAATTATTTTCGTAATATCGTCTTGTAACAAAGCGCAGTCGCCAGGGTTTGGATTTCACGATAAATAGTAGCCCCATCGGCAAATAGTCTTTTCTTCCCTATTATTATATCGCACAATTCATTAATGCATATGAGAAACAACAGAGGCCCTATCACACTTCCCTGGGGAACCCCGAACCTCACTTCGGTAAGTGATGAACGCTCACCATCGAGAACTACATACTGTGTTCTGGCCTTCAGAAAGTCTGTAACACAGTCGCATATTTGTCTAGATGTGACATAACCACGAAGTTTCCTAAGTAACCTAGTATGAGGTACAGTGTTGAAAGCTTTTATAAATCTAATAGAACTAGGTCAACCTGTGATTGCTCGTCTATCATACGGCACACGTCGTGAATTAAAAGTGAAGTTTTTCGCAGCATAAAGGTCGAGATCTTTCATAAGTTTGTTGGCACGATTGTTAAATATCGGAATCTCATCCAATTTTCTGTTGTGAAAGCTTTTTTAAATATATTATTCAAAATTTTAGCTTTCTCTATGCTAATTTCTAATAATTCCCCATTTTCCTTAATAAGTGACGGCATAACCTTACGAGAGCCTTTTATTACTTTGATATATGACAAGAACTTCGAATAAATTCCTGACTTGGAATTTTTTAAACGCATCAAACATTGCATACGTACGTCCACTCAAAACGGTACTAATTTAGCGCGATTGATTTAATCCGGTCCATTTATTTCTTTTAAATTGAACAAAAGTTCCCTCGACAGTTGTATTTCGCGTTTATGTTTGATAATTTTTCGCCAAGTGATCAACCGTACACGCATCGTTTGCCTTATAGAAGCAATATTCGAGTTTGTCTTTACCATGTTTCTAATTAAGACTAGATTTCAAAGTTACCACAGCCGCCTAGTAATCACTTATACCATCTTCTACACAAACTGTATCTACAATATCAGGGCTGCTGATAAAAAAATGTTCCAAAATGGACGAGAAATCTTTGTCGTACCGCGTTGGCTCGTCGGCCATTTGTTCAAGAGATCTTCCTGCAAATGATTCTAGAAACGTTTCTGTTATTAACCTATCTCTTCCGCTCAACCTGAAGTGTATGTGCCCCACTTAATCGACGGTAGGTTAAAATCACCAGCCACGATCAATATATGTCCTTGAAATTTTTTATAAGTATTATTAAGTAACTCTCTCAAACATTAAGCGTTAGCCAAACCAAAATCCGGAGGTCGATAAAATGACCCTATTATAAACTTTAAATTTCTGGCAATTTTTACCTTGACCCATATTAACTCCAAAAAAATTTATTTCAGTTATTACAGAGCAATTAACGGTTTTATTAACGTCCACAAACACACCCACGCTCATTGAGACAGTTGCGTATTAACGAAAAACTTTGAAACAAGAGCCAAATACTTCGCTAGATTCAACCTCTGGCGTCAGCTTTCGGTAAACTGAGTTTCTGACGCTGAGTCACAGAGAATATATCCTAGACAATGGAAGACACCGTACGACCCTCAGTTACATATTTCATTGTATTGGAGGTACTCGCCAAAATTCAGTAGTTTGTATAAACGGTTTATATCTATTTTGACAGTATTCCTTATGCTTGCTCCAAAACTCCAATGATAGTGATCGTACTTTTAACAAATTTAAGTTTTTTGTAGCCTAATGACATTTTATTGTAAGATAAATGAAGTAAAATGATTGGTAGCCATATTTGAGTGAAATTCTTGTGTAATGTGGAAGATATTTGAAAAGACTCTTTCTTCTTCAGTACATTTTTTCGAACCTTCTCGTCGGGTAAAGAAACTGAGGCATCAGTCTGTTTTTGGTGCTGACCACTGAGTTATCCGGTTCTAGGTAGAAGATTCTGAGTAAATTTCATCTTAGAGACCTGGTTATATCTTGTAATCAACAAAGAGTGTGAGAAAGTCCTAGATTAAATTGTAAATCACTACACGGTTAGTACGGAATCATGAGAGCGTATTACTAAGCCATACGCTGCAAGCGGAGTTTGAACTTGGCAGTTGCCACTTGTGTTACTGGAGAATAATCCTGATTTGGCCACCACCTGTTTTCACCGATTCCATTCTTTCATCTCTTATTCGAAACACAAAATAGCCTTTATATTGAAATCATACACCAGTACATTCACCCATACATGTAATAATTATTGTGAACACTTTAACATTCTTTGTTGCCATAGTTTTATGTAGGCGATTGGTATCAAGCATAGTTCACTATGACTTAGTGACTTGCAGTTTGGTGTGCATAAACCTTTCACGTCAACTTTAGCACATAAAACGTACGCCCTATTAAAATATAAATTATTAAAAAATGCATAAACTTTTTGAGTTAGCAAAATGTACCTTTGCATGAGCAATCAAATTAGATAAAAAGCTTCTAAACAAAAAACAAAATTTAAATAAACTGCTATTTATTTTTCTGTTAAATCTATGAATTATTATAAATTTAATTCGAAATATTGTGATAGTCCCATTCTTTAACGATTTTCGCTGATTCAGAAGCATCTGAAAAGTTGGTCACTGTAGTTATAGTTGTTATAAATATCAACCGTGCGTAAATGTGACGGCCACTGTTCCACATGTTATTCGTATGCATGTAATTACATCATACAAGCTAACTGCGATAGAAATTATTTTAAAAAAATAATAGTTAACAAATGGTTGGTCACAGGTGAAAGCAACAGCTGCAGACAGCTAGTGCTGTGTGAAGTGTTGAGGGAAGGCTTCGTGGACGAATCTCGCCGATCGATAGATCGATCTGCGCCTCTCGTGGGGAGGCCGGATGTAGCCCGGCGCTCGGGAGCACAGACAACAAAATTAACCGCGCAGCATTAATTTCGCTTTCAGCGCAAACACGGCCGTCCGCCGACACGGCTGCCGCAATTAGCTGCACTCACGGCCGCGCTCCACATCTGGGTCAACCATTTCGACAGGGCTCGAAGGCTTTTCGAAATTAAGTAAAGCTCTGTACACCACCGAATAAATTAAAAACGTCTCTTAAAGTGCGTGCCATACTCAAAACTCCATGTGTTGCAGTTACTATGGCGTTAGTCACTTCTTCACAATAACTACCCTTAAAAGTTTAGTTAGCTTTCCAGTAAGGACTATAGCATTAAATGCGTATCAGATGTTTGTCGACGTGTGTTAAATGTCCGTAGTTTCAATTCTACATTGGCCCATGAATAAAGGAGATGGCCGTCATATCTCTTACACACTGGCTTAGTACGCCCTCTTCTGGCGGTTCCAACCAACCTTCTGGTTTTGAACTAAGTTAAGTATTAAATATAATGTATTATTGTATTGCTAACGTTGGATAGAAGATACGAAACAACGGACACAATGGAACCCGATGCTGGCCTATTCTGGCATACTCTTCTCAAAGACAACAGTGGCGTCCCCGTTATGAAAACCAATAACCATCAACAATTTCGTGTATCCTCACTCCACATGACCCACTGAAATGTTCCCGCACACCATCTGATGGTTACGAATCGTGTATCATCACCTCTGCCCCTCTGGTGACATGTAACCACATGCTGAAAATTCCTATCGCGGCTCGAGCCAGCCAACCCTGTATTGAGGACAGTTTTAATACTACCGTTTCTCAAGGTAGCAGTCGTGACATATAGCAATGTCTGGATTCAACACTGTACTGAATCCATTGCCGTAAGTCCAGCTGCCAATTCGCTCAGTGAAACTACGCTTCCAACTAAACTGATAAATTATATATTTTACTGTCTCCTTCAGTCATCCTCAACAAGGATCGTGACATACCATCAAACTTAAGATAGAATATAGGTTTCACTGAACTAAATGACATCTTCTGGGAGGTGATAAAACATGTTACATAAATTTATTTCAATGAACCTGAAAGAAACTGTTAGCAGTAGGATTTGGACACGAGATTGGGCCACTTGATATTTGAACCTCTAAAGCACTCTGTAAAAGTGGTCGAAGTGAAGCGGTACTACCAAACGTAATCAAAACTTTTCTTCACATCTAAAACCGTTTGGTTTGCCTTCATAACAGACTGAATTGAGTAATATCGTACAAACATAGAAATGTTTTTCTGAAATGAAATATTGAAGAATAATATTACGGATATCTTATCTTTTACGGGTATTGAGACAAAAATGCATCACGTAAATTCGTAAACAACAAATTTTAGTATTTTCCGTATCACTAAATAGTTATAGCATATGACTGTTATCTTTGCTATGTGTGGTGAATATGAAAATATGCAGAGGAGCAGTATACATAAATTGTGCCGAAGTTAAAAGGTAGCATTGATCTGGAACTTAGGGAAGCATTATGGACAGAAAGGCATGAACAATGCTGAAAGTCTTCAAAATCCATCTACAGATAAATCCTTAAAAAATATGGTAAAGAACTTCAGTTGTGAGAGATTTTCACCCATTTTTCGTTGCTTAGTGATAAGCTTCCCGCTAATGAGTGGGGATAATTAGCTGACGACAATCACCAGATAAGCTCCGGACGAATCACGTACAAAAATAAAATTTCCACACTAATGGGATTAACAGCGTGTTATGGACGAGAAAGCCCATCACATGATGAACACATGTACCGGTAAGCTGTCCTCAATTAGTTTTCAGTGAAAATACTGTTAAATAAATTCTGACCAAAAATGTAAGAAATTGTTGTTACTGTAGAAATGAGAACTACTGTTGCAAAGAAGAAGATTCAATCAATTTATCTAGCACCGTTACCCGAAATCAATATTAATATACTCGTAGCAAGCACCGAATACAAATCACACTTATAATACAGCACCCATACTGCTGAGCCCAGACATCCATCGAAGTGTTATTACAATCTGCCGCTAACCTATAAACTGCTCTTAGTTGTTACAAGCGAGGCAGCCAAAGATTCTTACACCACCTACCGTAAAAAGTAAACATTATACGGCTTGTGGATAGCCTACAAAATACAGATTAATTTACAAACATCAATACATTTATTCAGAAATACTTGTAATTAATTAAAGAAAAATAGAATTACAATAACAATAATCAAATTGATTGCTGGGGTGAGGTATTGTTACATTGTCCATAATAGATAAAGATGTATGAAGTTATTCTGGAAAACTAACCATGTTCCACGAGTTGCTAGAAAATTCCATTAGAAACTATTGTAGAGAAACAATTGCTTTTTTTAATTAGGATCAACTGTAACTTAAATCAGTCAAGAAAAATAAAAAAACAATAGTTGCTGAACAAGACCATATACACGGAAACTGAATAATCATAAAGTTACAGAAGTGTTGCGCAGTAGCCGCGTTGTGAGACTGTAATCTTCCATCTGTGGTGTAAACTGTGTTCGCGTGGTCAGCGATTTGGGGGCCAGATTCCGACCATCTCTCCGCAGCAGTCACCCAGCTTCAGTGCTCAGCTGTCAGCTGTTTCCAGTAACTGCAGATCTGTACGGCGCAGTAGTTGAATAACCCCGAGCTATCTCGTTCTGACTGAAGAACAAACTGATGCCAACCTTGATGGGCGAGTGAATTCCGGAATGGATCATTTATAATGGCCATGGTCAAATTCCTTCCACAAATCATCTCCCCTCCCGGCTCTGCTGACCCCTAAGGTGGCAAGCAGTAACGCCACAGTGAAACAAAAAAGGTATCCATTCTTTTCACCCACAAAACTGCTTCGATAGAGCTTTTGCAAATTTCGCTTAGCACGAAGAGAAATTATCCAAACTATTGTTGAGTTTTTCTGCTTCGATTGATCAGACTGAAAACTGCGGAGAGGTTATGAAGTTTGAAAGTCCTGTTGCATTTCGTTACATGATGGTCCGCTTTTAGGCTCAATTCTTTGTATTCAAAGAAACTAGTATATCTGAAACACGAAGCAGATGTGGCCATTAGGAACAATTGTAAACCAAATAAAGGTATTGTATTACTGATGTTCGCATGACGAAATAATAAAGAATCAGCACTTCATATTATTACATCACAGTCTGTTCTTGTATTGTGTTTTTTTTTTTTCATGTTTCCCCCCCTAGTAATTGTACAGTGCCAAATCGAGTCAACCCTCGGCACTGCCTACCCTCTTCTCGAAGCCACTTGGGTCATTTTGTACCTTAATAGTTTCGTTGTGGATGACACTAAATGTCACAAATTTTTATTATGCCTCGATATCAGTTTGCTTAATAAACAATTTTTTGGTTTCATTCCTGTTCTTTGTTATTCATTGACAAATTGCACCGACCTTGTTGTTCACTCACTCACTCACTCATTGTTGATCATGAAAACTGCAAAATACTTTCCGTAGTCGTAGAAAGGCGAAATTTTATGCACAGATGTAGCTCCGCCCCCAAATCATAAGAAATGTCTAAAAGTGGTGATTTTCCGTATATTTACCACTTGTCTCGATGAAACGCGAAACTACTTTCTGCCCAAATATCATTATAAGACACAGATTTAATTTTAATTTAATTGCAATGGAGCACAGGCTCCGGTGGCAATTTCCATACACACCCATCTTCCCCCTATCCTGCACCCACCTACATTTGCCCTCTACAAATTTTATCTTTAAATTCTTTCAAAGTTTTCTGTAAGATTTCGCTGAAGATCACTAAATTTGACTAATTTGTTAAATCTTTATTCATTCCTCTCCTTATTTTGGAATTTAGTGAAATTCAAAATTTTTAATCACCAAATAAATTGCGTCATCAAAATTCCACAATAGTTCCTATGTTCTTTCAAACATGTACTTAGGTACAATACATGGTCTCACAACCAAACTATAAGAAAAGTTCACTTTTGTTACGTTCCTTGTATTTATCCAATGGCAACCCCTAACAGGAAAAGCTTGGGTGAATATCTGTGCGTTAATTGCTTTTTTTATGGATGAAGCTATATTTCACAGATTTCTGTTGTACCTAGAAACGATCGAGCGTAATGATGAGAATAAATTCCTAAGCTTAGTTTTGAAGGCAGTCGGTATCCCTTCACCATGACGTACACTCATTGTTTGATAAGTGCGTGGGCATTGGAGGAATCGGTAACACGTATATTGATTGATAAGATTTAACTTCTGAAATATTTTTATCTATGGATTTGCAAATGGAACGCTTACATTTCAGCTACAACTCAGAATAATCGATCGACTTACAAAAAGAAATGAAATCCCACCAAAATAATTCTAGTAACAGGTAAGTCAAGTTTCGTGGTTCTTTAGTAACGAAAAGTTATGAGATTTTGTGCTGATCCAACTATGTACTCTAGGGTGTACATTGACCTCACTTTTTGAAACACAACGATTTCTCTCAGTGTTATAAAACTTTGATATTTTTATTTTTGTTTTAAGAAAAAGATCTAATAGAAAAAAAAATGTCTCTTGGCAGTGTATCAGCCAACTAGGTAATAAAGCCTTCTACCTATATAAATACCTTAATTTTGTGGTTTTCTCAACCTTATAAACAGACAAAATTCAAGATTTACCTTGCACCTCTCTCGAGTTTGAGAAATAAATTACATCATTGAATTCAGTAGAAAGTACGATATGTATGATGGCCAAGTCACCCGATTTTTTTTATTTTTTTTTAGTTTTATTCAACGATCCATAACACTGAAAGAAACCATTCTCATCCAGAAAGACAAGTAAACACACAGTATAGACTTGGCTCAGAACAAGACCTCATAACTTTTTCTCACTAAACAACCTCGAAACTTGGTCTATTTTTACAAGAGTTGTTTTTGTGGGATTTACATTTACTGGCGATGTTATATTGAGCAGCGACACTATTCTTCGTGTGGTGGCAGTGATGACTGCAATCACGCGTTTGCCTTCAAGTTTGGTGCTATTTCGACTGTGTCGGCAAGTTGCGGGTTGCAGACAGGACCGATCCTGCGGGGCGACCCGTCAGCGGTGGAGAGTAGTGGCAGATGATGTAATGACGGTACTTGATTGGCTCCCCACGCGGCGCTCGCTCCCTGTTTAATGGGGTCGTGATTGGCTAGCGCTTCAACCTCCGCACGCGCGGCAGATTCATTAGGCCGTAGCAGCGAGCAGTAAGGAGTATATCGCGGTGTGATTTATACCTACATGCTTATAACTCTATTGGGCCTACGGAACTGTTACAGCAAAACGTGCTACTACAAAAAAAAAAAAAAAGCTTTACGTTCCTAGTTTAACATCAAAGAGAACGCCAATCAGAATCCTAGGTGAGAGTTTCTCCGTGTCCGCAGATATATCTACTTATGATTAATTTTAGTAATAACAGGTTACCAACAACATTACGAGTATTAGTATCACATATTATATAGCTGTGTTCACATTTGTTTATAAAATGCAGTAATGCATTTTTTTTCGGTGTAACGCATGTTTGCATTAGCTGGAATCATGTTCGTATCATTATGCATCAGTTTCAAAGCTAGGTCTTTTCATTAATTTGTTTTGTAAAAAAAAAAAAAAATCGTTTGCACAGTTATACTTGTGAGGGAGACGCTGTAAAAACTGTACTAATTTTACCTTTGAGTGGGTTTTACGCACCAAAATGAGCTGTTAACCCTTGGAAGGAACCAAGTTTGATCCCAAGTGCGATCATCCAGAACTCGCTTTTTCATGGTTTTCCGAAATCGATCCAAACTATTTAGAAACCTGCTTTAGAAACCCATAGCCAAATTTCTTTCTGTTCCCTTCCCCCACTTGTGTAAAAACTCCGACAATAAAGAGCAGTAAAGCGTTTTATGAAGACATACTGGGGCAAAGTAATTGTAAGGTCTCATTTTTCTTCCATTTCTGCCTTTGACTTTTATCGAAATGCAGATAGGAATATTTCGAATGGAACGTAAAATAAGAGGAAATCATTATTGGTTCCCTTCAGTGTATTCTGTACGCATGTAAGAATAGAAGTACACTTGCTGAGGACTGAACACAATAACATGTTGTTCAGCCTGTCACAAATGGAGGAATTATTCAGTTTTACGCTAGCCTCAATTGGCGTGTCATAAGCCATCTAAAGCTGGTGTTTCATGATGCAAGATTTGTTTAGAATTTTTCTACTACTGATTATTCAGAAAACTTATTCATTTGACGAAAACATCTAACAGCTGGTTTACAGACAGCTCTTAACTGTATATATGGTATATTGGCCATCCTTCCGCAGTTGCTTGTTACACAATTGTAAATGGAAACATCGTCTATTAGCAACTGGTTTTATTCATATAGGTTCAGACGCGTTTCGCCCTTGTGAAATGGGGCATCGTCAGTGACTGTGGATGTATATACATGTTGGTGTTAACAAAATTACAATATTAATATACAAAAAGAACTAATAATAAACTACATTCTACTTACGACTTATGGTTGAGGCAGTTACATGGTGGTCAGGAATAGCTCCATTTGCACATTTTTGTGACGTGAGCTGTGGTTATGGTTCCACATAACTATGAGAATAGCTATTGTTACCCTGTTTTTGGAGGTAACCCTACCACTGTTTTCAAAATCTATTGAAATTGACACTTTTTTGTCTGACGAACAGCAAAACCTTATTGTTTACATTCGTTTACAGTGATGCCAACCTAATGTTTTTTTCCTAGTAATGTAACGTCTGTGTCTATGTATTATTAAAATATGTCTCTGTTTGTGGAGTGGTGTCAGTGTTGTAATTTACTTTTTATGTGTACTATATTCCTGTGTCTTGGTTATTCTTCAATGTTTTAAACAAGGTCTCATTTGTTAAATGAGTGAATTACTGGTTGGTTTCTGCTAGATAGCATCGAGGTGAACCAGATAATTTCGTTGTTCCACATTTCCTATCGAAAGTTTCATGATCATCTTTATAAATCGATGGTTTTGTTCTCTATCCTTCTCTGTATTTGTCACGAGATTAAGTAGCACAGCGTAAATTAAGTGTTTCTGTATAAACCAATAACTCTCATGTTTATGAGCGTCAGATAAGAGAAATACGCCTGTGAGTTCCAATTAACCTGAAATTCAGAACTGTCAGTAACACATCAGATAATTCAATACAAGCTGCAACTCATTATCCCATTATCAGATTGTACACAGGATTTGTGTGAAAATAATTTCGGAAATGTTTCTACAGCTAATATAAAACGATGGTTGATATAATATGAATGCATGTTAATAAGCCGCCTATGCCAACGAGTACAAGTTTTTGGCATGATGTGAAGCTCCATCTTTGAAAATTATAAAAGTATCCTTACCGTTAGAAGTGCAATTACCGAGCTTCGAAAGAAACAAGATCGACAGAGCGCAAACTGTTGAAAGATACTCCAACATATCCTCTTACCGCACTGCCCACCTGGAAAATCTGCATCCAACTTTATTCTAGTTATTCGATTCGTTTCTGTATAAACAGTGACTCTCTGTGACTTCTTTAAATCATTCTTTCCTACCAATTGGCCGCTGTTTTCCGTTGAGGAACGATTTTTTTCCCCGACAAATCGAAAAGTCTTGCAATTTTGATCATACTTCCGTCGAGTGGGTGAATCATTACACACCCAGCCCGATTGTTTTGCGTTTACACTATATACACTGCGGGATGACGTAGGTTCTAATCCCTGTCCTGCCATCCTGATTTGAATTATCCACGGTTTCCCGAGATCACTCCAGGTGAATGACCGGATGGTTCCATCAGAAGACGATGGCCAAATTTCTTCCAGTTCCGTGTCCCCAATCCTATTCCAACTCTAACGACATCAACGTTTGCGAGGCGTAAAGTCATCAGATAAGAGGAGAAAAAATTGTGTATCCTGTTATCAAATTACATCTTATTTACTGATTATTTTCCCTTATGCATCAGCTAGTAATCTTTTAGCTAGACGTTAGATTTTGCGGAACAGTTTTATCTCTGGATTCACTTCTGATCGCTTATGTGGCCCTCGGAGGCTAACCCTTCCTGATACGCAGTACAGCTTTGGTTCTGAGTATCCGTCCATATTATTAATTGTTACTGATCGGTCTCCTTTTCTACTTGCACCATACAATGCAGATAACGTGATAAACTTCACAATTAATGGATGCGATATAAGTCGGGAGAAGTCGTCTGCAGTTTTAAGAAAAGGCGCGGTGTTCTGCCTTCAGCACCTGTCACAGGCGGAGTCACGCTCTGCCGCCCATTAGCGTAATAAGTTGAGCAAACAGTGGCGCTGCAGCGCGGACGCTGCGAGCATTAACGTCGTTACGGCGGCATCGCTTGCAGGCGCACGCACCCCGAGGAGAGCTCCAAAAACACTGTACAAACACCGGAGTCGGCGACCTTGCAGATCGATGAAGACATTGAAAATCTAAACGGGCGTCAGACTGATTCCTGCTCTGATTCCTAACGTATTTCTGCTATTTTGCAACGTCAGCTTCTATTATTATTATTATTATCTGCAATTGGATCCTGTCGGAAAACGCAAAGCCTTAACGTTTAAATTTTTTAACTTTCCATACAGCTCTAATTTTTTCTCCGTGGATTCTCTTCCTTTCTTCAGTCCACTTCCTTCCCGGTCTCTTAATGACTTCATTCTCTGGCAGTACTTTCCATTTGATAATTTTTTGTCTGTACGTTTGTCTGTCTATGATTTCTGATGAGTTTATGTGGGACTTTTTTGATCTGCTGGACCCAGGGCATAATTTTATGAACGAGTCTTGTTGTTGGGAGTCCATAAAATCTTAATCTTCGTTTCCTGATCTCTGCCGCGAGGTTTGACAGTGTTTCTGTTGATTTTCGAGTTTTAAGTCTATATCCGTCATCTGTTTTTTCTGGGCCAAGGATCTTTGTTATAATTTTGCGTTCGTCTTTCAAAATGCTTTCTAGGTCACCTTTCCTGTGTAAAGTTTCACTGGCGTACAGGGCTTCAGGTTTCATAACTGTGTTGTAATGTCTGACTTTTATATATATGGACAAAAAAAAATTATTATATACGTTGTAGGTTCTATCGTAGGCCTTCCTAAGTTTTTGCACCCGAATTGTCTGTGCCATTTTCTCTCTTGCTGTGGGTTCGATGATATCTCTCCCAGATACTTGAAGTAGGGGACTCTCTCAGTTTGTCCATATTTTGTGGCAAGATTTTGAGTATGGAGTTTTGAGCACATGAACTTGGATGTTTGGAAGGATATTTGTAAACAGCTTCTATTATTATACAGGGTGATTCAGGAGGAATGGTAAATATTTAGGGAGGTGGTAGTATGAACAATATTGAGTAAAAATGTTCACATAAACATGTGACCGATTTCCATTCGTTTTGGAGGTATAGGTTCTGATATGTTATGCATAAAATAAACCTCAGAAAATTATCAACATACTGAAATAATTTAGTCATGTCAAACAATAAAAAATAAATAAAAAGACGGAAACAACAGTTTAAATTAATACACAAACTGAAACACTTTATTGATGCTTGAAGTCGACACGTACAGTCCCGATGCGCATCTCAGAAAGAAAAACGTTACGTGGCTGAGACAACAGTCTACTTGTAGCGTATTTGCGTGTGTTTGCTGATTAATAAAGTATTTAAATATGTCATTTGTGTGATCTTCTGAGGCTTATTTTATGCATAACATTCCATCACCTGTATGACAAAAACGAATGTAAATCGGAAATTTTTCACTCAACATTGTTCATAACACCGCCTCCTTCAATATTTACCATTCCTCCTGAATCACCCACTTTACCTGGGACAACTTTACAATCTACTTCTCTAGGAGCCTGTCACTGGTGCAGTTGGGTGGGAGAGGAGAGGGGAGGGAGAGGAGACCAGTGTCGCCATCTGTGCAACGCATAATTTGTATAATATGTGTTGATTTGCTTAGTGGAATGTATAATTTATTAGACAGAAGTTGAGGGCAGTCCCAGAGTTTGCCTAAATGATTACGGACCACTGCGTAAAAACTGTTTATCGTGATAGTTATCGTTAAGCTCGAGATTTGACACTGGGATAGTTGTGTTTATTGAGGATTTAACGCGCGCAGCAAAACTGACGGTTTAAAGTCCCACAATGATTTAAAATTTTCCAAAAATTGCAGCAAACAACATTGCCAACAAGAAATAATAAGGAATCAATTTGTTTTACAGCCTGAGCAAACTCGTATCCAACACAATTTAATTAGAATACAAATAATTGTTATGGAAGTATCTACTTCTTCTTCACAACATTTTGGGATCGGCTATCTTTGGAGAGCTTTACTCATCGTTTGTATGGTCAATCATGGAGCTTTGGTTTTACGGCCGCATGTCCACGCTAACGCCTAGCATTTTACACGTCTTACTTCGTATTAATACATGAAGTGCGTTGTTGCCATTTGTCTTTGAAACGTATAGCTATGTTCTATGTGTGATAAGTGTATGTCTTTTTGTGGAATGTGTAGTTTACGAGGAACATTCCTGGCATTCGTCTTGATGGTTGTGGAAACCGCAGTCTGGACGGCTGGTCTCGGTGGCCTTGGCTCGTGCCCAGTTCCGTTGAATCTCCCCGAACCACTGTGCAGCGCCTCATCGTACTGAATCACACTGGCGGCTAACTGATATATGATTACTGAATTATGATGGTGGAAACACTGTTGCAACTTCACCTCCAAAACGCAACTCCACTGTCATTAATCAGTAAATAAATAATTTCACAAAACTAATACTTATTAGATTATATGTGATTCAGATTATTTTAAATCATAGTACCATTTTTTTCTGTTAGTTTGATCACTGCTAAAAATAAGAACTAATATAATCATAAGAACAAAGCGTAATGTAAGGTTACATCTTATTGTACTTTCGCTTTGAATTATGTACAAATATTTGTTTTCGCGAACGTTTTCTTTGAAGTGAGGAGCTAACGTAGATTGGACACCAAATAGAAAAAGCTAGCAGTGCTCTTGAGAGGAGTATCTTTGGCGGAGTGAACTGGGCGGTATTATTACATGAGGTGTGGTAGAGAGAAAAAGAAATTTATGAGCTCAATTTTTTATCTAAAGTGTTGATATTAAAAAAATGAAATTGTGTGATTACCAAGGCAACCTGTTTCTGAGTGATAAATAAAAGAAGTTTTTGTTAACTTCAGTATGCTGTGTAAGCTCAATTGCTACGTAGAATATTACATATTGGCTTGCAGCGACGATATATGACTAAAGTCTTACACATCGCACCCACGATGAGAATTAAAACCAAAAAATACGGTACACATGAAGTTCCGTGTAAGATTTGGATTCGTTTTATCGTGCTAGGTAGTATGCAATTTTTTCTACTAGCGAAAGTGGTCTGGTGGCTCAGCGATTAAGGCGGGGATTTTCATAGGCTGTTAATTCGACCTTCACCTAAAGCACAGCTAGCTGTGTAATGTGAAGTACGTCAGAATGCTTCCGTGGTTCGGATTCCGCGTTAAACTGTAGGTCTCCTATACCCGGTTACAGGGTTAGGCCAGGCGGTTACGATAGAAGCAGACTACGCACACGATATGAAACCCTGTATAACCGGGTCATTACGACCACTAATGGCGAACTTTTTTCTTATAATGTGGTTGCTAAATGCTGTAGTCACATTTTCAAAGCACTAGAACTAATACGGGATAGTCCAAGCATAGTGCTGCACTGCTCTTCGTTTTTGTGTGAAGGACGAGCAGGGCAGCACATCTCTCAGCATCCGCATCGTGTTTAAAGCTAGTTATCCACAGGTTATCTGTACGTAACAGTGTGGATCGTGGATCAGCCAGGTTGGTAACTCTTTGAAAGGTATACAACACAGGAAACTAAAATCACGGAATAATTTTAATATCATTCGCAATACTGATTACAGGTACATAATTTATACTACGGAAAACTGTGCTCTCTCTCAGATAAAACTAGAATCCCAATAAT
Organism: Vandiemenella viatica; assembly: GCA_031002005.1. Taxonomy (NCBI): domain Eukaryota; kingdom Metazoa; phylum Arthropoda; class Insecta; order Orthoptera; family Morabidae; genus Vandiemenella; species Vandiemenella viatica. The sequence goes on along the minus strand of JARYHS010008074.1, from coordinate 193,665,305 downwards.
CACATCCATACACGTGTAGAGAATAATAATATTACGCATGCATTGGTGGTATAGTTCAACCTTGTAAAGAGAATTTCGCTCGTTCAGTTCCTTTATTGTGTTAATCATATCCTCAAGATGTCAGATATACGTGACAGAAACCGATTGATACAGGTTAATTTATCTTATACTTCGAGAGACAAAAGGAAATTACCCAAGTTTCGAAAAAGACTTCGAGGAAAATTGGGGTAAAACCTAATAAATTACTACATGAGTTTTACAGTTCTGTGAAAAGCTTGATGCAAAATATAAATTTTGCGATAATTTTCAGACAAGGTCTATAATAAATGTAACCGGTAGACACGCTCTCAGGATCAACCGAGCTTGGTTAGTGAGCGGTTAACTTTCTGGCCTCGCATTCTGAAGGACGCGGGCTCGAATACCCGTTCGGGCATCCAGATTTGGGTTTTCAATGGTTTCACCAAATCACTGCAGGCGAATGCTGGCATGATACCTTCAAAAAAAGGCTGTGGCCAAATTTCTTCCCGTTCCTTGTCCCCAGTCTTTTCCGCACCTAATGACCTAAAAGTCAAAGACATAAAGTAAAGTAAATAAATAAACCCTCAGTCAAATCACCCGGTTTCTAGACACTTGAAATCTTTTAACTAAATGAACTCGTTAACTGTTTAAGTAAGTATGGAAACAACTTTTAAGTAACGAGAAAACTAACTATCAGTGTTCAGAATTTTACAGGATCGTTTGCCGAAATATTTGGTAGAGACCGACTCAATGGAACTAAGCTTTCCATACTCACTTTCAATTAATTAACAAATTGAAAATTTTAACTTTCCCTTGAACCATGCGTTACGCAAAATTGTGATACGATGTGTCCTTTTTCCTTCAACAGCTTGATTGTGATGGCCTGAAGGAAATTTGACTCCAATATCAAGCCCGAGCGTTACCGCTCACCCACCAGACTCGGTACAGCGTGTGTATAAGTATTGCAGCGTGACAGTGTGATATATAACTAGTCCACTGTTCTTGTTACACTGTAAGGTTAATACATTTGCTCGGTTTCATAATACCGATTGATCATTTTCCGTTATTGACCAGACCCATTTAGTAATTGTGATTTTTCCGCAGACACCCACAACGAACAAAGATACTTAATCTTCTATTTCTTGCCATGTTAAGCTAACCCCATTCTTCCTCGGTGTAAGTTAGAGTGACTTTTGGGATTTTCGGTGTTGAGTTCAATACACCTGGGAGCGAATTGGTGGCAAGTGACGAAAAAAAAATTGGCCGTAGCAGTATGAAGGAACCACGGATTTATATCCGGAAAACACTTAAAACTAATATCTGAATATGAGGATTGAACCCGAGTCCACTTGAATGTCGACTACGCACCTCCAGGCTCGGTCGGCGTATTGCTCAGGCCTGTCAACAGCTCTTCAACTGAACTCGTCTTTCATCTACTGAAAGATTTTAACAACACAAAAGCTGCAAAGTACTGGTAAAAGCGGATGCAATATCCTTAGGTCTAAAGATCTTGATTTCAGCATTACCGACATTGAAATTTTTTCGTTTGTCAATGGAGGAAAGGTTTAACTACTGACACTCAGACAATTTTGATACAGATTAGAGCCTGTAAAAAGTAGTTTGTATTAATAAAGTCAGCTACAATATAGTTCATTGGTCTATCTGCCACATTGTCTCGTGAAAATAGTTCTTAAATTCAGTTAAACCGTGTAACACAGAGCACCGTACTTTCAGAACGAAGTTCAATACTGATGTCGTAGTTGTTGTTATAACATTCTTGTAACTAACCGTTATTTCGCACGTTATTCATTTCTAGCTTTCTTTCACTCCTGCTCAGAAGCCGTACGCTCATTTCTCTGCGTTTGTTGCAACCTGTGGGACAGATGGAAGTGATGACCTTTTCAGATGAACTTAGCACTATTCAGTGGGTCAGCTGACGATGCGGAAGATGCGACCCTTGTTAGTCAGTCCAGTGGTTGTTGGATGGACGATTTCAACTAATGCAGAGTACGTTAATCGGTTAAGTGCACTTCAGGGCTCAATTCATGACAGTATACTAAACGCAGCAAGTGACTGTACTCCGCGCTGTAATCTCGTGATGTTATTACTCGTATATCTGTGAATTACATATTTCTGCCATTGCTGAATGGTCCGTATGTCACGGATTAGATTAAGACGCGTCGCAGTTGTTTGTTTGTTTTGTGTGGTAAGACGAATTAATAACAGGTAAAAAATATGAGACACATTAAAATTTAATTACCACCGTAAAGAACCTTCACAGATTAATGAAGTTTAAATCCTATTTTCGCCATAGATATTTCCTCCAAGTAAGTTTTGAAAATTCTTCATTCCTTCGTACATCTATTAATTCTCGGCTTGAGGATTCTCATGCAAACAATTAACGACGATGAAGTATTTAAACTGATAATATGAACCACATACACTCAATAGCAATAATTTGAACACCGGTTTTTAACTTCAGCAAAGCCCAGACCGTATTATCAATTGATGGCTATTAGGTTAATGAGCTTAATTTTAAGAAATAATAATTATATTACTAAAATTGTAAAATAACACAGAGTCAAAACATTATCTATGAATGTGATTTCCCTGCGAGGAAATATGAAATTCCTCGAACGTTTGTGTTTATGAACTAGCTTCATTTTCTATTTTCTTTATTTTTTACAACAAAAAAAATCCACTGTTGTGGTTATTTCATAAACCAGGTTTGATATAACGTCGATGCAGTGTGACTACCCATTGTTCTGTAATTTCAATGAAAAAAGAGTAAATCCAAGTTTTTACAAAATGATAGTAAAAGGTGTAAGAAGTTTTAGATTTGTTTTTTCTTCCACCAGTCCTTCAATAGTTTGTTTCAATCATCTATCTGTTGCTATTCTGAGCTTCTTTCTCCATCTTAAAATTGTTTTTCTTTACAATTCTTATCTTTGGCTTTTTCCTCAAATAACAAATACATCAGCCCCGCTCCCCCATATCTTCATATGTGGCGCAGTAGTGTTTCTTCTGTCTGTAACACTCTACCACAAACTTCCTTTCTCGCACATCATTTTGAAAACATTTTTAATTAATAATTTTTATATTCACTAGGTTTTTTATAACACCCCCCCCCCCAATGTAAATGCTTCAGTTTTCATTCTTGTTGATATTCTTAAATTTCAGGCTTCATTTGTGTAGATCACTGTTTGAAACTATAATATTTATATTTTACAAAATAACTTTTTCATCTAGTGTTAACCTTAATCGACCATAGGCTGCAATTTTATTCTTTTCCAACTTATGCTAAACCCCACCGTATTCTTCCATTTGCTTTATCGTTATTTTTATCAATTCCGTCACACTTTCCAACTTTTTCCTTTGTTTAGAATATATATTTATTTCAAATTCTTTTCCAAACACTTCTTTCATGCAATTCAGCAACTCTTCGTTATAGAACTGTTTACTGAACGATGAGTATTTAGCAACCACATTATAATAAAAAATACGTTCGCCATTAGTGGTCGTAATGACCTGGTTATACAGGGTTTCTTATCGAGTGCGTGCGCGACACCACTTAACTATCGCATAAGACCATCTTTGTTATTAGACTGTATGGTGAGTTCAGTGTCACAGGACTCACTAAAACATTTTTATTGTTATTCTCAGAGATGTTTTTACCACCAGTTTCATTGATTGCGAGAAGGCATTAGGCCTCCTAATTAACTGATATCCTACATCAATTAATGGCGTATGAATCATCTAAAATCCATATTTCAACCAAACAACTGAAATCCGTATAAACCGCAACATCTGGTTCAAAAATTCATAGAGATTTACATCAGGGATGTATATTGTCTCATATTTTATTTATCTTGTGTGCTGAAAGTACTGTAAACGGCACTTTTCAAGGTAGAAAATTGGGTATAAAGATCAGTGCTTAAATTCTTTTAGATATGCAGATCACCAATGGCAGCTACAGTTATTTTCAAGTGTTACAGAATGAGTCAAACTTTACATTAAATACATTGGGTCTCACCATGCTTATGGCCAGTTGCATTCAACAGTGATTTTCGATTGTTACAGAATGAGCGAAACTTTAAAATAAATGAATGGAGTTTCACGAGATTCTTTGTTACACCTAAACGGACAAGTAATAGAAATACATATCAGTTTTCAATAATTGGGATGCATTAATTCAGATATTCTAGATCCTGATAAGTACATCAGCTGCGTTGCTGAAAGAGGCAGAACAGTGTTTAACACAACGAAAGCTATTTATTGCAGTGACAATTAGATTCTTCAGCAACGTATGATGAAGTGCTACGGTATTCAGTATTATTGTATGGTGTAAAGAAGTACCATTAATGCCACATCACTGGCCTGACTAGGAGTGGCTAAAATGTGGATCTACAAAAGAATGCTTCAAATATCATGGAGACAAAAGATATAAAACATCGAAGTATTGAAGAGAGTCAAAGTGCCCTTAGAACTTTTGACTGTAATCAGGAGTAATACTTCAGTCACAACCTGTGAGTTATTAAATATCTCCGAACGTGTTGGATTTGCGGTAATACTCTGGACTGGCAAAGACACGGGTTCAAATCCCTGTCTGTCTATTCAGATTTCCGTATTACATATTTTTTTGAAATAATTGCTGGCGAGTACCGGTATGGTTCCTTCAGAGGGCAACGGTAGAATTATTATCCATTCCTCACTTCCATTCTCTTTGTGTTCGGCGTCGACGAACCATAAATCCTGAATCAAAGAAACAAACTAAATACTACTGATCCTGCAGGAAAAAAAAGAAAAAATAAGGAGACTTGGAACTAAATACGGATACTGCGTGTTTGGTTACATCAGGTGATGGACTGGGATTCATAGCGCCCAGCATAGAAGATGACCGCTGAGAGACCAGACAAGACTGTAGATCAAAAACTATTAATCTTCCAGTGCTGAGCAACCTCATATTTAGTTATCTCCAACATGGCTGTAATAAGCCACAGTTTGCAGTTTAAACTGGAAAATGAAAGATATTACAGTGATGTGTGGATGGTCGGCGTTGCGCTGTGAGTGGCAGCTGTTGATGGCGATACGCTTTGGCGACTGTGTACGCACGGCCGCCCCTCCCCTGCCTGTTGTGTTTGCGCTGACCGAGCTCTGAGCACACAGCTCCACACGCTGCCCCGCATCGCAAACTGTACGCCCGCAGACAGGCCGCCCGCACGACACAACACTCCGCCTCATTTTAATCGCATCCTCACTCGCTTAGCTGATTAAATCTCCGTCAAAATCTGATCTCTGTTTGGTCAGCACAAAGACCACTAAAAACTTACTACAAACAAATATGCGTTTACGCTACTGCTTTTACGTTTTTTATTCCGTCTTTTGAGTTCTGGATGTGGAATAAATAAAGAGGATTAGCTGGATGGAAAACGTGAGTAATGCTGAAGTGCTGGAAAGGGTTTATGAGAGGAGGAAACTACTGCAAGTCATAAGAGGAACTGGATGGACACTCGAGCAGATAGTAGTGTTTGTTCACAGACTCCTTGGAAGGCCTAGTTTCTGGGAGGAGAGGAAGAAGGAGACACAAGATCATAGATGACATCAACGGAAACGGGAACTCATATACGGAGCTGAAGAGAAGGACAGAAGATAGGAGGGAATGAAGAGCTGCCTAGTGAAAACCTGCCTTACGTTGGAACACCAATGATGACGAGTACTATCTCAATATAATTAGAAATTTACAGAGACAAAATGTTTTGTTGGATTATTGGTATCTTTAATGAAGTAATTGTAAACTGGTTTTACAAACACTGAGTTTAACGTTTCACTGTGTTCAACGTTATATTCTATGGAAATTCTGAGAATTATATGTATATGACATACCTCATCGTACAGTATGTTATTGACTATGCTGATTGAATACCAGCACAGTGAGGACGGGGTATCTCTGGTAAGATACAATCTACATTCGCTCATGTTTAGAAAGCTTCGTATAAACCAAGTAGCATTAGCAGCTTTCATGGTCCTGCTACTTTACGACGGGCTGGTCTAAAATATTGCTGTATGAAAGGCGCCTTAACCACTGAGCTACCAGTGAATAATTGATAAATTTCTTGTAATGTTACGTGATATGCGCAAAACAGTAGAGCCAAAAATAGATTCGATTAGCATCACTGCACAGAGCAACTCGCGCCAAACCGAATGATATCACATTTAACCACAGTGGAAAGAACGAGTCCCTACAGAAGAATAGGCCACTACGGCAGAAAAAACACATTACTGTCATTTCTATAAATAGCCACTCCATATACTTCTTTGAAAAAGTTTTCAATGAACGGTTTTTTTGACATACCGCTATACTGCTTTATTTCTTAAGTGAAGTGTAGAGTTTAAGACAAAGGACCGGGACGATTGTTTAGTGGTGACTTCTTAAGAAAAGCATGAATTTTTAATAAATTGATTATGCTGAATGCGCTTATAATAATTTGAAAAATTAGAATTGTTTGCGTAAATAACGTGTAAATAGGAAGTAAAATTACAACTTATGGTCGAAGCATATTAGCAATAGCAAAAGGAGCCTTCCTCAAAAGAACAATCTTTTAGTTTCAAATATTGATCTAGGGCACAATCCTTTATGGTAGCGAAATATCGACATTAGGAATACCAGAAAAAACGAAAATTGAAGCATTTCAAATGTGGTGCTATAGAAAAATGCTAAAAGTTAGGTGGGCAGATAAAGTACGTAACGAACGAGTTTTGGAAACGATGGGGAGAAAAGAAGTTTGTGGACGAGGCTTCCAGAAAGAAGAGACAGGCTGATAGGTCATATTTTGAGACATGCAGGATTGATTAATTTGTTAGTGGAGGGAACAATCGAAGGTTAGAACTGTAGAAGACAGAGATTAGAATCTATGAAACAAATAATTTAGGACGTAGGTTGTAAGGAGTATGTTGAGATGAAGAGGTTAGCGCAAGATAGAAAGGGATGGAGGTTTGCATCAAACCAGTCGAAAGACTGACGACAGCAAAAAATAATTAAAATGTAATAGAGTAGAAGAGAGCAATGTAGCAAAAATATGAATACCAGAAAGGATGCGAAGAGTAGGATACTTTGGCTTTGCAAGTCACCATATCACACACAAAGTAGTTAATGACCCCAAGCCGGTCGAGTAAACGACGTGACGGCAGATTCCACTCTTGTCACATTCTGCGAATGAAACACTCCATCTCTGATCATTCTATTTCAAAGCCCATAACGCAAGGATATTAATAAGTCTGATAGAGCTAATTGACCTAATTGGCTGGGCGAAGGCTAGTACCAACATTAAACGTCTATACAAATCCACCCCTCCAAAGGAAAGAATCTTATCACCTATTCGCAAATTGTTGCAGCAACTTCAAGATAAATGTGTTACTTGGAAATACAAGTCTGCAGTGTGGTGTTAACCGGTGAGATTTCAGTAGTCTTGCCTGAAACGGTCATTGTGGGGAACAAAGTCAACCATCAGAGAAAAATCTCAATAACTAATATGAAGATTACTAATGTGGTTGTTAGTAGGATATTCTAAAGAGCTCCCTGTTAGATTTAATTATTTCCAACAGTTAGAAGATTACAAACTGGTAGTGACAAAGCTCACTACCGCACATCAAACAATTATTCGTAGATAGAATGAATGCGTGTCGAACTTCAAAACATCTAGCGTCCTCTTAACATCTGAAAGGTCATTAAGGTCAATTTAATTCAGCACCGTTTGCGAGCAGTAAAAGCTTTCTGTTAATGAATGCTGTGTTTTTGTACTTGCGTAATGTTCAATTTCGAGGCGGAGAGCAAGGTCCAACCCAGAAATCGATTTGGCAATTATGAAAAGTGTTTGAAAAGCAATAGCGATGATTGGTAACCTGGTCGTGTGATTCAAACAAGTGCATGGTGTCCTGTATTGCTGTACCTTAACGGCTTCAGCGGAACAGTGGAGTGGGAATGGCACAGCCGGATTGTTTGTCCTTGTGATTCCAGTTTTAAGAGATCATACAGACAAACCCCACTCTCGTCAACCATTCTCAACTTCAAAACTGGCATCATAGGTGTGGAACTGCATACGACGTGCACCCGGAACGATCCCACCTAGTTTACTTCACCGGTAGTTGAGCATTTCCCAGGTAACCCACCACACTCCTGCTTCCCCCATATTGTGCCTTTATAACGCAGGTGTCATCACGGAGTGACCATAACGCGAGAAGTGGGCAATTCTGAAACGAAGAACGATTCGTTTCTCCCAACGACCGGAGCGTTATGCTCCATAATGGCTCTAACGATGGCACGGTGAGTCTGGCTGAGGAAGGTGTGAAGCCAAACAGCCGAGATCGTTTAAGCATCAGATTTTCGCCGAACGTGAGATATGAGCATTTAAGATAAGACTTATGCAAGTCCTGATATACCATTCTTTCTCGTAGCTGAATTGAGTTATGTTTATTCATTCTGGTGTATTGATTTTCTAAGTTGAATCTCCGCTATTATAAATTTCATCGCCTGCCCCATTGGCTAGGTTATAACAGTTCTGTGATTGTGTCTGGCGTCTACCAAGCGATTAGCTGGTTCCATACCGGGTAGAGGAAGAAATCTTCACCATTTGGACTGGCACAGAAGTATGAGAGAGATTTTAGTGCTAGATTGCAAATTGCTATATTGTCTACTAAAATTAAATTCCAACTATATCTTAAGTCCGTATGCGTATGGAGTTAGGGCATACAATACTGTTGATTGTGCTCCATGCGTTGTATGAGGTCACTTTAAATTTGGTGGCCGTGTTGGGATCTATCCGAAGAGTAGGCCTAAATAAGTTCGCACTGGCTTTCTCCGACTATTTTCTTTGATTTTCATATCCACACACCACCAACATAATACATTTGACATCAGTAATGTACACTAATGCGAAAACAATTAAACACGCGGAGGAAAGTAACTGGCCACCCTCCTTCGAATCTGACCTATTGTGGCTGCTATAGGGTCCCGGACCTGCCTCAGGACGCAAAACCATACTCACTACATTGCGTCAAGCACTGAAAGTGCTGACTGGAGCGCAACGTATATCAGGCCAGCTGTTCCATTATGTTCAATTAACATTAAAGAGTAAACGGAGAAATAAAAAATAAACGACTGAAATAAAGGTACCTGGCAGCAACTGACTTAGTGGAACAAGCAAAACAAACATATAGAGACAGTATGACTGACAAGTAAAAACTGATCAGAGAGAATAATTAGAAGGCGATAGATGTGGCCAGAATAGACAGCCTTTTTTATTATAAAAAAAGAAACATCTAAACATCACAAGCAGCTGGATGGCTATACAGCCACAAAACAGCCACTGAGAAGATCCAGACACTTGGTGAGAAGAGACTGAGAGCAAAAAAACATAAAACGGATAAAACTGAGGAGGAAGAAAAGCACAAAAACTGGCGTTACTGGAGGGTTTCCACTTACTTATCCACCGAGTAGAAGGAACGAAGTGAAACAAATAATTTAAAAATGCACTGATGTATTCAGTTTTTACGAAACTGTACGGGATAACTGCTATAAGATTTCTTTCGGAAATATAACCAGCTCTGTAGCAGAATGAGAAACACTATCATCCTAGTGGTGAAGGATATGCGTTTTATTCTTCAAGATGTTGATATTGTTTGCCTCTATATGACTGTGAAGTTTAATTAAACACAGATATCCTTACAACATGCAAGTATAAAGAGGCGTATAATCAGTTAAAATTCCGAAGTTTGACATTAAAAAAAAACATTACATACCTTTTGTGAGATATACATAGTATTTTATGGTCTTCCTACTATTTCTGTACTATACAGGTGTGAGACTTAGCCTACCTTGTAAGTTTCCCTACTTTGGATTAGGTAATTTACCATATCTCCTCTTGATATGTGTAATCTGCCCGTCCTCAAGCCGTAACATTAGCTGCAGAAGCCGGCATACTATTTCAATTCACTGTTCAAAAACAAGTAAATAATTTATATCGCGACATGGATTCTTTGAAGAAACACTCTAAAGCACTTTTAACGTATAATTACTTGTTACAGAATACACTTCATTACATTCCGCTTTATTCAACCACGTGCCAGCTGTATCTTATCATCTCGTCCATACACTCGCCATATTCTTTTTATTCTACTATCCAAAGATATACCTTATCATAGATGACCACTGTCCATAGATATTCTGGCACTTTACTGAACGCTTATCTTTTACTTACTTTCATACAAATTTAACACATTTGTATACACAACACAAGCAAGACTAATATCTAATTAATTTTTTAACAAAAATTATTCACAAAAATTGTAAGGGACCTTGTCACATTACAACCTGTAGTTTGTATGTTTGAAGTCAAAAGTTTCTCAAATAAATAGGCGCAGCTCCCGAATTTGCACTTAAAGTGGAATATGTGGCGACTTCTAGAAGTTATATTAAGTACAACTAGTCAAATTTTCTAAAATGTTTTCCATTTAAATAAGTCACATAAACATCTATTCGATGTGGATTGTATGCGAATGGCTTCACGGATGTTCGATAGAGGAGACGGTTAAGGAAAGAAAGGAGTATAAGCGATGACAAAACTTCCATTCTGTTTTCCGTCGGGAGTGCAAATCTTCTACGTTCCCCTTTAAGCGCGATTATATCGCGGTAAAAGCGATTGAGTTCACCGCAGCCCACTTCACTGACGTCAGTAGGATTATAGGATGCAAAAAGAGGAACGCTACTGAATGGTAACTCTTTATCAAGAAATATTTCGTCAAGTGCACTGGAGCCAGGAACCACAGCGATTTTATTCTCCGAGCCGTTAATAGAGTCTGGATAATTGAAGTTCTACAGCGTCTGAATTAAAAGGACTTTTAGTGACGTAAGTACTTAAAAAGCAAATTTTCTCAGAAGCAATACGCCATAAGAAAGTGGTTACCCTTTCGGCGACAGATTACGTGTTCTTCAAGCTGAAAGAAACAAATTAATTGCAGCGTTGGCAACGAGCAGTAGGTACAACGTGGAGAAAGCATTTTCGCTTTCTTATTCGCTGATGATATACGAGAAGAAAATTTCTAAAAAAAAATATACATTAATTAAAACCTTAAATTTAGTTAATCTGATTAATTAAATGCTGCTATAAAAGATCTCTGATTAAATTAAACATTTTTGACCTGTAAAAAAGATCTAAAATGTAATAAGAAGTACCAATGATCACCAAATAATCACCGTGAAAATTTAACATTTCTATATTCCTTTTACAGGGTCTTGATGATATGAAACTATCCAAATTTTGTTACTGGAATCCGTTAAGCCAAGCCAATTTGTTCAACCTTCAATCCGAAATTATTTTATCGATGACAGAACATTAGACGAGGTTGCTGAGACATTATAATTGTATCTAGAATTCGATTTGACGTTAGTTATAGATAGTGGTGGGAGATAGAGTTGAAGATAGCAGAGATTCGCTATTGAAGCTTAAGAATACAGTCATTACATATCCAGAGAAATTTCTTATCCACATGAGGATATAAGTTCACTGCCTGCGAAAAGAAAGACTCACTGCGATTCATATGTATCAAAAATATGTAGGAAGCAATAAAGGATATAGTTTACGAGAATGTAGTGATACACTGTTAAAATATTATCTGTAGCATCTATATCTTAGAAATGATATGTAAAACTGGAAAGTTTAGCTGTAGGAAAAGCAGTTTTGTCACTGAGAAAGAAAAAAGGAAATAATATTATCATACGCCTGCAGACATGAAAATCAGAGTTGTAGGTTAAGTCAGAAACAATGTGTTCAAGGCTATCTCGCAGATTCGTCAACATGGCGAAATATTTCGCCTCAGTCTCAGGTGACTTAAATGCGGTGTTTGGAAGAATGGAAGACCTCTCCGCCCAGCAATAAACTGTTGGTGGGTTGGCAACATGTTGGAACAGACGTCGATTATCAGATCACAACGATTTATGTCGATATCTTTATAACATCTGTTGCATTATACTTCAGTGCTGAGATCCAGATAGTATATAGCGTACACTGGTTTAAACAGAGATTCGACAATATTAATATGAAACTAACAATAATGTGAAACAAAATTGTTTCTTATTCAAGATATTTTCTGTTTGGAGAAAGCGAGCAATATTTACCGAATTCCATTCTATAAAAAATCTGGATGCTCAGAATGAGAAAGTGTATTTAAATCAGTTCTCACGTGAATACTTTCCATCTCGCTATTTTTAGTTTTCAAATCACCTCTTCTCTATACTGTCTCTAATTTGCCGCGGTGAGGACGTTTGCATGTCGCAAAGATTCCGATTGCTGTGCCGGCGTAGGCACTAGACAAATAGGAATAATCTGTTCTCCAGAGTGGGATTGAGACGATGGGTCTGCATCTCATAAAAATAACAAACGACAGAAAATCTAAAAAAAAAAGGAACCAGGTTATAATATCCAACTCAGAATACCACTCTGAGTATACGGTGATAAGATTGACGGAAACGTATAAAAAATATTCGACTACCAATGAATTTGTACAGACAAAATATATAGTAATAGAGGGAGCAAACGATTACCTGACGTGAGGTGGAAATAAAACACAAATCAGGCGAACATAAATATTTTATAGCAATAATTGATAGAGAAGGGAATGGGAAGAAGGAAATATTATTAAGAAAATTGTGCAAGCAATACAGACATCACAGAAACTAAAAAACTTTATGATCGTCCTAAGACGTAACGAGAAGAACGAAGAATAGAGTATACTGCGCAAGAGTTTTGTGTGAACTGCTGCACGGATCTGGAACCTGCGAAATGATAGAAAGGAAGACGAAAGGTTGTAGAAATTGATTTCTTAGTGTGTGTATTAGAAACGTAAAAAATAAGAAAATTAAAAGAAAAATGAACGTGAATCAAACAGTACTTGAGTAAATTGAAACCTGTCTCTTATATGACACTAGATGTAAAACCATGATCGTCTTTCGGAATTGTCAAGGATCGAGGACAGTTTCCAGGTTACGAATTTTTAAGAACAAAAATCAATAACCGAGACAATCTCAGTTCATACACTACTGTTTATGAAAACTACAGCACCTAGAAGAAATGGTCTGAATCATTCCAAAATCGGAGGATGTGTAGAACAGTGGAACAGTAATAAGTGATTAAGATTTCAGAGCGATGGCGTTCACGTTGGCCCAGATGCGCCCTCTTTTGTGTGACTGGACGACGCTTAGTCGTGAAGAGTCGTCAAACGAAGTGGAAACGTGAAAATAAGTGTCGGTATGCGTCATCGACGTGAGTTCGAACGTGACTGAAACGGGTATGTCGTACCGTGACGTTGCGGCTCTTACAGAGCGACGATTGGATACTGGAACGCACAATGTGACCCAGCGCGAGATGAGCGCCATCTTTTCCGCATGACCGTAACCGACAGAACAGCTCCGTGCTCAGTGATGGTTCGATGTTGGAGCACTGCCACAGGAGTAGGGCCTATACATGGTCACGGTGGCGGTTCGACGCAGTCTGTTAAGGGCTGGACTAGTGCGACTACGTTGTCTTCTATTCACCAGAAACTACAAATACCTCAGACTGCAATTGAAAAGTGAGAAGGATGCGACCTGGACCGGACGCGAATTTCGCGTTGTGGCCTTTTTGAAAGTGCCACAACGGGAATAACGTGCTGTAACCGGTTTCAAGAAACCAGCACGCGTTGTGGTCGTTGTTTTCGGTCTTTGAGAGTAACAGATACGCATGTCATGGAGAGATGACCAAGAAAAGTTGGGAAAGGAAACCAATACAAAGTACGAAGACAGGAAGCCATTGAGAAGAATGGTCGAAACAAGTGTACAGAGATACTGATACGAAAGGATTATAAAAAGATGGGTGTGGAGGTAGTTATGACTTTTAGTTAAGGAGAGGCTGGTATATGAACCGTAGGGAACTCGTTTAAATACACCATAAATCATACAAACTCTTACGTTCACTTTAGTTTTTATCTATCCACGAATATCGCAAAACCTGTTTAACGAAATTGTTAACATTGATAGCTTATGTCTGGTTCTAAAATAAATAATACTTTTTATCCCAATAAAATACACATTTCTCGATGTTACAGGTTCCAAAACGGTTTCTTTGTCCGTGCATCACATCAAGACTAACGAACGAATTTTAATGAAATTTCACATAGTAGTAGTTTATTTCTTCCGTTAATACATAAGATATTTTTTTATCGAGATCAATTACATAGCTCTCTACAATACAGAGCCAATACCGTGAGTTTTTTAATGTTTCCGTTTGTGCTTCCCTCACGCAAAAACTAATGAATGGATTTCAGCGAAACTGTACATGGTGGCAGCTTATGTTACTAGTTGACATATAGAATAGTATTTATCCCAATTAGTACAATATTTGTTCTATGGTACACAGTCAAAAACCGTAGAGTTACAAATTTTTATAAGTGTGTGCACGCATCAAGCAAAAATCAGACGTTTTAATTAAACTGTATAGATTGTTAGCTTATGTTACGTTAGTGATAACTTATGTCACGTTTCGATGTAACATCGACTGCTGAGAAATAAAGTAAGCGTCCGCTGTTTTAGTTGTTTGGTAATAGAATCTTTCTTAATTTTGTTTCGCAGTCGAGATTTTTACCATGACCAAATACATTTTACGGTATTCTCAAATGCTTCAGTATCAATCACTAAATTTCATCCATTAATTAAATTAATGGTGGTATGTAACAATTCACTGGCACTGCCTGTATCTTAATATAAATCTTCAGCGAGTTTAATCTTTATTGGTTTATTTTTGCCAGTTTTAAGGCAAAATAAGCCCTAAAATATGGATATCAATTTCTAAGTTTACTCAAATGAATAAATTTTCAAAATGATCCCTGGATTTTAAATTCTTCAGACAGTTAGTCGTCTTATTTTTACATATTTTAGCTATATTAAAATTCAGTTGAAATATATTTGTCTTGGAATTAGGAACATTATATTTAATAGCTAAATCTCCAATTTTTTATTTTAATTTTTTTAATTTTTTTTTTATGGCTGTACATTTCGGCGACATCGAGGTCATTAGAAGCGGGAAAGGACGGTGTGCTAGGAGCGGAAAGGAATTCGGCAATAATTCCAGCCTTTGTCTGGAGCGATTTTAGGAAACGTTGGAAAATCCAAATCTGGATGGCGTCCTCGCCTATGCGAGGCCACCGCTCACCACCACATTCGGTCTAAATATTAAGTCCGTAATGTGATTATGGTCTGATATTTAGTAGTGAGTGATTAATTTTAGCCAGATTCAAACAATTTTTGTAACAGATGTAATAGTATAGTAGTTTTGGATACTTACGTATTTTGTAATATATCAATTTCTGACAACATGAATTCTAATGACTCTTGTAATCGTTTACTGAGTGCAACAGAATTCAGTGGAGTATTTTGTTTGTAAAATTCGAACATCGCAGACAACTAACAATTCTTACATATCTATAAGCATGTAAAATCTTCATTTTTATCTGCAAGGACTGATTGTACTAACTGAAACAGTTATGGTCGGTGGGTTTAAGGTAGGGGTGTTAAATAATATGACGTAAAGTTCTTTTCTTAAGTAAACTGCACAAGTTCGCAGTGAAAACCGAGAAATTATTTCGCAACTGCAGAACTGAGGTAACGGTTACAGGGCTGTAAGGGACTTGTTAACTGAATGACGTAATCTTTCGGCGGGTGGAAACTCAGGCAGGCATTACTGTGGGTTTATCGACTTCTTGCCAGCTTCCGGGCTTGCTGTTGGATCCAAGCCATAACTGTTGTCTGTGTAACACATTTCTTGATTTGCACACCATGTTCTCATCTCAAATCAGAATCACGATTCCCTTTTTTCTGTTCCAGTATTTCCAAGTGTTAATAAACACTACAAACCCGATGACTGGCTGACATCATTTCCGACAGTGTTTCTCAATACGAGGAGTGGTTATAAAATAAGAGACTAATGCTTCTACAGAAGTAATACGCATGCGCCATAAGCTAACGACTGACAGCTAAGTAATTTGAAGTCTTCTCTTTCGAATGCAGCTCCTCCCGTATCTGTAAACGAATCATTCTGGACGTGGCCTTCATTTGTACAAGAGCTGTTGTTATGTTTTGATGGAAAAAAATTATAATAGTGCAACGAATGTCACTTAATTTCACATGAAATTGAGGAAAAATGCTAGTGAAACCTATGTTTTATTACATGAAGTGTATGAAAGTGAATGTTTAATACATGCGGTAGTTTTTGAATGGTTTAAGATGGCCGAGAAGATGTTGAATATGATTCACGCCCCGGTCATCCTTCCACGTCAAAAACGGATGAAAGTATTGAAAAAGTTGGAGATCTGATTCAATCTGTCCGGCAGTTATCTAATCTTGAGATTCTTGCTCAACTCCCTGAAAAAAATAAGAAAAAAAAGACGCAAATTTTGAAGGAACAACTCTTGGGTTCTAAGTCAAGACAACGCCCCGAATCATTCTGTATTGTCTATGAAGACGATTCTAGTAAAGTACTACATCCCAGTGTTAGACCACCTACCTTACTCGCCTGACCCTGCGCCGTGTGACTTTTATCTGTTTCCAAAGGTCAAATCTGAATAAAGGGAACAAGATTTCAGTCCGTTGAAGCTGTGGTAGTAAAAGCGGCACGCGTCATGAAGGAGCTCACAGAAGAAGACTTCCAGCACTGTTTCAAACAATGGAAAATTCGTGCGGAACGTTGTAGGTACAGAGGAGGGTTGTATATTAAAGGTGATAGTACCTAGGTATGGATAAATTCAAAAGAATTATAGCGATAGTCTCGTTATTTTATACACACATATCTTACATTTAAGTTAAACTTTTTGTACCTTCTCTCGTATTCTTTATTCATCCACCCCAGTTACGAATTTTTTACTTTTGAAAATGTGTTATGAAATATTTTGATCGTCGGTGTTTGTAAAAGTAGTAAGAGACTACAATAAATTACCGAAGGAAGTGGTGACTAATTTATGAAAAACACCGATAGAATTCAAGATTAAAATTTAGAGGGAAAAAATATAAGCGTACAAGAAATGAAAACAATGGATTTGTATGAAAATATCCACCGAAACGTGCGCTCTATCGCAATTAAATTAAATTAAGCTCAAACTTCGATCTAGAGTTGCGGTATTTTCAAAGCAGAACACCAAAGACGAAAATAAAAATATTAAACGATTGAAAGAAAATTTTGTAACACTACCACCTCCCTTTATCCCACGTCTTTTACGATAATTTCTTAGATTGACAAGGCAACATGACAAACAAATAAAGCGATTAATAATTTTTAACAACTTTTCTGATTTCTTGCCGTTATCACAATTTAAAATGTTACCAAAAAATCAGATATAACAACCAATTACTTAAAAAGGTAGAGGGTACAAATTTCAGCTTTAAATTCTTTCAAAGTTTTTGGAAAATTATTCATCATTCCCCTTGATAGCCAAATGTAGGTGGCTGCAGGATAGGGAGAAGGTGGGGGTGTAGGGAAATTGCCACCTGAGCCTGTGCTCCATTGCAATTAAATTAAAATTAATTAATTATTCCAATCCCTGTTTCCCTTACCCACACCCTTGTGCCTGAAATCGAGTGCCAGCTCATGATCATGGTCATCTCTTACCTTCCATGCACTACTCCTAATTCTAACGCCAATATCCCTCCACGCCTCATCACTGTTATACCCCTTGTACATTCCCACTACTCTCTTCACTATCCAGTGAATCCCATTCCAGCTTCAAAGCTAGTAGCCCTTCATTGCATCCCCTCCAACTCCTGTATTTGAGAGCTAAAATGTGATTCCCATGCTACACTACAATATTCGAGCAATGGTCTGACCAAAGATTTTTAACCCAATTCCTTTACTTCTCTTGTACATCCCCTCATCACTCTCTCTAACAAGTGCAGGATTTTGAAACCTTTTCCTACTACCTGTCCAATGTGTCCTGCGCAGTTGAGCTGTTTATCAAATGTTATGTCCAGATATTTACATTTCAAGTGTTCAACAAGTAATTCTCTTCCCACCTTATAATAAGAATCAACCATTAGTTTTTTTAACATGTTGGTGATTTTTTCGGCCCAAGTCCTTAGTTGCTATGATAACTGTTTTGTGGGTTCTTTCTGCCTTGCAACTAAACAAAATGCTTTTGATGGCATACGCGTTTCGCCTTTATTCAAGGCATCATCAGTGCCCTAGATAAACATATTTTATCTGAGTACCTAAGAAGGTCTCTTCTTTGTATTTATCTTCATCCCATGTTTACCAACCCAGCTACATATCCTGGCCAGATCACCCTGCAGCTGTTCACAGTCCTCTACCGTGCAAATATTGTTTGAGGATAATGTATTAAGACGACACCCATACTGACGATTTATGGGAACAAATTTACAGAATTGTTATTGTTACTAGTTAGGAGGACTTCCGTAACAATCGTGTTTGTTGACGGGACATTATCGCTTCCGCCACTCAAATGACACATTGCGAATTACGGGAGTCACAACCGACTGACTTTGCCGAAGATTTTGAAGCTTGTCAAACACTGCTATTAAGTCATTATGAGTCGAGCTATGCATTAATTTTTTTTTTTTTTTTTGCTTATGGCCCGTCGGCGTCGAGGTCATTAGAGGCGAGAAAGGACTGGGGGCAAGGAACAGGAAGGAATTCGGCCATTTCCTTTGGGAGGAAACATCACGGCGTTCAACTGGATGATTTGGGGAAACCATAGAGAATCACCCACCACGATCGGTTTGTCCATTGAATGCAGCAGTAATCGTTGTCGAGAGCATATAAGATTCACAGCACAAGATTCCTAGCACTATATTTACCACGTTTCCTCAGCAAATACTTTCATTTCCAAGGACCAAGTGATATGACGTATGTAGAACAATTTTTTCAGCTCGAGACGAAGTACGAGAAGAACGTCAGCATATTTCAATATCGATAGACTGCGGCTGATAAATGTTTCTACATCACCTTTCCATTGTGGTGAACACACCTTGCTTTTAACACTCACACTATTTTAGTCGTATAGCATGTACCATTAAAATATTTTTTTAGCAAGACTGATTATTTTGATTTATTAATAATATTAACTAATCTTGACACAAGATAAATATATTTCAGCCGGGTTATATATGTATGAACATAGCAAACCATTGTAATTATAGAGTTACAGCTTTCCTAATACTGCATAAAAAAGGAGTAAAAATTAAATATACTGAAACACAATATGGAAGTTACAACACTCTTATTCTTCTTCCTATCATTTATCCCGCATTGCAGGGTCTTCTTTACTGGACTTCTTCTTCCATTTTTGTCGACCTTGTGCATCATTAGGTGAGGTACTCTCTAGTCGAATGTCCTCCCGCAAGGTATCCAGCCTGAGCTTTCTGGGTAACCCTCGTTGTCTTCAGTCATCAGGACTTATATCGAGTGCGGTTCAATACAGTGCGTCCCTGAAATCAGCGAATCATCTTCGTTTGCATGACATGCAGCTGTAGTTCATGTCTTTTCGTGACTGGACACTCGGAAGACAATCCAGTTTATACGAAAATTGTTCATTACCATTACCATTCACAATTTTGACTTGCAGATGTCATCATTTTAGAAGAATAGTTTAGTTAATATGACACAATGAAGCAATTTAAAATACGAATTAGTTAAGCTACAAAGCTACATTCAACTACAGAACATAAATTTCATTCATTCTAATAATGGCTAGACACATATTATATATATTCCATAGACATGATAGTTCGAAGAGCAAACATTTCTTGCAGTGAGGATCAATCATTAAAATAGCCCTTAATCGATTTGACGTGGAACAGATTAGACACGTCAACAGTAGATTAAACCAAACCTATATCAGAATACATTAATTGTGTCCAGTTTAAATAAGAGCTCATCGCTGAATAGAGAGTCCAGTTTATCAATTTATGAATTTATCTCACGACCTTTAATGAAATATGCGTGCGCTATGTTGGGTGAAGAGAACCACCCGACATTCGGCTGGAATGATTTCGAAAACAGAAATCTAGATGGCCTCCTCCCGAATGCCAACTTTTCCAGTCTGCCACCAGGCTGGGTCACTCTTCCAGATTTTGTCTCTCAGACAGTTCACTCCTAGTTGCTTTCTTGTATCAACATTCATTAGCCAATCTGTTTTTTCCAATAACACTTCTAAGAAATTTCATTTCTCCGGTATGCCCCCCGCCCGAATCCTCCACCTGGAACCACATGTTTGAAGCATATGTTGCTATATTAATGTAATGTGTTCTAGACACTATTATTTTAGCTTTTATGTGCACACTGTTATCCCGTATGGTAACTCAGTTAATGTAGGGTCTTATTGGTACTTAAGATGTAACTCTCTCATCTATGATTTTCATGAATTTAATTACTACACGTTCTACAGTATATATTAGGTACACACGAAAATGACATTTATCTTAAATAAAAATCGTAGTAACCTTCGCCAACCATCATAATAATAACTGCAGTTACATCCGTGCAGTTATTATCACAACATTTCAGGTTACTTTTGCAGTTGATAGCAAATATAAAATAAAAATAATTTTATGAAACACAAACGGAGATACTGAATCGAATTTAGAAATGCGCCGCTACATTTTGTTCAAATAAGATTACAAGCACATCATTTGTCGATATCATATCCACATAAAATACTCTCACTGAATTATCGCACCATAAGTCTAACTTTCAATGTTTAAAAATTATTGACCAGAATATATGCAGAAGAATGGAAAGGCTAGTAGAAAAGATAGTAGGTGAAGATCATTTTTGGTTTCGGAAAAATCGTGAAACAAGAGAAAAGATTCTGGCTTTAAAGGAATACTTAAAGGGCAGATCAACAAAATCACTTTTATGGCATTTGTTGATTTATGAAAAACTTTTGATAATGTTAGGTTGGGCCGGATTTTCAAAATTTTAAAGAAGTCAGGCCTCAAATTTCGAATCATAAGAACACTTTACAATCTATATAAGAATCAAGTGGCTGTAATAGAAGTGGATAATCAGGAGAGACATGCATCAATTAAAAAGGGCATGAGACAAGGTTGTAGTCTACCTCCATTAATATTTGGCTTGTATGCTTGTGTGTAGAGGAAGCAATAAAGAAAAAATTGAATGTGGCATAAGGGTACAAGGAGAAAAAATCAGTATGCTACTATTTGCTGATGATGTCTTGCTAGCAGAACAGCATGAGGATATTGAGAAGTTACTGAATGGCATGAACAAAATACTGAAGGAAGATTTTGCATGAAATATAAGCCAAAGCAAGACAGAAGTGATGAAATTATAGCAATAAAAATATGATGATATACAATCGAAGAAGTAAGTGTATTTTGTTACATAGGAATTAAAATTACAAGTGACAGCCGAAGCAGAATAGCACTAGCAAAAGGGCCTTCTTGAAAAAGAGAAATCTTTTAGTTTCAAATATTGATGTAGAACTAATAAAGATCTTTTTAAAAATCTACGTGTGAAGCACAGCACTTTATGACACCGAAGCATGGATTTTAGGAATACCAGAAAGAAGTAAAATTGAAAAATTTGAAATTCTATGCTATATAAGGATGCTGAAAACTAAGTGGACAAATAAAGTACGAAATGGACGTATTTTGGAAACGATAAGTGAGGAAAGAAGTTTGTGGAATAATCTCACAGCAAGAAGAGACAGGACGGTAGGCCATATTTTAAGAGATCCGTGACTGGTTATTTTGTTAGTGGAGAGAACAGTAAAAAGAACCAGCTGCAGAGGAAGACAGATATTACGAGAATATGTGAAGCAGATAATTGAAAGTGTAGAGTGTATATGGTCTGCTAAGATGAAGAGGCTAGCGGAAGGTAGAAGAGATGGAGGATTGCATTAAACCAGTCGAGATACCGATGACAGCAAAATAATATATGATTTCACTGAGGTGGTACTAGAGAAGCAGGTAGACGCGTAGCCTCAGTTACGCCTCTTGACACTGCTTGGAGCGAGGTCCTGTTACGGGGCCCTCCACATCACTGCCGCCTTTACGACTAGCGGGTGGGTCCTGTGAATTTTTATGAGCGTTCCTCGTCTGGCAAGTGTCGCTGATAGCGGGGATCAGTGGGCAATAGGGGCGGCGGTGTCAGAGTGGGAACTAACTCCGTGCTCTTCTCGTTATACGTACGTAATCTAAAGAACAAATGACTACCCTCCGTTAAGGGCATTTCACAGTTCACTGTATTGCAAATTAAACGTGTAAACAGGATATTTTCATCAAAAGCATAAATTGAAACAGTATGTTTAGTCTTCTCAACCTTTAGTAAGTATATAACACGGATTTGTCTAATCATTAATAACATATGCGGTTTCGACATTAAATTACCATTGTTTGAAAAAACACCAGCTTTATGCTCTATGTCAGATGTTTTTGTTTACTTACCCTTTCTTTCAAGTCGAACAAAAATTCCATCGCAACTAATTTGCAAACTATTGTGTGATATAACAGATTCTGTACAGTGTTAATTAGCTCATCAACATTTTTTTAAAAACATCTTTATAGTTTGCTTCCCCCACCCCTCTCCCTGCGTGTCCTCCACTAACTAGAAACATTTCGAACCTGGGATCAATTGGAGTATTACATATCAAGGCATGACTAGATAATTACTGGTGTAAATTTGAGATATATGGAAGACTGTGTCAGTATTTCACTTCAATAAGCTCTTACAAAATCTCCCGCACTGAACGATTACCTCTTCAAGATGAGATAACACTATGTATACGAAATAACTATCTTGGATAACTTGCACCCACATTGCATGGTCTCCTTCCTTACATATTAAAGTTGAAACAACGATTTTTGAAACAACTTGTATAAGATACGTAAATAAACACTGTTCATCGTTTTGGAACAGAATTAAGAGAAATTTCTTTTACACCAACATATGAAAAGCAAATTCTGTATTTATAAAACAGTCAAATAAAAAATATTTTTTCTAATTGTGTTATTGAATAAATTTCATCTGGAAATTAGGATCACCCAAAAATGTTTCAGTCATAACGTTCTCTTTAGTTAATTTTTTATGTCAGCTTTATAGTTATTTGTCAGGGCACTTCGTCTGACACTATGAGCAAAGGGGAACTCCCGGCACAATCGGAGCTGTATTCAACCGTCATAGAATGACGGTGGCACTTTTATGTACGAAAGTGAAATTTTGACATGTCATTGAAAAGTTCGTGGCAGACCTCAGACAGATATTTTTCGTGCAATTTGATAGGTATCTCGTTAATTATTCTTGTTGTTTAGTCCTGACGCGTTCGCCATGATCGGTATCTCGATTTACAAATGAAATAACGAGACCATAGAAGATTCACTTTTAACTTTGTTTATTTTCCTTTAAGACATCGAACTCCAGAGATACTAGGTGTAAACATAAACACGTGCTCCAGCGATTATAACATTCAAACAACTACAACTGAAGAACTCTCTGAATACTGTTCCTGACTGACTCAAAACTCGTCTCTGCCGATCGCTTATACAGGGTCCGGCAATAAAACCTCCCGCATTTCACGTAGCCATCGTGCGGGTTTTAGTGAGGATACTGATGTGGAGTGTGTTTTGTTTTAAAGAGGTGTACCTGCCATTTTCAGTGTGCGCCATGTCGTGGCTTGGTGAGCATCGTGCGTTTGTTGTGGACGAATTTATTCGTAACAGTTGTTCTGAGATTTTCGGAGACGATTCGAACTTGGCATACATGATCGTGTCCCGGATAGAAAAACTATTCAACTGTGGGTGTCAAACTTTAGAAAGACAGGTTCAGCACTAAAAAGAAAACCGACAGGCCGTCCTCAGACTGCAACAACGCCGGAAAATTTTGGCGCGTGTGAGTGTGTCTATGCAACATTCACCAATCTTTGCGGACACTTAAAGCCTCTAGGGTACAAACATCGTCCCACAACACTGCAAGCACTTAAAGAGGCCATTACCCAAGAATTGGCAGTCATTCCAAGACAAATGACACGAAAATGTGTGGAGAACTTTCGGGATAGACTTTGTCAATGTGTCAACAATTGAGGACGTCATTTAGCAGATATAATTTTTAAGACCAAATAATTACAAATGGCAAAGTACGTATTTTTCATAAATAAAAGTAATTATTCTCTATCATATTTAGTTTTTATGTGACAACACATTAAAATGAGGGAGGTTTTATTGCCGGACCCTGTATAAGCTTTACAGAAAATTTCAGAATATTTCAAAGATTTCCGACAGATGTTACTCAAACTCTTAACAATAGCTAAACAATTAAAATCACATTAAAAACCATCAGAATTAATACATAATCATTCACAATCATTAAGAAATGCACAGAAATGAAAATTAAAGATATTTACGCACAAAATTATCGACAGTCAAAACGGTCGCAAATTGTCCTCTAAACATCATTGTTCACCTTAATATTTACAATTACAAACTTTTAACCAACGTTTCTTGCATAGTACTGTTCTTGAACATATTTAATAGTATTTACATAGTTTATTTGCATAAAACAATGTTCATTACACAAATTCACTATTAATTGCAAGAAAAATATACAAAACCATATTTACTGAACTCCCAGCTGGCTACAAATAATTCTTGATATACAATTTCATTCAAGGCTGGGTCTGATGGCAGTTGTAACTTCCTTCGCTACATTATATTTCCGAGTCACTCAAGCGAAAATTCATTCCTGCTCAACTGCATTTTTAAATTTAACAGCTTTATCGTGGAATTGTTCTAATGTCCATGTGACTAACATCACTGTTGTAAGGATTTCAAGGAATAACCATTTCTAGAGCGAGATTATGAAAATCCTCTCCTGAAGCTGAAACTTGTTGTTTCATGAAGTGAACAAGAAACTTTATCCAAGTGGATTCGACCCCGATTTTGTTTTCAATGGTTTCCTGAAATAACACCAGGCACTTGCTGGGATTGTTCCTTTAAAATCCCGTGCCCTCCCCGTCCTTGTTATCAATTCCCTCTCGAATTTAACTGTCTCGAAGTCGACGAACAGTGAAGTCCTATTTTTTTTACATTATGCAGCAGCACCTAGTTTACTGCGTGTCTTAAATGGTATGGTTGGCATGTGCTTGGATTCTAATCACGTATTTAAAAGTCCGTGATTTGAATTCCCAGTCTTGACAGAGACTTTGATATCTTTTTATTCTGTTCTTAATCTTGTTCAAGGTTTGCTTTATGTTTTGGGAATATGACAGACGCCTCCAAGTAAACCTGCAGTTTCTCTTTATCCTGTATGCATCCTGGGTTATATCAGAAGGAAAATGGAGAAGGATTTCGCGAGTAAATGTAACTTCCTACTTCTTTGAATTACGCAAATATACCGTCGTAACACACCAAACTGTCGCGGCAAACTTCATTACTTTTATTTGCTAGCAAGTCTCTGATTTTAATTAGTAAACCTCCGCGACCGTCATTCTTAATATTTTCTATGTTTTTAGGGTAACATCACTTTTTTTATTTCATATACTAAGATTTTATCTGATGTTCTGCAACCTTCTTGAGCGTTAATATATGTTTTAAGAAAATGAGGCTAAGCGTCACGGAGTATTAGGCCGCAGTCTCAGTCGAAATTATTGCTGTTCTTAAATACTACCACCACTGCCTGGATTTTCATTAACTGTTCTCGTTCCAATATAGTGTAGAATCTTTAAAAACGATGCATCTTGATTCCTGAATCGTAATACTAAGGCAAGTTGGACAAATTTTGTTACACTTTTCGCTCGTAGTTTCGAAAATTTCTAGTTGAGTAGAATATTCCATGGACGTTGGCACTCAATGCTAAGAAACATGTAAACAAATATATCAACTCTGAAGAAGACTGCTGTATGAAAGCCGAAAGTTTCTGCAATTATATTCTCTCCTGTTGCGTCAAGCAGCACATTGAAGATATGAACACAGAAGTGTAATTGCTATGAAAACGGGTTTTAAACACGGTATTTTCAGTTAAAGCTTCTTGAGTCCGCACAGTAATTGAGGTTTAGGAAAGTGTTACCTCACCAGCTATCCATGTCAAGAAACAGCCATCTCCAGAGTAGAATGTTCCTACCATGACAGCTCCGCATAACCTCTCGGTAGAGTTTTTGTTTTAAACAATAATTATAATCAGGTTAGGTAACTATTTATCAGCTTTAGATGTTAATATTAACAAATGGTTTGTTAAATAGAAGATTCAGAAATGTTATTTTATACAGTAAGGAAATCAATTTATTAATGTTGTTGGATCATTAAGAAAGCTGATTTATATAGACACTTGCTAGCTTATGTAGTTTTAAAACAGTACTATTACCAAAACAGTAACGTATGAAATAATTTTAAGAGATATTTAAATTGAAAAAAATAGAAACACTTTCTGCGACAAGATTTGAAACTATAAACAACAACGAAACTTAATTTAAATTGTTCTCGTTAACACTATTAAATATTGGTGTGAAAACTGGATAATTACAGATAAAAGTAAACATAAAATTTGCATTCATAAAAGAAGTCATGCAGTTTTCTGTATCTAAGGAATAAGATGAAGAATAAGTTTAAAATCTTTGTCATCAGTTTATATACTGTTTTCACTCAATCTTCCATCTCTATCTATAGTGAACTAATCAGAACTCATTACAACCAACGTCCTCAACTATCTGCTTCACAGATTCTGTCTTTCTCTTCCTCTACAATTTCTTCTTGATAATTCTCTCCACTGCCAAATTAACTAATCCCGCATGTCTTAAAATGTAAGAGTCTTCCGCAAATTTATTTCTTCATAAATCTTTTACAAATAATGTTAGCTTCTTACTTCATCTGTCCATCGAGCACCCTTCTAGAGCACGATATTTCAAATTCTTAACTTTTACTTTTTTCTGGTATTCCTGAAGTCCAAGATTTACTTTCATAAACTGCTTTTGCTCCATTGAATGTAAAATATTTCTATCTTTCAAGACCGCTGTTCTGGTATTGCTGTTCTGATTTTGACATGATACTTGGTTTGACCGTCAGGTGAACTTTTATTTCCAAACTCAACAGAATTAACTTATTTCTGATGTGCTGTTTCGAATAGTGTTACTGTATTGCTAGGGTATTTCATTAACAGAACCTATAAAAACTAATAGTTAGGTTACGTTAATACTGTGATAACATAAGGGTTCAAAATAAAATGTTAACCAAGAGAGTGGAACAATTAGAAAGGCAATCGGTAATGTTGTCAACATGAATTAACGATGATCACCAGTAAACACTACTGAGTGAAGAAGAGTGCTTTATGCTGGCTGAAAGAGAGCTGCAGTAGAGACAGAGGGCAGCGAGATGGGCTTTGGTATCGGATTGAGTGGCCGAGTCGACAGGGACGTTCTGATGCCTATAAATCACTGCTTTCTGACGCGGAGACATTACTGGACCGGCTCAAAGTCAAGCGCCTCCTTTTTTGTGGGAACTATCCCGAGGGATCCCTTTTGTATACTTCCTTCAATCTTACGACCTTCTCTCGACAAAACACCGATGGGATTTCTTCTGAAACACTCACAAAGCAAAGCTTCATAAATCGTCGGCAGACGCTGCACTGCGGGGACAAATCTCCTCAGAGCGCTTCAGCCAGTATAAAAAGGAACGCTGGACGAGTCAAGGAATTTCGGTTTTTATTTTGTACAAGCGGCTATCATGTGAACCATGAGTTTAATAAGTCTAGAACGCTAATTAATTATCATATTTTAACGTCATACTTAACCAAAATCGGTAATGAGGTATCATTTTAAAGATTAAGGTCACCGCTTTGGTAAAAAAAAATTTTTTTTTGAATCACCCATCTTTGGGGTACGTCAGATCAATCACTTCTTGGATGCTTGCGTTTTCTTCTTCTCCCAGTATTTCTTCATTCTACCTGATCTCTTCCTTCTTTCCTCTTCTGATATTTGAATGGGTTTTCTGGTGTTTATCGCAACTTGGAACCTCTTACTTCTGTCTTTGGTCACGGTCTTGGCTGTATCATTCTTTAACATCACTTCGGTAATCTGGAGTTCTCTCAGATCCTTTTCCACTTCCTGAAACCAGTTGGGCTTAGTCTTTTTTTTATAAAAGAAGTCAAAGATTTTTTTTGTTAGTCTGTTAGGATTCATTCGGAACATGTGTCCATAGAAATCAATCCTTTTTTTCTCATGGTTTCCGAGAGTCTCTCGGACTTTGCGTAGAGGGCTTCGTTTCTGTAGAAAACTTGTTTGTTATTCTGGAATTTGGGACCCATGATATTCCTCAAAATTTTCCTCTCTTTGATTTCCAATTTCTCCATTTGCCCTTTCCTCCCCATGACTAGTGTCTCTGCTGCATAGAGTGCTTCCGGCTTAATTACTGTGTTGTAATGTCTTATCTTTGTGTTCCAAGAGAGGCTTTTCTTATTGTAAGTGTTTTTGGTCTTCTGGAAGGCTAATTCCATTTTGGTCCTTCTCGCTTCCATTGTTTTACCTTCAAGGTTGTTCCATTCAATCCATTCCCCTAGGTACTTGAAACTCCTATCCACCTCTATTTTATGAGCTCCTACTCGGACTCTCGTAGGAGTGTCTGGTATATTTGTCATAATCTTTGTTTTTTTGGTAACATTATTATGAAAGTTTTTTTTTTTAATTCAACCAGTAAATGACAAAATTATGAGCAATCAAGGTCACAAGTGTGTGATAGTTCAGTGTCAAGTTGCCAGGTTTCGCTGGCGTCGATAAGGAGTGTTCACATACCGCTAGATAGCAGCACACACATACCATAGAGATGTTTCTAGAGTAAGGAGTGTTTCGAATATTTTTGTTTCTGTTAGGGAAACATTTCGTCATTTCTAAATATTTCGTAAAACGTTGTTCACACTGGTCTAGTCATTTTAATTACGATTGGTAGCTGACTTCAGCACTGGTGAAAAAGCCATTCATTGATCAAAAATCTAATAGCTTAACTCGATTTCATGATACAACCTATTCGTTTAGTTAAGTATAGAGAGCTCTACAACACGATGACCCTTAACATTTATATTAATTGAACTGGAAGCTATACTGTAATCTCTGCAGATACTGAACGTAGGTATTTTGTTCAATATTTTGGTAGCAATTTACTAATCATTCAGACAATCAGCTTCCAGATGTGAAATAATCTCAGCCTTCTCCAATAGTACAATGGTTAAGTACTCTAATTTCCTCGCTTCAATGAATCGTTCCTGCATGTCTGCCACCAAAATCAATTACGCCATATTAGACCCCCCGACATCACTTATTTTTCCATCCATCCATATCCCTGGGTGAGTTAAAATCACTGTTGTCGTTTCCATTACTGTGTCGTGTGCATTGTTGTAATCTTATGCTTGCTTTTCAATCTAAATTCCATATTTAATTTGGATTTCTGGTATATCAGTGATGATATCAAATAGAAACGAAATGTTCAATACTACTGTAAACTGATATTCACTTGATGTCATGCAATCCCCCACATCTTCCTATATTGAACTAATCTTATTATCTCAACATATCAGTTATAACCAATAAATTTATTTATCTACTTCACATTTTCAAATCTTTGTCTTCATTTCCAACTTCTTCCCTCGACTATTTCTTCCACTCCAGTCTTAAAATGTGCCTCATCAGTTTGTCTCTTTTTTGTGTGAAAATATTCCACAATTTTCTTTCCTCGCCCATCATTTTCAAAACAGGTTCATTTCGTACCTTATCTGTCCACTTCATTAAGACATCCTTCTGTAACATCACTTTTCAAAAGTTTCAATTTTCCTTTTTTGTGGTATAACTCAAGTTCAAGATTCATTTCATAAAGTGTTGGACTTCATATAAAAAAGTTTAGAAAATACTTTCTGAATCCTAGGTCAATGTTTAAGACTTATCAATTCTTCTTTTTCAATAAATTTTCTTTGTTGGTTATATTTTGCTTTTTTGACATCGCTCATTTGGTTTGGACATCAGATGAAATTTATTTACATTTTCATTTGAAACTATAGATCTTCTTTCAGTGAACAAGTATCTGAAAACTTCATGAACTTCATGAATGGTCACAAATAAATCGTCCGAAACAAAAATTTAAAAGTTCTTAAAGCTATTAAGCTATCATTTAGACAAAACGGAGATCAAAATTAAAGTGACATATTATTTAATATAATGTTTATACTTGTTACATCTTAATCCATTCTACATACCAAGGATATATTGACAGACCTTTGGGGTGTAATGAAAATGTCGGATAGGGTAGTACTGTATCAGAAAGGTAAACAACTATCATGTGGTATATTTACATATTTTTGTTATGGCTCGACATCGCTACAATGATTCTCGGCTTTCTTGCTTTTATAGTTATTTTTAAAAAAATAAAAGAAGTATTTTGAATAGATACTAAAATTTCTAAAATTTTAGAGAAATATTTGTCTCGACGAATAAATTCATTGCTAAATATTTCCAATAGTCACCGAAATGTGCTGTTTCTCCCAAACATGCGACAAAATCTCAAAATGAAGCATGCATCTTTAAAAGTCTGAGAGAAGTGTTTGTCATTACCATTTCCAGATGGAATGATGATGTAGCAACTACGCATCAGGGGCAAAACAAAAATTAAATAAATATAAATATTTTTAAATTCCGGAATAGCATACAAAATTAACACAATAATGGACAGCAAATACAGTTATCAGTTTTCAACAGGTTTTCCAACGAAGAAGATGTGATTCACATCACTGAATCACACATAGCTTATGGTCTACATTACCTCCTCCGTCCTTACACTGATATGCGGAACAGTATTGCTAACTTTTCCCAAACCGTCGATAGTGTTCAAGCCAGTGCGTAGTTCAAATGTCAGGGAAGGACGATTGCTTAACTACAACGGGTTGTGTATAAACAAGAAAATCGATTACCAACTATTAAGTTGCAACTTTTTATTTACACATGAATGATGGTTGGTTTTATGTTGATTGGCTGTGTAGTTTAATTCGATAAGAAGGAAGGAAAAACAAGTATTACTATTAAATAAATTGGGTTGCATTTTGATGTCTTTAATCAGAATACCATTGATTAGTAATGCAATAAAAATTGTGAGAATAAGCTAGAAAGTTAACCAGTTATTACTGAATTACTGACGTTGAATTCTACACCTGGAACCAGCGCTGAGATTCCTGACGGGAACAAGTGAATTTATAAGCGCAAATGATTGCTCGTTGTGTTAACCTCTTACTAATTTCATTTCTGTGGATCACAAATGATCAAAACGTTTACCGGACAAAACATATAAAACTACAGATAAATGTAATAGTGTGTAGTTAAACAGTACACTTATTTTCAATTTTCTCTTCCTAATTAAAGTTAATTAGGTTGTAAATATGTTAATGCTCTCTTGTTTAGCGCTGCATTTAATTCGCCTAACATGTATACTTGACGAAGTGTGCCACAGTCTGGTTAATTGAACAGTTATGGCGAGCAGTCAAAAAGATTGTATTACACGGAACATAATAGTCTACAGTTAAGAACACATTAGGAATGTTTCCTACAACACGTTCCTTAGCAGGAAACTCCATTTTTGCCTGATTCACGAATTGGAATTTTTACTGTTACTGTCATTTGAAATTACATGACTTTATGGGTGAGAAATATTCTGAAGTTAGAAGGAATAAGAATGAACTCTGAAATCAATACTCTCCCCCCCCCACCCCAACGCTCAAAAAATTTCAGGAACAGCGCAACTAATTAGAAAGCCCATAACTGATATCGTGGGTAAACCATGTCGATGTTTTGAATGGTTACTACACTATTTTAAACGATGAAAAAGCTGCAAATAAAAACAAACATTGTAAATAATGAACATCAGTTTCTAGGATCCGTGGAAAGATCAAGCCACGAAATTATACAAATTATTACCATATTTAGTTAGCTTTGTTTATTTGTACGGTGTTGTATACACTTAATTGTACACAATCATCTACGTACATCGTTGATTGATGTTAATTTCCTTGCGATGTGTTTACAAATTGGATGATTCATTTTAAATAAAATTTTCCCTCCTAGGAGTTGCAAGCGAGATTTTCAATGTATATAAGTAGCTCTTCCTTGTTCAGTTCTTATTGCCTTTAGTTCCAGCTGAGCTACTTTACGTGCTATTGAATTCAGCATCTACATTACTTTCTTGTATTTCTCCTGCTGCCATGAGTCCCACTCACTATCTCGGATCTGTATATACAATGCTTCCAGGGAATCAACTATTACAAACAAATGATCTATACCATAAATCTGATCAGTGACTTTTTAACTTTATTGGTAGCCATCATGAACCATCGAGTCCTTTTATTGTTTTTCCTATCAGGCGACCACAGTATACGACAAAAAAGTATGATATTTTAAATGCGGATGTTCTTTAATTTTTAAATGAAGTTTTCCAACTTTTTCATGAGTCTTTATTTATTGAACCAAAGCATTATTTCAGTTTTTTTAAAAAACGCATTGCATCTGTCTCATACAATTAATTAATTTCCAAAAAATGTTTTACACTAACAATAAAAACTTCAATAACTGTGTATTCTTAACTCTCATCGGTTCTTTCCACGTTGATGTTAAATATCACAAGAATTACCTATAAGTGTGAGAATCATTAAGTCAACAATTTTGATAACTACGGTTCACTTCATGAATGTTAATTAAGAATTCGCATTCTGTTTTCTGAATAGCATTTCTGAAGTTCTGGTAGCAAGTTTTGATGCTTCGTCGCCTTCAGACCTTCAATAATCAGAAAAGAGATTGTGACAAGAAATGGTTCTACAGAAGACTTACCATCATAAAAGAACAAAATATGATGTTGAAATTACCTGCTCGGTAAATTACAACCGGTAATACAAATGACATGTCGGCTACTCAGGAAACACTCAACACTGAGATTTGGGGACGAGATCGTTCTCTTTTCGAGATTGTCTTTTATCCAAATGCGATCCTTATTACCCTGAAAAAAGGGAACCTTGAAGGATATGGAAACTATGCGAAATGCATTCACCTCTTAACGAGACTGAATGAGTTAAGAAAAATATTAGTTTTTAGTTGTCCCAGTCATATACGACGCCTCAGTTACATCGTAAATAAAATTCTATTATGTACGAAGACAATAATAGAAGATGGGGCCAAACATCAAGTGATCGTGCAGAGAAAGTGAAACTTCTTAATTGGATGCATAGTATGGGACTTTATGGATCGCTGACGATTAAATCATTTGAGGCAGAAGAGAAATGTAAAAAAAGAATGGAAAGGAAATGGGGTAATGTATTTATTGACAGAATTATCCCTGGATACTCCTAGTGAAATTTGGGGAAAATATGAAAAATATAAATCTGTATAACCTCTGTGGCATGGTACCGAACGTTGGTCCTCAGAATAACGTGGCAAAACGTTGTTTCTCGTCCACCAGGTTTGGTATGGAAATGGCAAAGGACGTACTGCAGTAGAGCAGCTGTATTGTAGAACACGAAGTTGGAATACGACGCATATCATAGGGCTTCCATGCTGAAGTGCTAGGGAATTTGGGCCACAACCTTTGGACAGAAATCAATGAATCTGTTCCATGATCAGCTGTTAAATTTCCTTTTATGTTAGAAACAAGGGGCTGACATTGTTGTTCGACTTGCTGAAATTGTTGTTCGCAGCTGTAGGTTTTTGAAATACTATGCGAGAAGAAAGTCTGTTCTCCTCCGTTTCTACCGCACTATTTAAGATAGTTGAAATTTCAAACGAAACCCGATTAAAAATTTCAGTACCAAAACGGAACAGAGGACTCATGTGATCCGTAGTATGTACAATCTTTGGGAAGGAATAAGCTATTATCGATAACTAGTGTTAAGGTCATTGGTAGTAGCGATTGTAAACAGCTGAAAGCACAATGTGGTTGAGAGTCAATTATCGTAATGCTCCGTGATAGGGAGACGTTAATATCTTTGTAATTGCATCATAAATCAAATCAAGAATTTGTGAAACACATATGTGAAAACTGATTTTGCTAATGGAAGCAGTTACAAAAAAACAATCGAGTGTATTGGAACAGTGATTTTAATTCCTTCGTAACAATAGTTTCTTTCATTTTTTGCTGATGAAATTAACTGACAGTGTTTAACTTCAAAAATTAAATGAGAAGCAGATCAAATGTGTTGGTCATGACGTAGAACTTCTCATCCACAACATGCTGTGATTTCCTGCAGAATGGAAATGTTAATATACCATTCGATTCTTTGTAGGCTGGCCTGATTGTTTGATGTCAGCTACATTACCACTCTAATTACGAAAGATGAAAATATTTAATATTATAGCTATATATTTCAGAAGAAGGTTTACTTGAATAATTCCAATGCTTTTAATCTAATTTTTGCTTGAAATATTTACTGCAATTTCTCCTTCTAAATAAAATTAACTTCATTCTATTAATAACGTTTTTTTATTCACGGAAACATTCCTGCTTTGTTAGTCTTGACATTTATGATATATTTAACGTCATTTATTAGTGGAAAGTTTTTTCTGTACAAACACTGAGGGGATTCAGTAACTTTATGTACTGTAGATGTTTCCTTGCTTAGGCTAAGAGAACGTTACCTAACATATATGTAATGAAGTAACTCTTTCTCATTAAACCTTAATTCATCATCCAAAATTTTTATTTCATAAATGTCAGTGGGAAGAAAGTTAAACCACGGTTGAATGAAGCATGGCGAAAGAACATTGGGAGCACCAATGATATTGATGGATGAAGAACGGCAGCATTTTTCCCAGTGAAGTACTTATTGAGAGACCGAGAGGTGCCTTTTCCCAGTGGCTAGTCCTAAGGCAGACTAGGCGAGGCGAGACCACAGCAAAGTGTTTCCTACCCCTGGCGGCGCCCGTCCCCACTCAGCGCTAATTGAAGAGCAGCGACGGCGCTGCGTGGCGGGTGGCAGGCATCCAGCCACCTTACCTACCCTCCCCGCCAGCCGGCCTCCTTTATCAATTAGTGACCTTGCCTCACCCTGCACTGCGGTCGAGTCTACCCCTCCGCTCCTTAATGGCCTCTCTAACAGGCTACAACTAGGACACCCAGCCTTCCTTCATGCTAACTTACTCCAGCTGAAGATCTGAACTGCTGAAAATAATACCTGATTCATCCCTATTCCATATTCTCCCAGTCAAAGCAGTTAGAACGAATCTACAATCATTCTAATTATGTTTCTATCGTTAGCAAATACATGTGAAACACATGAATACCAACGAATAAACTAAAACAAATATGAATGAGGCAACCGTAATACAATAATACTCACTATGGACGAAACGTACGTAATGACTTTATCATTGTTATTTGGCAGTAAAACCTTGAAGTGTGGAATTTAATACCCAATAAATGTATAATGAAGACCAGAATGTCTCCGTACCTATCCTTCTAAAAAAATTAGCAGTATATTGGTGTTGAAACTTAGTTGAAGACAGTACGGAGAAGTAATTACATGTACCGGCATAACCCTCTATGTACGGGCATTTTGTCTGGCCACCAGTAGTTTCGATTACAGAATACACACAGTGCAATATGATTGCGATAAGGTAGTAGATGTTGCCTTGATTGATGGTGCATTTATTCGTTGCTGGAGACGATCAAAAGTAGCAGATGGTTGTGAAACTGTCAAAGACCTTTTCCGGACAATGTATCTTTTATCTTGGATAGGACTGAAATCTGGAGAACAAACTGAACACGTAGGTAATAGGATGTGCTACCATGTGAAAGAAGCTTCTATCTTCGTTGCAATACTCCTTTTTCCAATGTTATTCTTTGTATGTATGTCACTTCGACTTACACCAACTGTACATTCTTGATATAAGTTTACTTAAAAATAATAATAATGTTTTTCAGAAAAATCTTCTTCCAGATATCTTTTCACGTTACACACGTTGTTCAGAAAACTTCTGCGACTTTTCGTCCCCTTAATTGTGTCTTGTTCGAATGATAACATATTTTTTAATCAGTCTATTGGTAAGGTTAAACTATATCAGAGTATTTTGAAAAATAATTCTCAAGGTTATTATTTTGTGTACTGGAGCAGTAAAATTCTAGAATATTCTATCCAGAACTACAGTCTACTTTTTGGAGGGATTAAACAGCCTTCCTCTTAAGCCACACAATGGAATTTCTTTTATATTTTGAATACGGTGAAATTTCTGGTTTTATGAATAGTTGTTCTCCGCAGATGTGGTAGGCCTATACTGAGATTTGCACATCAAAGATATCAGCTCAGGTTGCGAAACTTGAACAGTATAACGAGTGGCTATAAAAGTATTCATCACGAGTAGAAGAAGAGTGCATCCTTGTCACACACGACAGCTCTCTGGCGGTGCTGATAGTGGGGTCCAATATTCGTTAATTGCAAATGTTTCAAATGTTTCAAATTGTGGGAAAAATCTTGATTTACGAATGGGTTCTGTAATCCCGAGGAGGTGGCTCCACTTCACGTTTGCACTGTGGCAGTGGCTGGTCACAGGTAGCTGGCGACGCTTTAAATAGACCTGTTATTGTTTTCACGGACACATCCCCTGGGCTTTAGCTGAAGATTGTATTCACGCTTTGGTATAACGCGGGGACGACCAGAGCATGACTTTGCAGAGATACTCCAAAGCACGACTTGGTTTTCATACAGTGTGAGAATCGTGTCTTCAGCTTCGTGTGGTGGTTATTCCATGAAAAGCCGTCCTCGATAAAACAAAGATGTCATCCTGCCAACCTCAATAATTTGTGATCTGATACTGGTACATACCGCTGTGCCAAAGGGTGTAACAGCACCGTTTCCAACACAATTTTTAAATGTGCTAACAAACCGTTACTACAATATGTAACATTCTACTCCATCTCAACGGTACAAATGACCTATTTTCTAGTTGTTAAAGAGGTATGTGAGTATAGATTACGGTTGCCAATTTAGTTATACAGTGGTAATGCTTGTTGGATCCTCAGGAGAAATGCGAAGATTCCAAATCCTCGAAATGGTATTTGGAACGTCCACACTTGTGATTCTGACGACAGAGTAGGCTAAAACTGTAAGCTATTGATCCAAACACTGTTCAGGTACGAGATCTTCAGTGAACAACGGCGAAAAAATTACAGCTTTACGTCTCAGCGGTTATTTTATTTTGTGTTAAACACAATAACTAGCTCCAGTTACTGAAAACATTACACAACTGTCATCTTTCTCGGACTCTCCGAGACAACAGATCACATCACCACTTTTCAGCGTCACCTTCAATCTCCAACACGTATCATCTCTATTAGCTGAGAGCAACCACCAAAAATGTATCTACTCCCATAGGCTCAGAAAATCCAGTGACTATGTCGCAATCACAAGAGGCTGAGCACGGAAACAAGGAGGCTGGGCCAACTTGGTTACTTACACGTATAGCATAAGGGCAGTAGTACTGGTGTCTGTTTTAGGGAGGATAGGAAACTTTTGTCACACAATTTAACTCAACAGCAAATAAAATCAATCACCAACGTTTCTCAGTGCGTGTTTTTTTTTTTTCTTTTTTTTGTGCAGCAATCGCAGCAAGAACAGTTACAACAATGATTATTAAGTTAGCAGGACAATTCGCTGATATGACTTATAACGCAAATGTTTCTTATGCAGCTTGTCAACGGCGTATTTCACATTCAGGAATCAACGTTTCATATAAAACTAGTTTGCAAACTTTCGTAGAGATTGTAACGTCTACCTTGCGGACGTTTACTTTTGGGTCATACTGTTTTATCATTAGCAAAATTATCAATTTGGAATATCAAAAATCATACTTAATCTTCAGCTAATCACATGAAATATTATTATAATGAATAGGAAAATTGAAAATTGGGTGTACAATTTATTATTGTGAAATTAGTCAAACACGAAGTTTGTTTTTATTCTGAGGTTAACAATTACATATCATTGAATGTCAAACAGTTAGAGCAAATTCTCAAGGTCATTGCAAAATCTCAGGGTCATTGCAAAATCTCAGGGTCATTACTGGGTGGAACGATTGCATGAGCTTCCG
The DNA here is from genome assembly GCA_031002005.1 of Vandiemenella viatica. Lineage (NCBI taxonomy): Eukaryota > Metazoa > Arthropoda > Insecta > Orthoptera > Morabidae > Vandiemenella > Vandiemenella viatica. The sequence continues at coordinate 193,627,157 of JARYHS010008074.1, read as the reverse complement.
TCCGGGCCGTAGCTTTTACCATTGTTCACAGCCCAGGTCAGCGACCAGGTAAGACCAGCGCCACATGAGGTCGTCCAGCTATCTCGACCGGCACAGCGTGGTGGCAGCGTTCCCAGCTGCCGACTCGTACTCCGCGAAAATCACTTCGGCCGTACTAGATGAAGATCTGCCCCAGAATGTCTCGTCGTCCGTCCTTCTCCTCCGAGCAAGACTCTGTACTTCTCGTAACGCGATGTCGGGTCCGGCTCTTGGCGAATCACCGCAATCCGCGCCAAAGTACCAGCGTCACATTGGCCCCAGAACAGACAAGAAAAAACACCAACACGGCAATAAATTGAGGCGGCTTCTCTATTGGCTGGATCGTCTTCCCCTACTCTCATATAGCACTCATTACTAGGAAACGTCACTAAGGTTTACTTTTGCTAGTCTGCGCCAGTTTTCGGCGGGAACTTTCCGAAACGTGCGAAAATAGAAAGCGGGTCTCAGTTATTTATGGGGGTTATAAATCCGCTTTATGTCCACGTTGAGAAGGACGTTGTCAGCACCCCCCAAGGTGCGTGTAAATCTGGACGCTTTAGTTCCGTCACGTTTCTGTTCGTTGACACGACGCATCGGCAATATTCACACACACCGTGGGATCACTTAGTGCCTAATGGCACTGTACCTTTTAATTCATTACAAGATACACTACTTGAAATAATGTAACTCATTCCTGGAAATATAGGTTAATGAAATTATCTCACAATAAAAGGTCACCCAGGATTGTGGAAAGATCTAATACAAATTTTGTTTTCGTTCCCGGTTATAATCTCATTATTGCATATTAATAATAAACATGCTCTCGCGAAATATTACATTACTCTCAACCTTGTTCCAATTTTTAGCCTCAAAAGTTCGTGATCCTCATAGGATAGTTTAGGATCCCAAATTCCTTCAAAATAATGGCAACCGATATTTCATATTCATGATTACTTCATTATATACAACCCACAAATTCAGTTAAATTTGGGTACCATCAAATTTAAAAAAAGAAATGTTATTGTTAATTGCTAACCAATGTTTTAGTTTAGTAAAACAATTAAGTTTTTCAAATATTGAACATTTAGCATTAAAACTTTTACAAACTTAAAATATTTAATCAAACGATCTGAAAGTCGACATTCTTCTATATCAATCAGTACACAATCTCTTAGATACAGTCAGCGATGTTCATTGTATAACTATTTTGTCTTACAGGTCAGCCAACATAACCATCTAATTCTCTTTTGCTGAAACCGTTCCACCATAATATTTTAGCCTTATTTACACAACTCATTTCATGAGTTACTATATCTATGGTTGTTATCTTATAAACATACTTACACATTTTGCAGGCAGATGGCAACACTTCCCCCATTCATACATAGTCCGACCTGACGGTAGGCATAAAAAAGCTTGGCGTCAGAAAGACTAAGCGGCCATAAAACCAAAGCTGCAAATTACCAATGAAGAGTACAATTAATCAGAGGCAACCCACCCCTAATGTTGGGAAAAGATGGCGAATAAGAAAAACATAACCAGCAATGAAGGCCAATGGTGATAATACCGACGAAAATGAAGGCAAGATACGTGAGCTGTGATCATAGACCACGAGATTAATAGTTTTGCAGACTGAGGGCACATCAGATATTCAAAGGGCAACATTAGATCGTATTCTGACATAGTACTTGAATATTACAAAGCTTGGTGCTTGTTGGATGGTGCGGTTTCTAAGTATTATTATATTTTTTTTTTTTTTTTTTTTTTTTTTTTTTTTTTTTTTTTTTTTTTAACAGCATATTAAAAGGAGAAAAATCTAGCCTTGCTTGAAGCCAATTCAATAGAATTGGAATACGACTTGGTGCTTCATCTTACCATGGAATAATAACAACAGTCAATACAATAGAATCAGCACATTCCAGCCCTTTCCAAGAAAATCAAACTTGTTCCTAAACAGGGAAATTTTTTGGAGAGAATCTTGACGGGGTAATATAATATTTCCTGAAAATGGGAGATAACCTCCAGCAGGTGTAGCGTGTTTATCTTGTGAAGCAACTGACAGCAACTACCAAAGAAAAGTAATGGTGCAAGTTGTCAAAATAACTGCTATTTCATCAAAACAGTGCTTTAGTCATAACGATCTCACTGTCCCAGCAGACATTCATAATTGTAGAATTTTAGTTTGTACCGTGAACTTGCTGTTCAACCAATCTTAACTTCCCCCCCCCCCCACACACACACACACAGTTCAGCGTATTTTCACACCTGAAACCTGTCTGGCAGCAATGAGAAATCAGATGATGGCGTCACAAGAGTACCATAATTTTATTATTATTATTATATATTTTTACCTTTTGAGAAATCCTGTTATATAATGTCATAAAAAGTTTCCTTCTAACTGCTGTGTATCAGTGTCCGGGCATTAAATTATATGTGCCTCGCGTTTCAGTTGTAGTTTTATTACTGCTGGATACTACAATTCATATTTGATTCTTGCATAAAACAGGAAAATTAGCTTCAAAAAACATTATCAGTAACTTTTCGATAATTTTTTATGGTCCTTGTGTAATTGTGAGTGTTCATGAGGGAGGCAGAGGGAGAAAGAGAGAGAGAAGAAGAGGGAGAAAGAGAGAAGGATAGAATAAGATAAATAGGAAACAGCGAGAAAGAGAGACAGTTGTCTTTTAAGTACTACGTCTTAATAATCAATTCGCGTAGAGATCGCTCGAGTTAGACTCCTAAATCAACAACCTTGACACCTTAATCAATTAACAAAGTTGTAACTCACCTGAATTGATTTTAAAGAAATTACAAAGCCCTTATATTGTAGAGTCACAATTGGAGATGTATTTACGGATTCCAGAAGCCATGTAAACAAAATAGCAGTAGCCGCATCAGTGAAACAAACAATCTTATTGTTTTATCCGGATGAAAATCAGTTACATGGCTTAAAACATTTAAACAACCTCAAATACAGGATTATTTAATAGTTATTATTAACTTTTATAGCATTTTACAAAAGATTATAAACTAAAATAGTGTTAAACATCAAACTACCTTACACTTAATGGTGACACGATACGTTAGCTCCATCGTCGTTTATATTAGGAAAAAAAATAGGAAAATAATACAATAAACTTATTTCGAAATCATTAATTTTAACAAATTTCTGTTTAATGTTAGGGGGAAGTTTTTACAGTAAGACTTTATTTCAGTCTATTCGATTTTAATATATTTGTGTATTATAAAGTAAATACTTGAGCTGGCCGAGTGGTCGTAAGAACCGAATGCCAATGAAAAGCAAAATAAATAAAATAATATATTTTTTTGGGTTGATATTGAAAGTAGCAACCAGTCAGAATTGTGACTGGTTGTTCCTTTCAATATCAACCCAAATTTGATATCACAGTCACTGCTTTCCACCAATCCATCATGTACAAAATATTATAAATAAAGTAGTATAACAGTTGTTAAATTTTGGTTTAGTCAGGATCTATAAATCAAAACTGAAATTAGCTTTGTTATAAATCCGATAAGGTATTGTGCAGTGTCAGTTGTGATATAGTTTTTATGAATCAAAGTATTGTGCGAATGCAGAGATATGCGTTTGCACTTTCACGTTGTTAGCCGGGTTTTTTATGTCCCTCTTCAAAATATCAATACGTTCAAGAAAGAAGAATGCTCGTTCCAGATCCAAAGCGAATACTACTCAATTATATGTTTTGATATGTTATTCCTTCTCGGTGACAGACGATACACGATTGTTGTAACAAGCTTGTTTTGAAATAATTCGGTGCGTACAGAAGTGAAACAGAATCGCGTAAAGTGAATTGCCACCCTGCAGAGTTTTAAATCATATTTTCTCCACAATCTGCGCTAAACGTGTTGCGCGGCGTTAATAACTCAATTTCAGCAAGCGAACGAATCACAGTGTGGCATCTGTCCAAATCGAGCGAGTGGGGGGTGAGAGTTGCAGTGGGGGAACTACACGCTCGAAACCAGCTGGCATCCCGTAGTATGCGCTCGCATAAATCAAGTGCTCGTTATAATTATTGCACTGTCCTCTGTAAAGAAAGTACCACTTCAACATGCGTCAGATGATGAAACAAGCGATTGATACTATACAGAAAACTCTTTTTTTTATCCCTGCAAATAACATAATTATGTGGAACAGTAGTGCTACGATTTTCAGGCGTTGTTTCAGCCTTTTACGGAGCCTGTTGGATGAATGCTAATGTTCAAGCTTTGTTTTAGGGAGGACGCGTGTTCAATCTGCAATACCGGCCATTCGGATTTCGATGATTACCCAAAATCGCTCCAGGCATATGTCGAATGTTTTCATCAAAACTTAAGGGCCCCGTGCACCCTGTCATCTGACGCCTCTATTTATTTTAACCCCGATGAGGGGCAAACTCCTATTGCAAGAAAATTTAAAGATTTTTGTGTTTTTTGCGTAAACGCTTACGGAGTCCATATCAATGGAACCAATATTTTAAAACGCTTTTGCTTGAAGAACGTTTCACTGTGTCAGCTTAAAAATTAATAAATACCAAGAATGGACATATGAAGTAGTAAAACATCGTTAGATCCAGCTTTAGAGTTATTAATAACTAAAACTTAGGTATAAGTGTTTAGTATTAAAGATTTCCCGGCGTACTGCCGCAATGTAATCTGCACGGGTGTCTGACCGAATGGCGTCTTTTAAACACAGCGTTTCGACAAATTATTCTGCTATCATCATCAGGTGTCACACGGCTCCAGTGGCTGTAAGCGTCGACTGTGAAGATTAAAGTGTTTAGTATTACCTTGATATACGAGGTGCGTGAGAAAATAATGAGATTGGTAACACTGTAAACGATCTGTCAACGATGTCTCTACCGATCTGTGATAGACCAGTTTGTTCATCCCTTCCACATGCTCAGTCTGAGTTTCAACTCCGTTCAGCCAACACATTATTTTTTACAGCGCCATCAGTGAAGTAGTGTTTTTGTTGTGTAGTATAAAAATGCAGCAACGGAATTTAGAGCAACGTTGTGCAATAAAGTTTTGTGTTAAACTTGGGAAATCTCCGAGTGTGACTTTTGAAAAAGGCCTATGGGGAACATTGTTTATTAAGAGGACAAAGTTTTCCACTGGCACAAATTATTTTTGGAAGACCGGGAACACTTCCAAGATCAATTTCGCTCAGGAAAAATTTCAACTTCAAAAACTGACGAAAACGTTGAGCGTTTGAGGGCTCTTGAGAGATCGAACCGCCGTTTAACAATAAGGATGATGACTGAACAGTTAAATTTAAAAAAAACTTTTACCGTACATCAAATTTTAACAAATTTTGTGTCAAAATGGTGCCAAAAAACCTCACAACTGAACAGAAGGACAATCGAACAAACGTGTGCGTTGATCTTTTTGAGTGGATTGACAATGACCAAAAATTCTTCAATCGTGTGATCACAGGTGATGAATCCCAGATATCTGAGTAGGATCCTGAAACAAAGCGGCTGTAACGTCCCAATTGTAACGTTCCAATTTGTATGGTTCTCTTATTTTTCGAACATATGTTAACGTACTTTATAATATTTTGAATAAATTACTTTTGCTTATATATCCAGCGTCAGACCAGTACATAGGAATTTCATTTATCCCTTCTCTTTCATCTCTTCTCTCAATACATGTTCTCTCCAAAACCCACTCGTTCTCTTCCAACCAAACCTTTTCTTCAACTTTTTTCAACTGTTCTTTATTCACCAAAGATCTCTTATATTCATCTTGACATTCTGTGACCTTGGAACTTACAAATTCAATGGTAGTATATACAATTATTAATTAAAAAATAAATTTACTAATCTTAAAATCACAAAAGGTGAGGTTGTGTACCTCACACAGCAAAGCGAAGAGTGGCAAACTCCGTCATCTCCTCGACCAAAAAAATGAGCAAATCAAAAATCAAAACAATGCTTTTTTTTTTTTTTTTTTTTTTTTTTTTTTTTTTTTTTTTACAGTAGGGGTATCGTGCAAAAGGAATTTGTTCCTCCAGGACAGATTGTCAAGCAAGTGAGTGTTTTAGAAAGGTGTCCTCAAAAGGCGCAGGAAAAGAGTGATTCGTGTGAGATCAGGCCTTGCAGACAAGTGAACTGTCACACGACTTTTTCCATCGGTGAATTTTTTACCTCAAAAACGCATTCCTGTTGCTCCTCAACCTCACTATTCACCTCATATAAGTCCTTGTGATTTTTTCCTTTTCCCGAAATTGAAACATGTCTTTTATGGACATAATTTTGGAACTGTGGAGAATATTCAAAGGACTGTGACCGACCAGTTAACAGTCCTACCAGTTGAAGCCTTCCAGCGCTGCTACCAAGAGTGGAAACAACGTCTCCGCCGGACCGAACGTGGTGGGTGAGCCTCGCAATCGGGAGGACGCCGGTTCAAATCCCCGTCCGGGCATCCAGATTTGGGTTTTCCATGGTTTCCTAAAATGACTCCAGGCCAATGCTCCTATCAAAATGCCATGGCCGAATTCCTTCGCGTTCCTTATCCCAAGTCCGATCCCGCCTCTAATGACCTCGGCGTCGACGAGGCGCAAAAACAAACAAAAGACTCCGCTGGTATATAGCTGCCAAAGGGAACTAGTTTGTAAGGGATAATATTGTTGTTTGAAAAAAATAAAAACTTTGGTAATAAAAAAAAAACACAGTTTCATTACTTTTCTCACGCACCTTGTATAAACTGAAAACGCAATCTTATTTTCTCACAAAGATTTTATTTCCTCCAAACTTGTCTAAGAAGAAGAAAATTGTTGCTTTGTCCCCCAATCTCTCTCGAGTTGCTCAGTTCATAAAATTTGTATTTTAAACATTAAGTTGGTAAAAAAAATCATCCACACGTTCCACGCAAATCTTGACGCTGTATCTTTCACAAATCGACACGAACAAAGAAACACTATTCATTTAAGTAGTAACTAAAGGTGATGTCAACAATCCAAAGAAATAACACTCAGCAAGTTATGACAAATTCAGTCGTGTGAACTATATGCCACTAAGATTTTGCGATGAATTCAAAAAGTTCTGCTGTTTTCCTAAACAGACCATGTACACAGAATTACCTCTGACGGATTATGTTTGAAATTATTTACTATCGTGTTCGATATAAATCTGTATCTGTACTAAAAATGGTTAAACCTAAAGATCCGTTTCGCGTACTTCATTATACAGCTAACTTCTGTAACAGCATTTTTTAAATTTTTTTTTACCATTCTTGTCTTTACAAATAAAACCTTCCGCATCTTTATAATTAATCTTCCTAATCCTAAAAATGAAGCTGATCCACCTTCTTCCAACAACTACCTGCCATTTTAGTAACTTGTATCGTAAAAATCATTTTAAACTGATTTTTTTTTCTCATTAGTTCTTTCCCTGCACCCCACCCTAGTAGAAACAATTAAGGCACAATTTTATTATAGGAGTTTTCTGCGAGTGTTGAGGCCGTCGAACTGTGATTTCAGAGGAAAATACTATTTTTACGTTTAATTTAATGGTTATACAATGGATTTTCATCACCGCGACGCTAATCGTTATGTTTCATCAATCTCGCAAGAATGTACATATACTGTACATCCCGCGGGGTGAAGAATTTCTAGTTGAACTCCCAGTACGAGACTTTGACTCAAAAGCGTACCACATCTACATGATGCACAGTTTATTTGTACGCTGTGATCTACTGGAAGAGGAATCTTCTAAACCGCAACCGTCATAGGACGTTTAGTAACCGTATATGTGAATCCAGTTAACATCGCGCTTTTGTATTAATCTTTTTACAATGCCAATTCACTTTACTTTTCACTCCGATCTATGAGTGTATGAACCACAGCTTTTTAATTGATTTAGAACTTTGCGTCAGAAGCGAGATAGAGAGACATATCTCCTCAGTTCCACAAAATCATTTAAACAACTGCTTAAACATTTTTTAAAAGACTTCAGTTTTTCGGCATTTTTTGCTATAAGCGAACAATAGTCTTTCTCGCTCTTTTGCTCTAAATACCTACTATCTTCAATACGCGAAGGTAGAGCATACGATACATAACATGCTAAAACAAAAACACAGTTCATATAAATAACTGTTGTATTTAGAAACTTCTTCTCAAAATATCATTTGTATCGTACCTGCATACTGTATATCATGTAATGCTATAAGCTGAAATATTTTTAAATGTAACAACAAAGTAAAATCAGAACTACGTAGAAAAGTAAGTATCTCAAAACAAAACAAAAAACGAAAGGACAAAAAATTAGACGTTCCACTAATTTCAACAAATGAAGTGACAATGCATGGAGTTCTTTTATTTAGTGAAAGATTTTTTTTAATGTTAAACAATACAAAATTGTTCAGTAAAAATCAGTAAAACTAAAATTTTTAAAAGTATTAAGAGTTTAAAAACTAGTAGCAACGTCACAGCAGTGCATAGAACGTGTGGCTCTACAGCGCTTCTGATGTCATGGTCGTTGTCTGGCACAGATGTCTGTGACAAGTGAAATCAATGCACTAGCCAATACCTGCATGCAGACTGCTACCATCACTCTCGACCCGAATGATGTGACCAAAGAACGAACACAGATAACACCGAAGCTTCCACAAAATATGTAAATACACAGTGAGGCACATGAACTCAATTATGAAATTATGGTTTATCGACTTAACGGTTGAGGAGAACAGTACAATAACATAAGTGCGTTGATATACTAATCATTTTACTTTGCCTCATTTATTGTATTTCTATTATTTACCAAAAACTTTTTAGCCATCGGTTAATAAAACTGACTAGATATATACTTATTTATCATATAATTCGATGATCTGACTAGGCCAACTACGTGTATACCTGATTACGATAGTACAAAGAATAGTCATCAAGCTCGGATTATTTCCATTCGAGATTCTATAGCACTCCTGCTTTTCCAATGCCTATGGTCTATTTGCACTTTGTATTCGAACGTATAGCGTGTCTGTGTGCGACGAATTTTTGATAACTGTAATAAATAATTTTAAGAAATGGTTTTCAGTTGTCATTTTATTAATTCTCTATTTAATAATTTTATTCGATTTTTACAGTTGTTGAGACTTTCGAATTCCAAATATTTCCGTTAATAAATATTCAGAATTGATATTTAAAAAATACAATTTGGGGTGTAAAGAAGGGTGCTAACTGTGGTAAATAAAGCGACGAATAAAAATCATCATTTGATTTTGTTCACAGTTTTATAATATTCATCAACGTTCATGTTTACAACCTAGCTACGCAGCTTTTGGCGTTCATTCGGCATCTGCATATTTCTTTTCAGTGCTTCCTTCATATGAATAGGTTTTAATGGTACTAGCCACAAAGCTGTCCTGCACTTTCATTAATCTGATACTTTTCGCCTAGTCCGATGTTAAATTAACTACGACATATAGAATTATACGGTATTCGATGTTGAATTGTAAGGACTGTAATTGGAAATTTGAGCAAATTAGCAAGCACAACTAAGCTGCTCGGGTGTTATATTTAAAACATTAGTTACTTTCAATATTATCTTTCAAAGAAAGATTAATTGACGCAGTTATTGTTTGGGTAAAAATTTGAAAATTTCTACAACAGTTTTTAATTATTTGTGTTTGATATTATATACCACATCCAGTAAACAAGCTACAAAGTAAAATGCCAGTCCTATCACACAGCCGTTTCAAAAACTAACCATTATTTTTCCAGTAGCATCATAAACAGGTTATGTTTTATGTGTTGAGCTATTTATGAATATTTTTCAGAAATTTATTTTCATGAAAACTGCTTCAGGAATAAAGATCCAGAAAATATTTTCTTCTATTAAGGCTTCTTCCTGTAAAAATACAGAATACTTTTTTCTGACAAGATAGCGATGTATAGTATCGTTGATTCTTTGCGACGTTAATAATTTTTATCATCGTAATGTAACAGATCGTGAATGAATCTAGGTGAAGAAAATGCTGGGTTACGACGTTTTGTAGAGCTACAGCACTGAAGACGAGCGAGATAATATTACTTCATGTCGAAATTGAATGGGAAGAAAGATAAAACGTAATGTTTTGAGAGTTTGTGACGGCATGTGGCTTACGAAGGAGAGAAAAGAAGTTTAAGTTAGGATAGTCGAGATGTGAACAACTTGAGTTTTTTCTGGAGGCATGTAGCAGCGATTCTTCGCGTCTGGAGATGAGGTCCCCTAAGCGGCAGATTTGGCGGCCGCTCAACTCGGCAGATACCGTCTCCCGACTCACCCCCTCCGACTGCTGTTTTCCTTCCCGGAGAGCTTAATGCGACCACTTGTAGTGTATATTCTGGAGGCGGACGAGGAGAATGCTTGGTAGTTAACCGCTCGCGGGATTGCATTCATTTCAATACTTAGCATTTGAGTTGGAGTTGTTGTTGGTCTTACGCACAAATAAAAACAGAATACCTCTCTTCAGGCAACTTTCAAATGGAGAAAACAAAACTCATTGCTTTATTGCGTGTCAACGATTAAATGCATTTTTTTTTTTACAGAAAATCTTGAACAACCGTTTTCTGCACTGTTATAAACAATCTATAATAAATGTTTTTAAAAAATCTAACGAAGAAATATTTTCTCAAATTGCTGTTAAGTATTCTTCATCATAAATGTAATTAATTCTTTCTCTCAAGAAACCAATAATTCTTGTGAAGCTTGAAACTTTTTGAGTAAAAACGAGTCGCTAAAATACTGTAACATTCACTTTAACATACAAACAAGAACTGGAATACTTCTGCCATTACATACTACAACAGAAGATTTTATGTAAAAAATACAAATAAGAAATTTATATCCTTGATTACATGTTACTTTTTTTTTAGTATGAAAACTTAGAACACAGTTTTTAAATCGTACTTCCAATAGAACTTCTGTCCATAAACAGGAGATTGTGACTACGTAACAGTGATCTGGAAATATTCCTTAACAAATTTAGACTATTATTTCCCTTGTAACTATCATCAGAAAATTAAAGTTTAAAACAATGTAACAAAAATTATATATTAATAGAATTTAATATCAACTTTTTTGGTATGCTTAATAATTAGGGGCTTGTGATTTTACCTCATTAATCAAATGAAGAAATAGGTTTTTTTTTTTTTTTAAATTTTGTTCATGAAGTAGGATGCTATGCCTATAACAGTATTATAGTTAAATAGTCAAATCTATCTATGACTCTTCAGAAACAAACCATACGTAAGCAGGGCATGAACAAAAACTATGAGTGAAACTATAGCAGTGAATTCACTTGTGTGCTTTATTACAGTCGAAGTGATATGGATCATATAATCGCACCATTATCAGTTCAGTTGTTCAGAGAATGATAGTCATTAATATTTCATCACGATCGTTGATAAAAATCATGGTTTGTTACAGTTGCGCTATTACATATGTGAATTTCCTGGTTTATGACATCGTGACAAAACTTTTTCCAAATTTTCCGGTATTTATCTAACGGAAAACACTATAAAATCTTTCCCATAATTTTTCCGGTGCATATCGGCGCGTCTAAGATGTTTCTAAGTAGTAGTTTAATAAGTAACTCATACCAAGCGTGGTGGTGTAACGGTTATCGTTCTGGCCTCGCATTCGGGAGGACGCCGGTTCGAATCCCCGTCCGGGCATCCAGATTTGTGTTTTCCATGGTTTCCCAAATCACTCCCGGCAAATGCGGAGATGATTCCTTCAAAAGGCTATGGCTGAATTCCTTCCCATTCCTTGCCCCCCACCCTTTCCCTTCTCTAAAGACCTCGCTGTTAAGAGACGTCAATCAGTTAAAAAAAAAAAAAAACTCATATTGTTAAAGTAAAACCATGTCAGAAACATACATCTGATTTTTCTATTAGAATATTCTGGGGCATTATAATCCATTTTTGAGCAATTTACAATATTAATGCATATAAAATGTGAAGATTGTCAGTAGAATTGGAAATTATGATGTGCTTAACATACAGATGTAAATTTAAAGAAAAGCTGTAATACTTTTTCATTTCCAGAATGAACAATTTGATTCGTGTATGATTTATTCTAGTCAAATTTCAAGATTATTAGTTTTACAACATAAAATCGTCTAAATATGTTCTTATGGATTAACATATTTCTTAAAAATTACTGGATTTTGGTGAACTGAACTATATTGATTGCGACAAATGTATTTAATATAATATTAATTCCGTGTGGTGACAGGGTTTCTATTGGCTGCGCATTCAACCATTGTCGTAGTCGACTTAACATATCCCGGTAGTCCTACCGGGCACAGGGGACCTACGGAAGGGTTTGGTGTACTTCACATTACACAGCAAGCTTTACTAGAAGTGGAGGTCGGGTTAAGGGCGTATGAAAATCCGTGCCGAGACAAGAATTTGAACCGGGGACTACGCCTTAACCACTAAGCCACCAGTCTTATGTGATAGCCGAAAACCGAAATATTGTGACTTAATAGCAACATTTATATATAGAAAAAAAAGGTATTCATCACCTTGAAGAGTCGACAAAAGAGTCTATTCTGGTCGAAAAAACTAGGGTTCAAGGGAATAGCCACTCGTCCCAAGTTGTCTCACCATCTCTTTATACTGGTTTTCCCAAAAAGAACTGCCAAGCAGCCTTTAAATCCTCTTGTTTGCACCGGATCTCGCTCTCGTTTGCTTGTTGAGTTCATTGTCTTGCATTCTCAATCGGTTGTAGCTAATTTTCTCATTTAGAGTGTCTCACGTGGCAGTTTTCTCAGTAAGTGCTCAGTATTCGTATACACATTCGTAATGCAGATGTTTAGTACAGACAATGTTGTACAATGTAAATGGCTCTGTTTACTTCCACAACAACTGAGAATACTCTAGGTATAAAGAAAATTATAAAAAAAAGTACTGCTGAAGTTTCCTGAATTTTGTTTCACGATCACGTAGTATGACTTAGCCTTCAGTTAATTCACCATCATATCTTCCCCGAGGTACCGTATTGCTTTTGACAGATGTCGAGTAATAGTTCCGATAAACACTAAGCTTTTATCATACGATTTAATGTTTGAATATGATAACATAGTTGGTTGAAATTGTAGCATAAAAATTATTTCAATGTGTTTGTTATACTATATTGTTCTTTTTTGGTTTGTGTTTATGGCATTACACCTCGTCGAAGTCGATTTCATTAGAGGCGGTAAATAATTAGGGACAAGGAACAGTAAGCATTTCGGCCATGAGCTTTTGAAGGAAGCATCCTGCTAATCACCAAATCTGGCTACCTAGACGGCTATTCGAACTCGCGTCCTCCAGAATAGCTACACTAAACAACTGGATTAGGTTATTTTAAAATTAGTTTGTGAATATCCATGTATAGAAAGCGCAGTAAAATAATTTAGTACTTGTTATATCCAAAAAGGAACTCTTGAAAAGTACGAAAATGCACCGTAGTTTGTTGATAGCGCTTGCGGTAAAGATCTTTATCAATGAAGGTATCCTACATTTCCTTACATTAATGATGACTGTGGGTGTGTATGCAGTAATTAATTGACAGATTGACCATTAAAAGCAGCCGGCAGCAGGAATATTATCACAGTAATCTTCTCTTTCTTTCATTGCGGCCAAAATTCGCGTAATGGCCTTTAATGTTCACAAAAGATGAATGTTTAATTTTTATAGAAACGATTATATTTACAGTCATTCCTTAATACAGCCAGAGACAGATACACAGGATAATATTGTTTGATCATATTTTAGTTTTAGGTGTAGTGACTTCACATTTATAATAAGTACACTTTCAAGTATGCATTAGTTTCATCTGCATAATGAAGGAAGGAATTTATTCACTCCAGCAGCTGACGAGTTAGTGAATCAGTGCATCCGTCGATATAATTATGCGATATCGCTAATAGGCCACAGCACTGCCTGTAAATAACTTAAGGATACTCTATGATACATTTTTTCTTGTTTTTAATTTTTTTATTAATCTTATTATTTTTTTACTTAGTTTTTTCATCATTGGGGTCATCTATTCGAATCTATTCGGCTATTGGATTTTGCATTAATCATCTCGGTGTTACCTGGACCGATTTTGTGAAACCATGGAAAATCGATATCTGGATGGCCATACTGGGATTCGAACCCGAGGTTCGAGCTTAACCACACACTCACCGAGTTCGGTTCCATAATACTAAAAGGCTGCACCGTTCAATACCACTGTTTGAAGTTATTGTACAAATAGTAACCCTTCCTCAGTCCCGCTGAGTAAAGGCTATTGCTTTTTTTTTTTACTTACAGCTTTGCACCTCGTCGAAATATTGATCATTAGAGGCGGGACGGGATTGGGACAAGGAACGCGACAAGTAACGGGAAGGAATTTGACCATGGCCTTTGGAAGGACTCATCCCGACATTCGCATGGAGCGATTTGGGGAAACCATGGAAAACCCAGATCTGGATGCCCGGACGGGGATTCGAACCGACGTCCTCCCGAATACGAGGCCAGAGCGTAAAGTCTATCACAAATTTTCCGATCCTTTTTTCCGGAATGGTTTCAGTTTTACTGCTGGAAGATCAGCTGATGGTTCGGAAACTGGTTGAAACAATTTTGCTCGGTGTTTGCATTTCGTCATGAATGTCGGTTAGGCTACGACTGAAGGAATGACGAAACGCAGCAGCAAAAATAGCCCGCTTATTGATGTTAGCTGGCATATGATGGATAGGCAGATTCACAGAGGTGGAGCGGTTAATACTGCTGTGAACCAGATGAGCTATCCATATCCCCCAATCCATTGGAAACTTCTGAGATCAAGTTTTCTTGCTTCATAATGCTTGTGTAAATTACAGCAGCACCGTCCAATATGAAAGACGTTGCTTTGCAAGCTTGGGTGCTATATCTCTTGCTGAACAGTACGGCCAGCAGCAGTTTCGTTGTACTCGTATTTGAAAATAGGTAGGCCTACCATAGACATGTCGGCCAACACATCCATTTTTAAACTGGCCCTGGTTTCCCGGAGTCAAACCAGACGAATTTCTGAAGGTTTTGTTAAATTCTCCCCAATCGGCTCAAAAAATCCTATAAACTTACAAACCTAATACCTGCTCGTTGAAAAGATAATGAAACTCAGTGAAAAATAAATGATTCCTCTTAGTAGTAGAGGCTCTATCAATCTCCCTTAGCCCTTAGGTTAAGGGATTCTTGTCAGAAGTACTTGCCGTCTCGGCATTGCCTTCTTTCATTTGCTGTTTCCGTGTAAGTGCTTGTTTTACTTTTATATTTTTCATTTCTGTTGAGCCTATTTTTTTAAATTATTTCCTCTTACACTAATATAGTGAAAGTTCGTAATATGTCACACATCACTTTAATTTGGAACGTGCGCCGGTTATGTTGCGCTGTAGTTCTGAAATTATGTTATTCTTCTTTCTTTTCATTAGTAACACCTTGAGATCAATTACTTACGCTTCATCTTGTCTTCAGCAGATAAGTACGTACAGAATGCCTTCATGACTCAATCAGAAGGTTGCAGGGGGAGAAAACAAAGCTTCATATACAACTAGGTTTGTTTACTGTACAGCTTGTCAAACGCTAAAACCAAATTTACTGTACATTAAACATTGGAAGAACATATAAACCTCGCGTTTTGATGTAAGATCCATGAGTAATTTTCCTAAGTTATGAAAATAACGATTCAGGTGTCACATCTGACGCTTAAGCAGGAGCAGAGCAATATCTGGAATTAAATATGTAAAACTAAAGAAAATAGACCAGATCGCTAGAAGTTATAACTTTGCATGGCTGTATATTTGAATTAAATGTACTCAAATAGATTTTGAACAGAAGGTAAGATGAACACCGTGCCAAATGGTCACGTAAGTACACACCTCTAAATTTCACAAAGTTATATTTTTATTAAAAGAATTCTGCGCAAGAAATTTAAAACTAAAACTTCGGTGTTTATCATTTGTTAAAAACTGTGGATTCCTAGCGTACACATTTTTCTAAGAATTTATCTTTCAAACACATCGCTTCATTTTGGAATATGAAACGTCGTATAGACAGATATACACTAATTAACCATTGCATTGGTTTCCTATCTATATTGAGAGATCAAAGAATTTATTAAAAGAACTTCTTCATGTGTCTTTATATTATAATCAAAATAACTTTTATAATTGGAATAATTGCTGAAAGTCTAATAAAATTTTTAAAAAATAAATAAATAACCGGTCGCAAAGAGGAATATGATTGTACGACATCGGAGAGAACACATAAAACTGAATTTTTTTTAGGACTCACGTTGCTATTCCAATTTGACAACAGTCGTTTGTTAAAGATCGCTTAAAACTCCCACTACTATAATGAGAAAAACACTCCTCAAACTCCGAGAAAGTATAATTTATTTTTGTATCTCAGTTTCTGTTAGTTGATAACAGAATTTTCTTCCGACATTGTGGCACAAAAACATCACTCCACCCGGATTTGAGTTTTCCATGGTTTCCCCAAATCACTCCAAGCGAATGCCGGGATGCTTCCTTCAAAAAGGCCATAGCTGAATTCCTTTCCTTTCTTTGTCCCCAGTCCCAACCCGCCTCTAATGAACACGACGTCGACGAGGCGTAAAGCCATAAGTAAAAAAAAAGAGATAAGATTAGTGTCAGGAAAATGTTACAAATATTAGCACAAACATTAACTACCGGTACAATCTGTTGAAGGCTGTCAAAATAATTATATAATTTGCGTATAATGTTTGAAAACGTAAACTTTGTTATATATGTATATATATATATATATATATCTTAAGGGTGTGGGTTATATTTGGAAAGGGGGGAGGCTATTTGACAAGTGGATTGATTGTAGCAAACATACAAGAGGAGAGGCCCTGTTGTGTGCGAGTCAGACTGTACAGTTGCGGCGTCCTCAGATTTTACGCGAGCCGGGCACGCGAGACCTTCACTGAATGTCTGTGGCGATCGTCCTGGACAAGTGTCCCGAGACAGAGTGCTCCACTCCCGCCCCAGCCCCTCCAGCAGTCACAAGCGTGACGCTGAGTGTTATAAAACGCAAGAACTCCGCAGTATATCGACGGTAGCCTTTCTTTGGAGTGACTCTTCTTTTACGTCTTGTGATAAACAAAATCTGATATATAATTCATAGAGTTTCACTAACATGTAACGCTATGTTAACACCAAATAGAATCAGCTCATTAGGCAACAAGATAAAAAAAAATAAAGGTTTTGTTTTTACTTGATCTGAGAAAACCATGGGAAACCGGGATTCAAACCTATGTCCTACCGAATGCGAGGCCAGAGCATTAGCGCTCACCGAGTGCTCTCGGTAATTGCTTGTTGAAGATTTGAAGGCTAAATATCTTAGCATAAAATTTTTAATAATCTCAACTGGGCAGAGAACAGTGGGCAGGTGGAAGGTTACAAAATCCTTCATTTACTGAAGAGAGTGATGAGAGGATGTACCAAAGAACTGAGGGAATTGGGTTAGAAAACCTTGGTCAGACTATTGGTTGAATATGTTGTTGTAGTTTTGGATCCACATTTTGGGTATCAAATACAGGAGTTGGAGGACGTGTAGAGGAAAGTAGCAACATTTATTTGTGGAAATTACGGCAGGTCCCAATCAGTAACTGATACGATAAAGGAGATGGATTCTGAGTCATTGGAGGACAGAAGTAAGGGAAGGTACAAGGCATATATTGGTGATCGGGTTTGGAATGATATTGGCCGAAGAATTAGAAGCAGTGCATGGAAAGGAAAAGATGATCAAGGTCACAAGCTGGCACTCTGTTTTATGGATAAAGGAGTGAAAAAATTTTCTTTGGTGGATAAAGGTGTTAGGGATCGGAATAAGTTACCTAGGGAAGTGATGATTAATTTACTAATAACGCTGAAGAAATTTAAAGTTATAATTCACAAATGGTATATGGGTGGAGAAATTTAACACTCCAATTATATAACATAATGACAAAAAATAATAAGAAAGGGGTAATTAGGTGACTAGGGAAATTCAATTCGATTGCTTCTTGTCCATAAGTGCTGTATGGCCAGCCTTAAAAATCAATTGAAGCCCTTGAAATGGCAAAGAGGCAGTGCTAATTACGTGAAGAGTGTTGGAGAATACAAATGAGTTCCTGAGTTACATATTTTGTGAATAAATTTATCGAATTTGAAGAGAAAATAGTCTATTGACTTCTTTTACCATCTATACCAACATCTATACTGTTCATTCAGAAAACTTGTTTAATGAAATTTTGGGTAGAAATCTAACTGAAATGAAGGTTTCCTTTTTAATGAAACAATGGTCATAATTAAAAAGCGAAAAGTGTAAAATTGGGCTTCTGATCTTGCTCATTTATCAATTAAATTAATAAATTAGGTTTTTCTTTTTTATTCTAAACTGATTTCAATAGTGATAATAACTACGCTAACCTGTTCTCCTTGTCGTATTGCACCCTATTTGTATGAAAGATAAAAACATACAAACTTAAAAGTCGAAAAGTTATATTTAAATTATTCATAAAAATCTTACCTACAGACGCTAAAATTTAGACACTGACCAATGGTGTTAATCCACAACAACCAAATTTGATCCACCAAAAAAAACCATATCTGTAACTTTATTCCGATATGCTTATTTGTATGATTTGTTTAATATTTTAATCACTTTCTTTTGTAACCATAGTGGCAACAATCTAACAGCATAAATGGATAGATAGGCATAAATTTCAATAATTTTTTTGTTTTTTATTTTCCCATAAAAATTGTGATTTTATTGTTACTGTAGCGACAAACAACATCGGCATATAAACCACTAGAACGAACACTTGACTGCCAATACATTATACATCAATTAACTTTTTCCCTTGCTTAGTAGATTTTATAATATGTCACACTAGGTGATTCTACTGTCCGCACAACAACATAAAATGTTGCCGAATGCTGAGTGATGACGGCAGTTACTCTATATCAGAGAATCACAGGAATCGACTAAGGTCATATCAGCTGGTATCAGCTTACAGTACTTACCACTCCCCACAGTATATCTGAAGAGCCTCAGTTAACTCACCTGTAAAGAAGAAAAGTACGTCTTAAGAAAAATTTTAATATAAATATACAACTTCTAATTAGTTACTTCAACAGTCTACAACTAAACTAAATTTTCCATTCTTTGATTATTGCTAGAGGAAATTGTTAAAGTTGGATAGAGTTTTACCTTCTGCTATTTCATATGAAAATTGAAAAAAAAATTAACTTGTTAGAAACTAACTGCATTTACAAAATGAAGATTTTTCTAATCCATCATTCCATTATTGTTGAAATTTCTGAAGAGATGAGATATGTCCTTTAAATTTATTTTTAAAATACACTGAACTGGCTGTGCGAAACGTTTTATTTCTAGTGCAGATAATCAGTTCCCGATTCTGTCCAGAAATTTTCTCTAGTTAATCGACAGAAAACGGAGTTCCCAAATTTAGTTAATAAAACAACTCTTATCACTCATTTCCGATGCGCTTCACCCGGTTTATTAGTTTACCGTATCTAATAGGAACACTTTGGAATAAAAATCAAGATTGATATTGTCTGCCTTTGATTCCATTACTCCGTATTCCATTACACCACATTCTTACAAAAACTAAATGTTATTTACATATAAGTTTAGTTAGTCTGTCTAGAGTAGGGTTGTCATGATGTATTCAATTCGTGTCTTACAGTTAAAAAAAAAAAAGTAAAATTTTACCAGCTAATCAATAACACAGGCTAATATTTGAAGAGGTAAACGTTTAAGAGGTAAGTCGAATGCGACAAGCAAAGACAGAGTAGCTGAAGGTACGAAAAGAAATGATGTCTCAGAGACTTTTGTTTTTAATGTTATTCGGCTTTATAGCCATACAGCCAACAACTGTGTTTTGTTTTATTTTCCTCCAATGTATTAGACGCTTCTTGTGTAATTGACAGTCACAAATGAAATGAAAACACAGGATGAGCACAAAAATGAATTAAAACCACCCCTGCCCCTGGCCGGACTTGAACCGACTGCCCCAGCTCCCCGAATCTGTCGGGCGCCACCGGGGCCGGCTCAGAGAATTCTTGTTTTGATGAGGAGGTCATTTGACAAAGAAGCTGTGCTCATGAGGATGGAGTGCAAATGTTTCCGAGGTTTGGTAGGAGGCACTTAGTGTATTTGAGTTTAGAAACGATTGTTGTGACGACGTTCTACATAGGATAGATTGGGACAAGGATAGTCGGATGTTTTCAGTATACAGAGGCGATGAATTAGATGATCTTCAGCGTGCTACCAACCAAGGACTTCTAAAGAAGGGAAACATAATTGTAAAGGCAATGGTTGCATATGAACTGTACGCAGGTGTTCATCACAAATACTCTCTATTTTATGGTTTAGATAACAGCAAGAGCGTGAAAAATGGGTGAACTTCATGCTAACAATTAAAAAATTTGCAAACTAGGAAGAATCTTAAATAATAAAGTTACACGAATTAAATCACGACATCTTATATGCTAGCCTTGCCACGCATCAAGGTTAAGGAGATCTTCTACGTGCACATTTCCTGATTTGTTTTTAGAAATGTTACATGAGTCCTTGCTTCGGAGATATAACATAGATGCAGATTAATACGTTTATTTCAAACAAAATGTTTTAATTAAATTGACAGCACAAACGTTATCAGGGACGTTCGTGGAATGTTACATACAGACGTAGATTTCTTTTGTTTCCTCCACAATTCGTTTCAAACCGAAGAAAAGGTACAGAATGTGTCGTTAAGAAGAAAGCGATGGTAATAAATCTGCCAAATTTTAGAAATGGTTTTCACTACTGGTCAGAATATAAGTCATGAAAATTATTTGACGTATGAAACAATAATTTTGATATGTGTGGACTAAAAACAATTCACACTACGGTAAGGAAAGATTTTATAATTACTTTCGACCAATCATGAGGGAAGGGGACTAAGAACGGTGTAGTACCTGATCGATTGTGACGAAGCAAACAATACCTTAGCCCTATCTGATGGTGCAATTCTTTTTAAGTTATTAAGTACATCACTGCATCATACCGTACGGTGAGAACGATACCTTCTTATATTTCTAAGGTGCACTTGAAGATACACGTGCCTACGTGATTCAAGTTAAATTAAATTAATTTCTAATTGTTTTTTTTATATGTCGCTTACGAATGCACATAGATACTTCATGTTATTGTCGTACATGACCGAAGTACGTGTAAGCGGAGGAGAGCACGTTGCCTAACACGTCAGGGGCCGGACGGCCGTAGATCGGCCCCAGCCGTCCCATAAATTAGGTCCAGCAGTGTACTAGGAGCAGACCCTTGCCGGTGGCTTATTTGTCAGGACAGCGGGAGCAGCGGCCGTTCTCCCAGGACACATAAAGCCGACACGGTGGGGCGCTACAGCCAGGGATAAAGCGAGAGCTTGACACGAGTGGGCCGAACAGACCCTTACGTCACACTCAGTCTTTCCTTCGTTTCGGTAGATACTTGGCTATTAGAGTTAAAGAGGACTGTCTTACTGCAACATTCACCACCGTTCTTATTCCCTGCAGGTCGGGGTATTACAAAACATATTTTCAGATCTTCATTTTGTATTTTCGGCATTCGCAGTATTATTTTCAGTAGCTTGAACATTAATTTTCTAGGCAAACTCTGGACATTATGCAACCACTTGTTTCACTTACTTCGCATTTATTACCCACATGCAGAGTAACCACCTACGGATACCGTATAAGGTACATACTTATCTGAGTACGTATCATGGCTGCTAGTAAGTAATGTTATTTTAGTGTAACTTTCTTTATGGGTTGTAATGTTTGAATCGTTGAAGATTAATGATGTAATGGAATATTGTAGCAGTGATTCATCTTGTTTGCAGTTGTTGTATTCTCCGGTTTCACCAAGTTTCCAGAGAATTCGATAATTTAAGCGTTTTGGTTTCACTATACTATTTGTAAGAAGTGTTTTCTTTAGATAAAGTATTATCACAGTTAAGTCCTGTGTACGAAAGCGAGTAGGTAAGTTCAGTATTGGGGATAAATTGGTCGATGCATTTTATTTATTTATTTTTTTAACTTGGGCATTGCGGTTTGTTGGGACGAGTGATCAAGTCAGATTGTTAGTTTTTAGTACAGCCAGATTCACATGCTGAGTTAATTAATAGTCAGTTGCTTGTTTGCGCATTTGTAGCTTCAGATGAACGGCAATTTAAAAAAATTACAGTAATTATTTGGGCAGAAATTTGAATACATCAGCAAAGTAAATAATATTTGGCAACAGTGAACTAAATAAAATAATCGAGATCGCTGGCAATTAAATTCCGTCTAGAAATTACAGATTTGTTTGTTTTGAAAAGACTACATATGCAAAACAAACAAGTTACTGAATGCCTAAATAAACTGTACTAAACACTTTTCTTGGCATAAAAGAGATAATAGTCATTAAAAGAATTGCTGTGAATAGCCTTATCGGAGAACTGATTAAAGAGAAATTTGCAGGAACAAATTTAAACTTTGTATTTGTTTTCAAATGCTCTTCTTTATTTACAGAATCAATGACAAATAGAAACTTTTTTAAACTGCTTTTACTTTTATAGTGTATTATTCTTGTTACTATGTGTATTCCCAATTTTATCTTTCGCTTAATATGTGCTGAAATATGTAATTAATAATATAAACACTAATATGAAATTCAACATGGGAAAATAAGGACAGAACGTCTGTGGCCGATTAGATTGCTATTATTAAAACCTCATTGATCACAGCAGGATGGAAATTTCCAATCGCTAAGGAGTCATGATGACAGGTCAGAAATGAATATGCCGCTAGGCATTACTAGCGTGTACAAAAGTCGCAATATAAAGTACTTTGATCTTCAGTTGATTACTGTGTACTGAAGTTTTAACACTGCTTGAAACTCTAAATTAAGTTAATCGAATCGCACGTATTTTCGTAGCCAAAAGATTCAACAACATTTATTTTATTCCAAGGAATGATTTACGTAGCTGCTGATCGGTAGTCTTTATTTGCACAGTACTTTCATGCCTAGCTCGTTTAGTCTTGCTGTTTAATGTTTCGGATAATTTAAGTTAAAAAAATGATTTGCGAGATTCATTTTAAGGATAGATTTTAATAGTACTTAGAAAATTTTGAACTCAAATAATATAGCAAGCACTGACGAGATTCCTGCTATAAGGTATTTGTTAATGATTTAGTTCTTGTCTTCGTTATTATTAGTAAATGAACCTTTATTCACATCAACATTCTTCATGTTACACAACATTTACACTTCATACAGCACTATCCATCACGTTTTCTCCCTCTCTGCTTATTTTCCAAATCCATCCATCTTTTCTCTGACCTCTCCACAGATTATCTCCCCTCTTTCTTCTTTGGTAACCATGGATATTACATTAATAAATTTTGTGTAACAACCAAAAACACAAATAACTGGGTATTCTTTTCTGTCTCAATCAATCTATAATATAAAAATGAATCGCTAAATGTGTTGGTAAGCGCATAACTCAACAACGCCTGGACCAATTTGGCCAATTTTTTTTTTAAATGTTCGTTGGAGTTCAAGGATGGTTTTTACGGCGAGAAAAATTAGAATAATTGCTGGAAAAACCCTTAAAACAGCCCTTTTCTTTTTCCAACCCTAAAAATCAATGTTTGTGGGTTTGTTCGTCTTCTATGCATTCCTATACCATTTATCAGATTGCAATGAAACTTTGGAGAGTTTTCGAGTGTGCGTCTGCGAAGGTTCCTGTGAAAAAAAATTTCCAAAAGTCACCCCCTATTCCCCATAACACCCCATAATTTAGGCAAAACCACATTTTTTATCCGATTTAGATTTTGCACACTTATACTTTAAAACAAACATAAAAATACTGCCTACATACGGTTTCCGAATATTAATCCCCTCGCCCCCTTTCCACCCCTATAATTTTTTCATCCCATAATTTAGGCAATACCACATTTTTTATCCGATTTAGATAGGAATTTGTATACTTATACTTTAAAACAAACATAAAAATACTGCCTACATACGGTTTCCGAATATTAATCCCCTCGCCCCCTTTCCACCCCCATAATTTTTTCATCCCATAATTTAGGCAATACCACATTTTTTATCCGATTTAGATGGGAATTTGTATACTTATACTTTAAAACAAACATAAAAATACTGCCAACATATGGTTTCCAAATATTCATCCCCTCTCCCCCTTTCCACCCCCATTACGTTTTTACCCCATAATTTAGGAAAACCACATTTTTTATCCGATTTATATAAGAATTTGTACACTTATACTTTAAAACAAACATAAAAATATTGCCAACATATAATTTCCGAATATTCATCCCCTCTCCCCCTTTCCACCCCCATTACGTTTTTACCCCATAATTTAGGCAAACCACAGTTTTTATCCGATTTAGATAGGAATTTGTACACGTGTACTTTAAAACAAACATAAAAATACTGCCTACATATGGTTTCCGAATATTCATCCCCTCTCCCCCTTTCCACCCCCATTACGTTTTTACCCCATAATTTAGGCAAACCACATTTTTTATCCGATTTAGATAAGAATTTTTACACTTAAAACTTTAAAAAAAGAGAGAGAAATACTGTACACATTAATTTCACAAAAACCTAATCCCTCACCTCTCTTTCCACCACCTTAATTACCCCCTCTTTCCCATAACACTTCATAATTTAAACAAACCCGCAAACCGTTCGTCCGTTTACGGTGAAGCTTTGGTGAGTTGTCGACGGGATGACGGAGAAGGTTCCTGTCAAAAAAAATTAAAAAAACCCACCCCTCCTCCCCATAATTTAGACAAAACCACATATTTCATCAGATTTCAATGGGAATTTGCACACTTATAGCCTACTTTGAAGCAAACAGAAAAATACTGCCTGCAAATGTTTTCCAAAGCGCATCCCCTCTCACCCTTTCCAACTGAAAATGAATGAAAACAGCAGTTTAAAAATTTATATGTAAATATTTTTCATTTAATCTATGTGCCTACTCAAGTCCAGCAATAGTGAAGCATTGCCGGGTCAGCTAGTATTAATAAAATAAAATATACCTTCATATATTTTCCCATGTAGGCCTACTGCAGAGCAAAGTTTTCCACCACTGAGTTGTATTAAATCTGGATTGAGAATCTCGAGTGAGAATTGTGTGCCGTGGATAAGAGTATGAGGAACGATGTCATATTAGCGTTCATTTTTCAGATTATCGGATTGTTGGGGAAGTTTATCAGCCAATGGAAATGAATGATTGATGGAGGAAAGATTGTGTGATTGGGCTAGGGAATAGCGTAAAGTTTCACGATAAGTAATATAACAGTCGTCGTAAATTTATATCTGCATGTGCACTTGATTGTCGTTTTGACGTTTTCCTTCGAGGAACGGAGTGTCTCGTCACCGAGGTAAGGGGGAACGCCCTACGGTGACTTGGCTTTTTGACTCGCAGGTGGCAACAACGGACTGCTTGAAGCAATACTGGTGGCTATCAAGTTTGCAATCACATGTCGATACACGTCGAGAAGATATGGGTTGAAGTTTAGTACGATTGCTATACCTGCACTTCAGCTCGATGTACAGGCTCAGCCGAATTCCGCAGTTTTGCCATCAGGCTAGACCGTCAACTCGACATCGATGGCGCTTCTATTACCTAGCTCATCGCGGTTGGTGATTACGTCAAATTATCTCGTAAATCACCGACAACCGAACTGATTTTCCTCTCCAGAGGTCTGAAATGACCATGTGACTAACATTATATTTTTATATATAACAATACTTTGTTCATTCAATTGCTTTATTTGCAGAACGTAACTTCAGTTTGCACTCATCTCTCAGGCTTAGTTATCTGATTCGCTGCCACGTCAATGCCATAATTAAATAAACAATATCATTTGTTTATGGTGCATAACAAAGATGGAAACCACCTCTTTATTAAATTTATAATTTTAAACTTTAAATGTCCAGTCATGAATTTGAAACTAATTGTTGCTGAGATGTAGTATAAATACTCACCTGTAGCCCAAATGTATCCCTCTGTATGCACTAGAAACCGTGAACTAAAATGTAACAGGAACAAAAGCAATTTTTTTTACTAGTTTACGTTCTGGAACAGTTTGAAACAAGCTACATGATAGAACAGAAGTGAATGTCACTATCATTCTGCAAAGATTTTACGCTTTTCGTAGTATTCATTTGGTGAAGAACAAAATAGAAGACATGGTACATTTCTTCTACATGTTTGCAGAAAGCTTCCTGAAATCCGTAGTAGTAATGGTCGACGTGACGTGTTGCAACGTTATTATTACAGTTCCACCCATCACTTTATGTATATGATATTTCCACATAGTACTAGGAAATGACATCAAGATTCCAGTTAGTCTTTTTGACTACAACCGCCGTCTGTCTACTTGTGCGCCTGTATAAAGTTACTGGGTTACTAGTGCTCGTTTTGTCAAGATAATGAGCTTTAGCTGTGATATATAAACATCTCACATTTCTTCTATTTCACTTCTCTGTTCTCTACAATATATACGACCTTATACCATATTTTCCTAATAAATTAAATATAACTATCAGACACGTATAACGAATTTCTATCGTGACGACACTTATGACAATGTTATGCTTTGTTAATGGTGATTAATGATTGGTCATCATATCCTTGTGAAAACAATAAATCCAGTATTGAATAAACTTTCATTTAATACTTAGTGGGTTGTTTTAACTGCTTAACGGCTCTTAACGAGAGGTCTTTAGAGACGGAATAGGATGGGGGGCAAGGAATGGGAAGGAATTCGGCCATGCCTTTTCGAAAGAAGCATCCAGGCATTCACGCTGGAGTGATTTGGGGAAACCATTTAAAAACCCAATCTGGATGCCCAGACGTGGATTCGAACCGCCGTCCTCCCAAATGCGAGGCCAGAATGCTAAACCGTTACACCCCATTCTCGGTTTAGTGGTTTGTCTTAATTTTACAAATACAACTTTTTCAAGATTTTTTCAAAGCTTTATTAATATATTTACTATGACTTTAGACGTCAACGACGAACTGTACAACAGTTTCTATCTTGAGAAATTTGCAACTGGAAACTGAAAATTCAGAGTTCAAAGCGTTCCACCTAGTGACAAGAATTTTTGTATTTAATTCTATCTCTGTCATAACTGATCTACGCGGAAATGATGTGGAGGATACATTGAGATTCCTTTACTACTGTCATCATGAAACCAAGTTCTTCTTCTCTTCGATATCGGCCATCTGACGACCACGAATAGTAACCTTGTGCATTCTTTTCAATCTATCTTTTCTTGACTTATAATAGTTCTTCATCCTTTCACTGTGTTGTTTCCTTCGTTCTTTCGTCCATATGTTACTACATTTACTCTTCGCTTTTCCTGAAAACCCTCGTAATTTTAATAAGTCTACTAAAAGTTGCTCTATCTTGTATTAAATCTTCAGTTATTCCGATCTCAATCATATCTTTCTTTACTCTTTGGATCCACTTGTTGCCCTTCTTACTCTTGTAAATATGGTTGAAAATTCTGTTTTGTAAGTCTGTTGTTATCGATTCTCATTATGTGATCAAAAAACTGATTCTCCTCTTGTTGATCACGTCTGACATCATTTCCATTTTCTTCTTCTTTGTATAGATTTTTATTCCACCGGTGTCTAAACTCACCATTTTTAATGGTCCCCAAATTTTTCTCATGATTTTCCTTTCCCATTTCTCTGTCTCTTCTGTTTCTCCAGTTTTCATAGAGAACAAACATTCTGAGGCGATACAGACCTTCTAGTTTGATTACTGTGTAGTAGTATTTGATTTTAGTTTTCCTTGAAAGATTCTTCTTATTGTATTTATCTTTAGTCATTTGTATGCTAGTGTTTAGTTTCTTGCTATGTTTGTTTCCTTATCAAGCCCATTAATCTGATTACTTCACCTAGATATTTAAATTTATTGACCTTCTTAATTTTCCCATACTCTGTGTTTAGTACCGTGGGTGAATCCTTAATATTGGTCATGATTTAGTCTTCTTTAAAGAGATTTGAAGTCCAACTTTTCCTGTATTTCTTTTAGAAGGTTGATTTGCTCGAGTGCGGTTTCTATACTTCCAGAGAAGACTGTTTAGTCATCAGCGAAGGCCAAACAGTTTACCCCTACCCCTTTTGCTTCGAACCTAATCTTATCTCATGATGAATTCCCCTTTCCTTGAGTTTCTCTTCCAATACTCTTATTACCTTCCCAAAACGCAATTGAAAAGAACTGGGGAAAGACCATCTCCCGACCTGACACCAGTTTTTATTTTAATTTCCTCTGAAATATCTCCCATAAATTTCACTTTTGAATTTGTTCCAGTGAGGGTCTGCCTGATTATGTTGGCTGATTTTAAGTCAATACCAATTCCTGTAAAATGTTCAGTAATGAGACTCTATCTACTGAGTCGTAGGCTTTCTTGAAGTCCACATAAACTATAACATAGTTTTTGTTCTTTGTAACCCTGTCTCGTATTACAGTTTTCAGATTTAGAATCTGTTCTACACAGGATCGTCCTTTTCTGAACCCACCTTGGTATTCTCCGATTTGTTTGTCTATTACTGGTTCAATTCTGTTTTGAAGAGCTTTTGACAGTATCTATATGTCACTGCTACCAGGGAAATTCCTCTGTAATTGTACACATCTGTTTTGTCTCCATTCTTGTACAATGGGTGTATCAGTGCGTTCTTCCATTCGCAGGAATTTTTTCTGTTCGCCAATTTCCTGCAGTATGTTTGTCAGTTCCTGCCTTACTTGACCACCTGCCTCTTTCCATAACACTGCAACATCAGATCTTCCCCTGCAGCTTTGTTGTTTTTCAGACCTTGGATTATGTCATGTATTTCTTTCTCATCTGGTGGCTCTGAGGGTTTAATGCTTGCTTGTGACTGACTGAATTCTAGTCTTTCTTGAAATTATTCACAGTTCACTAGTTTTTCAAAGTAACGGGCCAAAATTTTGCAGTTTTCTTTGTTGTTCAGACCAATTTTTCCATTTTCATCTTTAAAGACAAGATTTTGTGGTTGATACTTTGTTGTTTCCTATTTGAACATTTTGTAGAAGTTCTTTGGATTACATTTGGCGAAATCTTAATTAATTTGTATGAGTTTACTTTTTCATGCTTCCTCTTGACGTTTTTTTATAGTTTTAGAGGTTTTTTTCGGATTGTATTGAAAGTTTGGAAATTCTCATCAGTTTTATGTGAATGCCACCTTTTCCAAAGCTAACAGTCTCTCATTTATGGCCACTTCACATTCTTCATTCTTATTTGTTTCCATAGAACATTATTCGTGGCCAGCCTCGGTTATTTTTGTTCTTAGATCATCCTAGTTTGTTGCAGTATTGTTTTCAACTTTTCTTTGAATTTTTTATTTACTTCTGAGTTTCGTAACATTTTAACAACAAATTTAGTTCTCCTGCTTGTTAACTTGCTACGTCTGTTTTTGAGGGCTTAATCTCATTTTTATAGTTGTAAGGTAGTGGTCACTTTTTGCTCTTGGCGCAGATAGCTACGTGGTAAATTTGGAATTCTCCAAGGTTTGGTTTTGGGTAGCGCCATGTTGTTTGCTTTCTGCTCAGTTTTTTGAAGAAGGTAGACATCAGTTTGAGATTAAAGCCCTTGCACAGTTGGACAAGCCGTATTCCATTTCTATTCGTTTTTCTGTGTGCCGGGAACTCTAATACAATATTCTTATAAATTCTTTCTCTCCCAATTTGTGCGAAGCCAAGTTATTGATTAAGAGTGTCAAAAATTTTTATGAGCAATTAACGTCGATCCTTATAAAAAGACTAAGTTTCATAACAACAGCCCTAAGTGAAGCTATAATTTGTCTGATTAACTTCAGCCAAATCACTTGACCGTTATTGTAAAGCCTGTTTACATCTAAACTAGTATTTACCTGATTAATTATAACACCAAATCACTTAACCGTTACCGTAAAGCCTGTTTTCATCTAAACTAGTATTTACCTGATTAATGATAACACCAGATCACTTAACCGTTACCGTAAATCCTGTTTTCATCTAAACTAGTATTTACCTGATTAATGATAACACCAGATCACTTAACCGTTACCGTAAATCCTGTTTTCATCTAAACTAGTATTTACCTGATTAATGATAACACCAGATCACTTAACCGTTATCGTAAAGCCTGTTTTCATCTAAACTAGTATTTACCTGATTAATGATAACACCACATCACTTAACCGTTACCGTAAAGCCTGTTTTCATCTAAACTAGTATTTACCAGATTAATGATAACACCACATCACTTAACCGTTACCGTAAAGCCTGTTTTCATCTAAACTAGTATTTACCTGATTAATGATAACACCAGATCACTTAACCGTTACCGTAAATCCTGTTTTCATCTAAACTAGTATTTACCTGATTAATGATAACACGAGATCACTTAACCGTTACCGTAAAGCCTGTTTTCATCTAAACTAGTATTTACCTGATTAATGATAACACCAGATCACTTAACCGTTACCGTAAAGCCTGTTTTCATCTAAACTAGTATTTTCCTGATTAATGGTAACAGTGTAGTCAGATTATGCGTATCGTAGTACTACGCAGCTTCCACAATTTGGAAATGACTAATATTTTATATTATTTTTGCTGATGGCTTTACGTCTTGTCGACGCCGAGGTCAAAAGAGGCGGTAAAAGACTGGGGACAAGGAACGTCCTTCTGAAGGAATCATCCCGAGATTCGGCTGGAGTGATTTGGGGAAAACATTGGAAAATTCGAAGCCGACGCGACGTCCTCCCGAATGTGAGCCCAGAGCGTTAGCCTCTCACCAACCACCCTCAGTGAAATGACTAATAACTTTACTGACAACTGAGAGACAGATACTAGAAAATTTTAGATTACTTGATAAAAAAAAGATGAGCAGATAATATTTTTAGAATTCTAAACGTCATAGGTTTCATTATAACCATTCATGTGTTTTATGAAAATTCAGAAAGAAGAGAGGATGATAAAATTATATTATTAAATATTTATTTTAACTAAAACCTTCCAAAATTGGTTTTCAGCTATGAATCATCAGTTTTATCAACTAAACGATTTTTACAATATATCACAAAGCTGACTAGAATTATCAGCATGGAAAAATAGTGATACATGATTGCACTAGTGCACGTCATGTAAGCAGCATCTGACGAAGGCTACAAAGTCTGTTTGCGAGTCACAGTTTTCATCAATTGGACTGCACTTATAAAATAAACATCTTTTCATTACGATGGCGATAGATATTGTCTCGCTATTCATGAAAATTTGTATTTAGCTTTCGTAATCTCATAAAATTTGTAATTGTTTATTTCCAGTAAACCGTAGTAGCTGGCATTTTAATATGAAACGTAACTGTTGGGAAAAAATTAGGGACTTTTTCACCAATCGAAACCAGTTAAGTTGCAAATTATTCATATCCTTGAAGAACTAAGTTAAAAGAACAATTTTAAAGTCATTCGTTTATTCTGCTACAGTAAAAAATGAAAATAAATTAAATGTCATCAACGGTGCATTTCTGGAAAGACGGAATATTTTTCGCCGGAGAAGAACACTGTTGCACCTCTAGCAAGACTTTCTAAAACTCTTTCAGGATGGCTAGCAACAGAATCCTTTGAGATTAAAGACTGTTTGATGCTTGACGATGAAGAATGTTGCTGAGTGATCAAAGTATAGCGTCGCCTCAGTACGTTGGGCTAGCAGCGACACTGTCCTGTCTAGCCTGGTGACAGTGGAGTGGCAAAGTGTAGGCGGCAGTCGTGCGCTGCATTAGTGATCACCCAGGGGCTCCTAAATAATGTGCACGCCCGGAAAGCAGGCGCTGAATTGTTTAAATGACGTGTTCCAAGCCACATCCGGCTGTGGAAAGAGCATCATCACTTCACAATTGTCTAACAGTAATAAACACGGACTGCCAACTCGTTTCACTTCCTTGTTACTATTTCGAAAACTGAACGGTTGAGCATTTATATCCCCATCTGGGATGCCATCAGATTGTCCGTCTAAACAGCAAAGATTATTTGTTGTTCAGAGAATAAATTCTGAACCTTTCAAACAAAGAGCCCTGAAAACAGAATTTTAACATTTTAACCGTGACGTTTCTACAGTGAAAAGTTTACAATTCTTTCTTAATGTGACGTGACATTGTGAATGACCTCGCTACATACGAACGATTGCCGTAATTTATTATAACTATTGTCATATGAACAAATTATTCAAATTTGGGCAAGCTGAGTAAATGAAGGGAGCAGTATTTGCCTTAAATCAGTGCGACATCGGAAATCCTGTTACCTGCTGCTTGTCAAAAACTAAAGATTGATTCTGATTGTAGGGTGGGGAAGGAATTACTTGTTGGAGACTTGAATTATAAATACCGTGATATAACATCTGATGGTAAACCCAACTGGGCAGGTGGTAGAAAAAGGTTTCAAAATCCTTTTCACTTATTGGAGGAAGTGTTGAGGAGATGTACCAGAGAATTAAGCGGATTGGGTTACAAAACATTGGTCAATCCATCGCTAGAGTATGGGTATCAAATACAGCAGTCGGAGGGGCTACAAAGAAGAACTACTAGACTTGTCTCTTGAAATTACAGCAAAACACAATCAAATCAGTAACTGATAGGGTAAGGAACCGGAGTCGGTCTATTGGAAGAGAGGAGGATGGTGAAAAGATTTTTTTTTTACTTATGGCTTTACGCCTCGTCGACGTCGAGGTCATTAGAGGCGGGATGGGACTGGGAACAAGGAATCTGAAGGAATTCGGCCATGGCCTTTTGAAGGAAGCATTCCGGCACCCCGGCAGCATCATCAACTTGGTAACAACGCAACGGAAGAAGTAATAGAAAATCCAATGACACAATGATATGACTAACGTCATATTAAAATATCTTCGTGCATTGTAAAATCAATCGAGTTTTTTTTTTCTTTGTAATTCTTTGCTATTAAATTAAGTATTAACACACATTCTACTTTGTTTTATCGTTTCGAGTGTTGATAAATAATTTTTGTAATTTCATTAAATTCAGAGGCAGTTGATTTAATTTAAAATATCATTCTTCAGCCTCCTTTTCATTTTAGTGTTTCATGAAACTATTAACATAAAGAATTATTTATTTTGCAAATAATTATGAAACCGAAGTGTTATGACAAGTAAATAGCCAAAACACTACTGTGAACTTCATTCAAGTATTTGTTATGCTAGAGTATTTTGCTAAACACCCTACAGAGACAAGGATTTCTCAATTTTCAATTTTTAAATCTAATAACTTAGCGTAAATCGAAGAACATGTACTCATGTTGTAACAGAAACGAAATTTGAAAGCCACTGGCAATTTCCCTACTATCTTACTGCTTCTTTTCAAGAATTTTACTTTAAATCATTTCAGTGTTTCAGATTAATTTATCAACGTTTCCTTCGCTAATTTATTCCAATCTCTGAATCCCTTACCCATAAATGAAAATTTTCCCCTCCCTTACGCCGGAAATAAGGTGTTGGCTAGTGATTGTAAGCATCTCATCCTTTCCACGGACTACTCCTAATCCATCCAGGCCTCAGAGCCAAAATGTGTCTAATACACTCAGAGGACTCTCTTCGTCGGTCTCCTTTCTCATAAACACTTCAAACACATTTTTTTTTTAATCGTATTCGCTATTCATTGTGCTCTACAGAAATTTCTATAAACAAATTTAACTGCGCTTCTTTCTAACCTCTCCATTTCTGTCCATGATACACATTCTGCAGGCACTTTTAAACCCACCATATTTAACCAGTGGAATGACCAAGGATCTGTATTCGAAACTCTTCACTTTTCTGGTACATCCCTTCATCACACCCTCTAATAATTTTGAAACATCTTCCTACCACCAATTCAGTGTGTCCTGCCTACCTAAGTTACTTATCAAACATTATATACTAAAGCATTTACCCTTAATATATTCAACAAACAATGCCTCCGTAATCCTTCATACAGAATCTTCATTTTCCTGTCATTGTAATTAATAAGCTGACATTTATCATTTACTGACGATCATTTGACTTTTTAGGTTATCTAAAAAAAAGAAAGTAAAACCTTGTGTTCGTAATGACCTGGTGACAGGTTTTATTATCAGCTGCGCAATCCGCCTCTATCGTAGCCGCTTAGCCTAACTCGGTAATCCTACCGGGTTTAAGAAACCTCAATTTAATGTAGAATCCGAACCACGGAAGTGTTCTGACGTACTTCACATTACACAGCAAGCTGTGCCAGAGATAAAGAACTGGTTAAGGGCCAATGAAAATCCCCGCTGAGACAGGGATTCGAACCGGGGACCTTCCAATCTCCATTCAGACCCCTTAACCACTAAGCAATCATACCGTTACTAGCTAGAGTATCTAATAGAACTGGCCATCATCGAATGATGACCTGTTCCATCACAGGCGTGTTTGTTTGAGAGATGAAGTCATGTGGTCGGTAATTCATGCTGGAATAGGGAGGTACGAGTGACAGGAATCGTTACAATAATAAGTAATTAAATAAATAAGTCGATAAATAAATCATAAAGAAAAAAGCTATTTATCAATATTTATAAAGTTTCAGGCAGAAGGATAAATCACGTGTTTCTGTATATGATCTAATTAAATGATTACCTGGGATGGTAGTTCTGGGAAGATGCGACCAACGGTATTCTGTGTTTGTTAACCTTAAGTCTATTACTTTAAACCCATATGTTTGGTGGGTCACTAAGTAGAGTCATGGTAGAAGGGACCATACAAATATCCAATGAACTGCAGTGAATTTATGGAGTCAGTTGAGTGTGACAAGTGCTCAACGATTTTTTTAAATTTTTCTTTTAAGTGATACCGTCAAAATAATCGGCCTGTAACTTTCATTTGTATTTGACTCGTAATTTATAGAAGTTTTTTTCTAATTTCATAGCCGGCACATGTATATTTACTTAAAGAAGTTCCTGCTCTGATTATTCCCCTCCCTTCTCTGCGTTACAGACCTTGACAGTCTTAATACCTCCCGCTTTTTAAAATCTCTTGTAACTTCTTATCAATTTTTTAAGCAAAAAAGTATCTGAATAGATGTTCTTTAGTTTCCTAACTCAGCCATACAAATTTATAACTGCATCATTCATTTCCATCTGTGAGAGTAAAACCATAATAATAATTAAAAGTATAACATTTTGGTGTAAATAAGGTAGTAGTACAGATGGTGAAACGTCTTCAGCATAAGTATTAAATAAATGAATAAGTAAATTAAGTTGGCTAGCCTGTAAGAAGCATCGTAATTTAATGGTTATCGCTGAGATTTGTAAACAAGTTTTGTGAAATCGTTGTTATGGAAAAAGTGTGTTAAGGTAAGTCTGAGGACTAAACATTATTTTTATAACTTTAGTAAAAGAACGTAATTATAAATGGTTAAATACA
This sequence comes from Vandiemenella viatica, assembly GCA_031002005.1. NCBI lineage: Eukaryota > Metazoa > Arthropoda > Insecta > Orthoptera > Morabidae > Vandiemenella > Vandiemenella viatica. The sequence goes on along the minus strand of JARYHS010008074.1, from coordinate 193,591,604 downwards.
GTGGTGAAAATAAATGTTTTTAAGTTTAAAAACATGAGAAGAATTGGTTAGTGTGAAGCAGATAATTTATGAACAGCAAGACAGTTATTTTTGGTTGTGAATTAAATAAAAAAATTGAGCTTAAAAAAATTATTTTAACCACTGCATTTAACCATTTATAATTACATTCTTTTACTCATTTCATACAAAGAATCTTTAGTCCTCAGACTCAATTTAACACACCTTTTCAATAACAACGAATACACAAAACGTTTTACCTAAACTCAGCAATAATCATTACGATGATTCTTACAGGCTAGCCAACCTAATTTATTTTTGCACTAATTTAATACTTATGCTCAAGCCGTTTCACCAGGTGTATTACTACCTTATTAACACCAATTATTTTATACTTAATTATTGTTATGTTGTTATCTCACATACTTCAAACACAAAAATCTTTATAAACGCATCTTATGCTCCCTGCCTTGCTGCTGTAGTTTCTTGTCTAATTATTTTACGTGTTCCTTACTGGCCTGCTGTTTACTAATATTTTTGTTATCTCAGTTGCGCTTAAACCCTAATTATGTACGAAAATACTGATTTATACACTAAATGACATTTGAGCTACGTTTCGCCATCAGTGCTAATTGCGCCATTTCGTGAAAGGTTACCTCCTCAAACATTTTATCTACTTAGATTCTGGGGTTTCGGTAGTTGATAGCATGACATATATCTGATGATTCTTTGCACCTTGTTAGGAATAAATCCATTCATGTACGCTTTAAACAAGACTGCTCCGTTGCCGTAAATACCAGATCAATATTAATGTCCTGAAAACAAAAACGTTTGATGACGTTCCAAGTTCCAGTTTCCTCAGTGATATAAATAAATAGCTGTAGGTGAATGTTTCGCGTCTATCTAATAAGTCCATTCAGAATAAATATGCATAAAATGGAGCTCTTTAATCTAAAAACATTAAGTAATATTATGAATCATGGTGTTTTAAGAGCATGAATTTTTGATACAGAAAATAGAATTAATTCAGAAAACATCATACATTTGTGATCAAAAGAATTTCCATTTTATTTTATTTTGAGCACGTTTTGAACGTAATACGATTAAAATTGATTCAGTGTAGTTGCCGATTCACAAAATCGTATTCTACGAGAAGCAGTGCATAGAAGGCAAGGTGAGATTTATATGGTGGTAAATTACGCAGAAGAAATTATTCAGTTATGCAGGAAGTGAATGAGCTGCAGCGACGAAATATGTAAACATGTGAGGACAAATGGTAGCAGCAACTGAATGTGGAAAGGGACATTTAAATTTGTGCTAATAGCATAACCAAGACAAATAAGATTAAAACGTGGCTCCCGGTTTGCTTTTACTCACTGTTCTTTCCACAGGCACGTTCTCTTGCGAACTATAAAAGTTTACTTGAATTGAACATCACATTTTGCTTGAGATAATTCCAGTAATTACCCCGTCTTCAAACAATGTTTTATTTGTATTGACTGCGTGATTTTTTTAAATTTAAAACATGTTACACATTTAATACATTTATGTTGACATCACGGCAAGGAAATTCATGGTCTATGACCTGCACTGATGTGAAATACATTAATTTATTACTGAATTATTCCACTCAGTGATCACCCTTAATTGGCACCATACTCGTAACCATTGATAAAACACAGAAAATATTATCAGAGCAGCAAACATATTTAAAATACTACTTACGTCCCCGGACTAGTAAACAATTAATTAAATAAATATTGAATGAAATCAGAATACATTGAGGCTGACGAAATAAGCAATTATCAACAAAATATGATATGACGTAACACTGATGCTATATCGAACAATAAAACAAAGTGAAACTATCGCGCTTATGGATTTTGGTTCAGAAGAAATTCGTCCATTAATCAATTGGATGTCTATTATAATTTGGAGCAGTTGTGATAGCGGTGAACACTATACGCAAATAAAAGCGAGAGTGAGTCCTTCGTCTGCACTTGGCCTTCAGTCACAGCAATAGCATTCGCAGCAAAACTTCTTAGCCGCTCATCTCAGTGTACAAAATCCAAGTCTTCCACACGACCACACAGTTCTAAACACTACTCACGTCCACTCACTGAATAAGTTCTCCGTGACAAATTGTTAATCACTGCGTTTAGATTCACTCAAGAGTCTTCCTGAAAGCTGAAATTTATTTCTTTGCTTCCCCAATTTACAATTGACTCCCTGTTTTCCCTTCTTTCTACAGCCGTCCCTCTTAAAGAACACGGATTTCCCAGTGGCGTTGTTACTCACGGCAAGTCTTGAAAGGTCTGATCTCCAATAACCTTCACTGGAATATCGTTGTCAAAAATGTGCGAAAGTTTTAAGCAATTCTGAGGAGCGTATCTTTCAATATTTGCGATAATTTGACTCTGTGGAAGCTGTACTATTGCACTACACAGATCAACACCAGTTACAAAACAAACATTACATCAAGTCCGTTTTGTGATTTTTCAACTCTTTTTGTTATATTACAAATATTTTTTAGTCTTTGTAGAAAATATTGTCGTTGAGGAATTTGTCACGAAATAGCCGGTTCACAGATAACACAGTCATTTATTTTCACATAAGTCTTTTAACGTTACTTACCTCCAGTCAATGACCTTTAAAATTTCCCAAACAAATAATCTTCATTATTCCAGGTGCATGGAAACTACTGTCAACAGACGGTTCAAAATTATATACATACTGCGCTATTCGTTGTAAGTTTATCATTATACACATTACAGAAGTAGAAATATTGTAGCAGGATAATTAAATATTTGACAGAATATTCTAATGAGAGATAATTAAAACTATCGTAGCCTATACATGTTTAACTGTGAGAATTATTTCCCTTTACTGTGAAAATCAAACAAAATAAAACAAAAATAACTATTTCATGATTTGGACGGCAGTAATCATTATTATATAGCCTCCTGCTATTTTTACCAAAGATCAATAGCTAGTTTGAAATTGGTACTTAATGGAAATACTCAAAATAGTTATACACGTACGAACCCATTATATAAGGGTCTCGTTTCATGTCCACATATGTTTGGTGCCACTATCGCAGTTATTTTTATTTTTTACTTCTCCCCATAAACTTATACATTAATTTTAAAAATACATTTCATTTACCTCTATTCTCCTCCGTACCATAATCTGTTTTATTAGATTTAAGAAGTATCCATAATTTAATTATATCAATAGCATAAAATTTCATTTGTAAATGCAAGAATTTGTAGCTATATGTTATTTGAAAGTTCAGTTTTAGTAATAACACCTGAATATCGCCTTATAATATTTTTTAAAGAAATCATGGCTCGCTGTCGTGGTGGTCATTAGGGGCATTACAAGATTGGTGGCAAAAAGCGTCTCTTTAAGAAGAAAAAAAATACAACGTTAAATCGAAATTTGAGTGGCCAAACCGCGTCCTCACCAATGCCAGATTCGGATATTTTTTCTCAGCAACCAGTTTCGATATTTAACCCTAATAAAAGTTTCAACTGCTTTTCAAAATCTGACGTAAAAAACCGTGACAGTGACCAGGTCGCTGCTATACAAAACGTAATAACTTCTCCGAATGAAATGTTTACATGGAAATGGAACAAAATGAGACCGAATAAAAGCATGAACACGGCACGAAATTTTATCATCATTTTATCCTCGAAAGCATTTGAAAGACTGCTAATTATCATGCTGAATACAGCAAACAGGGCATTAAGAATTCAGAATGTCGACTGCATTAACTATTTATACTAAAATTTTGCATAATTTTATTTTCGAGTTAATATTGTAAATGATTAAAGTAAATAAAAAACAATATGGAAAACATGATGAAAAAATAATTAAGTGGTTTTATTAGTTTATCTTCTTTTACACTGATGTAGGATGCTGTAATTTCTTTACAATAATGATGCAGTGCATTGAGGCGATACTGTTGACAACGCTGTCCCTCAGTCTCAATTAGTATCAGGCAAATACTTCTTAAAGGTACTTAAGGCAATAAGGCTACATCAGTAACAGAAGTAGTACATTTATTCGCTGTCATTTAAAACGAACATACGCCCATCGTAATGTGACAGAAAAAAAAAAAAAAATCTGAGGCACAGTAAAAAAATTTTGCATTATTTTTAATCAAATTGTAGTGAGTTTTGATTTTTATTGTAAGTATTAGTAATATTATGTGTCAAGGAGTTCTCAAAGTCACAGATAGATGACGCACTCGGTATCTGTCACTGTACACCCAGCTCAAGGATACACAGCTGGCAGTTTCGAATGAGAAAGAACGTTCAGAGAAGCAACGTAAAAGGTGCTACAAACGAGTCCAGCCAGCCAATAGTAAATGTTTCACGCAGATTCCAGCCAACCACAAGTATCCTACCCTTCTCCAAGTCCATCAGTTTGGAGTCCATCTCAGAACCATGCTTACGGAAAATCAATGGAACGATGAAAGAGAAACCATCATGAATAGTTGGTAACTATCCTCTTTTCTGGTCTTAGTCATTGTGCTTAGATAGGAATTTCTTATTATTTGGATTGATATTTCAATGAATTTTTTATGTGGCAACATCAAATGCTTTTCCTGACGTCAATTGACTAAGTTTTAACATTAAGGTTTCTTAACTAAATGTATTCAGACGCATGTTGAAAACTCAACCTTACTGAACGATGTTGAGAGTGAGGATGGATCCAAATCAAAGGATTAGTTACTTGTTCTTCGCTCGGTACGTGCTACCACATTAACTGAACATTATTTACAGAAGACATACATCTCGACACCTTTGGGGATGCAATTGTCTGCATCATTACTTTCGACTGTTTTCACCCACGCTCATAATTTTTCCACTTCCTTCTTTGTTTTATAGTTTAGTTTCTTCCTCGCATTTAGTATATTATAGTGGTTTCGTTAATTATTTTGTCACCAATACTGAGTTCCCAGTCACACATTCTCATTTTTTCAAAGTCTATCACATGGCAATTGTGGAAGTGGTGTACGTTTAGATATTGGCTATTAGTCCCGAAAAGATTTTATCTTTACTGTATTTGAAAAAAAATACATCAGACTAAAAACATATTTTACAAAAACCCAATAAATGGACGCCTAATCACATTTGACAGAATTCTGTTGTTTATAAAAAATAAAACTATTCATAACGTTCTATGAGACAAAATACAGCACAATGTTACTTGTTAACACCATTTTAATTTATTCTAGTTAAGTGACCCTCATGAAACGTTTTTCATATGTATCAACTCCATTGTTTGCTCTCCATCGACAGATTTAACGCAAACAAATTGCATTATATAGAAAAGATGCTTTCTATACTCTTCTGTACTACATATTATTCCAGTACGAATATATGATAGTGAAATGTGTTTCCATAGATGTTATGCTGGCGACGGTAGTGACACTACTCGGATTTTTCATAAACAAAATGTCGATTCAACGTATTTGCCTTCAAGTCAAAGATGATGCATTTCTTTTTTCTTCTTTTTTACGTTTTTTGTTTAAATTTCCAAACTGCATGAACTACTCTCTATTCTCCATATGGGTTCACAAAGTCCCGTTTGGTCAAATACGGACTTATTTTCCTCAAGATAGACAATTTTATGCCAAGGAATAATTATAATCTGTAAAAATATTGCATTACTTAAAATTCTGTCAGTGCAAGAGATAAATTTTTCATCAAATCTCTTTGTGATTGATCCATATCCTTACTCCTTTACCAGGAAGTGAAAAATTTTCCTTGTTCCTGAAATCAGTTTATACTCATGTTCTCATACTTCTAGACCTCATTACCATGTACGCCTTATACGAACCAACACTTTCTTCACCCGCCACTTGTGTTCCCATCACTTCGATATCAACCGCTTTGTTATATCAGTTCTTCATCGTGTCCTTCAATTATTTCCAAAAGTATTTCTGGCAGTGCTTCTTTGTATCCTCTACAACTACCGAAGTGTGCAGACCTTACCAACCCACCATACTCATATAAGGGCCTGTCCAAGGTTTTGTATCCCAAGAATTTTGACAGTAAATTACATACACATATACATTACCATATGCAACCGCTGCTAGGCATTCGTGTTAATCATATCATAGAAGATTGTCAGTTGAGAAACAGTCAGTAAATAGAAGTGCAAGACTACAGCAATTGCCTCACAAGAAGGGTAGAGCTCACATTTCATCCCGTAAAAACAGTAAGTTGAAACAATCAGTCATTTAGTATGAAGTAATAACGTCTCAAAATAGTTTAAGCATTGCTAACGTCAGCCATTAGCTTATCAATTATTATTTAGTAAAAACGCCAATACAACTGTTGTCTGATATTCTTTATTTTTCGGACGCATTTCGCCTCTCGTCGAGGTATCCTCAGCGTACAATGTTTATTTACATTTTGAGGTGTGGTAGTTGGTCTTCTGTGACCTCAACCAGCATGCTGTTTCCACTATTGTGTTTAGCTATATAGTTTGATATACTGTGGTTCTTATGCCTCCACTGGTAGTCAACTTTGAAGTACAGTTTAATGCACGTCATTATCAACCTTCAGTTTTCGCGTGCGCGCTGGCTGAAGGTTGATAATGACGTGCATTAAACTGTACTTCAAAGTTGACTACCAGTGGAGGCATAAGAACCACGGTATATCAAATTATATAGCTAAACACAATAGTGGAAACAGCATGCTGGTTGAGGTCACAGAAGACCAACTACCACACCTCAAAATGTAAATAAACATTGTACGCTGAGGATACCTCGACGAGAGGCGAAACGCGTCCGAAAAATAAAGAATATCAGACAACAGTTGTATTGGCGTTTTTACTAAATAATAATTAGTTTAACAAGCAACTGTGGAAGAAATGGCCTGTAATAATCAAATATTAGCTTATCCATTTAACTATGTACTTAAGAAATTTTTATGAAGAAATATTTGTCACTGCAACTGCGTTGCAATGGTATTTTGTAATGACTCTGCATCTTCTGAAAGCCTGCAGTATTCATACATTCTGATTAGAGTTTAATATAATGATTGATTTTTCTGCCGCAGCAACTAATTATATATATATATATATATATATATATATATATATATATATATATATATATATATATATTGGTTAAACAACAATACTGAGTAATTATTTAAATTATTCTACTTATTACACATCTTCTTCAGTATCTTACTGGATTATATGTCATGGTGACTGATGAGGGGAAAGAATTCGCGAACTTGATTTAACTGTATGGATCAACTGCCGTACAAGTTACTAGAATTTAATGGGACATTTATATGTATAACTACATCATATATGCAGCCTACAGGATACTTATGGTAGTGACTAGGTTATTTTTAATAAATTGTTACAAGCGGTAACTAACCAATCTGAAGGGTATATACCGAAATTTTGATTTCGTTAAGGTGGCAGTACGTAGTCACTCTAAATCTTATACGCTTTTTTCTACAGCTGTCTGTGTACTTATTATCATGATCAGTGACCCGGATGTTTTTATTATTATTGGTTTACAATATAATTTTAAATCATTACAGAAACAAAAATTATCCTGAATTCTAAGCTTGCTACAAAAGCGACTTCTATAGCCGCGCATTGAAAACATATGTGGTACATCCATTGGACAGCGCATAATAACTATATTTGCAATGCGTACATGGATTAAAAGTGAAGTCATTTGCTTGTGCGACTCTGCAATGATACACTTTCGAAGCTTCAAGCACACAAGTCCCATTAGTCTTCCTGTGTAGGTCGGAAAGTCGTTGTAATAGATCATAAGGAAATTCTTCTAACATTTTGAAGAACACAGCTAGTAAAGTTTATAGCATTTCAGCCGAATTATTAAGTTTGATATCGAAACAGTTTTCGGGCTAAGATCAGATTAGTATCGGTTCAGACAGCAAAACTAAAAGCTTAACGCCGAAAGCCACAAACTTTCTGATGAATACACAAAAATTAAGACATTCATTTTAATACAAGGTTTATATGGGCGGAAAAATCGTTTAAAGCTATAATTCGGTTTGATAGAATCAATCTACCACCCCAAAATAGATTATCCCATTACATGGTTTCTAATATCTCCCACGCACATCCGTATACACTATCATTTTGCAGACGACGTTACAAGTACAAAATCTTGTTCATCAAGCCATTCGAATAACTGTTTATTAAATTAATTCGACAACTGCAATAAGTGTAAATATAATCATCACACAGGAGTTACATTTCCATACACTAATAATGGGTTGCAGGTATGTTTAATGCAAATCAGAAAGCTATAAGGGATGAAATAGCTCAGTAGTGTTGATTGCTTTATACTACAGATCTGTTACCACGTGACTGTCATTTATCTGTACCCCACAAAATTATCTGGAAACAAACTTCCCAACTACGTAAATGTATAAGGACCCGTGCCCAATTATCTATGATTCGTAAACGAAAAATGGCATCATAGACAGCAGTTTTCACCAAAGCGCTGTCTTCTCCTCTGAAATGCCTGTCTTAATTATTGTCTTCCTTGATCACTCTAAGACACCTGACTCTTGGTCTTCTAAGGGGTCGCTTCCTGTCACATCTTTGATGAATTCCCCGTCTTTCTCATTATGTGGCCATAAGAACGTCAAGAAGAAGAAATTGAAAACGATTAGTAAGATGTGTGGACAATGGTGGTGCCTTTGCGGGAATAGATTTTGTATTTGTTTTATGATATATGAACGCAAGCAGAAAGTAGTCTCGTTGACATGTGATCAACCGTGAGCCGCGCTGTATGTACTGAGAGGCCGGTGCGGTGTCCTGGCGGCGCCTCGGCGGCGGAGCCTGTCCTCCCTCCTCTCTCTGATCGATCCAGCCGCCGAGGGCGTGGCAGCAGTCACCACTACGCGGCTCGCTCCGCTTCCTCAAGACGGCAAGTGTCGCTCGCACGGGTCGAATCTCGCCACCGCTATCACTACTTATAACGTGTCTTCCCATTGACACGAATTCTTCACGGGTTTGCTGCCGGATAATTTATTTTTTCAACAATGTTTCGCTAGCAACCTCCGCTGCCTTCATCAGGTGAGCTGTCACATCGAAGCTACCAGAATTAACATTTCCAGATCGAATTAATAAGTCGACAAACTTTCAGAGTACAGACCTGGCCGTTGGTACCTTCTCTCAATGGGATCAGAAGCTTTCAGGTATATTCGCGATCGAAATTTTCGTAGCACTTTAACTTAACAGTCATTAGGAAAAACATTTCTTTCAGTGTCTGAAGCACGGTAAAGGTTTTCCGTGAAACGAATTTGCGTTAACTATGCGTCACTTATCAAAATAATGGGAATCACCGAAGTAGCATGAGTATTGGAGAAGATCTCGCAAGCTTTCGAGTTCTTAACTAAATATCAAATGTTTAGAGCTTGATTGCTAATAACACAAAATGGAAAAATCATATAAGATAAGGTCCTAAAGCCGACTACCATATTGAAAGACCGAGCGTGGTGAGTGAGCGGCAATGTTCTCGTCTCGCAATCGTGAGGACGCAACTTCGAATCACCGTCCGGTCGTCAAGCTTTGGGTTTTCCATGGTTCCCCAGAACCACTCCAGGCGAATGCCATGGCCAAATTCCTTCCCGTTCCTTATCCCCGGACCTTTGCTGCCTCTAATGGTGCCAACGAAGCATTAATACAATTTTTTTTAAAAAAAAAACAGTGTTTTGGTATATTAGTTATTCGATTGTACGGGTCAACATTGATATTATTCATTTTGGGGCTTTATCTACTTGATATGCGGATCATAATAACCCGTGATTTCAGATAGTAGTCCTTCAATGTCCCATTGATAGGAAAAATATTCCACATGGCTGCAGAAAATTCCAAAAATAGTGCGTATCATAAGAAACTGTTATCATACTCCATGTATCATTTGACAGTTTCTTTAAGTTTTTTTCTGTCATAGATAATGCCAATTTCAATATTAGCATTGTTTTAGAAATTCCTCTCTAGTTAAAAAATTAGTGTTTTACAAATAATCGAACAGCTTCTCGTACATAGTTGTTTATATTTACTCGCTTCTGTATCCTACTTTAAGCATGTGTTTTAATCGGTTTTGTTACCAGTAACATCATAGTATAACACATGGTAAACAACAGTGGAGCGACATGAATGCAAAAAGAAATGTGACGTGTCCCTCGTAATATCAGCTACAGTTTAGAACCTAGGATGGTGGTGTAACGGTTAGCGTTCTCGTCTCGCATTCGGGAGGACGGCGGTTCGAATCCCCGTCCGGGCATCCAGATTTGGGTTTTCCATGGTTTCCCAAATCACTCCAGGCAAATGCCGGGATGCTTCCTTCAAAAGGCCATGGCCGAGTTCCGTCCCATTCCTTGCCCCCCATCCTTTCCCACCTCTAAAGACCTCGCTATTAAGAGACATTAAGCAGTTAAAAAATATACAGTTTCGACATGCAAGGATAAGGTGGACCTAGCTTCGATAAATTGCTGAGGGGAGAAAACAGATTTCGACACATTCGATGACATGTGTAGTTAGGAAGAATGATGTCCTGCTCTAATAAATTAAAGTTATTATCATCAACCGCGCCAACAAAGCCAACTTTCGACACTTGAAGCAATGCGAATAAAGTCTTTAGTGTGAAAAGGTATTATCAGATTGCATTTTGTGCATTCTATTTAGAAAAAATGTTCAGTAAGTATAGAGGATTGGAATCACTATCCTGTAATGTGTCCACTGTTGAAACGTCGTGGCGATATTTCGTCAGCGTTAATGAATGAAATCGATCGGATTTAAAAAATTGGTAATAAAGCCTTCTGCTTTCACACTTGTTATGAAAGTATTAGAGGTGCGAAAAACGGGTTGTTCAAGACAGTCACACGGGAAAATAATGTAAAGGCATCTTAAAGAATGAAAAGATAGTCACATTTCCGATTCTTTTTGATTTTTTTTTTTTTTTTTGTTTTTTGTTTTTTGTTTTTTTTGTAGGTGATGTTTTTAACAATAGACTTAGAACGAAGAGGCAGTGTGAACAAAATTAGAAAACTAGACTGCCTTACAAGTGCGGGAAGCTCTCTTATAAACGGGATCAGGGAATGCTAAAAGGCAACAGATCATAACAGTGGCAGTAACCAGGTTTAATTACTTTTTAAATAAGGTAAATACATTGACGTTCATATTATATACATTTTCTTTAAAACGATCAGCAAAAATTCCTCGACGCGTCTCATAATTGATATTTACAACGAAGTATGAAGCAATTTCCGTTTAACTATCGAGATTGGTTAAATCTATCTTGCGCTTACAATATATCACTAGCTCTCATTTTTTCACCTTTATAAAATTGCTGTGCAAAGTCAGATAAATTTAAAACACAAATTTAATAAACGTCCCCGCTTTGAAACTGATACTCTCAGTCTGCCTACAGAAATGTTTTCATTACATTTCATCACTTCACAGCACTGTCATCATATTTCACGATTCGTAATGTCAGTGTATCCACCGAAATTGTGAAGCAAATGGAAAAATGTTTGTCTGGCTTCCTGAGTATAGCCTCGTAAGTCATGCTACGCTGTATTTAATGCAAGAGAGTTAAGCTGCCTGCATGTACTTGTATTTCAGAGCTGTGATTTCTTTAAGGGCTCTTTGCTCTTATTATTTTCAGTTAAAAAAATAGCAAACAATTATAACCTCATTCAATAAACCGCTCACACTAAAAGTTTTAAAATAGGTTTATACGTTCCTTAGAAGAAAATAAATTTAAATAGAAAATATTATACATTACTATAATTTATATTTTAATATTAATCATTTACTTTTGGAGTCGGTTCCAGCTTTCAGTCAGCAGGCAGCTTGCCATCGCGAGCACTTTATCTGCTTTTCGAGGCAACATAAATTCCTAACAATTTACAGCATGTAGTGAGGCGGAAATTGTTTTTGCGGAAGACGGTTTAGTGAAAGAATTAGACGGCTTTTTAATTTGTGGATCGGCCTCGTTTGTGGTTGAGGCATATTTTTGGCGCTACAGTGTTAGCTAGTAGATTGCATCATATTGTAAAGGTTTCACAGTTAATCTAATGTATTATTGTCTTTACTTATTATTGTTATTTTTTTCTTGGTTTGTCTGGAACCGACAGCAAAAATAACTGATTAATGTTAAAATGTCAATAATAGTATTGTAAAATATTGTTCATTTAAAATTTACAGTTTTTTTTAAAAAGGTTGTTTTTAATTTTTTGTAAAAACTTTTTGTTATTAAATTTTTAGTGGTATTGTAGTTAGGTTTTTTGGTGAAGTATCTGAACCGTTTCACATCAGAACAGGAGATGGATTATCATCCCTTTTTTTTAATCTTGTTCTGTACAAAATAATCAAACCTTGAGAGAAAAAAGTAAATGGAATGACTATTGGCAGGTTACTCAAAAACAAAATTAACTTGCGGTGTTTGGCCTTTGCAGATGACCTAGCAATTCTCTCCGATTAAAAGGAAACAGGCAATCTACTCCCTTCAAAAACTCCATGAAATTTCAGCTAAATGTGATCTCCAAATTTCGTATGCTACAATTCACTACATGGAAGGATCTTCGCGGTATCAGGATGGACAACCCATTAAAACGGGATTTGGCAATATCTCTCAAGCCTCTAAATTCACGTATCTAGGAGAAATTAATCAACCTGCAGGACTAAATCATGAAGGAAACAAGGACCGAATATCTAAATTATAAAAAGCCTACAGAATACAATAACAAGTCAATATCCTAAATCCCAAGCTAAGACAGTATGACACTATAATCAAACCGGAGACATTATACACATTGGAAGCTTTGATTATTGGGGGTAGATCATTGATCAAAGATATTGCAAAGCAGAAAAGGAAAATTTTAAGGAAAATCTTTGACCCAGTTTGTGAAGGATGAATTTGGATGAAACGTAAATCACATGCACTACATCAGCAAACGGAAAAAGAAATTCAGGCCACATTCAGAAAAAGACGACTTAAACTCTTCGCCCGTATTATCAGAATGAATAACATCAGACTAACCAAAAGAATTCTCACCCTGGCCATTTCAATGAAAATTAAAAACAATTGGCTATTTGAAATCGAAATTAATCTCCAGGAAATCTGAATCACAGATGAGATCAGATGCAGATGCAGATTTAGTATCACGGTCAATAACCACCAATTTGCCAGCAAACAGTATATTAGAAGAAGGAACACCTGGATTGAAGAACATAGGAACGAGCTCAGCGAGAGGATGAAAAGATTTTGGCAAAATTAGAAAAACATATCTGCTAAATAAGGTCATTCGCGCTCCTGAGTTGGTCATAACGATGAAAGAAGAAGAAGTATGGGTAGGTCTTCTAAGCAAGCTGTTCGAATGAGATAGTGCCGTTTAGAAGAACTAGTGACGGAAAGGATGATCGTTTGAGGAGAAATAGGGAAAGAAAATAAAACCAATATTTCAGAAGTTACTGATGACCAGCGTACTCATAGAAATTCACAAATGAGAGTTTACAAAAATTTTATCAGACGTAATGAAGGAAAGAAAAATTCATGCTTACCGGATCGGTTTCGTACAAGATAAATTATCAAGTTGTCCACACGAAGATAAAACTCTCAAAGAAATGAAGAGGTTCCGTTATCTATCCAGTAACCATTTTTTTTACAATATTCCCGGGTTGACATTCCACAACCGACCGAAGTGAATAGACGGGAATGTGGCACATCGGCGATTTTGTTGAAGGCGCGGCGCGAGGCGTGAAGGAATAGTTTGATCTCATCCTTAACAAAAAAATACGATCAAATTGAGACCCAATTCGAAGTCTGCTAAATATTAGTATCAGCTAAATCTACTAGAACATGGATACCGAAATTCCTAGATTTCGCAGTCACGGGGCTTAGAACATGTTTCCGTTATTTTAGTTCAGTAATTAAGTGATGTTAAAAAAAATCATATTTCGACTGCATGAAAGTTCCACCATACAATATTTAAGAGATGTACAAAACACCATTAAGGCTCTGGAAAAAGAAAATGGCACAATTATCTGGAAAGGAGATGAAGTAACGGAAGAGGTGAGGAAATATTTTGACCATCTGTACAATGAGAAAGAAACAACTAGCAAAGAAAAGAGCAGTTCAGGAATGGGAAATAATGGTGGTTAGAAGTTGAAAAAGCCCTGAAAAGCATGGCTAATGGAAAATCATCAAGTCAGATATGATCATACCAGCAGGAATATATGGACTTCACTGGGTATATATTCGTAGAATAATGAACACCATCCGGAAAGAATAAAAAGTCCCCTCTGATTGGACAAAATGAATCATAGAGCCAATATTTTAAAAGGGTAGACGAAGAAAATGTAACAATTACAGAGGAATGACTCTTCTATCCCATTGCCTCAAGCTAATGGAGAAAATTATAGAATGTAGGCTGAGGAACCGCAACTTGAAGAAGAGCTGTATGGATTTAGACCTAACAGATTAACAACAGACCTCATCTTCACTGCTAGGATGATCATGGAAGAACATGGTGAGTGGGGAAGAGATTTCATCTTTATTTTCTTAGATATTGAAAAGGCCTATGCCAGCATACCTAGTGATAAACTTTGGGAATGTCTGTCTAAACGAAAGGTACCAACAAATCTGACCACCAAAGTTAGAATGCTTTAAGAGAACTGCCAAAGCTGCATTCAAATTGGAGACTGCTATTCAGACTGGTTTGTGACTACCAAAGGTGTTCAGCAAAGTGGCGCATCATCACCGCTATTGATCTTGATTGTAATGGACGAAATCATGAAAAGAGTGAAATAGCAACTCAAACCTGACGACTTTAAATGATTTTCATTTTCAGATGATGTGATTTGGGGATACACAGAAGAAGAAGTTCAACAGAAACTGAACATCTGGAATAAGCATTTTATTGAATTTGGCTTTAAAATAAGCCACACAAAAACAATGGTAAAGGCTGTCAGCAGACAGAATATGAAGCCTGTTATTTATCTGGAGACTGAAAAATTGAATCAGGTTGATAATTTTCAGTACCTTGGCAATAAAGTGACCTCTGAAAGTCGATCCAGAACGAAATTACCAATAGGGTACAAAAAGGAGCTCAGTTTTATCATGAAGTTAGGCACCTTCTGAGTGGACAATTATATTCCAATTACAGGCAAAATGTCACTGTATAAGTCATACTTCTTGCTGATTACAGCTTATAGCCTGGAAGTATGTAAGACTACCAGCAGAGATGAAAAAAGACCCCAGGCGGCCGAGATGAAGTTTGTAAGATAAATGGTACAGAAAACCAGAAGGGACAGAATCAGTAATGAAGTGATCCGTAAACAGATCCCAGTCAATGAAACCCTTCAAGAAAAAATTGCTAAAGCAAGATTGCGATGGCTGGGACATGTCAAACGGATGGACCCAACAAGAACAGCGAAGATATGGCTGGAAAAAGAACTGAAGGGTACAAGACCGAAAGGCCGGCCCAGAAGGAGATGGACTGACCTTGTGAAACTGGACCTAAAGGAGAAAGGTGCAGCATGATTTAGAATCCAAGAAGTGGAAACATGCTTGGACAGGTAAAAGTGGCGAGCGCTATTACACCGCACCCGGGAAACTGGAGACGGAAGATGATTATGATGATGACCCTATCATGTAAAAAAAATCATTAAAATTGGTTCTCAATTGGCGAAGATATCGCTGAACAAACATACAAAAAAAATCAATTGAATTAAGAACCTCCCTTTTCTTAAGTTTGTTAAAAAGATATCTGAATGATAAAGCCATTAAACCTGCCACTTTATTTTGTAGATCCTACCAGTGTAGAGAATGATTATTGAACTAATATGTTTTATAAGCAGCTTAGATATAAAACGACAGACATTACATTCAACTAAAAGCCCCCCTCTTAGTCTGGGCTCGAACCGATGACTTTTGTAGCACGAGGCCAGAACACTTATCCTAATGCTGCCAGTAGTGCTGGACCAGTAGTAATTGCTGAGCGTTCAATGTTACCACTCAATAGTGATTTGAACTTCCCTGTATCTTCTTTAACCATAACGAAGTTTTAAAAAAAAAAAAAAAAAAAAAAAAATAAATGCTTAAATATTTTACTGGCTAAGAGGGTGTCATCTGAAAGTAAAATATCTATCTCTAATTAAAGAAAACGATCGAGCACCACTTTTCTTCATGAATGAAGATGTATTTCGGATGTTTGGTGAATTAATGATTTCTTACTTCCTTTAAATAACGCATGAAGTAAGTATCTCCAAGATGAATAGGTGTCAAAAAGTCGTTTCACCTTCCTGTTACATGAGTTCACTTATTGATTCATATTTAATTTCATAGTATTTCGCGTTTTCATCTGACAATGTTACCGAGCCAGCGCAAACATTCAGAGCTGACATGTGGAAATACGTTGGTACGTTCGCCACTCAGCATCATAATGAACCTCTTAGTGAAACATTACGCATTACATGATGATACAAGTTGCATGGACAGTAAATCGTGTGAGAAGCATGGATATATTTCTGCACCCGTATGAACAGTAGTCGACGACTAGCACATTCTCTAGTAGCGTAGGTGTGTGAGTGGTAACGCTATGACCTGCATTCGGGAGGACGTGGGTTAGAATTCCCCTGGGCATCTTGATTTGTTTTCTAGACGGTTTCCCGAAATAACTCCTGGCGAATGCCTGAGACGGTTCTTTCAAAAGGCCAAGGTAGAACTCATTCCCATTCCTTACCCCGTCCTCTAATGACTTCGACGTCGACGAGGCGTAAAGCCAAAAGCCCAGCCGGTCTGAAGTTATGTTAGTGTTCCACGCGGAGGACACGAGTTGGCATTATTGTCAAATTGCGGAAATTTATGAAATATGGAAGTGGACAAGGAACGCGTTGGTGCTGGAAAAACGGGTTACTGGAATGGGAGGTGAGAGGTGAATCTTTTCGACTTGCAAAACTACCTGTATCAACCGCAAGACACGTCAACTGGAAATATACTATGACTGTCACTCTAATGAACATGTGTAGCCAACGAACAAAAAGAGCTTTACTGCGTGGTTTATGGAGAAAAGAAATCACTTGGAGAAACTCGAGTGAATAAGACCGTATCAGAGCAGCTCACATGATATAGACCCCTACTTGTGTTAAGAACACAGATGCTCATATATTGTTTTTGTTTTTGGCTTTACGCCTCGTCGATGTCGAAGTTATTAGAGGCGGGAAGGAACTCGAGGGCAAGAAACAGATAGGAATTCGGCTACTGACCTTTTGGAGGGACCATCCCAGCATTTCACCTGGAGTGACTGGGAGGAAACCATGGAACACCCAAATCTGGATGACTGGACTGGGATTCAAATCCGCGTCCTCTCGAATACGAGGCCAGAGCGTTACAGCTCAAGCACCGCGCTCGGTCCGTGGGAAAAAAAAGAAAAGAAAAAAAACACCTTGGATGCTTGCGTGATCGAGACTTATGCTTGGTCTCTCTTACTTGAATACACCAGATCACTTACGTGTTCTCTCGATATCTCAGAAGAACATTGAACTGTAAAATTTGAAATTTTTGATTCAAGTGAGTATCTATTTTTTCCACTCCTGTAAAATTACGTATTTTGCAGTTCTGCTGTTGTTCTTCAGGAATAGTGATATACTTAATCCTTCTGCTTGGATCAGTCCTGGCGTCAGCCAGAAGAGGAAAAAAACAGTGTGTAATAAATGCACTTAACAAATTTAAAGACAGTCTCCTATCAACTGATGACTATGGCTGCGACGTCGACCTCACTTCAGTGGGAACACAGCAAAACAGTAAAACACAGGAGATTATCACAAACGAGCAATAAATGTGTGCTCAACATCCTACAATGATCAAATGACCGCCCTAAGACGTACTTGTCTTAAAGGCAGAAAAATGAATCACAGAATTACGTTCAGTAATATTATGTGTAATTTGTAAAATCATTCCTACTATTTAACGCAGGGCCTTATGCCTCATGTACGTCGAATCATTGGGGGAGGAAAAGTTATGGACAAGGAACAGCGAGTGATTCGGTCATTTACTTTTAAAGGAACCATCTCGTAATTAATCTGGAATGATTTCGGGAAATCATGGAAAGTAGAAGTTTGGATCGGGAAGAAGGTTTCAACATACATTCCTCACTTGCCGCGGAGTAGAAAATGAAAGAGACATGTATGTAGCTGATTATTAAAATCAGGCATATGCTTATTGAAAATTTGTTGCGATCTCTTTCGTGTCTGAACTAACAAGAAAATGAGCAGTTGTAAGTGATTTTACAACACGAAAGATATTATAACGTATCTTACTGCTACCATACCCATTAAACAGATATATTCTATTCTACACTAACAAACAATTTTTTTAAACTGCTTGACGTCTCTTAACAGCGAGGTCTTTAGAGACGGGAAAGGATGGGGGGCAAGGAATGGGAAGGAATTCGGCTATGGCCTTTTGAAGGAAGCATCCCGGCATTCACCTGGAGTGATTTGGGGAAACCATGGAAAACTCAAATCTGGATGCCCGGACGGGGATTCGAACCGCCGTCCTCCCCAATGCGAGGCCAGAACGCTAACCGTTACACCACCACGCTCGGTGTAACAAACAAGACAAAAAACACCAAGAAAAAACAAGACAAAAACACCTAGAAAACTTATCGGAACCAATTCCTTAGAAAATACACTGACTTATAAGTTAACAACGTAAAAGTATAACCAAAATTTGGTTACACGATGGCGGATTATAGACTTATGTATCATACTTCTTGATAGATACTCTCACTACAAATATGTTCTACTACGTTGTGTAAACTATGGGTATCCTAGATACTGGAAGTGACTCAAAGCTCTAAAATAAAAGAGAGATTGATGGAGAAAACTTTCGAAGGATGTAAAAATTCAATATTATTTCTCATACAACTACTGATTCCATCAAAAATGTCTTTGGATTGTATTATCGTAGGAATAGAAAACCGTAAATACAAAGTTCATGCAACTACCCAGTTTGTTCCTTCTGACCTTAAATCACAATTATACAAAAAAGGTAAAGGCAGTGGGTTTTGACAGCTTTCAAGCCGTATTCGCGTATGATTAGCGGAGGTAGAGCTCGTCATTCCTATTTCCTGACGGAAGGCACTAGAGTGGATGTTCGACACGGTCCCGCCCTTTTTCTTAACCTTCGCACATAGTTTCCCCACACGGTACTCATTGTATAGCAGGCTGGGGGACAGTTCTGGTGGTTCAGCTTCGAGGAAAGATCCTCGACTTCGTCGGGGATCGAACCCCGGTCATCCGGGCCGCTCCACAGCCTGAGCTACGCGGCCGCCCACACAATGATACAGGCGTACTATTTTTCTGTTACACCAGTTTTCCCTTTGAGTGAATGGGTTCTGATCAGTAGCGTAACTATGCCGCTGAGGTCCGTGGCAAATTCATCGCATCGGGCGTCCCCTGAGCGTCGAATTTAGAGGGGAGCTAGGGGGAGGGAGGCAAACCTGGGAAACCAATTTATGGGCGTCCTATCTTTATCCTTACAGGTATTACTGCCCCGGGCGGCGACAATGGGCGGATGCTGTTGAAGGGGGACGCAGATCCTCTTGGGCCTCGGCCGGGGTCCCTCCAGTGGGGACCGCGGGGCCCCTTTCTGCTGGAGGCCCGTGTCATTTTGCCCGTCGTGTCACCCTGTTGTTACTCCACAGGTTCTGATTTCCATTAGTAAGGGCGTACTAATTCCATGAATTCTCCAGTTTGAGGATCACGAGATGCATTCAAAGACTTGTCCAATTTTTCATATGCAACTTTAGTCGTTCGGTAGGCAAGAATTAAAGAGCCTGTCTAAAAAAAAAAAAAAAAAAAACAAAAAAAAAAAAAAAAAAACTGAAGGACCCCGGTAGTAACTGGATTTTTTTTAAAAAAAACTCTTGTCTGACCTAACCCCTGGCTAGGATTCCGTTATATATGTTAAGTACGCTCAGTGTTTCACATTCGACGTTAAACTGTAGATCTCAGAAGTAAGAAACTGACCACCCTATCTGTAACACACTTAATTTCGGGAGGAACCAATCAACAATCTCATTTTCGTTTGAGACAACTTAATTTTATATCAAATGAGGTGCGGTCTGTTGGTTAAGTGATTAAGTGATTAAGTGATTAATCCCTCACTCGGCGGGGGTTTTCAAAGGTGTTAACCGGACAGAGCTTGCTGTGTACTGCGAAGTACGCCAGAAAGCTTCCGTGGTTCGGTTTCCCCGTACCAACTAGGATTAGCGGGATAGAGGAGTTACGGAGATAAGGAAATGACCATACTACCTCTGATAAGGGGCTTAGTATGCCTTCTTCGGGAGGGTCCAAACAACCTTCGGGTTAAGGATCATGCTTTATACCAAATGATTCCATCTAATTCCGGAGATCATTCCTTTCAGGATCTGCTATACACATTTG
The DNA here is from genome assembly GCA_031002005.1 of Vandiemenella viatica. Lineage (NCBI taxonomy): Eukaryota > Metazoa > Arthropoda > Insecta > Orthoptera > Morabidae > Vandiemenella > Vandiemenella viatica. The sequence goes on along the minus strand of JARYHS010008074.1, from coordinate 193,571,132 downwards.
TAGCATAAAGAATTTTCAGAAATAATGTAACGAACTGTTTTGTAACTAAAATGATTTAAAGAAAAAAATATTCTTATTTGATAGTGCTATACGAAAATAGTTTCAGTCTGACACAGTTTTTGCTGAAATGTGTTTTGGGGGCTAAAAATGGATAAGAACGCATGGCGTATCGGAATAACGTATTTGACATTGATCAGCTAGCGTCCAATAATTCCAGCTTCCAGCGCTGTGAGAGGACGGCTGGCAAAATACCTTCTGTCCATTTGTATTGCCAGCAGATATCTGAATTAGTGAACACACGAAGAGATCAGCTCTGCCTTTGTTTCCTGTCACATGTGCGACTGGAAGGCGCGAAAAAAGGGAAGAGAAATGGAAAAGAGAGCAGCCAGTGTGTGTGTGTGTCCTTTGTTCCCTCCCGCCTGTGACGTGCGGCCGCCGCATTTATTTTTTCACATCCTCCTTCCCCCGTCACTGCCAGCGACAGACAGCAGTAGGGCTACGCTCTGACGTAGCTGCCTGCCTTCATCGGGTATTCACTCTTACAGCGAAATTCCAGACGGCTAGCCGTAGAGTCGCCTATCCAGTTACAGTTTCTAGTACTCTTTCGCTTCCTGCTTAAACGTCCCATTTAACGCATAGTGTCGTCAAAACGTTTAAAAATAACGTGCGTAATATCAGTTAAAAGTGTTAGCACTGATAAAAATAATTCCCTATAAACATCATTATCCAGTCACGAGTTCCAACTGGCCACGCAGTCCGCTTCTGCTGTGAAATACCGCGGTCATCCTGTGAGCGGAATGTTTACACAGAATCCCAACTACGCGAGCGTTCTACTGTAGTTCATATATCGAATGTTTTGACCCAATGAAAGACTCTTTCAACATCTAATCCAAACCGCAGTTCCAACATAAATTTCGATCCAGTGTCATACAAACAACTTACCAAAAGCTCCTCAAATACAACAACGAATCTTGATTAAATGTTGCAAGAAACAACTCTAATGATTTGTGAACAAACACTGGTGACTCATTCATTATGTGTAAATCTTCTTCATTAAACTTCTGTCTGCTTGAACAGTTGGTGTTACTAGCTGAACATGAACTAGACATTTTTGGAGCTCTGTCACTGCTTTGGAAAATGACGAAGACATATTTTCCGCCTCCGAAAGTTCTATTTTTAGTTACTGTTATTTCTCTGCCAATGGTTTTGTCTCTGAGAGGCAGCTTTGCAAATATATTTTAGACACTGGCTGAATTTCGGTGCTCAAACTCACACAAAAGATGGAAGTAGGGGGTGGATTAGCCATGAATTGCGTGTGAATGTTGGATGGGTACTAAATTTCGTGAATATATATATATACAATTAACGTCACCCCAAACGGGAAAATAAAAATTAACTTTTAACTGAAATTTACGGTATACATTTTGAGCGACTGTATAGTGAGTATTTATATTAGAAACTTACATTGTGAAGTCATACCAAGGCAAGGTAAAAATTTCTTGGTCATTAGTGAAAATGCTTTTTATTTCAAAACTGCATGTATTTTTCTATACACTTCCCCTTGAGTTCAATAATTTTTCCACCGTTTCGTAATTAATAAATTTGATCCCTGAAGAGTGAGTCTGAAAAATACTCGGCTACGGCTACTATCACCTTTCATTTGACTCAGAACATTTTAAAGGTCTAGATTTCTTTAGATCTGGAAAACAGGTGGAATTCAGAAGGGACTAAAGCTGATGAATGAGATGGAAGTTTCAGCAATTCGGGCTTCTGATCTTTCAATTTTCCCATTGCTGAAGCCCTTTGTGATCAAGTGCATTGTCCTGATGAAAGATGATTCTTCAATTTTTCTGCTATTCCAGAAGACTGGATTAGTATTCACCAGTTATTGTTTTACTCTTTTTAAGGTACACAATAGAAAGAATCACTTCTCAATACCAGATGATCTATGTGACAGCTGAAATAGACAGTCCTGTTTGTGGCAGAGCCACCGGCTTGGTCGTACCTAATGTGGACCTTCTTCAAGCGATGTATAGATTCAGTAGCCAATTTATTTGATATTGAAAACAAAGAAGGAGGTTATACATAAGGTTTCATCAACTTTGGATAAATTTCCGTTGACGACAAATCTTCCAAAGACGAAGAATTTTATTAACTTTGTTGTAGGCCATGTTCCGCAGTTGTTGCATAAATATTTTTTAATAAAAATCCGTCTTCTAACAACTGGTTTTATTTTTAACTTTCATCTACCAGACGCGTTTCACCCTTCTGGAGTGGGGCATCGTCAGTGGCTATAAATAACATAATATTTTGATCATATTTGTGTATACGAATCTAGTACATTAATTATATACATTTATTCATGCTGTAATATTGTATCATCTGTAGGTTCAATCTGTTATAATTATTCTACATATTGTTTTCATAGTATCTATGTTCAAACATAAATTCACTTCTTAATACTAAATTATCTGTATGGTTACAAAGTTATGTACATACACTCTACTTACTAAAAATTGTAGTGACTAGCACATGTCAGTCCAGAACAGCACCTTCCGCATTTTTCTGCACCGTTGTGCCTTCCTACTGTTTACCATTATCTCCTTTAATATTGTTCTCTTAACTTTATTTTATTTAATTTTCTGTTAAATTGCACTTTTAACTACACCAAAATAGTTATTGTGTCTAAAGCGATTTGTTTGTTTTGTATATACAGTTATACCAACCTATTTCTGTTGTTTATTGTTTTGTTCACTCTATGTTAAACTATATCTTTTTATTATTATCATTATTATTATTATCTTAACAATTATTTGTGATTTGTGAGTGACTGTGTTGGTTTACATGTGTTATGGTGTTTTCTGTTGCTTTGTATAATGTTTTGTTTGTTAAATTTGTGAAGTCATTTAGGACCGTTTTTCCCTGTGTAATGGCTTTGTGGATTTGATAACTTTCTTGCACTGTTAATAATTGTTTCCTGTGGTTGTTGATTTTTAGAATTTTCATGTCTGTTTGTATAGTTGTGGGTGGGTGATTGTTATCTAATAAATGCTCGGCATATGTCGAATGGTTTGTACATTTTATGGCTCTGATATGTTCCTTGTACCTAGTGTTGAAGTTCCTAGCTGTTTGACCTATATATATTGCTTGGCACAGTTGGCAAGTCAGTTGGTATATTCCTGACTGTTGGAATTGGTCAGTTTCAGTGTTGGTATTTAGATGGTTATGTATTGTGTTATTTGTTCTAAGTGCTATTTGAATACCTTGCTTTTTGAATATATTGCTTGTCCTGAGTGTATGTTTGTTGATGTATGACATTGTGTACCATTGTTTATTAGATTGGTTCTGGATACTGGTGTGTATTGTGTTGAGTGATATCTGTTTGTGTGCTTTGTTCATGATTTTATTATTTAGTTGTTTAATTAATTTTTCTGTGTAACCATTATTCTTAGCAATTTGTACGATTGTTCTATATTCTGTGGTATAGTCATTTTTAGTTAGTGGTATGTTGTTTAATCTGTGTAGCATATGTCTGAGTGCTGCTTGTTTATGGTGATGAGGATGGTTGGATGTATTGTGTATTATGGTATCAGTGTATGTGGGTTTTCTGTAAATGCTGAATGTATGTAATTGATCTATCTTGTTAACTGTTATGTCAAGGAAGTTCAGTTTATTATTTTTCTCCATCTCTATTGTAAATTTAATATTTTTATTAACGTTATTTATTTCATTGTGGAACTGAGAGATATTTTGTTGTGATTCATCTATGAGACAAAGAATGTCATCTACATACCTATACCAATAAATTATATTATATTTTGTGTGTCTGAAAATGTGGTGTTCTATCTGATCCATAAAAATGTCTGCTAGGATAGCTGATACTGGGGATCCCATGGGTAGTCCTTCATTTTGAATGTAGTATTTATTATTAAATTGGAAGTAGTTTTGTGATGTGATGAGCTTTAGTATTTCTACTATTTCTTTGATGTGAGTGTTAGGAACTTTGTTGTGTGTTGAAAGATTATTCTGTATGATATCAATTGTTTCACTGATTGGGATGACCGAGAACATATTTACTACATCGAATGATATTAGCTTTGCGGTGTGGGGTATCTGTATTGTGTTTATATTGTGTATTAAATTTATGTTTGAACATAGATACTATGAAAACAATATATAGAATAATTATAACAGATTGAACCTACAGATGATACAATATTACAGCATGAATAAATGTATATAATTAATGTACTAGATTCGTATACACAAATATGATCAAAATATTATGTTATTTATAGCCACTGACGATGCCCCACTCCAGAAGGGCGAAACGCGTCTGGTAGATGAAAGTTAAAAATAAAACCAGTTGTTAGAAGACGGATTTTTATTTTTAAAAAAAGAAAAAAAAGAAGAATTTTATGATTACACAATTTTCGGTTTATCCATTTCAATGAGATAAACACAATAAGTCTATTTTAAAGAGCCGTATAAAGGAAACTATTCTCATATCAAGTTGAAATTTGTCGTTAATTATCGCAACACATACACCAATATGAAAACAAAACAAAAAACATTGAAGCGAGGCGATGTCTACGCCAGGCCGAGAAAATTTCGTTTTACCAAAATGTATTTCTTATATTCTTTACTGATGATAAGTATATGTTTTCTTTAAGTAGAAGAAAATAAGCATCAAAAGTACATACATAAACTTCAAAGAAAAATTATGTAGTGACAGCCGAAGTCTTTTCAAACAATACTGGACCTAATACTATTGCAACTACACCACAGTTCGTCAAAATTGCAGCACCAAGAAGGAGACGTTTGATTACAATGAAATTTATTGCACAGGTTAGGAATATGACAATACACAAGTGATTATAATTTCAGAACAGTACATGCACTTTGACCTTAAGAATCCAGTACGGTGTGAAGCCACTACCCAATATAATCAGAGCCTCAAGACGTCGCGGCATAAAATCAAAGAGAACTTTGATATTCTCCTGGGTAACATACTGCCATGCGGTTTTTTGGCGCATCTTCAAAGTATCGACAGTGATTGCAGGAGGACCAAAACTGACAAGTTGCCGACCGACCATATTTCACAAACATAAGAGGTGAACGTGGCCAGGGAAGCAGTGGTACCCGTCGTTATTCGAAGAAGGCTTGCACATTCCCTGCTATATGTAGCCGGGCATCGTCCTGCTGCAGATGGCATGTGGAGCTGCCTGCAGTAAGTGTACTGCCTGGGGTTCTAAAACCTCCTTGACGTAACAGTTGCTGTTCAGATTTCACACACTAGATAACAGGCGAAATAGCACGTTATAGCCAATGGCACCCCAACCAATAACACTTGGCGTTTGTCCGCTATGCCGGTCAAAAATGCAGTTAGACTACTTCACAACAACAACAACAACAAATCCTCCTACCTATGCTCACTACATTCACTCACTCTTAAACCAATCCACGGTTGCTTAGGATGGCAATGTAAAAACGATTGCGCAAGTAGTAGAACTACACCACCATTCAGTAGGCCACTTCCCTTTCTTCGTTTCTGGAAGAGTAAAAATAATTTCAAGTAGTCGTGAAAAACAATCATCTCTGTGTTTGGCTGCCTAAAAGTAGGTCTAAAAATTAGTGGTGGTCAACCGAACGACAGGATCTACAGTAGGTGTAATGATTTCCATTGGCCAATTTTACTGAAAGTGTTCAAATCGTAATTGGTGTCTAGACATGTCACGCGGGCGTTATACCACAAGTAATAAGAGATATGACTTTAGGCTTAACACCGGTTGTTTAGTTGGGCCACACGCGTGATTCATAAAAAAGAAATTTTCTGTACACGCCTTGAAACTGACCTCCCCCTCTGTCAAAGGGGGCGTCCATTAATGACGTGAGCTGTTTTTCCAGAATTCCAGACCCCCCCTTTTTCTGGTGAGACTTCTTGAGATCTCTTGGACCCCCTACCCCCCCTCTAAAATCAAGTGAGATTTTGACGGAGTACCCTCCCCCCCAAATAATCGACCTCGCAATGTTTAGGTCTCATGCTTCCAAGGGCGGTTTATGGACCAAATATATCCCCCCCCCCCAAGTCGACTTTCGCCTCTTTTTTTTCAGCTCTATCATCCTACAAATATTTCAAAACCTCACGTGAGATTTCCGTTGACCTCTCCCTCCCCCTTGTTGACGTTTTTCGAGATTTCGATGGACCTCCTCCCTCCCCCTTCCCCCCTCCCCCCATTTCACCCCATGTCATTAATGGACGCCCCCAAAGATTTGCTTCGTTAATTCCAAAATGATAGTACGCTGCGTGGTTTGGATTACACACTAAACGGTATGTCCACCGTACCTCGCACGATTATCAAGTTAGATTAGGTGGAAATAGAGATGCACTGCGCATCCAGTAAAAAGTTCTATCAATTAAGTTTTTGAAACCACACTAAATTATTATTATACTAGAGAAAGAGGATGAAGTTAGGGAATACCATGTATTTCCAGCTGTGTTCTTCCGATATATTAAAAAACCTGTAATCTACGAAGCAGAACAACTCATATGAAGCACTCTGAAGGAATCGGAATACTTTCTCGGATGCGAATTGTGCAAGAGAGGCTGGTGTTGTGTTGCAATCAAGGGACGACGAATTTCAGGGACATAAAAAATAAAAATCAATGTAAGCAAATTATCGATGTACAGAGAGATGAGAAAAATTAAATTTCTAAGAAATGCAAGCAATAATTATTATCCGACAGTGCAGAATGCCGTTCGTTGTTGGTAACCAGTAAATATAAGTGAATATCCGCCAGTTCCTTCAAACACTTACTGAAATTTGAATAAATTTTAGAAATGTTAACACGAGTGGAAGAAAACAACTAAAAAGGATAAAAATAATTTAGCTTGATGATACATTCAATCAATTAGTTTCTAATCAGATATCGGCGATGACAAAATACTAAGTGACGGAGACAGCGGATAAAGTAATGTGCCATGTATGGATGGTGCTGATCGGGTATAGCATAAAATAAAAGTTAAAAAATTGTCACTTCTCCTTATAAAATAAAAAATATTTACATGAACCGAGGTTTCATGTTTGCCGACCTTATAATTGATTAATATTTTAATACATTTTTCGGCACCTGTATTGGCGAAGTGTATAAATCAATGATTAAAATGTTACTTATTCCTTTCTTCTCATTGGTAAGACTGCGGCCAATGTCACTGTTACTCAATTTTACATCATATAAGAATCCCGTTTTCTAGAGCTTCCAAATTTTCTTCTATCTGCTACTATTCTACAACAGCAAAGCACACAGTGTCCTCTGGACAGTAAAAATAAAATTTTCCAATTTCTTAAAATCAATTAATCTGACGTCCAATACACAAGCCAAGTTCAATATTAAAATAAAAAAAATCGAATTTTTCATCAAAAAATCTAATTGATAAAAAACATTTTATTGCAGAAGTAGATGTCCCTAACTATTTTAATATCTTTAGATGGTATCGCCCTAAGAATAAATGATCTTAAGCGTGGAAGGAAGGCTAATATTTAACACACAAATGATGATAGCAGTCTGACATACTAGAATTTATTATTGAATGTGTAGTCGCCTCGACAGTTATTTAAGGCACGTATCTAAAATAAAGTTAATAGTATTATGGGTTAGTATTTATGTAAAATACTAGCTGGTACCCACAACTTCGTTCGTGATTGTAAAGAATTCATATTGACAGCTATAGACATCAAACCACCCTAGTGCACGATGGGAGACTCGATACTATTACCACACACAAGTACCAGTCTTCTGCGCTATGTAGTTCCGGCAGCAAGGTAAAATTAACGGAAAAACACAAGTCTTTGGATGAAACACGAAAATATTCATGATCGACCAATTTCAAACACCATATCTCACACACTCCCACAGTTACCGAATTTCGGCCAACGTTGTGATCGATGGGAGACTCTGTGTTACTACCGCACACAAACGCCAGTGATCTGCGATTGATAGTTTTCACTTAAAAGTGATACACCGTGACACATGCGTCTTTGGCAGAAATATGAAACTGCCGCAGGTCGACCATTTTCATCCCCCGTATCTTCCACACCGCCATAGCTACAGCAATCTAACAACCATAGTGCACGACAACAGACACGATTCTACTACCACACATAAACACCAATGCTCTATGCTATGTAGTCGTGGTAGAAAAGTGAAATCTGCGGAGACACATGCCTTTCGTCGAAATACGAAAATATCCTTGGTCGGCCACTTACAACCACACTATCTACCACAGTACCACAGTTTCTGAAATTCGGCCGCTGTTGTGATCGAAAGGTGACTCTGTGCTACTACTACACACAACGCCAGTTATCTGTGATCTGTAGTTTTCGCTGAAAAGTGATACACCATGACACTTTTGTCTTTGGCAGAAGTATGAAATTGCCACAGGTCGACCACTTTCAACCCCCATATCTCCCACACCCTCCGTAGCTACCGACATCTAACAACCATAGTGCACTACATGAGATACGATTCTACTACCAAACACAAACACCAATGCTCTATGCTATGTAGTTGTGGCAGAAAAGTGACATATGCGGAGAACAGTCGAAATACGAAAATATCCTTGGTCGGCCACTTACAACCACCATATCTACCACAGTACCACAGTTTCTGAAATTCGGCCGCTGTTGTGATCGAAAGGTGACTCTGTGCTACTACTACACACAAACGCCAGTTATCTGTGATCTATAGTTTTCGCTGAAAAGTGATACACCATGACACTTTTGTCTTTGGCAGAAGTATGAAATTGCCACAGGTCGACCACTTTCAACCCCCATATCTCCCACACCCTCCATAGCTACCGACATCTAACAACCATAGTGCACTACATGAGATACGATTCTACTACCAAACACAAACACCAATGCTCTATGCTATGTAGTTGTGGCAGAAAAGTGACATATGCGGAAACAGTCGAAATACGAAAATATCCTTGGTCGGCCACTTACAACCACCATATCTACCACAGTACCACAGTTTCTGAAAATCGGCCGCTGTTGTGATCGAAAGGTGACTTCTGTGCTACTACTACACACAAACGCCAGTTATCTGTGATCTGCTAGTTTTCGCTGAAAAGTGATACACCATGACACTTTTGTCTTTGGCAGAAGTATGAAATTGCCACAGGTCGACCACTTTCAACCCCCCTATCTCCCACATCCCTCATAGCTACCGACATCTAACATCTTTACAGCGTAACAGATTAGATTTCACTAGTAAACTAAAAATTTTTTTTTTTAAAGAAAAAAAGCAGGCTTCACGTGTGCAACTTTTGACTTCATCCCGATTCTGTGACTGACAAGGATAAAGTATTTTATTTGATGTTTTGAGGTTTTCGATTCTATGGGCTGATTTTATGTGGAACACGAAACTGCAAATAATTCTTTATGAAAGACATATCCATTCATGATCAACTTGTTAGACGTGGTTGGTGAACCTTAAAGAACCCCTTATATCGAATCAACTGATTCAACAGTGTTTACGGTCTTAACACTAACTCATCAACCTTCGGGTCCAACGAAATCAACGTAAGTACATGTTTAATTATCATTGAGCTATATTCCAAGAAAATTTTCCTGTTTACCAAATTGGTTATTCCTAGTTTCAGATTCCTTCTGGTTTCCTCGTTTTAAAAACATCGTTTTGTAATAGTATTCTCAAAAGTATAGGCGCAGTATAAGGACGGGAGTTCTGGTAACTAATTAACTTCGAAATATCATAGAGTGGCTGGATTTTGCAAAATGATTGCAATGTTATTGTCGAATGGGTACATCAGATTTAATGTAACAAGGTCAAGCTACTGTTTCAAACAAATATAGCCTTTCCTAAATTAATTAAATGATCCATCACTATCTGAAATGACAAAGTTATTGCAGATGTTAGTAGTTTGACAGAATCGCTGTTGAATTCACTAGCAATGGCCCCGTTATCCCAACAGTAGTGCGATGATGCGGAAACTTTGAGTTTGGTCGCACCTCACGTTTGATACTTTTTAATTGCTCTGCAGTCTACTGATACATCACAAATTCGAGCATCTATATTCAAACTACTGGCTGCAGCTGACATCTCTGTATGTCACTTAAAAAATTAACAGTTATAAAAGATGCTAATGAATGTTACTATTGGTTTTATCCGTCACTTCAGATCCTAATATTTTATTGTTAATGTCACAAAATTAAAATTCCTCCTTGTTTATTTAGTTTGCATCTCTCTTCCTAACATTTCGATTTATGCAGTTCGTTGCAGCAAATATTAGCGCCCATAAACTGTGTCATAGAAGCATTAATTCTACTGATTCTTTAAAAGTCCGAAAGAAAATAGATAATTTGGTAAGAATTTGATTTCAAAACACTGCTTTTTTTTTCTCAAAATTCCTCAAGCCTCCTTTTGCAGTTAATGAACAAATCTAAATATTTGTTTAACCTGAGTCATTATTGCATCACCCCCAACGAAACTGTTAAAAAAACATTATGTCAAAGATGACTGTTTTAGAGTAAAATATAATATCTCCCATTTCATATATTCCTTTGCGCCAATTTGGTTAAAACTGGAATTTAATATGCCACTTTCTTTAGGAAACCAATTTCCTGTATTGATGATTCTATCGAAGAACTTTAGATGCCTAGGTTATTCCGATATATTTTTCCATGTGGATTTTAATGACAATTATTAATTTCCCACAGACGAGCTTAGTGTCACTCAGATATATATTTGTACGAGTAACAACAGTGAAAACAAGTTTACAACACTAGTAAATAAAAATTACAAATTTCGTCTTACTGAAAACTTCGCTACTAACCGCATGAGAAAATCTTGGCAGAAGTTGTATTCTAGAATTAAAGCAGTGCCACCTGAATCCGCCATGGATTCCGCATGTGAAAGACACAATTTTTAAAACATCTCTTATGAAACTTATTGTATACTTACACCGATTTAAAGCGGATAATAAAATGAATTAAAGAAAATTAGCAACTAACTGGTACAAATTACTGTTCGCTGCAACCTCTTGTGGTAACGTTAGTGATACCATGAGCTGTCGCGACTGTAACAGAAGAACCTACTTCTCTTTCCAAGAAAATCATTAGGAGATCTGACATTTTTTACATAAAAAATTTCGAATTACGTTTTTGTTATCGTGCCCTCGTCCACGACGAGGTCATTAGAGGATGGCAGAACTGTGGGCAAGGAACAGGAAGGATTTCGACCATGACCTTTTGAAGGAATCATCTAGGTATTCTCCTGAAGGGATTTAGGCAAAATATTGAAAACCGGAATCTGAATGGATGGACGGGGATTCGAACCCGAATACTCCCAAATGTGAGGCCACTCACCCACCACGCGCGGTCCAAATTGCTATTATGTGCGACCTGTATGTATGTACAATGATTCTACGTAATTATACCTATAAGAAAAACCGGAGCCATTGAATCTATGTGCTGTGTATCGCATGCGCTTTATAATAACTGATACCTTTGCAAGAGTGAAAAGATTGGTATTCAAACCGAAGGTTGGTTGGATCCTCCCGGAGGAAGTATACTTAACCTGGTATTGAAGATCGGGTTTTCAGTTCCTTTCCGCCTGACCTACACAACCAGGTAATCCTCTCGGATAAAGGGGACATACATTTCAACATGGAATTCAATCCACGAAGCTTTCTGCCAGAGATGAATATCGGGTTAAGGGCCTATGAAAATCCTCACCGAGACAGGGATTAAAACCGGGTGCTTTCCATCTCCAGTCAAACTGCTTAACCACTGAGTCAGAAGGCTGCTGTTGCAAAAGTTAGCAGCAAAGTATAAGAAAAAATAAATAGTGAAATAGCAAACGGTTATGGATGTTATGAGAACGGAAAACATCCACATATATCGGAAAAAAAGTAACAGATCACGTCTTAACATAATACAAAACAATCCTTCTTCCAAGTAGCAATCCGCATTTAGTAAGGTCTGTTGTAACCTTTGTTCCGGCTTTCTCCGATGTTTCGATCACAAATCAATAATATGTCAGGGATCTAATCTCCTACTTAGTATCGTACAGCTTAAGACAGAGAAAGATAGAGCAAATGATATAACAGACTCAATTCCGTATTGCAGGAGTTTTTTATTTCAATCCATTGGTATGTCAACTATAAAATCTTAAAGTCCTTTAAAGCAAGAATTTATTTGGAAACCTTGGAGCCTTGACCACTGTGTCTTTTATTACTTCCCGGTCCCATGTCAAAAATTGCCTCGGCGGCGAAAAGAATTACCTCTGAAGTACGGCAGAGGCAGGAGCTGGAGATCGAGCATAATAAATTCCGGCTGATCAAACCAACCATCCAGCCGTGGAGCAGCTCCTTCCAGCGGGCGAGAAGGGAAGAGGTTCTTCTTACTCGCCCCCGCATACGGCTGTTTCCTTTGATTCACAGTTTTCTTCTCCGACGCTGGCAGACGTTGGCTAAGCCAACGATCTGTCCCTTATTTATACTAATAAAATCCTAATCTTGGTAACTGTATCTGTCATGCGGTGACATCATGCCGTGACGTCACGCAGACAGCCTTCGCTGCTGGATTTACAACGACCAGATATTATATTTGAGAGGTTATTTAATGCCATTTCTGTTTAGTTAAGCTTTTGTGGAAAAAAATGTTTTCAGGAACGTCACATTACTTGATTTGAATGAAAGTAGTTCCATAATGACTGCGAGCTATGCGGCCTACACCACAATTAAAACTAATATAATACCGTACACCGTAAGTTGTTAAGATTTATTTTTAATTTCATTTGCATTTACTGACGCCATATTTCAGCCGCATGTAAGTGAGTTAACCATTCAAACGTTGTAATATGGATTTGAATCACGAAAAATAAACATATAAGATGATTTTGGGTTAAGTTTATATCGTGATGCATTTCACTAACATACGATACGGTGAATGTATTAATTCGAATGTGACTTAAGATTCCATTTTCTAACGGGCTCCACTAAAATACGTCGGAACCTACAATTATTGGCCTGTCAGTCTGAAATTTGGTACACACATTCTTTGGCGATAATATGTGATTTAAAGTGTATAACGTAAGCTTCGAATATGTAAAAATGAGGAAAAATCACTCGAAATGTAGGTAGATGCATACATGTTATTACGCAAGAAATACACGTTAATAACTGTTAACATTTATTCCACGTGTTTTTAAGTCTTCATTATCGAATAAAAACTGCTTTCCACATGCAAATTGCAGATACGTAATAAGTAGAAAATCATGTAACATTTACGATTTCTCTATGCGGGCTGACATATTGTTTTTCAGTGCTAAGATATATTGCATGGCAGTCTACCTTACAGGGAAAAACATGGCATCTACCATAACGAATGTTTGATACACAGCATTTAAGTTGGTTTTATTTTTTGCTAATAGCAGTTGTGGTTAGGTTGAAATGCAGACAGGACCAAGAATTAAGAGTAAGAAACATCACAAAAAAATATCGACATGTAATAACGTGTATTTCTTGCTTAATAACATGTGTGCATATACCCAAATTTGAAGTGATTTTTCCTCATTTTCACGCATTCTAAGCTTACGTTATACACTTTAAATCAAATATTATCGCCTAAGGAATGTATGTACTAAACATAAGACCGATAGGACAATTTTTGTAGGTTCCGACGTATTGGCGTGTTACCTTCTAACGGCAATATTAGCGGAGTTTGTGGTTAGGTTAGTAGGCGACCGGACCAGGATAATAATTGAACCTTTTTGTTACAGTGTATTGCGCAAGAAATTGCATTGAGCATTATTTTATAACAACTAAGCACTAAAAATAAATTACTTGCCAGAAAATACATTCAACCCGTCAATTCTGACGGGCTTTAGGATTAGTTTAAAAATAATGATGGCAGCAACGTTGCCAAAATATTAAAATCGTGTGTATTGGCCGGTCTTTTTCGGAAATTTTTTGTTTTGAAACTGATTGGTCACCCCTTCATGGCCACCCTACCAAGTACATTGTTTTTTTTTTATTGTTCTATCTTTTAAGGTGTTAATTTACTATACCGGCTCACCATTATACTGCCAGTCAGACATAATGTTGTTTCAATTTCCTTAAAATCTGATTAAGCCATTTACAGCCTACCAGAATGTGTAAAGTTTTGGTTTTAATAGCCTCTTAAGGCCAAGTTCTTAGTTTTTTTAATTTATATTGCTGCCTGTATGGCCGACCTCTTTACAGCCAGCTATGCAGATAGTAACTCCGTTTAATTTGTGCTTCGTTGACAAACCAGTTATGTTTGGGTGCTAATGACCTCGTTATCGACGCACCGTGAAGCCGAATACCAACACCAGCAACCAGCGCACTCTGCAAAAGTACATACTGTGACCGCCTGTCAGCGAGCGTGGGTTCGATTCTTCGTCCGGCCATCCAGAAGACCATAACCGAATTGCTTCCTGTTCCTTGCTCCAGTACTTTCCAGCCTCTACTGACCTCGTCGACGACGAAAGAAAGGGCCCTAATACAAATAAAGCTGCGTCGCGCTACATGGGGTGAGGGGAGGGGGTTAACAGGAGGTCACAATGGAGCTACGTAGTTTGTGGACGCTCCCTTATCATCGCAGCATGTACCATGCACGATAGCCTAAATATAGGCACCATACTCCACACGTTGCGTCTATAACTCTAGACGTGACGGACTATAGTATGCTACATCCAAGAACTGTAAAGGTGGCATTATTCACACACCCACTCCCCATTTTTTCCTGAGTAGAGACGAGTTTCTCAGCAGTATCCTCGTCGAAATTTTTTTTGGCTGGTCGTATGAAACGTCTGCAGGGGATTAGATAGTTTCCAGGTACATATTAAGCGTATTCTAGTGCTCCGATACCCCAATGTTGACATTTCAGTAATGTCAGCTGATTTTCAAAGACCGACAGTCCACTTGGGCAACTTTGGTCTGCCCCGATGTTGTGAATACATAATAAATTGGTCTACGGGTGGCATGAGCTACATCATCACAATGAAACTTCTGCTTAACCTCCCAGGCGGGTCATTCCTCGTTTCATCCATGCGCTGCCAGTGATATCATCGTCTCTGTAACAGCGGTGAAAAGTCATTCACTGTGATTTGCTTCATTTCAACCTGGTCAATGTTGGGTGTTAAAGGAGGTATGTAGGAGGGCAGGAGGAGTGAGTAGGAGTGGTGTGGGAGGGAAAAGGGGCAAGTTGGAGGTGGGAGGAGACAATTGGATTATTGATAGCAAATATTCCTGGTGCCCGGAATTAGCACCCTCTCGGCACTATAATTCACACCTTGGTGACGAATTTGCAGGAATTTACTCTATTCACAGTACCAGTTCTTACTACGTGTGTAGTTATAAGTTCCTATTAGGCAATTCCAGCAATAATTCTCCTGCCTTAGCTGAGATCCATGCAGTCCCCGTGACGGCTGACTTCCATCACAGTATGATTTCAAAAATTGAATCGTACGAGCCATTTAAATCTTACAGAAATGTTTATTCGCCATTTTAAAAGAATGTTCATGTAACCCCTGATGGGAAAGTTTCCATGACCCATCGAGCGTGGTGGGTGACCGGTAACGCTTAGGTCTCGCATTCGGGTGGTGACAGGTTGAATCCCCGTATGGCCACCAGATTTGGGTTTTCGATGGTTTTCATAAATCACTCAGGATAATGCCGGGATGGTTCCTACCAAAGGCCATGGCAATTCCTTCCAGTTTCTTGCTCACAGTCCACCGGTTTATACGCCGGCGGGAAACACGGGAACATGGGGAAGTCGCATGGGTATAGGATGTATATGACGCTTCAGATCATAATGTATGTTACAACCTAAGGATCGCCATTCTTTAAGGTATCAGGCCACGTCATGCGATCTGCTTCACCGTTAGCACCGCGTGGGGGTATTCTATCAGGAGTTATTGAGAAAAACCAGATAATGAGGCTTTGGACTACCAGTTATATTCACTTACTACCGCTAATAATTTATTGTTGTTATTGTAACTGATACCATAACCACTGCTAACACAATAAATAACTAAACAATCTGTAGCCGTTAAGGCTTGATGCACGGACATACAGACAGTCAGTAAAAATTTTCCTTATGCGACACCTGCATCCTTCAACCATGAAGAGTTTCACAAAAGAAATAAAACATTGTTCTCGAAGCACAAAAAAAAGGAAGTTTGGGGGGGGGGGACCTAAGTTTAACAGCTGTATTAAAACTTAGTTAGTTGTGTGTCATCTGTGCTTATTGTTAACTGTGAAAAGTGCAGACATACTGTCTGACATTTACTATAATGTTGAAAAAATTTCCCCCAATGTCTGCTGAACAGACGTTTCCACTCAAGCGATTTTTTTTATATTATTATCATTTTTTATTTTTTTGTTTTTATTTTTTTACTGTTTAACGTCTCTTAACAGCGAGGTCTTGAGAGACTGTGGAGCAAAAATACTAGGTAACAGGTCAGCTAGATATGCATACATTACATTTACTGAAAGAAGTGGATTAGTGCAACGAACATAATATATACTTATTTGTTCCATTTTAAAGGTCATATAATATCCCCGGTGTTTTTTTTTTAATGATATGTAATGTAAACTTAAAACAGTTCATATTTTATTTGCCAAAGTCCTTTAGGCACAAATTACTGATAGAGTAGCATCTTTTCATAACATTTTATGCTATGAATCATTAATAACCTTGAAGCAGACAAGGAATTAACATTAGTTCTAAACAGAGGGAACAGTTAAACAAAGGAAAGATCATTTTACTGTGTAACAAACATTTAGAGAAAGGCGTTGACAGGATAGAGAAAGGGAAGAGCAAAATATCTTCAAAGGAAATTCAGTCAATTATAAAAATAAAAAAAAACTAGACCACGCATCACGAAATGTAGCATAGATCGGAACACAGCAAACTAAATAATTTTCTTCTATTCAGGAGGAACAGTTGCAGTGAAGATATAAAGGTGTGTTAAAAATCCTACTTCTACAGCAAAAACAGTTTAGTATCATTCACTTTTATGTCTATGTTTACGTAGCAGAGATCTTTGTGGAAGTGGAATTTGAACATTAGATCCTAAACAAGAAAAGAGAGGTAATCTAAATTAGCTGCTACATAATAGTGAATGATAATTATGAAGAAGAAAAAAGTTAGTATAGTCCGCCAAAACGTTTCCACAGTGAACTGTAGTGAAAGATGCTTGATACTAATAAACAGCTATTCCGTAAACGGTATGACTGTGCTGTACGCCTGCATTGTCTTCACTCATGTTTTCCAAGTTACACGTCAGTAATCACCTGCCATCACAGTGATCATTCTCTTATATTTCTTTATGAAGCAAGAAATCGCTCCGAACTACACTCATGGGTTCTTGAACTTACCGAAAAATTATGTTGCGAACTGATATAAGTACAAAGATGCAAATCTGGTTGTAGGCCATCTTCCGCAGTTGTTGGATAATAGATTATAAATCAAAACTCCGTCTGGAACAATTGTTGATGTTACTGTTTTCTTTATTTCCATACGCGTTTCACCCTTTTGGTGTGGGGCATCGTCATGTATATAATGTAGCAGACAAACGAAACAAGAAGTTTGAAGTTGCAATGGATACAATGCCAGTGTTTATTCAGTAATATGTGTAAAACAGTTTTTATAATTGTGAAATAGAAGATCTGTAAGATGCATAAAGTGCTGTTCCAGATCGCCATGTAAATACCATCACCTTAGCTGTAAGTACAATGTAAATATGTATATAATAACTTATAATTCCTCTGTCAAATGTAACATATCACATGTAAAAACAAATTCACAGCCACTGACGATGCCCCACACCAAAAGGGTGAAACGCGTATGGAAATAAAGAAAACAGTAACATCAACAGTTGTTCCAGACGGAATTTTGATTTATAATCTAAGTACAAAGATGTTTCATGATCGCCATCATGGTCATCAGTAAGGACATATCACTTGTTTTTGCTCAACTGTTGTAACACAGCAGCTCATTAAAAATAAGTAAAATTATATATTTATACTGGTAAAGGGAGTAACATTGGTCAAATTAAAAGTTTAAAGAATTTATAAAAAAGAATATCAAATCTAATAAATATTGTTTACTCCGAGATGTTTGAGAAGATATGATCTCTGAAAAAAGTAGAAGATGAAGAATTGTTGGTAGAGCTGGCGAGTAAAAGAGATTGCTCTAGCAAAATATTAAGTTTGGAAATAATAAGAGTTGTATAATGAGAAATTTCGAACATCATATTAGCGGAGAGAAAATTGATTAGATCTTAAATAGAAACAAACCTGAAAATCTTTGGATCAAACTTTATTCAAAAAATTATTACAGACACGGTCAAAAGGTTGTTGGTATTGGAGGAATTTAGGCAGAGCAAACTAAATTAAATAAACTGAAAAAGATTACATTCAAACTCTGTCTACAAAATCTATTTCTCTTAATACCAACCAACATATTTAATGTGACACCGTCCATCTTTTTCTTATACCTTATATAATTTTTGTTTTCAGAGAGGGTTGGCAGCCTTATGTAGTTAATGTTAGTAATCACCTTACACCATATTCAGATATTTTCTCGTTAATTACAAATATTTGGTGTGCTCTTGTAATATGCTGCTTCCTAATGTGATTTTTCGATGTGCATCTTTCTTCATGTACGAGGACACATCGTAATCGTGTCTCCGATGTTGGGATATTTTGTTTGTGTCCTGTTTAGACTCTGGTAGGGCAGGTGGTTGTAGAAGGTCGCCGACGAATGCTCGCCTCCGGCCGCTGCCGCTGCCACTGCCGGCGATCAATAGGGCGTCCAGCCGGCACCGCACGCCGCTACACTGGCTTCGACTCCAGCTGTACGCCGCAAACTGGGTCACGCTACGCCACGTGCAACACTAGGACAGCACACACTCACGTTACATATTTATCGGCTTTTGGGTTAGCGTGCTGGCATCATGTTGCAGGTTTCGATGGACTCAGTCCAGCCTAGAACCAGGATTGTATTAACTGTATCCGAGTCATATGTTATTTAAACTGTGAACTACGACAACATTGGCGATGAATTAATACATTCCAACAATTCATACTTCAGATCTCTGGTTTTTTCGAATGTCAAAACACCATTGTGGGCAGGTGATGATAAACGATATTTTTTCTTTAACAATTTATCTCTCATTTCCCTAATTATTTTAATCCAGTAGGCCCAGAGGACATGTGCAATATTCTCAAATTATTACTTTACGCATTGCTAGGTAACCAGTAACAAAAATTCTTTTTGCATCACACAAAATACTGGCCACAATTTTTCTGGATGATTATATGGATTTAGCCTTTTGGCAGAGCAGCTGCCTCCCACCGTTTTTATTTCTGTTTCGTTTCTCTAGTGAAGTGGTAGACCCATGTCTCATTCGTCGCAACAAGTCGGCGAACGAAACCGTTATGATCCTTTTCAAAATTGTGGGAAATTTGTTTTAGAATTTGTTTTTGGTCAGCAGCACCCATCTTGGACAAATTCTCATTTTCATTCTTGATGAAAAGTGTTACCGTATCCTTTCTTCTGATGTCCCTATGACTGCAGCCGACACATACAGTAATAAGCCGATAACGTATGGTACACCATCTCGATGTTTTCATCTGTCGTTCTTGTGTTTGATGATCCTTCAAATGACCATTTTTAAGAGACGTATGACCACTTTTAAACTCAACCGTTCACTTCTTGAAACAAGGGGCACACTCCTAATAAACTTTTGCCAACTATGGAAGAATTTCAGTTGGCGATAAATAATCAAAGGCCAAAAAATTGATACCGGCTCCATATTCCAATTTATTCATTGCAATAAGACACACAAAATATGTCTATTTTTAAAAAATGTATCAAGAAAATTACTTCATAGATGAACTGGAAACGTGTAGTTCGATATTGTGAAACGTGTGTCAACATCAGCAAAAATGCCTTAATAGCAAATTCTGTTTCCGTAGCAGGCCAAGAACTTTCCCTCGAATAAAAACGGTAGATTTGCATACGGTAAATAACGCTGGCACTCGATCCGAAGAAGAATGTTTGAATGTTTCTTTATTAATTCTGATTTAACAGATAAGCGATGTGTTCAATGCAACTTAACGAAACTAAAACCCAACCTGGCGCCTCTCACCGTTTATCCTCTGTTCATATTCTGCTAGCAGAGCTGCGGCAACACGTTGCAGCCTCCAACGATCTGTTATGCCTGTAGCTCGATGTTGAGATGAGTTCTCAGACTTTTGCAACAGGTTTTTGCCCAAGCCTCCACACTCCAATATTAATGTGGAAGGTTCAGCTCGACCTAATCGATAAACGGTACCGACCGTGGTGGGTGAGAGGCTCTGGCCTCGCATTCGGGAGGATGCCGGTTCGAATCCGGGCCCGGGCATCCAGATATGGGTTTTCCATGATTTCGCCAAATCACTCCAGGTGAATGCCGGGATGCTTCCTTCAAAAAGACCATGGCCAAACTCCTAACCGTTCCTTGACCCATCCCGCCTCTAATGACCTCGGAGTCGACAAGGCGTAAAGCCATAAGTAAAAAAAAAGTAAAAGAAAAACGGTTAGATTATCGAGTAGCATGAGTTGAAGTCATTATAATTTGAAGGTGAAACTTGACTTTGGTGGTTTTCATCTTTATACCGACTTTCGCATTGGTTACCAGCTTCTTGTCTAGCCGCTAAATCGGTGTCAGTCAAAGATCTTGGTAGTCGTCGACCACTCTGTTTTATTGTTGTTGTAAGAAATCAGCTACGGTTGTAATTTCTCCTCGGTATTCAATTTCTGAGTGAGTAGCTAGTGTATTTTCATAGCAGTAAATATGTTTGTGTTTATGGGAAAAGGAGTTACAGACATCTGTTTTTAAAAGTATACGATACGTGACGGTAACTGCTGAGAAAGAAAATTTCTATGCGGGGAAGAAAGCTTCTCCGTCATCCATTTACAAGCTTGATCCTGGAGTTCCGCTTCACTATTAATGTTTACGGCGTGAAGTAAACCACCAATAACGCTTTGACGTTGGGCGACAAATGAAATAACCCATTTGGTCAATTTATAAATAAACCCTTACTTTGGGCGACATTTTGAAATAACCACTTTCCTATCACAAAACTATTAATTAATATCTGAAAATATTAACTTTCTACTGATGTGTAATAGATATTATTTAAATGGCAGATTTTTCACAATTGACTGTTACATTTATTTTACACTAAGCAAAGAAAGGAAATATGCAATATTTATTGCTGCTGTCTTTATTCAAGGCCGTTCACGACAACATGCAGGGCTCTGTGATATTTAATGGTGAAGCTTCTGCATCCATCAAGGTAAACAGTGATGTACGGCAGGGTTGTATCCTAGCGCCCTCACTCTTTGGGATTTTCTTCTCTGTTCTGTTCTTAGTAGCTTTTAAAAACTGTGATGTTGGAGTACATCTGCATACAAGGAGTGACGGTAGACTTTTTAACATAAGTCTATTAAGGTCTATTAAAAAGCGTATTGCCCTAATTTTACGTGAACTTCTCTATGCTGACGATGCGGCTTTTGTCTCTAATAAGGAAGACGAGCTTTAGGAGGTACTCACCAGATTTGGTCGTGCGTGCCATCTGCTCTCGATGAGTGTTAATGCCAAGAAGACGGTTGTCATGTTTCAGGATACAGATCGTCTCCCAAAAATAACTGTAGGCGGCACCCTTCTTCAAGTGGTAGAACACTTCCGCTATCTCGGCTCCATCACTACATCCAACCAGTCCAATCAGAAGGAGATTGACGCACGTATCGGCAGAGCCGCGACCAGCTTTGGCAAGCTGTCTTCACGTGTCTGCAGAAACTGCAAGCTAACACTCTCCACCAAAATTCTTGTATACCAGACGTGCGTCCTAAGCATCTTATTGTACTCATCTGAGACATTGACAACTTACACCTGGCAAGAGAGACAGCTGAACGCTTTCCACATGCGCTGCCTGCGGACAATACTCGGCATGACAAAATGAGCAATGAGATTAATGTTACAAAGTGCCACAGTATTACTGCCATCCTGAAACAAAGAAGACTCCGCTAGCTTGGCCACGTTCATAGAATGGACAATGAAGGACTACCACACAAAGTCATGATCAGTCAGATTGCTCATATTAAGAGATCTGTAGGACCTCCAATGCTAAGGTTTAAGGACTCCTGCAAACGTGACTTGGGGAGCTTCGACATGCGCGCTTCTGACTGGGAGGCTTGCGCCAACACGAGATCTTTATGGCGTCATCATATCGCCACCGGCATGTACAAACATGACAGAGCATGGTTGGATAAAATAAAGCAGAAAAAGCTTCGCAACAGGGTAGAACATTGACCGGACTCTTATTTCGCGTGCGGTAGATGTGGCAAGATTTGTAGCGCAGCCATCGGACTATTCAGCCACAAAAGAGGATGTGATGCACTTAACCCTGGAGATAACCGAGTTTCCTCACAGATACTACAACTATCATCTGCGAAGATGTTGTTCCCAATATATATATATAGTGCAAGTGATCATTAAGAGCTGAACTTTAACAATAAATTAAAATGAATTTACGGGCTTCTTCAGTTTCAACGTGGATCTTTTATTCACGGCGAAACAAACGCGTAATATCGCTGTATTAACCATAGTGGAAGTCTATCAGTGGCCCCCTTTATCGATTTCCATAAATTTCATTGGAAATAAAGCTTCGAGTGCTCTGCACACCTTGCTTAACTTTGTGAAAGAACTACTCAGGTATTCACCAATCTTCTTTTTTCTTAAATTGCGTTGGTAACCAATCTGAGATTTGGTCACTTATTGAAAAACCTTGTTGCTGAACAAATGTAAATAACAAAGTATTTAATTTTGTTGGAAATCAAAACTACCGTTTGAGCAGAAACTTCAATATTGAAGAACATTTAGTTAATCAATTCAACGCCGCAACTTCAGTGCTTCATGGCGGGCTATGCCACGAAGTGTTTAGCTGAATGCAATATTTTTCTAACAAATTGTACTTTGTCAAAATCTAATTACTGTGTTAAAGAAATAATGAGGAACTTAACTAACAGAAACATTGTCAATATCCATCTAACAATCGTTTTACCAGAACAGCTTTCGCAGCTACGGTTTGGGCAGTGTATTTGTATTTTTTTTAAAATTGTTTAACCTCTCTTAACGGCGAGGTCTTTAGAGACGGGAAAGGATGGAGGGGGGGCAAGGAATGGGAAGGAATTCGGCCATGGGCTTATGAAGGAAGCATCCCGGCATTTGCCTGGATTGATTTGGGAAACCATGGAAAACCCAAATCTGGATGCCCGGACGGGGAGTCGAACCACCGTCCTCCCGAATGCGAGGCCAGAGCACTAACAGTTATACCACCACGCTCGGTGTATTTGTACCCACGGCCACTGTTGCACTGGTATCGCTTGTGCTAAGGTATTGTGTAAGTCTCCAAACACATTCCTAAGGCGCCTGCCATAAGATTGTCGTGGGAGTAGTGACTCCACAACTGTGTATAGTCGGTGACCTGGTTCCGGCACAATGGCACGCCGTCGTGCTTCATCCTGGCCATCCTGTACCGTCACAATACCAGTCGTACCACACCAAATGTCCTCTCATCCAAGACAGCGCCTCCGCACGTTACATCAGTGTAGAGTCCAACGACTGGTTGAATTGTAGCAGTGGCGATAAGTATTCGATAAACTGCACGCATCATCGTTATTACTTCCAGATTGGACTTCGTTATGAGAAAATGACATGGCTAAGAAATCTGATCTGCTGTCTCTAATATCCTTTGTTACTGTAAAATGTAACGCCTCTCTACCAGTCTGTCAGTAAGCTTATAGCTCGAGAACCTTCTATCCGATTACCACACAGGGTTTTAGTATATAAACTCAATACACGCTCAGGTCTTGGTGCATAATTTATTACGCTAGTCTACTTTGGGAGTAAAATGACAGCTGATAACCGAAGCAGGAATGATATTAAAAGCAGGAATGATGTTAAAAACAGAATACCACTAGCAAAAAGAGCATTCGTGAAAAAGAGAAATCTTTTGGTTTCAAATATTGATCTAAGACTCAGAAAATACTTTTTAAGCTTTTATGTGTGGAGCACAGCACTTCATGGAAGCAAAGTATGGACTTAAGAAACACCAGAAAGAATAAAAATAGAAGCATTTGAGAAGATGCAGGATGGTGAGTCATATTTTGAGAAATGCGCGATTCGTAATTTGTTAGTGGAAGAAACAGTCGAAGGTAAGAAGTTTAGTGGAAGGCAGAGATTAAAATATATGAAGCAGATAATTGAAGTCGTGGATTGTAAGGGATATGTTGAGATGTAAGAGTTATCGAAAGATAGAGAGGAATGGAGGATCGCATCAAACCAGTAGAGAGACTGATGACAGCAAAATAAAAAGTAAGGTAAGGTAGGTGTTAGGCAGTATCGATTTTAATGAAGGAAGTCAATAAAAATGTAAATGATGGAGGGTTTCCCAGAATACACTGGATAAACCACTGAAGATGCAGTAATACAATACACGGAAGTTTTGTAATGTATAATATGTTCTATTAAAAAAGTTCCATAGAGTGTGTTTGTTATGTTTGTTTCTTGTAAGTAACATCTAAAAATCAATATAAAATTATTTTGATTATACTACAACTAACAGAATTCATAAAAATCGAAAATCCAGATTTCCATCATGACATACGGTGACTAACCAATTCAGTTACATTATAGTAATGTGACAGATTACAAAATGCTTAAAAACCAAGTTCTCTAACAGTATAATGAGGCCCCGATTCAGCTAGGTAGATACGGAAAAAATTGTAATATAAAATAATTGAATGACTTATCATGAACGTAAATACTAGAGTTTTTAACTCGTTTGTTGGAGGAAGTACAGATTCTAATGGCAGATTTAGTTAGCAGACAGTAATTTGTTTGCAGAATAAATGTTTCGTAGTCAGTGAATTAGTACTGAAGCGCCCAAAAGTAATGTTGGTAATGTATTATAACGAAAATGGTGAACAGGCCCACTGCTGCATTACTCAGTTGTGATGAACACAATATACATTCTATGAAGTAGCCCTGTACGAAATACCCTTATATTTAGTGGGAAACCATACGTAACATTATGTGCTGCAATTGTATGTAGAAATGAGTAAATCCCACAGGTATAATTTTTCAGATTACTGAACTGATATGAAATAAGATAAAGTTGCGAAATAATATTTTTTTGTTATTTATGGCTCTACGCTTCTTCGATTAGAGGCGAAATAGGACTGGGAACAAGGAACGGGAAGGAAGCTTCCCGGCATTATCCTGGAAACCCCATGGAAAACCCAAATCTGGATGCCTCGACGGGAATTCGAACCGGCGTCCTCCCAAACCTGAGGCCAGGACCAAAAAAAAACCATAGTTCAAAAACTGATTGTTAAATCTATTAAAACAAAACATAGATAAATTATTCCATATGAGCGGAACCGTGGGCAATAGCTAGAGTGTAATCCACTTTAATAAGATGCATAACTCGATAGCTCGCCATCCTTCGGCAAGTCCGATGATGTTAAGTGTTAAACATATTGGCCGCGACCACAGCGATGCTTGGCCAACCAGGAAATTTCAAAGAAATAACTACTTTGATTTTATTTACGCTTATATTGTTAAAAGGAAGTGTAAATTTCAGATAAATAGTTTAATTTAATTTTATTTACACGTATTTTTTAGACATGCTGGATTGGTTAATTTGTTAGTGGAGGGAACAGTCGAAGGTAAGAACTGTAGAGGTAGACAGAGATTAGAATATATGAAGCAGATAATTGAGGACGTGGGTTGTAAGGGGTATGTAGGAATGAAGAGGCTAGCACAGGATAGGAAGGGATGGAGGATTGCATCAAACCAGTCTAAAGACTGACGACAGCAAAAAAAAAAAGTGATTAAAACGTATAATTACGACGCCAGCTAAAAGGCACTAGTTTGTTTTAACAGTAACTGCACAAAAATGCGAAAGAGGAAAAAAAATTACAATGAGACTTTCGTTTAAATTTACATGTTACTTTTTGTTTATTTACAACCGTTAGAAGGATAAATTCATGTAAGTAGAAGAGCATCCAATGCTCTACCGAGCGTGGTGGGTAAGTAGTAACGCTCTGGCCCCGCATTCGGGAGGATACGGGATCGAATTCCTGTCCGGCTATTGAGATTTCGGTTTTCAAGGCTTGCGGAGATCACTCCAGGTGAACGATGGAATGGTTCTTTCAGAAGACCATCATGTTCCTTGCCTTCAGTTCTTTACCGCGTCCAATGACCCTGGCGTCAACGAATGGCCATAAGAAAAAGGTTGATATATTCTTCCCGGAAAACTAACCGAGTTTAACTGTTGTTTAGTAACAATACTTTGTCAACTGTTCTTTAAGTCGTCATCTTCGGGTGAACAAGTCCAAGGAGTGTGTTGTTGATGGTGGGCCATTATGACTACAATTTTTAGGAGGTTTTACGTGCGGCACTACTACCAGTGTCATTCAGAATTTTCTTCTAAAAAACTGTACTTTTCTCTTGCAGATTAACATGGACTGCCAAAAAAATATACACCTTTACCCTCCCCTCAGCGTATCCGTTGGCTGAAACTGCTCCTTAAAAAGCGGCGAAAGTACTACAAATAATAAAACATAATTTATAAAAAAGCAATTGGCAGTCATTGGAGACTGCAGACAGAAGTGAAAACTTAAATTATGAATATCGTACGAGCAACACGTCATACTTATAGTTGCAGATAATAATTCCGTGTGGTCGTAATGACCTGGTGGTAGGGTTTCTATTGGCTGTTCATTCCGCCCCTGTCTCAGCTGCCTTAACCCAACCCGGTAGAGCTCCCAGATACAGGGGACCTACAGTTTAAAATAGAATCCAAACCACAGAATTGACCTGACGTACTTCACATTACACAGCAAGTTCGGGTTAAGCGTCTATGAAATTCCCCGCCAAGATAGGGGATTCGAGCGGGGGACCTTCCGTTGCCCACCCAGACACCTCAGCCGCCAAACCGCTATAGATAAACTGTTAAAACTAGCATGTTGGTGACGCGAACTCATGAGATTTTGTCCATCCAAAAATCTCCCAAAATGCCTAAAGATATTTTCACTTCGACAACTAAAAATCTAACTTAATCCAGAACCCTAAAGTCGGTCGACTATTCTCGAAGGAGATGAGCAGTACCAAGCTACTGTGTCAGATGCCGGAAAGCCAATTCCTTTCCTCAGGGGACTACAGTTTAACGTGGAATCAGAAGCACGGAACGTCCTAGCGTGCTCCTATAATCAGATATAGCTCCTAAAAATTCCTACTCACCACGGGATTTGAACTCGCGACCGGAGAGAGATTTGGGAAGTAAGCACCTCAACCGACGAGCTACCAGACCGGCTTATTTTGAAGTTTACATGTGCTATCAAAATCGGATAAAAACTGTTTGTTTGTTGGAACAACGTTGACAGAAATTAAGGTGAGAGGGGAAAGGAGGAGATGGTAAAGAATTTTGTAAACCTAATGTAAGCAGTATAAATCTATTTGTTTTAAAGTTCCATAAAAATAAGATAAAAACTGTGTGTTTGTAAGAAGAACATCGAAAAAAAATAACATTTTAATATATTAGATACAAGTACAATCTATACTTTCACTGCTGTCCAAGTGCAAGACGTCATACTTACAGCTGCAGATATGCTGTTAGCATTAGCATGTTGGTGACGCGACGTCATAAGATTTTATCCATCCAAAAAGCTACCAACGCGCAACACGTCATAGCATGTCGCTGACAGGGAGTCGCGAACTGAGTTTTATCCTCGTCCAAACACAGCCAAACGCGCCTATAGAAATTTTCATTTCAAACAGTTGTAGTTCTTCTGCCGCTTCTCAAAGAACGTTTTCAGCCAACTGATGAAGTAATGGAATATCCAGCCAGGTACGTCCACACTGGACAGACTGTGGGGCGAATATGGAGCAGCTGAGTAGAATTGTTCTGGTGAGCAGTAGCAGAACAGTTTTCTCACTCGAAAAAGCTAACGCTTCAAGTGAATCGTGGAGTTGGTTCTGCCAGGGCTGTCACAGCGTGCTGACGTGGTAACAGGCGAGGCTTTACCTGCGCTCCCGTGCTAATGAAGCGAGCGTTCCGCGCGGGCAGGGCGCTTTGTGTCCGAGACACGCAGCAATTATCACTCCGCAAAAACACGCGATCCTCCTGCAGCGCTCGTATAAATGCTCTCTCTGCACAAAGAGAGTGTTTAACAGCACGTGGGCGGTTTTGTTGGTCCACCATTCGTTTCGCCCCTGTGTATCCGTCGCCTGGCCACAACAAACAGCCTTTGGCCTACTCGGTCAAGAGCAGTGTTCACGCCATTTCGCTTGCAACAGCTCCTCCGCTCCCGTCGCCATTCTTGCAGTCAGATTATGCAATTTCCTCGTAACGCCAGGCGTCATTTAGGAGACACAGGAAGACAAGTAGAGGTAATAACGGCGCCAGCGAAGAAGCACCTAGGCAGACAGACAGGCAGCTGAAGGTTACCTTTCCATTCAACAGGCCAACGCTCCTCCTTTGTTCGCAGGCGCTGTGACGTCGATGCAGAGATATAAATAGTGTCTGCAGCGCTACCCACCCTTTCCTCCGGCTGTAATTTTTATAACCACTCCTCTTTTCCCCTTCTTCTGGAGTGTTACCGATATAAAAGATTTTCTGGATAACGGTTACATACCTCTGTGATGCCACTTGCTAATTATTTCTACTGCACGAGGTCAGTTTGACTTGCTGAGAATGTTTTTTCTCTTTTTTGTTTTTATAGAGCCTTGTCACTAACATGAATGGAATTTTTAGGTGATTGTGAGACTATACCATTCAGCGTAATTCTTATCTAATGCCGAGATGCAGGGATTTAAAATAAAAATAAAATAAATAAAAAAAAAATAACTGACAAGTAGGCTAGTTTAAAAATCAATGTCTATCTATACCTATAAAACGAAAACCAGATATATTGGTCGCATAAAAACTCGGAAACTACGGGGCAGATTTCGATGGAGTTTTCACCGTTTTAAAGTTTAGAATCTTAATTCACTTGTCTGGCATGCCTTATGTTTAAACGTTAAATAATTTAGGAGCATTAAATGAAATTCTGAACGTATGGTGAGAAATTCCACAGGAGGAATCACTAGATGGCGCATACTCCGCACTAAACACACAATACAATGTCTCTGGCCATAGCCTTTAATTAAAGCAATAAGATAACTTACAGTAATAACTATTTTGCACACTAAACAAAACTTTAAGTATTCTTTCTTTTAATTCGATATATTCAATTTTTAAAAGCCATAGCTTGAAGTATTCTTTCCTTTAATTCAGGATATCAATTTTTAAACGACATAGATAGCGATTAAAACAACAAAGATTTTCTTTAAGCACGATCTCTGGAAAATATCTCTGGCCTTCTATTTACGATAATATTATTCCGGATTCACTTTTGCAGAGTTAAAGGATCTGGTGTTTCGAGCGACAAGTATATCCATTCACTTCGCAATTGAATCAAACGTGAGTTTTTAACATAATCTAGGGTTGTTCAGCAATGTAGTAATAAAATTTCTTAACCAAATTATCGAAGCTTGATATACGTCAATCTTTTCGGACGAATGAAAATAGTATACGTGTAAATAAACTTCAGCCCACTAGTTTCTAGGTAGGGGGCGGGTGAATGTAAGTTTGCTTCAATTCCAAAAAAGTTGACGCGTATTTTATGAAACTTTGTACAAATGTTTTGCGGGAATAAAAATAGGGTACGGTTAAATCTACGCCAACTATACCGGGCAACGCCGGTAGTTTGCAATAAAATGCTGGTTACAAACGAAGCACTAGGAATAGGCTTTATGCTTATTGTGTTGCAAAAGATTTAACGATTTATTTTTAAAAAATCCTTCATTTCTCTCCAGTATAATCCTGATTTTCTGTCATTTCTTTTCCCTTTTCCGTGCCCTTTGTTTACTACGGTCTTAGTTTTGTATTTGTTGTACCAGGGTGCACACTTGCAACTACTGGGAAAAGTTCCCTGGATCACTTTTTTCATTTTTTTCTTCTTCTGGTTTAAGACTGATCAAAGTCATTAAATCCGGGAGACAATGGGGGATAAGAAACGGGAAGTAATTCAGTCATGACCTACCGAAGGAACCATGCTGAAATCGCCAGGAGTGATTTCTGGAAATCATGGATAATCGAAATCTGTATGGCTGGAAGTGTTTTTGAACTCGCGTCCTCCCGATCTCCATTTCTGCATCTCTGGAGTTTATGTTGCTGTATTAGCTATTCATAAGATGTTGTTCGGAGCGATCAGAAGTCCGCGTTCAACTTACATCTAAGCACAGACTCAAGTTCCTGAATAGTTTAAAATTAACATCCTGTAGTAAGATACGTATATGTGAGCTTGTGATGTTGAATGCCGTTTCGACTATCAAGCTAAAACTACAATAAGCCTTTTTATTGCAAACAATTCTCATAATCACTAACTGTTGGTAAAGTAACTTGTAAGCGGACATGTGTAAAGTAGTCAGATAAAGGAAGTATTGTTTCTGAAGTTAACTGTAAGAATAATTTTTTGCTAGTAAGTCATTAAAGCTCTTTAAGTAAACAATTTACTTGTTTTTGTAAGAGAAAAATTGATAAAATTAAAAAGGAATATAAAGGCAATGTATGTTTTAAAGCGTTAGTGTACGACAGTTTAAGCAGCGAATCGTGAAAACGTAAGAAATCTGCAGCATAATGTAAAACAGATTTCTAAATTTAGCGTTCAGTGACAGATTAGTCTTACTGGAAATAAAGTCGTTAACTAATTTTCCCTTTCTACCAAATTATCAAGCTATCACAGAATAAATAGCTGTAGAAGATATGATAGAGTTTAATTGTGCTTCGGATTCACTTGATCGTGATATTTATTCAGCAGAATAAATATTAGCCTACTGATTTTACTCCAGGATCTACGTTTGAAATGTTGAAAAATATCTTAAAATACGGCGAAAATTCATGGTTAATACAACAAGAATGACAAGTTTTACATGTTCACATCGTTATGTGTTTACGTACTACCGACTTCAATCTTTGAACTTTTCTTCCTGGTCAGTGCAAGTTTTGCCCTTGCAATTCACAGCCTCTGCATCTGTACCTTGGTCTTCCTCTCACATTATCCAGCTGCAGATTGTACATTTTACTCGATATTATCCCTGCATCTATTCCTAGTTTCTACCTGCCTGAATCACTTACAACCAACCATAGATGGCAGACGTTAACAACTTGCTGGGTTCATAACCAAGTTCCTCCACTTTTTATGCTGTCTCGAAAGTCATGCTTCTGATACTGCTCTGAATGTCCAGAAATTAAATCACACATTTATTTCGTAAAGGAGTGATACCACAATGCTAATTTATAAAGAAATGGTTTCATTGGTCAATTAACATTTTAATCACTTTCAATAAAAACCAGAATATAGTTCTATATTTGTATGTCAATTCTATTTTTGTAGTGTGCTATTCTTTCTACATGCCTTGAACGAAAATATAACTACTATGAACGAAAGAATTCTCATGACATAGGAAAACCTCCGTTCACTGATACCGGTCGCTTGAAATTCGCAAATTTTTTACGCTTTGAAAATAGAACATAAACTTATGTACTGTTTATGCAACCAAAGTGTTAACCCGGCTAATTGGCACTCGAGTATAATTGGAGCTATTTTCTGAAAGAAAACAAACTGATTAGGGATTTTAAGTATGGCTGTAAAAGCTTCATCCTATTGAAGATATTTCTCAGCAGCTTGACGAGAAGAATCAAGTTCTCCATCGTCATTTCTTAATTTAGGAGAAAAGCAAACACGTTCGTTCAGTTTTAATTAAGTGTTTTGTTGTTTGTATATTTCTCGGAACACGCAGGCGGTCATTTACCCTGGTACGCCTTTGGGCTAAGTTGTTTTGTTACAGACTCCGATGTCCACAAATAAATAAGAAAATGTTAAAACGCTGCGTTATGAAGGCAATTGTGAAACTGAGAATTAAGCATATATATATGTATGTATATGCACCAACAAGTTGAATTTACCTGTACGGTCTCGCTACCTAAAATTTAACATTTTTTAAGTGAAGCATTTCTTTCGGTTTTCTAACTTTACTTATTTCTTTCTTGTCCGCCAATTGTTAACATTAGTCTCATGTTATCAATCTAGTTGAGTGAATAATTACTGTGTAATATTTGTTTTCAGAACTTATTAAACCTCATCGCCTTTCGAGTTGTGTCTTGACTTTTTTATTTTTCGATATTCATCTCTCTGCTGATGTAAACGCTCTTATTGGCGACCACTTGAATGTTTCAAGATTTACTCGCACAGATCTAGTAACTCAAATACTTATTTATCTGATTGATTTCGCTTTACTTATTTCACGTGTTCTTAGTTCGGTAATGCATAATACATTTCGCAGGACATTTAGCAATTGTTCTACACATCACACTATTTAATCGACAAACATTTATACAACACATCACTATTGTCTCTACATACATTATAAAGAAGACTGGACACAATGATAAGAGAGTTAATTAAACATAATGTGTGTTTCCAAGCTTTTCAGTTCACACTGTTCTACTTTCTTCCAGCGTGGACATCTCTCAGCTAAAAATAAGGCTGTGAAATGCCAAACATCCACATAGCTGTAGAATATCGCAGGATATGCTTTTTCGGGAACGCGGCCATGCTACTTGTACCACTAAACAAGGCATCTGCGTTTTAAGACTCAGAATTACGATTTACACGAAATTTTTAGTGTTGATCCTTGTTTGAAAAATATCTTCTGCCACTTTCCATATTCGTAATAGTGGGGACAATAAATATTTAAATTTCGGAAAGAATACAATTATACAAAACTGAAATACCTACCTTAAGGAATGAATGTGTTACAAAGAAAATCGTATACCGGAGTTTTTTTATTTATGTATACCTCTATCGTTAGCCGTATTTTATCGACATTATATCACCCAAATGTCACATTAAGAAAACAAAAACAATTAAAACAAATAGAAAGAAGAGAATTAACGATTGCCAATACTCTGAAGAACTAAAACAAAGTCAAGCATTAAAATTGAAATTGTTAATATTTTATCAAACAACGATTGTGGCATTTAAGAATTAATTTGAGATCCGTGAGATTAGTTTTGACAGCTGTGATACATATTAATACTCTGGAGAAATTCACATTACATTATTCCTGTCCTGCATGGAAGGTAACATTTCATCCGCAGAGAACATTGCAGCAGGTTAAATTAATCAGAGTTTGCTCCATTAATCTGCGACCAATATCCGAGGCGAACAAACGGCGTCACTAAAACATGCACGCCGCCAATACGTATACAGGGCGCAGTAACAGTACGCGTACACTCCACACCCGCAGTACGTTTATGATGAGAGCCAACAAGTACCACGGTTTAGTAGGTTATCACTGTCGGCAAATGAATGTAAAATGGAAGGAGAAGCGGGTTTTGTGATTTAGTTTCATGAGTAGTACATAACACAATCAGATAGTTAAATCTGCTCATCTTTATACGCCAGAAATTTCAAGCTATATGATCTGTTGTCTCCGCATCCCGTCTGCAGATTCTGCCAAATCTCTGTCTACTAATAATAGAAACGTCATACAGCCAATACCCGCTGTTAACCTAGAGTTTGATCATACAGAAAAACATTAACTAATTAAGTGCTGTTCTAGTAATTAATATACAACGATTACAGCTAACAGGGGTAGCGATTAAGAAACAAAGGCACGCACGTTGAATGAAAGTAATGTTTCGAGCACAGTACTTTATAGTAGCGAAGCATGAACTTTAGGAATACAGGAAAGAAGGTAAATTAGAACATTAGAAATCGGGTGCTGAAAATTAGGTGGACCGATAAAGTAGGAAATGAAAGACTTTTGGAAGTGATGGGTGAGAAAAGAAGTTTCTGAAAGAGGCTTACAGAAAGAAGAGACAGGATTGAAGGTCATATTTTGAGACATGTAGGACTGGTTAATTTGTTAATGGAGGGAACAGTCAAAGGTAAAAACTCTAGAGGGAGACAGAGATTAGAATATATGAAGAAGACAAGTAGGGTGTAAGGGTTATGTTGAGATGAAGATAGCGCAACATAGGAAGGGGCGGAGGATCGCATCAAACCAGTCAAAAGACTGAAGACAGCAAAAAATATGTTTCGAGTCTACCTAATCCATACTTATAATAAAATTTTAACCAGGAAAAATTCTGTACATTTGGAACATTAAAAAAAAAAAGTGTTTAATAAACTGTAGGGAAGAAATCCGCTTTAAAAAAAATGTGTTTGTCTGTGTTCCGATGAACGGTTTTTAAGCAAAAACTGTTTGTCGAATTTTGTTAGGGTTTGGTTTAATGCACAACGCGTTTGGATTTTGGTGGATTTTCTGTTAGTGTAGAACGCATTGGTAAAATAGGTTATCAAGGGGTAATATCTAAAGGTAGGTAACTCAGCAGCAAACGAATGCAATTTCAATGTTCAGAGCAGACAGAAGCCGTCTTTCTCCAAACACCGCGGGTAATTTCCTCTCCTTTTTCCCCGTGGACTGCGCCAGGAAGCTGCCCTTTGGTTTGCCCAGTGGGAGTGAGCGCGTCTAAATGTTTACCTGCCACGGAACACTTCCCCGGGGGATCTTACACAAATGCACCGCCAGGAACCTCCAGTGCAGCAGAACTTGCCCTGTATCCGAGATTCAACTGAAGTGCGGCCTGTAGAGGGCACTGCGCGATTCACTCTGGCTCTTACGTAACCGATATCGATTATCGTCCACTAAGAAGTAACATCCCTCACAGAATTTAACATCGCTGGCACACGTAATGAAATTTTATGAAGTGTAAGCATTACTATGCAGTCAAAATAAAACATTTACAATAATTCCAAAAAATTTATTTAACTTACTGGAATACTACATCGTAAGTCAGATAACTATTAATCAACAACTACAGATAAAGAATCATAATTAGATTCTGTTCAGTGATACGATACCGATAATCGGAAATATGATGTTTACAATTCTACATAATAGCAAGCGTAGTAAATAAAACAAAATTTCACTGATGTTTGAATCAAATTTACGTAGTCAGTTATCTGATCAGATTGAAAAAAACGTCCGGAAAAACAACTAACAAGAATATAATTCATAATGATGCACTATTTTACAAAACGAGAGATAGGATGCCCATGATACTCGATCTACAGTATTCCTACACTAATTAGTTGATAACTATTTTCGTCTACAAAATTAGTTGCCACATGGAATTACAAATATCATTTTCGCTTGGTTCTTGTGATGTCGTGTTCCCAGATATAACCGATTTACTTAAGTAAAACTTCGTATGGCCACATTGTATAAATCCAAAAATTATATGAGAATACCTCCTTAATTCGTAGGAGGGTAATAAATTGTTTGCCTCGAACAAAGATAGTCAATATAGAACATCAAATTTTGCATAATGACCACTATACAAACAAATGTAAATTCTGTAATATGTAATTTTATAGTCGCGCTGTGGAATAATCGGCATTGCCACCTTTGGACGAGGTCGAGAATTAATCATACTTTCAAATTAAATGTTGTGTCATCTGCTGTGAAAATACACATTACATTTCTTCATGTCTTCCTTTCACTTGGTTGTTGGTATACGCTGTGAGTCGACCTCAACTCGCCCTTTTTAGCAAATACTGCACCAGCCACGTCTGGGCGGCTGCGTCTAATGGTATGGTAAAATATGGGCTCACAAGAAGACGCCCGTAATAGAAGCCCCCACCGCCGTTACAAATTCAAATGTACTTGCAGATTATAAATCAAACCTGAGAGGTAATATTTATCTTTGGATTGAGCAGGCGACGTTATTGCTACTCTTCGAGAACTGATGGCGTCTCTGACGAAAAAACTGAAAGCCTGTCGGTCGTTGCTGAGCGGGAATTGATGGCAAGGATACTTTCACTTCCAGTCCACCGCAAAAAGTGCTGATGAATACTGCATGAATCCGTTTAGTGAATTTATTAAGAAATAATATTATGCAGCATTTTAATAAAAATTCACGCTACATAGGAAATAGTTAACTTTTCGATTTTATTGTTTTATTGAGGTAAGGCTTTCTCGACGTTTCGAAAACATACAGTCTCATCAAGTTTGCAACCAGATAGTGTAAAAAACCACGTTTCGATGCCATGTTTATCGCTGACCGAAATCATAAACTACACTTAGAATGTCATGCCTTTGGCATTGATTGGTTTGGTTCGTTTATAGGGCTTTTAAATATAGCGCAGAACTTGCACTGTCACCGAAGAAGCGGCAGCTCTTCCGCTTAGCATCGAGCTGTCGGCTGTTTCTTGATCTGTTTATCTGCTGGTGGACCGATCACCCCCCCCCCCCCGAAGTTTCGTGACGTGGGCGGAGGAGGACAAGAGAGGTGGATAGCTGGTGACGGACTGCATCAGACGGGAAGTCTGGTGCGCGTTTGCACTCGAGAGTGGACATACGTGGGTCCCACAAGTAGGTGTCTAGTTTAAACGGCATTTGGCGTTGGCTTTTATTCTGCTTCAATAACGAACAACCACAGCTATATAAGTACGTATCCAACGCGAGACGTCAGATTTTATGCACGTGTTCTAATTGTTTTTGTGAAGAAAACCGCAAGGTTTCCGACGCTGAGAGTCTCCATCTGCACTTGCTACAAAACTGACAAGTGATCTATTTTATAAGAGCCTATTGGCCTAACTTTGTCCCTGGGAGCATAATTATCGGACTGATGGACTAAAATAGTTTCGTTCTCACGCTAGCCTGGAATTTTTTAAGCATTGATAGAATATAGTTGAATGGTTGAGTTCGTTTTTCTTGTAACGCTAATTACGTTTTCCCATGATTAATTTCCACATTTCATGTATTTTTCCTGAATGACAAATTTCTATAAAGTCTTTATTCACTATTTGGCTCCCATTATTCATTGATTGTAATTATAATGTGTAAATTTAATTCCTCCTTCCTCAGTGTTTAATAAATTTAATAATTCATGTAATAACAAAGTGAATAATTTAAATAAAGGATTTTTTCATTTCATAAAGAGATGTACAAGAATGTCTCTGTCAACTTCGGACTAGTAACTCATACAGATCCAAGACATTTCACACTTTAGAGCCCCTATCCACTTGCATACTGGGATCCAGCAGTGTGTTTCTGGATGCAGACTAGTTGACATAGTAACAGCTTGATGGAGACGGCAGAGAGCGACGTCGAAACGGTCCTGCAGCAAAATCGAAAACATTTTTTACTGCTTCTCTTACCAGAAGAATGAGAAAGGTAGTGTTACACAAAGCTATAACAGAGGTGAAAGTCACATCTAAGGTTCGTAAAAATTTTAGCCAGTCACGCGCCTAAACCAACTAAGCCACCAGACCGCTGCTAAAAGTGGATTAAAATTAACCTTATCTGTCATATGACGGTTGAACCACATTTCTGTTCTTACTGTCAAAGTAATGGGAATACCAGGATATAGATATGATATTATTGTATTGTCATCGATTCTTAATACCTGTGCAAAATTTCAAACAATTCGGACATCTGGAACTGGATAACTGAATGAAATGAGTATGGCATTTTGGCTAGGAATCTCCGAAGAGTCAGGCCGCCAAGTGACAAAGGTTTTTCGAATTTCCGTGCATGGGCACTCATGTCGAGTCTGCACTTAACTGACTAGGCTGTCCTATCGGATATAGGCTTAACATGGAATCCGAACCTTGTAGCGTCCTACCGTACTTCACATAAACAAAGCAAGGCTTTGCGAGAGAAAAAAGTCGCTTCTAACGTCCTTAACGTTTCATCTGGAATCGGGATTCAAAGCGGGAACGTCTGTTCGCCAGTTGCACACTTTAACCAAATTAGCCACATCTGTCATATAATGGTTAAAACCACTTTTCTGTTGTTGTAAAAGTGATGAGAATACCAGGATATACCTAAAAAATTATTGTATTGTCATCGGTTCTTAATAAGTGTACAAAATTGTAAACAATTCGCACGCTTGCAAGTGGGCGAAAATTAAAATGAAAAATATCCATTACATTGAAACTTTTCGGGTTGTTACTGTCAATGTAAAGACAATACCAGGACATAGAGGTAACTATGAAACTACTGTATTGTCATTGGTTCTTACGAGGGGAAATTTTCAAACAATTCAGACATCTGGAAGTTGGCTAAGATTAAATTGTAACATTGTACTACATTAAAACATTTTTCTATTGTTACTGTCAAAGTAATTAGAATATCAGTATATAGCTATGAAATTATTGTATTGTCATCGGTTCTTAATATGTGTGCAAAATTTCAAACAATTAGATTATCTTGAAGTGGATGAAAATGGAATTGAGAGATTCAATTACATACATACATACATACATAGCCTACATACAAACATACAGGGCAAGCTAATATAAAGCGTGAGAAAAGGAGACTACAGCGAAACTCGGCACCTACCGCCATTCCTTTTCTGACTTTTATAAATCTCGATAACAATTATATGAATTCTAAATTGAAATTATATGAGGATATTACTGTTGTGTGTACAAAAGTCAAAATTTGGGAACGTAATAAAACCCTTCATGGAGCCGGGATTTTAGGTAAAGCTGTTGCTAAAAATTAAAGTGTAAGCGAGTAAAATAATAAAAATAACGGATAAGCAGATATTCAATTTCAAGCAAATCGCACATTTCTCGAAACTATAAACTTCACGAAATATTTGCGGACAACGAAACAAAATAGCGTGCAATAGACATATTAGTTCCGTAACATGGCAGGCTGCGCTTTACTGAATGAAATTTGAAGAAATTGAGTACAATTCGTAGGAAGGAATGTATCAAACTGTTGTGAAACAACACTTACAAGTATTATTTTACATTGTGTGCGAGCAGGTTTAGATGTTAGAGGTTACCAGTGCCATAACCTAGAGTTTCAGATCACCGAGCATACGAATTAAATCCAGCAGATTAAATATGATGAAATCGGTCGTTACAGAAATTAAAAGCATAAGGAAGTTGTTACTGAGACTAAGATTTCAGTCACGAA
The DNA here is from genome assembly GCA_031002005.1 of Vandiemenella viatica. NCBI lineage: Eukaryota > Metazoa > Arthropoda > Insecta > Orthoptera > Morabidae > Vandiemenella > Vandiemenella viatica. The sequence goes on along the minus strand of JARYHS010008074.1, from coordinate 193,531,919 downwards.
ACGTATACTGAAAAACACATTACCACATATCACACAAGAAACAAGGGGATCGCATTTTATAACTTACACAACTATGACACATCAAACGTAAAAACCACTACAGTGATTCGTTAACTTCTGTTAGAAATAAAGATCCAACTTGAATATCCCCTATTCCTCATATCATTTAACAGCTTAGTTAAAGAGCACTGATTGCAAAGTCATTTCTTCTTATATTTTTTTAATTTTTTTTATCTGCTTAACGTCTCTCTAACAGCGAGGTATTTAGAGACGGGATAGGATGGGAGGCAAGGAATGGGAAGGAATTCGGCCATGGCCTTTTGAAGGAAGCATCCCGCCATTTGCCTGGAGTGATTTGGGAAACCATGGAAAACCCAAATCTGGATGCCCAGACGGGGATTCGAACCGCCGTCCTCCAGAATGCGAGGCCAGAACGCTAGCCGTTACACCACCACGCTCGGTTTTCTTCTTATAACTACTTCGCTGAAGTAACGTAATTACGTATGGATACGAAATTACTAGTGAATTGATAACGCTTCCAATCAAGAGAACATGATAATAATTAAAACAGTGCAGAAGGTAGCGAAATCAGTTGGGTGTAATGGTACAGGAACAAATTTGAGTAACAAGAAATAAAAATAGTAAACTAAATTTGTAACAAAATAAACCAAGAGTCAGAATGTTGAATTCCGGCATTTAAATACGGGTCCACAGGCGTGCGGAAAGTGTTATTTCACAACGGCGTATGCCGGTTACCACAATGAACCACTGGCTAAATTCCAAACCACTATGGCCAAACGCTTCTGACTAGCAAATAATAATTAAAACAGTTCTTAGTAGATGATGTTTAATTCAAAATCGTTTAAGAGAGCAGTATATCGTCGAGATACGCATCTTTTAATTTTCTGCTGGTGTTATTATTATATTTTATATTACCCACCACTTAAGAGGAATGATATGTTGCTGCACAAGATATACTCGAAAAACTTCATAGTATCTGGCTGAATGTAACATCTCAGACACTCCCTAACATGGAAACTGAGATGCGCACAAAAGAAAGAGAGTTTTCTGAATTTAGATACATTAAATATGCCCTCGAACTATACACTATATTAATTCAGAACTGGTCCAACTCATTAAATCAATAGAAAGCCACACATCTACCCGGCAAGTATGCGTATAAAGAGACAATCTTAGAGCTTGGAAACTAGTGATTAACACGACACATGTTTCGTTTTCAAGAGCCTCCTTAAATTCTTCGAAACAAAATTTCAACGGCTTCTAAAAGAATTAATGGAGATTTTCCATCTCCCACCTCTGGATGTGTCAATTTGATGAAATATTTCGATCTTCCGGCGGAATATGGATTCTGAGATTGCTTCGAAAAGCTGCATCAGGTTTTCACGCTTCTCCAGTGGCAGACCACATTTCTATCACACGTGAATGTGATATGGTTAGACAACAATGCTGTAATTCTCCTAGCACTTCGATTCAAAAAACATTTTCTGTCGTTTCCGGCGTGTGTTTAAACGGCCGATAATATTTTGATTCTGGATTTTCATCTAGCACTCTTACTATACTGGTGCGGAACAACTATTCGGACAGCCTTCGAACTATCGATTTAATGGCTTCGCATTTGGGAGTCGAGAAACCGATTCTGGTAAGTGAACGATAACGTTCGGGCCTGACGTTTTGAGGAAGCGGGTATTTCTTGGTTTTACAAAAATACCGTGTTTGTTTGTTCAAAACGCCATAACTGAGTTATTATTTTGTTTTTCGCACAATTGTCTCCTGGCTATATTTGACGAGACATAAAAGCCGTGTTCACACCTTTTTCGCGCCATAAATTCAGTACGCTAATAGATGAACTCCAACAATTTTCTGATACAGAATTCTACTACAAAACATGCTGGAGTGACTTCAGCAATTAGAACTAGTAGCATTAGGCTATCATAATTTTTGAAATATCTATAATTTGAAAATACCCTCACAGAGAGAACGTTTTAATGTGGGATATTTATTAGTTTGAAGATCACCATCTACAACCTAGTCAACGGTCTTAACATATTGTTTATAAGATACTAGCTTTCTTCCGTCCCTCAAGTGTTTTTATTTGTCTTCTGTAGCAACTGTGATGAATGTAGAAAATATGACAATGTCCTAATGAATGTTTATTAAGATTACACATTTTTTCCAGTAGAACTTTACCATCTTTATTCTTAATTATTAAACTTCACAGTTTAAAGTTATATGCGAAAGTTAACTAACCTTAAAACTAAATTATGTGCTACGTTGGCTATGACACTTTATTAGTGCACAGTAAAATTTATAACGCTTCTCTTAAAAAGAAGTGAATGTATACACAATTTTTTATTATTAAGAACTAGTAACCAGCATAATGGGTTAGTTTTGAATACCATGTCGTCTAACACACAAACTAACTTCTATTCATTAATGTTTTACTAGAACTGTGACGATAATGACTGAAATTAGAAATGTCAAAATCTTTCGTACAAACAAATAACTGTTGATACCATGAAAGAGTAAAAAGAAGTATGGAGAGCACGCGATCTTCTGACCTTTGACCTTTGGCGTTTATAAACGGCGCACTCAGTTTCAGTTGCGAGATATTTCACAAAACTTTTACGCGAAAAATTTGTTATATCAAAAAGTTGCTAAGCCAAAAGTTGTTGATATGTGACTAAAGCAACGACCGTACATCTGGTTTCAATAACCAACTGCTTCTTTTCACGAAAAAGATGTTTTAATAGCATAACATCTGTGTTGCGAAGAGAATCTATCAAATAAGATTGCTTAAAGAGAGAATTGCTGCAGCTTCAAAAAATGTATCAAGACCTTTGTTATAACAACAAAGTGCAAATACAGAGGAAGCAGTAACGATGCAAACCAGTTTTCTGCCTAAAGGTGCAACTGGAAAAAAAACCGTAGTCAAATACTACTTACAGCCTATAAATGTTATTTATGAATGAATAGTAAATTTGTGAACTGGCTTTTTAGAACCGTTGGCAATGGTCTCTGATTACTTAGTTGGGGCTGAAGGAGTGTGGAGCGAGCACGTGTGTTTATATTTGACGTAGCCTACGTTCCCAATTATTAGAAATAGTGTCTCTGGCATCACGGTTATTAAGATGGCTGTAAATAAAAGTGTTTCATAAATACTGAAACTCCATGCCATGAAAACCAGATAAAAATTCACAGTGGTTTGCATGAAGACGATGGTAAACTGTAGTACGGTTTCCTATTCGGTTAGGGCATGAAACTGCAAGTTGTGATCCGTGTGCCATAACACCATCTGATCAACAAGAAGTTATCACCGATAGTGGTGGTGTAACGGTTAGCGTTCTGGCCTCGCATTCTGGAGGACGGCGGTTCGAATCCCCGTCTGGGCATCCAGAATTTGGTTTTCCATGGTTTCCCAAATCACTCCAGACAAATGCCGGGATGCTTCCATCAAAAGGCCATGGCTGAATTCCTTCCCAATCCTTGCCTCCCATCCTATTTCGTCTCTAAAGACGTCGCTGTTAAGAGACGTTAAGCAGTTAAAAAAAAAAAAAAAAGAAGTTATCGCTAGTGGTAGAGTTAGTTCAAGGTGGAACAAATGTGATGGCGGCGTATCGTGATTTCATTCAGAAATTGTTCAGAGCAGTAAATCAAAACTAATCTAACTTTCTCACTCAAATGCCACTTATTTTGCATGAGAATACACGCCAACAAGGGGGGAATGTTGTGACTGATTCGTTGTATCAGTACTTCATCACTCATAATATAATTCAGACAGGAATCCAACAGCCTCTGACTTGTTATTAAAATTAAAGGAGTCCGTGCAAAGACGGGAGGACGTGGGTTCGAATCCCCGTCCGGGCATCCAGATTTGGGTTTTCAGTGGTTTCCCCAAATCACTCCAGGCGAATGCTGAGATGCTTCCTTCAATAGGCCATGGCCAAATTCCTTCCCGTTCCTTGTCCCCAACCCCATCCCGCCTCTAATGACATCGTCGTTGACGAGGCGTAAAGTCATACGTAAAAAAAAAGTTTCTTGCCGCCCCCTCCTCAATCATTTCTCGCCTCTAATGATCTGGATGTCGACAAGGCCCAAAACCACGATGAAAAAAAATTACTACAAGTGAGCCAATTCTTCTTTTATCCTACTACAAACCATCCGTCTTCATTTGCGAGATTTTCACACTGGCTACCTAGTAGAGCATTATTTATGAAACACTCCTCTTAGAATGGATAAAAACCTGTATTGGACGGTAACATGTTGGAGAAGTCGCTTGGTGGTTTCGGTTGAACGGTCTGCAAACAAAAATGGGCTTTGCGAACGTCCAGTTGTCTGGTGCCAGGGGCACGATCTGTCATAAACAAACAGGGCCACCTGGTACGAACGACCGGCCATTGAGCTGGGAGTTAGCCGCGATTTGAGCGTGGCGGTGTGGAAGGCGCGCGGTGGCGCAGTGCGGCTGTCCTCATTAACGTGCGGGTCGGAAGGGGGCGGGAGCTCTGCTGCGCCGGTAATTGCAGCGCAATATTGCCAGCCGCGGATCTGTCATAGCAGGCGCCCTCGCATGGCAAATAACTCTGCCGTCTGGAAGAGAGCCACGGCCCGCAAGCCGCCTGGCTAGCCGCCCGCACCCCGTTAGCGGTTCCAGCCCGCCGCCGCAACTCACGGCAACCACCGCACGTATCTACTGCGCACGATATCAGCGAAAAGAACGACCGGCAGCTCAGTGGCTCAGCACCTGCTTCAGCAGTTAAAGGTCCAAGGCAAGATTCTCCGTATGATCCAGAACTATTACACACATACATATTAATCTTCCTCTCTGTGTATATCAATTACACTGGCATCATTCTGTGGTTATGATTCTATGTTAAACTGTAGATCAGACAAGAAGCGTACTAGCCGATCGACCTCCAGCAAACCTGCTTAGCATGCCTCCTAACGGAAGATTCACTCAACATTTGGGACGTAGACCAAGTTAGGTTGTCATCAGTGTAGAAACGTAATTTTTGCAGGAAACTTGATATCGAGATTAGATACATGAGAACATGTATCAATGAGAAGGCAAAGACTTAAATGGTATAGGAACTAAGATAACGGAGATCATAGAAAACATAAAAACATAAAACCGTAAATTCCACTTAATTTCTATTGAGACTGACGAAACAAGTTCTAGTGACAACGACTCTATACCCCTCCCCCCCGTTTTTACTCGTCAGCGTATTTTGTAAATTGTTTATAATTTCCGTTGGTAATTTATTCCAGTCCACGACTCCGTTAGCTGCAAAAGAAAATTTTCCCACAACCTATCAACTGGAATGAAGTGCCAGTTTAAGGCTGTTACTTTCGTTTCGTGTTTATTCCTAATCGTCCCACCTATATTAATGTATTCGTCATTGCGGCTAGAAACCTTGTACAGTCCAAACACTCTCGTAACCCACCTTCTGTCTTCCAATGACTCCCAACCCAGCTATTTATCATATAAATAACTGATAACTTTGTTAGATGAAAGGTGTTGAGAGATGTCCGCAAAAGAGCAGAGGATTGGACCAAACTGATGATAGAGAATTAGTGAGAAGAGAGAGAAAAATATCAATGCTTTTTCCAACTTAGACACGGCCAGTAGGTCATTGTCGTTTGTAGTCATCATGTTGCCTTCACTGTCAAGTTATTGTTAGTGGAATATTTACGGGGTCTTAACTTCACCTTCATCACGTGTGGCAAAGCTATTGTTGGTTCGAAGTACGCGAAGAAACACCATCTTACGTTTCCTTTAAAAGTTTTTTTATTCTTTTTTTTTTATTCACGCCTCGTCGACGTGGAGGTAATAGTGGCGGAAAAGGGCTTAGGGCAAGGAACGGGAAAGAATTCGGACATGGCCATTTGGAAGGAAACAACGGAAAACCAAACTCTGGATTGCCGGACGATTCGAATCCGGATTCTCCCGAATGCAAGGCGAGAGTGTTCTACAACGCTAGGTTTTTGGATTTTATTGTTTTCTTTTCTTTTAAAGAGATTTACGGCTCTTCGCCATGAAGGTCAATGCATCCAAGTGAGCATTAATTACTGGAAAGAAGTAGGCCATGGTCTTTTGAGGGAATGGTCCCTGTGTTCACATAGAGTAATTTCGGGATATCCTGGAATAACGAAATCAGGATTACCGTACCGGTGACTAACACCGCACCCACCTGTAGCAGTCAGATATGTTTTAAGATATTCAAAGTAAAATAGTCGGTGGAGTACCCTTTCTCACTCCTTCTGTCCACAGGACTCTTGTAACGTTTTGTTTCCACTCTGAGCTGGGAACTGGGTACCAACTCCACCTTTGTATAAAACACTTAGTATGATCTGCTGAATAGCACTAGCAAAAAGACCCTTCATGAAAAAGACAAACTTTTACTTTCAAATGTAGATCTAGGACTCAGAAATAATTTTTTTTTAAATGTGTGGAGCACAATGAATCATGGACTTTAGTCATACGTGGAAGAAGAAAAACTGAAGCATTCGGAATGTAGTGCTATAGAAGGATGCTGAAAATTAAGTTGACAGATATGGCACGAAATGAGTGTGCTTTGGAAATTATGGGTGAGGAAAGAAGAGACAGGATAGTGGTTCATATTTTGAGACATCCGGGTGTGGTTAATTTGTTAGTGGAAGGAACAGTCGAATGAAAGAATATAGAGGAAGACAGAGATTAGAATATATGAAGCATATAACTGAGGATGTTGGTTGTAAGGAGTGTGTAGAGATAAAGAGGTTAGCGCAACATACAGTAGGAAGAGACGGAGGATTGCATCAAATCTGTCGAAAGACTGAAAAAGTGCTTTATTCACGGGAACACGGGAAGGATGGCAAACCAGCACAGAGTTCTCCCCCCCCCCCCCCCTCCTCGCCAAGCTCTGTCATGGAGAGAATTTTGAGTTGGATACGAAGTCAGTCTGTTGCGGCCATTACAAGATGTAGCAGTGACTTTCTGAAAAATTGTTAGGTACTAGTTAGCTTTATTCCCTTATGTTCTCCGTAGGCTTAAGAATGGACTCCATGTAAGCTAGATTTCATTAGTCTCATATTTTTCATGAACATATCTTTTGTAGTGTAAACTGTATAAAAGTTTATTTGAACTCTTTAAAAGGTAACTTTATCTTCGCTCCATGCTTTCATTTCTAATTTCTAATTTCTGTTAACTTTGCTAGCTGCAAACAATAGTGGCAGTAAATCTTCCACCACAAAGCCACAAATTTTGGGTTAAACAAACACAGAGGTGCACAGGTTGATCGAAAGCATAGTTTGTATACTGGAACATCCCGCTTGAATTGCTAGACTCCAGAATTTCTAGTGCGTTATTTGTCATGTTCGATGTAGAGCATAGATTCCCAACCTTCTTCGGCCTAACAATAAATTACGCAATACCCCCTTTTCAGAAAAAAAAAAAAACCACACTGACTCCTCCTCTTGTAATAAATAATGTAACCAAAAGTGCACCAACTTTTTGTCTCGTAATCCACTTTTCGAAACAGTGATTTGATGGAGCCCCTCATTGCTAATGTGTATAATATCATATTGGTCCTCTAGAAAAACAAAGACTGGTTTCTCAAATTATTTTATTAAAAGGTATTAAAAAATATTGGTATATTGTTTACAGTTTGATTAGCTAATACATACTAAGAATTTTTTTATTAATCATAGAGCTGAGCTCGGTGTAATGATAATTTTTCGATATCTGGTGCTTTACAAGTCATCAGTAATCTTAAATCGCCGCGTTCCACTATTGAAAATCTGTTACTTTTCTTAGCTAATAGATCGCGGACTACACTAAATCCTCTTTTGGCTACATATGATCATGGGAGAGCAATTAAAATCTTCTTTGATGCCTTTTTACTGGATATAATACTGGAAATCAGGGGGGGGATGGTTAGTCCTCAACGCCTCTTAACCGGTGGGTGGTATCGCCTCCGTTGGGAAACATTGGTGTAGAGCTTCATATTCGCTTTCGGCAGCAAAGGTAGCGAGAGTGCTATCATTCTTCGGACCGTTTTCTGCGAAAGGTACTCATTTTCATACAGGGATCTGGAGCTGAGTGTTTCTATGAACCAACCTACATTTGTGAAGCTCTAAACAGCGGTGGCGACTTCCGTACTGGTTCATTTTACCGCCTTGGGTGCACGGTGAAGTGTCAATAGCACACAAGGAGCACTGGAGTTGAACATGCGACTAGTTAGCAGGGAGGAAGGTGGCGATAATGCAGCAGCAGACGCGCGCCTGGGTCAGCAGATGTCGCCGCCCGATATACGTGTCTTATCTCTGCGGGGGGCGCCACTAGAGATGTGCTGACGGCGCGCGTGGCCTGGAGCACCGACTGCAGCCACTGACACCTCACAGACACGCACGCCTGTTCCTGCTACCGCCTATACTCAGACGGCTCCTCTCACTCACATTCTGAATTAATAAAACAAGATGGGCCGCCAGACAAGGGAAAATTTGACAGTTTCTCTTCGTATGTGACTGTCTGAAGTCTGTCTCAATGTAATATGGTTTTTGCTACAATGCAAGATGGCCCAGCTATATTTTTTGAAGGCCCGTCTTTCAGGCGTGGTGCTAAGGGTTTACCAGAATATTTCTGCTTTACATTATGTAACACGAAATAAATAATAATCTAACTAGTTTGCAATTTTATCGATATACTGCTACTAGTTCAAACCCCAGTCAAAAATAACGGGTAATTTGTTCTAGAACAGTTTGACAGATATTTGGTTACTTGTTATAACAACTCCGACGAATCACTTTCCACTTATGCATATTTTCCATGCGCTCTTCAGTAATACACAACAAGGCATTGTCTCGATCCAAATATACTAAGTACAAACATACACAAATGTTCCAGCAATGAAACTCACACACTTCCGAAAATCTCTGCCGTTCGTTTATATAGATGCTACAGAAAATTACAGAAAAATTGAAAGACTTCCGGCCAACGTTTCTCGAATTCTAACAATACTTTAACAATTAAATCAATACAAAAATAATTACAAATTGTACAAAATTGCTCATATTCATTAGAGAACATCTTGAAATGAAAGTTAATACTGTTTACATGCATTTACATACAAAATTATCAACATAAACCAGTCCAAAGCATCTCAAATTGTACTCCAAACATCATAGCTCACATCAATACTTACAGTTACAAACTTTTAATTAATGTTTCATGCGTAATACGGTCCTTGATCTATTACATATCATTTACACAGTTTTTGTCCATAAAACAAGGTTCATTTGCGTAACGCATATACACAAATTCACTTTTTTTTTTGCTTATGGCTTTACGCTTATTCGCCGTCGAGATCATTAGAGGCGGGATGGGACTGGGGACTAGGAAAGGGAAGGAATTCGGCCATGGCCTTTTGAAGGAACTCACCTGGAATGATTTGGGGAAACCATGAATAACCCAAATCTGGATACCCGGACGGGGATTCGAACAGGTGTCCTCCCGAATGCGAGGTCAGAGCGTTAACCACTCACCCACCACGCTCGGTCACAAATTCACACCTAATCACAAGAAAAATTTACAAATCCACAATTTATCAACTGCCATCTTGCTACACATAATTCTTAAGATAAATTTTTCTAAAAAGGTTGTGTTTGAGGGTTGTTATAACTTTCTTAAGAAAAATGAGTACCGATCATTTTTACTGATACCGTATTATCGTTGACATAAGTAAACTTTGTCTGGATGGATTCTCGACGTATTTGGCGCCGATTTTCTTAAATACCGGTATTTGTTTTTAATTCTCGCAATTTTTTTTTCTTATGAAAGACTTTCGAAGTAAAGCATAGTTTCAAAAACGAATAACCATTTTTATTTGATTGAATTCCTAGGTTATATTGTACCGTTTCTAATAACTCCCATAGCGTAAACCTCTAATGCTCTTCTTCTTACATGAATTTCTGAATCTTATCGTCGTTGGTAAACACAAAGCAACTGTAAATTTAAACTAACGTTGCGCCGCAATTTATTTAATCTCTGCCTTCTATTAAAATTTTGTACCTCTGTCCATCGCATTTTTGTGCAGTGACTTGCACAACAGACAGTTGTATCACAGTTACAATTCCTTTTAGAAATATAAGTGCAAATAAAATTCAATTATTTATTTGAAATTTACACTACCTTTCACCAGTATAAGTTGAAATGAAGACGATGCAGTTATTCCTTTGAAATTTCCAGGTTATCGAGATGACATCCATACTCCAACTTCAACCCATTTTTATTAAGGTGGAATAGCCTGTAACGGCGATGTATGTTACAGTGGAAATTTTCTTGTAAATTTGATTTGTATCTAGCATTTGGAAGTCCTTCAATGTAAAAAAAATTGCTTTTAGGATTTTTGTCTGCGTGTGTTTGTGCTTTTGTCTGTTCCTTGCTCATCACACGAAAATCATTGAACATATTTTGATGAAGTCCTTATACTTTCTCTTAAAATATGAGATACGTCTCATTACGCTACATCATCTGGAGGTTGAGCCTGAAATTAAAATCTGTTTGAGCATTAAACGTTTTAGTTATAATCTACAATAACTCAAAAATAATTGAACTGATTTTGATCAGCTGTGACTTAAAATCTGAAGTATGTGTCATCACGACACCTTACTAGCTGTTCCTTAAAACTTGTATCGACGACGGGGCAAAGTACTAGAGGCGTTCTTTCTATGGAATTATCGATTTCTCCATGCTCATATAACTTCCAAATTTATGATGAAGAGTAATTTTCTTAATTAAGTAAAACGAAAGAAAACCTAGTTTTAAATCTATATATTTGGGATTACTTGGATGAGAGTAACCAAACTAGATAGGATATTATAGTTTTGTTGCTTTTTGGCACTAAAATCAAGTCCACTCTAGACAACACCGAAAAAAAAAAAAGCTTGTTCTGTAGAACTTCAACATGTTCTTAGATAAGGAACAGTTGGTTTTGTTATTAATTCGTGTTTCCTTGGTGCTTATATTCAGAAGCTGCAGTTACTTTTTATCTTCATCAAAAAGTTAAATGGAAATATTTGGCATCTGTAATGGCTGGAATATTTTGTATAAACAGTATTTTCAGGTATTTACTTAGTGACTGCATCTCAGTACCAATCATGAGGCAAAGAATCCACGGCTCACTTTATAACAAACCTCAGACTCAGCCCTTTTATGAAATGTAATTTTAAGAATTATGTATAGAGAGCTGGGAATTGATTAATTACGGATCTGTATATTTCTGTGTGATTAATTGTGAATTTATGTATATTCGCAATGTAAATGTACATTATTTTATGGAGAGAAACTGTGTAAATGGTATGTAATAGATCAAGGACAGTATTATGTATGAAATATATTATGTATTAATTAAAAGTTTTTAATTGTAAGTGTTGATGGGAATTACGATGTTTGGAGGAATAATATTCAACTGCTTGGATTGGTTTATACTGATAATTTTGTGTATAAATTCCAGTAAATATCGTTAATTTTTATTTCCGTGTGTTTCATGGTTATTGTGAATGATTTTTTTAATTCTTATTGTTTCAATGCGGTTTTTATTGTTGACTGCGTTGTCGCCGTTCGAAAAACTTAGATCGGCTTTATTCTGGATTTTTCTGTAGCCTCTATAGAAACGAGCGGCAGAGACGAGTAGTTAGTTGTCAGAATCTTTGTTCGTGAGTTTAATCGCTGGAATATTTGTATGTTTGTGCTTTAGTGTCTTTGGAGAAGTCTGGTGCTTTATGTTATCTTAGAGCTCACGGAACAATTAATATTAATTGAAAGCGATTCATTAATGTTGTCATTTGATAGAACTATTTAATTCAGTCAAGAACAGTAGTAATCAGTAACTTTTGGGGATAGGTAAAATCCTCTGGCGACTGACGGCAGCAATCTGTAAATTGGAAAATGAAGTGAGTAGGGAAAATCATCACTTTACGACAGGTCTGAATAGCAAGAGTTAGTCATTAACTGAAAAGCTTATCAACTTCCCTAATAATTTCAGATTCTAACTAATATACTATGCTGTGAAAAGGCTCATTTAATTGTTGATATTAGAGTAATCTTCATGCTGGGATACGGTTTATTCGTAAGAAGTAAACAATAAGTTTTAGCCATGTTAATCAGTCTGATAGTTGTATCTTCCAGTTGGGAAGTAAAACGAGGCTTCACACCTGCGTACTATTACATAATTGGTGTCTGAATACATAACTTAACTGTGAACACTCTCGGCCTCCTACACTAAATTCTCTTTTGCCGGGGCTATTCCATCATCTCTTTTCATTAATACTGAATTTTGTCTAGTACAGGTCAGTAGCTCGTATTCATTAGATTTGAAGTGACATAAGATAATCACTTCTGATTCCACATTAAACTATAGGTCCCAGAGGAAAGGAACTGGCCGTCCTACCTCTGACACAATGGCTTAGTATGCCTCCTTCGGGAGGATCCAACCAACCTTCGTGTTGTGGACTAAGTTAAGTTAAGTTTAAGATAATCACAAATAAAATTTCTAAAAAGTAATGTCCAGGGACTAATGTTAAAAAGGGCAAACGGCACGTATGATTTTTCGCAACATCAAATCAATCACCTACAAAAAGATATCAACACCTAGTAGCGCCTGAAAAATTCGGTAACACTCAATTTTCCCCTTAATGGAAAATAGTAACATTCAATAATATGTTGTATTTTGGTGTATCACTATACATACGAGAGAATACTTGGAATTCGATTCCTGAGTAAATGTTATTTAGAACAATTTTATGACGATTTAATGCGATGGAAGTAGAATTAACTAGCAACATATCTGTAGCATTTGCAGTGTCACTGGAGTTATTTCGTATCAGTTTACCTGAGTAAGTCCGTAGAGGTATCATCTAGAATCATGACTCAATCGGCTGAAGACAGTGATAAATTGCATATGGAATATAGTTTGTAGCAAAGTTGAAGTAACGTTTTTATGTCTATGACAAACTAAGTGATAAATTATTATTTGTGTGGCCTCAATGTACATGTTCAACACATCAAGTATCCACTGATATGATTCTAATAATCAGTATTTTCAATTTTTTTGTAGCATCGTGACCGTGTTTCTGATGTGTTCACGGTTCTATAATAGTTCCGATGTCACGAATTTAGTATCGTACAGAAAATGAATAAGTAGACTCAATTCTTAACGACAATTTAAACCAAAAATGTATTGCAGTCTATAACTGGCATAAAGATACTTTTACCGAACAAAAGGTAAGATTTTACGCTCACAGGTCATTCATTATCTCGTGGTCTGAAATATGAAATTGATATGTAGTTGACCGTAACGATTCATTCTGAAAAAATTGAAGAATTTGTATTGAGGTCGAAGTATAAGTGTTAAGGAAGGTAAGAGTTGATCTCAGTATGTAATAGATCTGTTAACTTCCTTCCTAGAATAACGTTTTAATAGAGTCGAATTCCTCGTTAAAATATTGATTCTTCTAGCCGATACGATTGACTAGTAGGATGAAGCCACGGAGAGGTGGATTGCGCGGCAAATTGAAACTTTGTCACCCTGTCGCTAAAGCACTACGAGAATGCTAGTGTATAGCATGCATCAAATACAGACTGTTTGTTAAATCACAATGCTCAAGTAACTCCTTTCTATACAATTGATAAAATCTATTACATAAAAAGAAAATTGACAAAACTTAGAATCGACATAAGAAAGTTAATTAAAATTATAAATGATGAAATTAGAACATAAAATTGGATAAATTTTTAACTAAAATGAGATCAAAGGTTGTAAATTCATAAATTTATAGCAATGATTTCTTGAAATTTATGAAAAATATGAAAGATTCCAGTCAATCATAACACGGGAAAGAAGAACTGGCTTACTATAGGTATTAAAACTTCCTGCAGGCGTAAAAGGGAACTTTATATTGATCTATAAAACGTGATAATGAGCTTCTCAAAGAACACTTCTGAGCTTATTGTAAAGTGCCAACAAAAGTAATTAAGGAAGCCAAACGCTTGGCCATAAACAGAGACATTAATGGACCAAATAATAAGGTAAAAAGTCTACGGAATATCTTTGTCAGTCTATCTTCCCGCGGATATAAAACGATAATCGTAAGGGTTAATAGTACAGCCACATTACTAAATGATCTAGTATGTAATTTCTGCTTTTAACAACTACTACTTGGCAGGCAGTTGTTAAAAAAACTATGAAAAACAATCGGAACTGATGCATTGTACAAAAATCATTCTGATTATCGCCGGCATCTAAATAGAGGAAATTATTAGATTCAACAAAAGTAAAACGTTTGTTTGGAATTCTGAAGATTCCTCTTACGAACTACAACGCATGAGATCTAACATTAACCAAGTAATAGGCCACATTAAAAATTGATCGTCAGTGGAAGAATGTCCTAAATAACGAAAATACTTTACCGGTATAAAAGCTGTGACATTTCGCAGAGCTAACATTAAATTTCAACATCACTTTGGCAGCTTGTGCACCATAACCACATTAAGGGTTCAGTCAGTTTAAAAGTATCGTCAACAATTTATTTTATGTAAGCTTTGCATTACTAATGTTACTATTTTTTTGCAGGTTGAATTCATGGAGAAAAACGATTTGATATTTGAGCAGTGTCCTCTTGCTAGAAATCGGATAAATAAAGTGGAGACTCAAGTTACAAAATCTACAGAGAAATCAATAAAGTAATATCACAATAATAATATAAAGTATTAGTAATTTGCTTAACACTAAGAGAAAATTAATTTTTCGAATTATTTAGTGATAGTGGTTGTATGAGGGGCGGAGATTTGGCTAACGGTCGAGGAAAAAAGAATGCAGGGAGGAATATAGAAGGACCACCTGCTTGAGGGATAGCGAATCTGCCGAGTATATTAATTGAATCGAGAATTACTCTGATCTTGCGGCCGAAATCGGGCTGGTTAGACGGCAGTTATAGTGTAATAGTGTTGATTTTGATTCATTGAAAATCGAAAGTATTTCATAAGCCTGAAATTCTCTGAATAATTAGAGTTCGACCGCCAAGTATCTTTCATTCTACAAACAAACGTGTCTGTGTTCTCAAGGTATAACTGTCGAATGTGGATGCTATTTTCTGTTTTCATGATAGCTTAAGGGGCGTCCATTAATTACGTTAGGTGAAATGGGGGGGGGGGAGAGGTTTAGGCGAAATCTCACGAAAACTCACCAAGGGGGTCTCCGGAAATATCACACGGAAATATCACGTGAGGTTTTGAAAATCTTATAGAATGGTATAGCTAAAAAAAAAAAAAAAAGTCTACAAATGACGCGAAAGTCGATTTTAGGGGGGTAAAAAACGACTTTAGGGGTGTATAACCGCCCAGTAGCGAGGTCCATTCGTAGGGGGGGGAGAAGTCTCCGTAAAAATCTCACGTCATTTTACAGGGGGAGGGGTCCTACCAAATCTCACGAGGTCTCACCAGAGGAGGAGGGGGGGGGCGGCGCTGAATTCCGGAAATACACCTCACGTAATTAATGGACGCCCCTTATAAAGTTGGGTGACGAAGATCGAAGCTATATTGCTGACTAGTGTGGTGATTTGGAGAAACTCTTGATACGAAGTTATTTAAAGACAAATTTGTTGTGAACTTTACTTCTTCTAATCTCAAAGAAATACTTTTGCATACTATTAAGAGGTAACAATTCATGAGGTATTTTCTCCTGCTGGCGTTTGTAAGAACCTGCTATCTTCAAGCAATAAGTTACGGAACCATTATGACCAGTATTATACTCCATACTAAATCAATGATCAGATACATTTTTAGTATATTATTTGAAAGGAACAAAAGTTCTAAAACTTTAAAAATCATATACCTAATAATGATTTCTTCTCAAGGAACAGTTTGACTTTACACTGAAACGGATTGGGATTTTAACCATACTATTATTAATTCAGAATTCATAAATCTAGACGTAGTGCATTCAAACTGTTTTATTAAAATTTACCTATATGTGAGGTATGAATAAGTTCCACAACTAAAATAGTTGAGCGCCATAGTAAAAAACCTGCAACCTTTGAAGGTTAGAGCAATTCCTCAAAATATGAACTGAATACTTGAAACGTAAAGCACTATTTTCAAAACAACTAATGAATGTTTTCAGTTTCCTATACATCATGAGGAGATATTTATATTAGATAAAATTGTTTAAACAAGAGAGAGCAAGAGATTGTCGCTAGTTAAATGTGTTGGGATCACTGAAGTGGAACTTACCGACGAAGGCCGTTCTAGGACGATACTGAGAGACTTTTATGTTATTGCAGAGAAGGATATGAAGATCTCACTGCCAATGGCATGGTGTCCTGAGATGAACAGCGAGATGTGTCGTACAACACATCAGAAATCATCGCACACGTCATGATTTCATTAATCCCTCTATTAAAACTTGCCACTCGAGGATGTACAAATAATACGTGTAACGTGACTGATTTATGGGCAGAACAACACAAGAATTTCG